>OX104065.1:50894446-50960232 GCA_944474145.2 Dicrocoelium dendriticum
TTTGGGCTGGTGCCTCTGCCTGCACTCACTCTTGGTGGCGAGACATTAGAGGTTGTGGAGAGCTTTGTCTACTTGGGAAGTTGCATCCCGGCTGGCGGGGCTGTTGGAGACGAGATTTCGATGCACCTCTCGAGAGCACGCTTCGCTTTTTCTAAGCTAGGCACTTGTGGTCTCGCGATGAACATTGTCACTCGTCAATGTGCGGCGGGCGGCGGGGGTGGCGGCGGGCGGGGCCGGCGGGGGCCCGCCGGCGGCGGGGGGGGGCGGGGCGGCGGGGCGGGGGGGGGCGGGGTGAGGGGGGGGGGGGGGGGGGGGGGGCGGCGGCGGGGCGGGGGGGGGGGGGGGGCGGCGGGGGGGGGGGGGGGGGGGGGGGGGGGGCGGGGGGGGGCGGGGGGGGGGGGGGGGGGGGGGGGGGGGGGGGCGGGGGGGGGGGGGGGGGGGCGGGGGGGGGCGGGGGGGGGGGGGGGGGGCGGGGGGGGGGGGGGGCGGGGGGGGGGGGGGGGGCGGGGGGGGGGGGGGGCGGGGGGGGGGGGGGGGGGGGGGGGGGGGGGCGGGGGGGGGGGGGGCGGGGGGGGGGGGGGGGGGGCGGGGGGGGGGGGCGGGGGGGGGGGGGGGGGGGCGGGGGGGGGGGGGGGGGGGGGGGGGGGGGGGGGCGGGGGGGGGGGGGGGGGGGGGGGGGCGGGGGGGGGGGGGGCGGGGGGGGGGGGGGGGGGGGGGGGGGGGGCGGGGGGGGCGGGGGGGGGGGGGGGGGGGGCGGGGGGGGGGGGGGGGGGGCGGGGGGGGGGGGGGGGGGGGGGGGGGGCGGGGGGGGGGGGGGGGGGGGGGGGGCGGGGGGGCGGGGGGGGGGGGGGCGGGGCGGGGGGGGGGGGGGGGGGGCGGGGGGGGGCGGGGGGAGGGGCGGGCGGCGGGCGGGGGGGTGGGGCCGGCGGCGGCGGGCGGCGGCGGTGGCCGGGCCGGGGCGGCGGGGGGGGGGCGGGGGGCGGGGGCCGGGCGGGGGCGGGGCCGGGCGGGGGGGGCGGGGGGGCGGGGGGTGGGGGGGGGGGGGGGGGGGGGGGGGGGGGGGGGGCGGGGGGGGGGGGGGCGCGGGGGGGGGGGGGGGGGCGGGGGGGGGGCGGGGGGGGGGGCGGGGGGGGGGGGGGGGGGGGGGGGGGGGGGGGAGGGGGGGGGGGGGGGGCGGGGGGGGGGGGGGGGGGGGGGGGGGGGGGGGGAGGGGGGGTGGGGGGAGGGGGGGGGGGGTGGGGGGGGGGGGGGGAGGGGGGGGGGGGGGAGGGGGGGGGGGGGGGGGGGGGGGGGTCTATTGTGCAACCGTTCGTGCTCTACTGTTGTACGGATGCGAGACCTGGCTTATTCGTAAAGATGACTTGCGCAGGCACTCCGTCTTCGAGCACCGCTGTCTGCGGTCCATTGCCCGTGTGTGGTGGCAGCACTACATAAGCAATGTGGAAGTTAGACAGCGTGTCTTGGGACGTGGAAGCCACTCGCTCGAAGAGCTCATCTCACTGCATCAACTGCAGTGGTTGGGACACGTATTGCGCATGCCTGTCCAGCGTTACCCGCGTCGTGCGTTGTTTGCGGTTACTGGACAGTGCTGGAGGAGATGGTCTGGTGGACAGCCTACAACATGGAGAAGCCACATGAAGAAAGCTGACGAAACAGTTGGCCTCGGCCTGTTGTTGTCGACTACCGGGTTGGGGTCCGAGATGCGGATACTTGCTGGTTGAAGACCTTGGAAGCCATGGCTCAAGATCGATGTCAATGGCGGACGTGTGCATCGGTGTGTTGCGGTGTCCCTTCTTCCTCCCCCTAAAAAAAGTTCAAAAACTGAGTGGTAAACTAGACAAAAAAGCTTTTGTTGTTGTTGCTCTTTTCTTATTATTCATATTGTTTTCCTATTGAGCCATGATTCCGATAGCAAAATATCTGTAACACAGATTGTGTATTTTATATAGATATATATATATATATATGCTGAGGCTGATGTTGCATTCTTGATGCTTCTTCACCGCAGTTGGGCTAAACCAACTTACACTTAAACTAGGTCTTTTTAAGCTGGATAAATTTCATTCCGCTTTATTTGGTTTGTTCTGCCTCCCTGAATAATGTTCTATTAACTGACCACGTTGCATACACTAATTGTGCTTATCTTCGGTAATTTTGTTGCGTTTTGTAGCATTTTTAAGTAACTTGTGGACATTTCTTACTTATCACGGATTTGTTGTTAACACAGTTACTTCATATGGTAAATTAGCGAAGAGTTATGCCACCGTATCTGTATGCATTGTTGGATTTATTTTATTTCAGCTTGTCGTTCAAAGTGAATGGCTGTTGTTTGATATCCCTGGTGTGGTTGCGCTTGATGTGTATGTTGACAAGGTGCCTACCTGTCTATTACCCACTACATCGTTCATACTGGCTCCAGGAGACAGTTGGTCGTTGCTGTAGGGGACGGGGTGCACGGATCTTGTGGCCGTGCTAGGCTCAAAGAGCGGTTCCATGCACTCAGTGTGGAGCGGACTACGGTCCAGCCACCGCCTTGTGTGCGCTTGATTCCCCAAATACAGCGTGCTTGTGTTTGCCTGTGAAGGAGTGTGGGCCGGCTTCGTTGATGAAACGTGGTTCCCATCCGCATGCCTCCCGGTCTTATTCCTTCGGGTTTACACTGGATATGGGGTATGTGGTTGGAGCTGTGCGTGGTGCAGCGCAAGCCACCCATGGTCCCTCTGTAGGCGCAGGCGTCCTGTGGCTTGCCACAGTGACAGGGAAATCCGAAACCGGATGCCGCCAACCATATTAAACAGCGAAATTTGTCCGGCTTTGCGGGTAATATGCATCGTCTGAAGGCAACTTATCTTCACAGCCTTTAAAGCTTGCCCCCCACTGGTTGCAGCTCGAAAGTTATGACTAACGATGTCTACTGTGAGCTCTCTTATCCTATTCTTTTGGCGAAGAATACTCTTACGATGGTTGGTTCTAGTGGCATGTGTCCTATATTGGGTGGCTTATTGGTCTCGGACAAATATCTTGTATGTTGTTCCGAGGTCAATCCGCACCGAACAGATAGCGGCTACCGATTCTTGCAACTGTGTACCGATCACATTCCATATTTTAGCAGCACTGTCTTCCAGTGCACATGTATACAACATATCACCTGGGGCCCATCGAATCTCCTGATGGCCGGTATCCAAATTGGCCGTATCGTTATCTGCAGCGGATGGTGCACATCAGTTCAAGATTGCCAGTCATTTTGGTATACATGCCTGGACCTCGATCATGCTTCAGTGGGCGAACGCCTAGCACTCCCTTTTCCCGCTTCAAAGAACCGCCAAACTTCTAAACCTTTTGCTTGTAACTTTAGTTTGCGGTCTGAAATTCAGCAATTTCATGGTGAAATGTCTCACTAGTTCTCAGTGACGAATGAGGTTAGTATGCCGAATACCCTTCCCGCACTCGGGATCCGTGACAGCTCCTACTCAAGAAAAGTTGGATTATTTGTTTGATAGCAATTCACGGTCCGACGCGTGCCTCGCATGCGCAGTACTTAAAGAAACGCTGCATGGCAGTTTTTTCATCGCCAGTTTTTATAAGCATTGAGACCTACTTCAAAACTTTAGATCAATTTGTGCACCACGTTAGTTGCACAATCTGTACTGAGCACTTTTCAAGCTTTCAGTTTCAAAGCCCAAACATCTATGCAAGGCGCTAGACAGATCTGTGCTGCGACCAACGCTACCCAACTGATCGGAACAGTATCCGCTGCGCTTTGAAGTCATTGACAGTCTGCTTGATTTTAATCTCTGACACAGTGTCTGCATTCGATTAAACCTGTTCAGTTCATTTCAAATACAGCGATTTCATTCACCGCCACTCGCATCCCCATGCTAGTAATAATGAACAAGGATCCAGGAAACAAGCGAATTGCAAACAAACTGAAAACGTTTGTTAATCGTATTCGAAAAATGCTTCTCTCTTCTCACGGGATGGTTGAAAGCTGTAATCGGTGTTCCTATTGCAAGTGTTTCTGCCCCATGGCGTCCCTTCTTCCTGGAAGGTGGTCCAGGTAGAGTGAGTTTCTTTATGCTAGTTGGAGCGGCGTCCGCCGATAACACGGGCACTTCACTTAACCGGTGGCTCTACTAGTTCACGATTCATCCTCAACTCCTTATGAGTTAAACAGCAGCTGGCATACCGCGGCAGTTATCTCAGGTATTTGCGTTTATCCACACACACACACACGTTCTCCCATTGGTTAGTGGTTATACATCCGCTCTTTGCAGCGATTTTCACGTTACTTGTTCTTGTTGCTCTTTTTGTTGTTGACCGATAGACTAGTATGTCACCGTCTTCATAGTTGTTTAGGGCCATGGAAACCATACGTGTCTTTCCGATTTAAATCCTAACTTACCTGGGAAGATATTATCTTCTTAGGTATATTAACCTGTTTACCAAATCCGCCCCTTATTTAGTGCTCACGAGATTTGGCATAGTATCACCCCAGTTAGTAACCTTAAGGATCATAAGCCTGCCTAGTAATCCGAGGACGCGGGTTCGAACCTGCGTAGGGACCGAGTGACTCTCGCTGTATCCTTAGCCCGCGTACGACCGGTGATCTCGCCGCACCACAGCGTCGGAACTGCCTGTCGGCGTATTGCTTGTGCCTACTTTGAACTTCGAGTATGCAATGCCCTTAATAACATGTGCAGAAATACCGGTGTCACCATCCACTGATGAACTGCATCTGGGCGGCCAACATGGTGTAGACTCCCGTAATGATAACGGTGAGCGGTTACTTTTTGAGAGATAAGAAATAAAGAAAGGCGCTCACACTTCATGTGCAAATCATCGCGGGATTAGTCTTATTTCGGTTAATAATCATAATAATAATAATAATAATAATAATATGTCAGCTGTACGCCGTAATGGCGCTTCGCTGCCGCGCAACCACCAACAGTCGCGCGCGGGCTGAGTATACCGCGAGGACGCCCACCCCTTCGCGGATTCGAACCGGTGACCTTATGGTTGCAAAGCAAACGTGCAGGCCACTCGGCCACCGGCCGAACTCTTATTTCGGTTGCGTCTAAGCTATTGGCATCCATTCTGCTTCGCAGGCTATTCCCAGCACGTGAATCATACTACCGTGAAGAACAAGCTGGTTTCCGTCCTGGCCGCGGATGCGTGGATCAAATATTCACGCTCCGCCAGCTCCTTGAATATCGCCACATTTATCACAGGCCCATTGCATTCCTAGACATACGTGCCGCTTTTCACTCCGTTGATCGACCGGCATTATGGCGTTGTTTACTAAAGAACGGGGTGCCAGAGAAATATACCGCCATCTTACGAGCACTTTACCTTCATACATCTGGCAGAGTGAGGGTCGATGGCAAGCTTTCCTCGCAATTCGCTGTCAATAGTGGTGTGCGACAGGGCTGCCCTATGTCCCCATTCCTCTTCAACTTCGCAATTGAAGACGTTCTGTCGAATGCTTTAGGAGATTTCCAACATTTTGGCTTAGAGATTCTACCGGGTGAGCGCGCGACCGACTTAGATTATGCTGATGATATCGCCTTACTTGATGACGATCCTCAGAGTATGTAACTCATTCTGGATCGTTTGGCGGTTGAAGCATCTAAGTATGGTATGAGCTTCGCCCTATCGAAGTGTGAAGTACTGCTCAAGGATTGGCTTTCACCTGCTCCTGTGCTCACTCTCGAAGGTGCACAACTTGAACAGGTAGATAGTTTCGTCTACCTTGGGAGCTGTGTTTCTGCTGACGGCATTATCAACAAAGAAGTTTCTCTTCGTATTTCTAAAGCTCGATCAGCATTTGTCAATCTGAGACACTTGTGGCGTCGTCGCGACGTTTCATTCACACTAAAGGACTGCATTTACAGCGCATCAGTTCGCTCAGTACTGTTGTATGGGTGCGAGTCCTGGCCGATTCGCGTGGAAGACATGCGTCGTCTTTCTGCGTTCGATAACGGTTACTTAAGGAGGATTGCTCGTGTTTGGTGGCAACATCGAGTTACTAGTAATGACGTTCGACGTCTCATCTTGGAGAATGCGAGTATTCTCCTCAACAAACTGGTTTTGTTGCACCAATTAAGATGGCTCGGTCACGTCCTACGCATGGCACCTGAGCGTCTACCGCGTCGCGCTCTATTCGCTCGTCAAAGACCTGGCTGGAGGTGACCGCGTGGTGGTCAGCCCTACACTTGGCGGCAGCACATGAAATCGCTGACGTCGTGTCTAGCTGCTGTTGGATCCGTATGTCTTCCAGGATGGGGACCCAAAAATGAGGAGTGCCAATGGATTAGCACTCTTGAAGACATGGTCCGCAACCGGAATCAGTGGGAGAATTGTGTACAGTAATGTATTGCTTCACATGTTTGATACTACAATCATTAAAAATGACAAAAAAGAGCAAAATCGGCGTGTGACAAACAAACTAAAAGTGTTTTGTCTTATGTTTTGTCACAGTGTTCCATTCTTGCAGCATATTAGCTGAAGTGTGTTGCTCACCTTCAACTAGCATGCCAGGATGATTATGACGCGCCTACTCTTGCTTATCCGTTGATCTCCATTGTTTAGGTTGGCTCTATGTCTAGTTGCTAGACTGTTGAGATTACGAGCGGTTACTTCATTTGTGTGAAGATGCTCGCTTATTTCTTGCGAGCACTAATTTCCGACACAGCACCCGTCGGAGGGGGACTTGACGCCCTCCAGCCTCGAATCAGCTAGGGACGCAAATCGATCACATTGCAATAAGTTACCGATGGAGAGGCTGCGTCCAGAACTGTCGCTCGATATGCAGCACAGGTGCGGAACCCGACAATGCGCTTGTATGTGCTGACATGCGGATGCGTTTTGGCGGACGCCCACGACGACGCTGTGTGCGCATTGACACCAGCTAACTGACAAAGCCAGCTGTTCTGAATGCGTATCGAAGTACGCTGACATTCGAGTTGAGTAAGCGCTCACAGGAGACAATTGATGGTCACTGGTCACATGTTCGCCAGACCTTACTAGCAGCAGGCAGATCCTCATGTGGTATGTCTAATCGCCCACATGGACATTGGGTCTGTTCGCAGTCTGGAACTTATCGGTGCTCGCCGGCACATTCCGGCTGGAAGCGAACACAATGAGATTCGCAGAAAACCCCGAGGAAAACTCCGTGCTAGCCTGAAGAGAGACCGCGAACCCTGGTGGTCTCATTGTGCGTCAGAGATGGAAATGGCCGCTGCCCTTGGTAACCATCGTAAGTTATTCCGTCTGATATGGGAAACGGGCAGCAGACCTGGTGTTAGGGAAACTATACGTGACGAGAGTGGACAGCCTATCCACAATTTGTCAAAAAGTTTGGAGCATTGTGGTGAGCACATTGAAAGGCAATTTAACCGGTCGGAATTGTTGGATTTCTCGCCGGCCACTGACCGCCCCGCACCTTGGGCTCCCTTTGTATCTACCTCTCTCTCAGAAGTCGAACGTGAGATGGCACTGTTGAAGTTATATAAAGCCGCGAGACCAGGTGATTTTCCTTCGACCCTCTTCAAATTTGAGAGACCGGCTCTCGTTAATGATTTACACGAGTTACTAGTGAAACTTTCCCAAGCGACTGGAGCCGCTCCGTCATAGTCCCAATTTTCAAGGGAGGCTCAAGATCGAAATGCGGCAACCATAGAGGAATCAGTCTGATCTCTATCGCCTCCAAATTGCTTGTCTGTCATCCTTTACAGAGTGATTGGAACTCGTGAAAGCCAGATTCGTGAAGAGCAAGTCAAGTTTCGTCGAGGTCGTGGCTGAATTGACCCCAACTTCACTTTGTGTCAGTTGTCCGAGCACCGTCACATATACTTGTGGCCCACCATTGTCGTGTTCATCGATATCAAAGGGCATTCGATTCGGTGGATAGACGTGCGTCTTGGGACTGTCTAGTAAGGAATGGTGTACCTGAGAAATATGTAAACATTGTCCGATCATTATGCGCGCGTAGCTCAGGCAGAGTGAGGGCTTACGGCAAGCTGTCTTCGCCCTTTAATATCTCCAACGGTGTGAGACAAGGATGCCCGCTGTCACCTTTGCTCTTCAACTTCGCTATTGACGAAGTCCTGGAAATGGCGTTTACAGGACACGACTTCGAAGGTGTGGATCTGCTTCCAGTAGAACCACTTTTTGACTTGGTGTATGTTGACGATATTGCCCTAATCTATGACAGCTCCCAGACGTGCCAAGCTGCACTGGCTGTCAGGCGCTTCGGGCTTTGCTTTGCACCATCGAAGTGCAAAGCGTTCCTCCAAGATTGGCCTGGTCCGCCTCCTTCGCTGACCCCTTGTGAAGATCAGCTAGAAGTCGTTCAAAACTTCTACTACATGGGAAGTTGTATCAGCGCCCGTGGGATTGATGATGAGATCACGAACCGTATAGCAAAAGGTGGAGGCGCTTTTGCTAACCTTGGCCACTTTTGGCGCCGGCGCGACATCACTCTCGCCCTTAAGGGTAGAGTGTAAAGTGCAACGGTACGTTCAACCCTACTGTACGGTTGTGAAACGGCCCCTTAGATCAGAGGACATAAGGAAGCTAGTTACGTTCGACCACCGGTGCCTTCGCAATTTGGCTCACATCTAAAGGGAACGCCGAGTGAGCAGCGAGCGTGTTCGACGCCTTGTTTACGGCACAGGTAAGGGAAAGGAACCGCTCAGCACCGTTATTTCACGCACCAGGCTCCGATGGCTCGGCCACGTGTTACGCATGCCAGCTCACTGACTCCCGCGACGTGCATTGTTTGCGCGCCGGGGGTGTGGATAGAAGAAGAGCAGAGGTGGCCAAGCGATGACTTGGTCAAGAGCAATGAAGGCCCTCACTTCGGAGCTGGCCTCAGTTGGAGCGTCTCGGCTCCCTGGTTGGGACCCGAAAGACGATGAACACGTTTGGCTGGATACACTTGTTGATATGGCTAGGAGCGGACCTCAGTGGCGTTGGTGCTGTGCGTTTCTTTCTCCCACCCCATCCGTCAGCCTCCCCTTCCAACCACGATATCCTTATTGAGCATTTTATAATTTGCATAGTAAATTATTTTTTGTGCTGCATAGTAGCTGGCAGATAGCTTATCGGAACGATGCCCATCCGTTACCGGTAGCTCAGCTGGCTTGCATTTGTTGCATTTCCCTCATTTTTCTTGTATGACGGCGCAGTAGCTGACGTGTATAGTGTGTGTATGTGCATGTGCCATCGGTGGGCCCTGTTGCACAAGGATAATGTCGTCCACTTCCTCTGCAATCCTGAGTCCCTTACACGATAGGTTTCTCTCTGACTAAGTTAATCTGAACCACGTCACATAGACGCTTTGTTTGCAGCGAAAATGAAACCTTGGTCGCCACGTACCATGATTTGATTTTGGAGCCACACCCTGCATATCACACTTGGAGGATTTCATGGTTGATAGAAATATGGCCTTACTACATTTATCGACCTGCCGAATCATGGAGTTATCACTGACCTTCTAGATGTGTTGCTCTTGTTGGTTCCTTTTAAGATATAAGTTTGTCATCGACGTATCCTTTACCGAGGCAAAAGGTATCTTACTTTTGAACTGTTTTTACATGTACTTTGGAGGTGATGTTAGCGCAACTAATAATTCAGTGCTATTCGCATCTCAGGACTTATCCCTTTTTGTAAATGCCCATAATGGTCGACAGCCGCATGATCCTTTTATTGTCAAAATCCGTACAATTTAAACCAACAGAACTGCTTGACCAGTATGCCTTAACTTCAAACCTAACGTTTTTCCTTGTCTTTTCTTTTTCAGTTCACTGTTTAGAACGTGGATGACGCTGCACCTCGACCAATCCATGCCACACAAATTGCCATTCCGAGTCGTCCACATTGATAGTGAAGATGCGAATTTTCCAGCTATCGAGTTAAACCATCACTCTCCTGCCACAAGGGGTTGGGCCTCATCCAGATTCTGCTCATTTCCACAAAGAATTGTGCTCGCCCTTGAACACCGGGCGAAGTTGAGGAAAATACAACTTCTGTGTCATCAGCATTTCATTGGTGTGCATATTATTGCCTATATTAATCATTTAGCGCAGCTTCAAAAGTGGAGTTTTTCGTTGGAGATCTGCACAAAGACGATATCAATCATCACGAAAACGCTCGATACACCAGACTAGGGTAGGTTCGTGTTGTAATCTGGCAGTTTGGTGAAGTTATGTGTCACTTTCGGATAACGTTAGTACAGGATTCAAAGCTCGTGAATTGAAGTCCGTTCATGTGGAAGCTTCTGGGTCTTACGTCCAGTTACTTCTCCACAAGAACTACACAAACAAATTTAATTTGTACAACCAGGTAGTTGAGTGTTTGTGTTCATTCTCCTCCGCTAGGTTGGAATAGTGGCTGTCAATCTGATTGGCGACGACATCCGTCAGTCTTCACACTCTGATCCCCAACATCCTTCTTCCAATAACAACTGGTTAGTATACTAAAAACTAACAGATACTCCGCTTCTCCTCATCACACCACATTTTGTTATCAGTCTTTTCACATTATCGAGTGGGATCCACACACTGACATGAAGGTCATTACGATAATGGCGGTTTTCATGTGAGACGAAACTATTTTGAGTTTAAAAGCAGTTTGACTATCAGGAGGATGCAACGTGCACAACTTCTTGCTATCTACTCTTCCTGCTTGAACAATGAGGACCGAATAATGCCACGTTATGCAAGCCCATCAGAGTACACGCAATACCCTTTGCGAATCCAAGCAACACGATCCAGTCACCGATTGAGGTAGCTTAGTTATGGCAATTCCTCAAACATCTAAATATGCTGTGGAAATCACATTTCACTTCACGATGATTCGAGCCCTTGCGCTACTCTGATGTCTGGTATATTGTGCCATTGCTTGGTGCCGTTACTCTCTGTTCTTTCTTGGATTATTTGTATCGAGCTAGTATGACACCCATAGTTGCAGCCTGTTTTGTGCTGCACGGTACAGCCCAACATCTGTCTTCGCAGGATGCGCACGTCGGCTACCTATTTTCGTTCCGAACCTGAACCATGGTTCAGTGTTCTACGCAGTGCGGTGATTAGAAAGCTGCAGGAATGGTTAAATCAGAGATGTCCAAAGTCCGGCCCGCAGGCCAATTACGGTCCGCGTTAACATATCAACTGGTCACGGCCCTATCATGAAATAAGAAATTCAGGCTCGGACTCTTTTCGTAAATGTGTACTTTTTCTTATTATCTGTCAAACTGTATATAGCCCGACCTTTTCTTTAACTCAAATTATGGCCCTCTTTGCAAAGAGTTTGGACACCCCTGGGTTAAATTCTCACAACAAATGGACAACAGCGGCGCAGCAGATTAAACAGGATATAGTAATAACAATAAAAATCCCTATACGACATCATGTGTGCTGCGTGGAACTAGTATCTCTCAGTAGTCAAGTCGTGTGAACTGTTGCGTTGAACATCCGTGACGGCAGCCACATTCTATATAAACCCTGTCTCCAAGTCTGGAATACAGTTGCTGCAGGTAACGAATCGTCTGGGGCATGTATTCAGCAATGACTCGGGACTTTCGGCTGTCACTTCGTTGGGAGCGTCTCATGCTTACTTCCAACAGTAGATTCCTTTGATATTTAAACGTGTCTTATCCTAGCGCCTACGCATTTATCCCACATTGTCATGTGTTGAAAAGAAGTCACACAGAGAGGCCCCTCATCGTTACTTAAAGCGTGTGTTCTATCCAATTGTTTGCGCTTGTCGGTGACATAGTCTCTGTGGGGTGAGTCCACACTGTTGCTTCCATTAAAAATTCTATGTACTGCGCTACTCATGCCCTGTCAATCTTACGGGGAGCTTTCTCTGGGGTTTCCGGGACACATGCAACGCACTGGTCGCACTAATCACCAATGACCCCACGCAATATGGTTTGTGGCATCCGATTCCAGATTTGCCTGCCACTGCGGCCTCCTTAAGACAGCCACAAGACGCCTGCCCTTACAGAGGCACCATGAGTAGCTTGCGTTGCACCACGCACACACCCCATATCCATTGTAAGCCCGAAGGAATGAAACCGGATGACATATTTTTTGGTGGATTTCCCCCCATACTTTGCGTATCCCCTCACCTGTTATTTCTCCTCTCATTATCATGACTTTGGGAGTTATTTCAACTGAACCCATCGCATTTCGATCGCAGTTGATTCAGTCAACTGCCATGTTATCCGCTACCTTTGAATACATTCTCAGCCATTCAACTAATGGATCTTGTCCCGTTTTATGACTTCGTCTTCAAATCCTCATGTTCTGGTTTTCACGACCTCTTATAGCTCTGCAGCAAGTGTTTATAGATCGGACTTTATATCACCAACGGAAGACTTGGCCTTCGATATTTACCAAGACCCGGAAGTGGCAGAAATTATTCGTCGATTGGATAAGCAGAAGCTGTTAGCGGTCACACGTGAGTTTTCAACTAATCGGCTCCTTATCAATAAGTGCTGCGATCAAGATGATTCATATCTTTTATGTAAGCTCATCTGCGTTTTGTTACTAATTTACTTTTTCGTTAAACCACATAGCCATTATCACAAATTCAGCATTGTATCTTGCACAATGCGGTCCGCCGTTCGTGTGTTATCGGCCTGCACAGTATTTCCTTCCGAGTGGTAGTCGTCTTGCGGTCAACAAGTAATTAATCTAGTTGTCCTTTTGGAGATATTTTCTTGCAAAAAACGAGTGATTTTTTGTCGTCACATATTTGTCGTTCACATTCTTACTGCAGTAGGGTTCTTCAGACCGGGCTGCGTGGGTACTCATTACGTAGAAATACCGAAGTTGTATCCTTTTCTTTTTTTTTCTTCACTACCTATGATCCTTTTCTGCTTAACACAACCAATTACTGTTTGCGTTCATGATTTGAAGCATTTGGTCTGTTTTTATCTTTGCTCCCTAGATGTACACGAATGAAACTGTGCTTTCTATCTCCGGTTATGCAGTGACAAAAATTCCTTGTACAACGCCGTTGAATAGGTCGTATGTACGACAGCATTTAAGTATCGCAAACGTGTCGTTGGCTCATCAGACCCATACTTTTGCATTGCTAGTTGGCATTATATTCACTTCTATTTTTTGCATGACGGTTGAAACCCTTTTCACTTACTCATAGTTCACTACATAGAAATCGATTTGGATCAGCGAACTCACATATGCTTTCGGTTGTTATTTGCCCGTTTGTTCAAGCTTTCTCTGATGACTCCACTAACCCAGCCATTCTCAACTGGGTCCATATGACCCAACTGGGGGCCACAGAGAAAGCCTGGGGGGCCTGGGATGTGATAGCACAAATAAAAAATTCATTTACAAAAGTTTTCCGATGTTTTCTGTCCGCGCACTAATCTCCCCTGATAACTACCAGTCAGGGAAATGAATTACGTGTGCGCAAATGGCCGTTTGCATAGGTGTGAAAGCCAGACCGGCAGATTTTCTGTAGCGGAACTGTCATAGCTTCTCCAAACTTGCGCAGATTTCGCCGGGCTCACCTCAAACATGCATTCACCATACGGCGACTTAGGCTGCTCTACTGACGACCGCTTCGTCTAGACTTTAATGTCCATGCACACTGAACCAATTGAGCTCTACTCAGGACACTGATGCCTCTGCTATGCAAGTTGCAGTGAACCTAGCGAACGCTCGACAAAACACTGCGGCAGTTACCGCACAAAGCCACACTGACACTAACTGAATTTTCCTCAGGGAAATACCACTGTGTGACAACTAATGTGCCGGTCAGTCCTTCTCGTTGGGGTCTCAGTGTGGTAACGCTAGGTTACGCGTTTTTTTTATCTTCAGTCTCGCGTGTACGCCTGGCAGCTAGGTCACGTTAGTCCGCAACGTTCCGAATTCGAGTAGCTACCTTCGCGCTTGGGGTACTATCGGTGAAGAACGTTCGTTCGTTCCGACTAAGGGTCTAGAAATCTGGGACACGTTATAACGCTTTCTTAACATTCATTTCAGCTAAAGTTTTCGAATTGGCGAGCAGTTTGTCAAATTTCATCATACGTGTGGACATCCGGTTTTTTGGTGAGTATATATAACATAATGTGTACATAAGGATACTTCTCCTAGTACTCATATATAAACAAATGCCTTGCGAGCTCGCATTTGGCGCCATGATTGGCAATAGCCGATGTACATTACCAGTTACGTTGTGGACTCTCGTTCCGGTTTCTTGAACTATCCGGCATTTTCCTCCGTGTTTGTCTCTTCTACCCTTCATTTTACCAGTTGCCCCTTTAAGCTTCAACTTTCTTGTAATGCATGTGCGTCCATTGAGCATTGTCTTTTTCATGTTCTATTTGTTTTCTTCATTGAATTTTGTCACGAAGTTTCCTTCAGTCATTTTTGCTATCCAATGTATTTTCAAATTCATCCTCAGAAGCCCCCTTTGGGTTGCCTCTAACAGTGTTTCTACACTTTTACATTTTAACATTGTAGCCACCAACAGATGCTACAGGTATGTATGCCAACTGTCTTATGATCTCACGCTCAAGCAAGAATACATTTAGTACCACCAATCACTCATACAATCTGCGTGTTTCGTCTTGTCGAATAATGTTATTTAAAACTCATGATATCATTGCGTAAAAAGATACAAGCAATGACACATTTCTGAAATAAGCTCCTCGGCAAAGAAGAATTGTCGGCAGTACTCCGTGAAATACCTGTCATTTGGATTTATCGCATCAACTCAAACCCCACACGACTTTTATGTTTAATTTGCCAAAACCCACAAGAGCAAGTATGCGACTAAATAAACTGCAAAATCATTTAGAAAGTGTTCATAAAAACGAAAGCGGAAAGTCTGTGGATTCTTTAGAAAGCTGTGGGATAGTTTCGAAAACAGACCAACTTTGAAGACACTGGCTTCTGACAGGGCAAAAGTGGCGAATAGACTTGCATCATCTTCTTAAATCGGCAACTTGATTGCCAGAAATTGCAGTCCATATACTTTTGGAGAAATTATTATCTTGCCTCCATTATCGATAAAACTGTCTGACCTGATGAATATGAATCCACAAGAAGTAGTTCAAGCCATTCCGCTCAGCAATTCGACTGTATCTATGCGAATGGAGGAGATGGCTCAGGACCTAGAAAGTATCTTAGTTGCTTTACTACGGTTCAAAAAATTTACAATACATTTAGATGGATCTGCTTTAACTGACAACAACGCTCTTCTCGTGGCAAATGTCCGATTCTTCGATGCTAATCAACTGGTGGAAGAGATGCTGTTTGCTAGGAAAGTTAAAACTCATACTCTTCAATACCGTCTTTTCCAGCAATTTTGTGAGGAGAACAGTGAAGATTTCCGGGTTCTCCTGTTGCGTACAAAGTTAGGTGGCTCTCTAACCGCAGCTGTCTTCGCCCTCGTTTTGCACTCAGGGACACCATCATCACATCCCTTCTGGAACTGGTTATAAAAGAAAACTCTCAGCAGCTAAGCCAGATGTGTTTTATCCAGCTGATCTTTATGAAAAACTCCCCTTATTAAATAAAACCCCTCAAAACAAGTTGAGTAATCTCATCTTGAGTAAAGAAGCCGTTATCGCTTTTCTCAAACAGCTGAATATGCATGCTCAAGGCATCGGACGTCCGGAATTTTCACAGTTTCCAATTTCTGCTAAAGTCACGGAGGAGCTGAAGGATGAAGACTTGTTTGTTTATGCCGGTCATTCACAACAACTCCGAAAAGAAATGAAAGACATTTTTCATGACCTGATTGACATGGAAATCCTAATTTGGATTTTAGATCCATTTGGTGTACAGTCGTGCGACGTTGGGGTTAAAATCCAGGAAAGTCTCAGCGCTTCAAAGTGCCACACTGTCAAGATCCCAATTCGCGCTATATAAAAGCAATATTTAGAACTAGATGAAATATATTTCCTTCCTTTTCCATCCACATATTTGGTTGAATGTGGATCCAGCAGAGTGGTTTCTCTAACCAAAGTGGAAGCAGTTTGGATATCACAGCCAGTGATCTTCAACTCGCACTGTCAAGTCTGGAGCCGGACATAGACAAGCTTGCTAAAGGTCATCAGACTCAAGGCTCGCATTAACATCTCGACAAACCTATTGTTACGAAGTTACTACACCTAATTCATGACATGCATGACAGATAAAGGCCAACAATAATTAAATACAATTTAAAATGATAATGATGGCTTTTGTGTAATTACAGACAAGTGGCTTGGTGTTGCCGCACTATGCATGTCATCTTGAGTCTGCGAAATTAAACAGTGTAGTTTATAATAGCAACAGCAGTGATAGCATGATTACATTTTTAGCCATCATAACAAAAGATACCAATATGAGCGCTGGAAATCACAGCTTTAAGTGTGTTACGCATTGCGGATTGTTGAAATAGTGGTGATCAAGGGCGGGGGGCCATGAGAAATGGGAAGGTTCAGAAGGGGGCCACGGCTGAAAAAAGGTTTTGAATGCCTGTATTAGCCAGTGGAGTTGTACGTGGGCAGAGGTGCGTAAGTCAGCAGCATCGAAGAACATTTGGAAATTATTGAGAATACCTGTAGCTCAGGATGTGGATGAGAGGATTGTTGTGTTCTCCGAGCTAAGCAATTTTGTTGCAGACGTTTCGTTGCCAAACTAGGCAACATCCTCAGTGCGGCTATAGAGGTTTGATTTGCAGTCACGTAAGCCACTGCCACTTCCAAGGGACTATTGATCGTCGGCCAAATGGCCACGTCTACGCCCTGTCGACCTGGTACTTATTTTTGACCTCACATGCAGAGCTTCGTAGACCCCCCTTCGAGTTCTTGATGATTGAGTTCTGGCCCGAATGCCAGGCCTTGAGGAACTCACGCGCTCTGCGGTTCTTTGCTCTTCCAAGTATCTTGGCGTTCCCCAGATCGAACTAATGGCCCTCGATATCCATATGTACTGACATTAGTGATCTTTCATCATGGCGGCGGATGGCCAGACTGTGTTCATGCAGTCTTGTGCTAAGTCTTGCCCACAGAGTACTTGTCACAAGTATTGCAGAAAATTGTGTGAATTACACCTGATATTTCTCTACTCAGTTGGTCTTTTGCCCTGAAAACTTTCCGCCAAATAATTTCCGTTACTACATGTGCAACCTTGATCCTGTGAGCCATTAAGAGCCTCGCTGCCATCTCTGAAATCCCATGGATGTAAGGTAGGACGAATGTTTTGCTTTCCGTTGCGCTTGAGGAAGCGAGCGGCGGTTGATTTTTCGACTTCAGGCAGTGTAGAATAAAAAAAATAAAATCCAGTGTTTGGTGACCGAGGCAGTGATGCAAGCACTGGAACAAAAGGCGCTGCCGATGATGGAGCCCAAACTTTGGGTACGTTCCAGACTACAAGAAACACCATCTGCTTAATAATATTTTCCCCGGCATCCATTTCACCAAAGAGGAGGAGAACGATCAGCTGCTATTCTTAGACGTGCTCGTGAAAAGACATGCTTCCGGGCCCTTGGAAACAACAGTCTATCGAAAAGCGACTCACACTGCTCAGACCTTAAACTGTCGCAGTAATCATCCGGCCAATTACACGCGCAGTTGCTTGAGGACACTTTTCAAACGGGCCCAAACACTGTAGTACGCTGCAGCTGAGAAAGGCGGAGGAAGACCACCTATTTAACATGTTCCAGCGGGATTCTTACCCTTTATTTTTTTTATTCTACACTGCCTGAAGTCGAAAAATCAACCGCCGCTCGCTTCCGCAAGCGCAACGGAAAGCAAAACATTCGTCCTACCTTACATCCATGGGATTTCTGAGATGGCAGCGAGGCTTTTAATGGCTCACGGGATCAAGGTTGCACATGAAGTAACGGAAATTATTTGGAGGAAAGTTTTCAGGGCAAAAGACCAACTGAGTAGAGAAGAAATATCAGGTGTGATTCACACAATTTTCTGCAAAATTTGTGACAAGTACTCCGTGGGCCAGGCAGGGAGGAAACTTGGCACAAGACTGCATGAACACAGTCTGGCCATCCGCCGCCATGATGAAAGATCACTAATGTCAGTACATATGGATATCGAAGGTCATTAGTTCGATCTGGGGAACGCCAAGATACTTGGAAGAGCAAAGAACCGCAGAGCGCGTGAGTTCCTCGAGGCCTGGCATTCGGGCCAGAACTCAATCATCAAGAACTCGAAGGGGGGTCTACGAAGCTCTGCATGTGAGGTCAGAAGTAAGTACCAGGTCGACAGGGCGTAGACGTGGCCACTTGCCCGACCCACGTGAGCCAATCTAAG
The DNA here is from genome assembly GCA_944474145.2 of Dicrocoelium dendriticum. Lineage (NCBI taxonomy): Eukaryota > Metazoa > Platyhelminthes > Trematoda > Plagiorchiida > Dicrocoeliidae > Dicrocoelium > Dicrocoelium dendriticum. Next base: position 50,912,742 of record OX104065.1, read on the forward strand.
TTACATTGAAAGCAGGAGACAATCAATTGTCACTTGGATCTGGCAGGGGCTTACGAGACTGCAAATCAGACCTCTGTACTCGCACTGAGGATGTTGCCTAGTTTAGCAACGAAATTGCCTGGCCTAGAGAACAACAATTCTCTCATCGATGAACATGACCCATCCACAGGCAGCTGAACTAAAATAGAACTTCTGACGTACGAAGAAACAAAGCAGGGAAACGTATTCTTCAACTTTCGTTCTTCACGCGGAATCCTATAAGTATGCGTTTTAATCTCTCCCATGCGTGCCAGCATCCCAGGCTAATCAGAAATCGCCGCTTTTGACAACGCTAATCATGGACTGGGCGGCGAACGTAACGACCTACGTAAATGTATCTTGCGGACGGCATGACTATCCCACCATGGGAACAGCAACAACCTGTTGAATTTTTCAACAATCTCCCAAGTGACCAATGGTAGCCACTCCACTTCTCCTTAGTGTGCCAATATGCGAGAAATCCGGATGAAGTGCAACTGCCAACACCTAAAATATTCTTCATGACCAGCCAGCCATCGATCAGCGACCATCATCGAATTTGCTTCAGCAACATTGCTCACTAACAGATCTAATTACAGTAATGCACTGAAGGTGTCACTTTAGTCAACGATGAGCCATCTGCTTCCGGATGAATGAGCTCAGAAAAAAATCAAATCAACACGTCTGCGGCTATCTCGAGATACGATTATTTCCAGTCATTGCAAATACAAATGTGTCTAGCGCTCTGTTCTGCTCATTCATGGCAAACCTACGGTTGCATCTTTCCATCCACAAATACATACGTAATGCCACCCTCCCACGTAATGCAACCACTAATGACTGACAAATCGTGCCCAGGCACGAGCCACTGCATGGTAGTTTAGATGGCATGTTAATCGACGCTGGCACCCTCATCAAAAAATCGATATGTGTGAGTGCTCATCTGCTACTTCTCTGCGAATCGCAGTTAAACACTTGCCGCGACAACTAAGCTCTTCTATAGAACTCCGAGCAGCAAACAACAGATGAAAAAAGTTGTCGAACTAATTCATCCACAGAGCAAAGGTGCCCATAGTGAATGCATTCCAGATCTGTCTAATCCTTCGTCCGGAGATGCCGGACGGTAAGCTCACACCATGGATTTCAACTACAACTAAATGAACACTAAGACTACGGAATTCATATCTATTGAACTTGATGAGTTGACTAAAATGTGATACAGGTACGTCACAGAACGCGGCAAGTAGCACCAGCGGCTACTCCAACAGGAAAAGAATGTAAGGGCCTGGAAAGTGGATGAATCTATTTTTATCCTGTCTGCGGGGAGTAGAGCGCATTACCATTATAACGGAAAAGACCTTCCATTTAAAAAGTATTAGCTCCTGAACGACACAGCAGCCTACTGCCGTACCAAGCACTATCTAACACTGCAACCGGGAATTCGAATGAATCGAACTCTGCAAACGCTCCCGGTGTTGTATTACGTTACAATGAATAAGCGCGATAGGATACGGGCTAGTGGCTTCCACATGGCACAATTCTGCCTACTACTAACGATCAATTTCTTTACGAGCACACCCACCTACAACCTGACCAAGGGCACCTGAAGTATCTAAGCAGCGGACTGCGATGATGCCGTCCAAGCCTTCTCCTTGAGTAGTTCTAAGCATCTCGCTCCCTCTCGCTCTTACGTCACGTCTAATATGGTAACAGTCGTCCTTGCAAACTGTTAACGCGACTGCAAGTATTTGTCGTAAGCATTTTCAGGAATATATCCATTGCTCCACATCTTCTTACTTCATCCTTATGCGATTTCACTTAGTTGCCATGCTCTGTATTCGGCGCATTTGACTTTTGAGGAACTTCCTCCTCCCTCGAAACGCGATCACCAGAGCTCCTCACTCGTTTTGTGCTCTCTGTATGACCGGACTACACTGTTGAATCTGAACTGTACCCCATTTCTGTCTTCTACTTACATTCTACACATCGGAGTTTTGTTCGTAACTCTTTTAACCCATCTGATATTGCGCCCTGTTTCTGTGTTTTGATATTCTACCAAGTGCTAGAATTGGTTCCGATTTGTCTTCCAGTGGAAGTTGGCTCCGAACTTCAGCCGATATCGTTGAATGTTCCGTTTCTAGCTTCAACCGCTTGCACGTAGTTGTCCACACTCACCACAATGGTTCCCTTTGGTATCTTAGTTACTTTTTCAATCTCTCCTATTACATTTGGTGAGGATTTATTATCTGCCATCCGCTCCAACAACCACCATTTGGTTCGATCCAACTAGTCAGTGTAGGATGCGATTCCTCTGCTTGTATCTTACACTTTTAGCATCTGACGCCGCATGCATAGTTGTAACAATGGTATGTTCCCTGGGCTCTCTGTTATACATTGACTGCTAAACGACAGAGCGCCGTACTAATGTGTAGGTAACAGTGCCAACGTGCATTACTTCTCACAATCTGATCAACAAACCCGAGCGCCCCTTTGCCTTGTCAGATTCGATCGGATTGGTGAAAATTTTGCGCCTAGATCCTACAGGTCTTTAGTGTAGTCAGGCGACACCGTCATCATCATTATTACCCGTTAGCCTGCGGGTGGGAAACGTCTCAGCTATTGTACCACTGTAAAACTCCGTTGCATAATGACAAAAAGAAAACAAACGAACAATGTTATATCTTCCTTACCTTTTACCTCGATTGTGAGGTCATGGTTGGAGGGGTTACTGGGCTGGGGGACGAGGACACTCACCACACAAATAACCCCCTGGCATCAGCCCTTAGTCATGGGAACAAGTGTCTGCAACCACCCGGGAGGCACCAACCGAGAACAATTTGGAAATGAGAGCCTTCACACTTCGTGACCAGGTCATCGGTTGTCCCTCTTTCAGATCCAGGTCACGCAAAAACACGAGTTGCGAGGGTCGGGTGTTGTCATCCGTAATACGTGACCCGGTCATCAATGCTTGGTGCGCGAAATTACGGTCCTCAACGGTTGTCTTGCTGCTCGTGCGCTATAAACCAGGTAGCGAACGCGCTCATTGCTCAGGCTGTGTTCCCATCAGTAGTGGGTTGGGTTGCGAAGGCAGCGGTGGTTCAACACAATTGGTATCTTTCGATTTGCCGATGTAATGAGCCAGGTTTTGCAAACGTGCAGCAGGGTTCAACGGACGTAACTATTGCAGACTCTACCCGTCAGGGCGAGAGTGATGTCACGCCGCCGCTGCCACAAGCGACGATTAGCGAAGACATCTCGTTTAAATGATTGGCATGCCGAATCGTTTTTATACAGCTTCACAGTTTCCCGCATGTGTCTTCTTGTTTTTACAAGCTGATTAACTTCCAATTGCATCGGTGCTAATCGGTGTTTGATAGCTTTAGAATCGCAATTCGGTTGCCAAATTATGTTTGAGCACCTATTTCATCTCCAGAGTACAAGCGGTCATTGTTTGACTTCAAATAACCCGAGTTTTATGATGCGGTATTTATGCTTAGACTTGACTGGTTTGTTCCACTCTTGGTGTAATATAAACCACAAGAACAACATAAGCAAAGTCCCCCTGTGTAATAGATTTAGTTTCCCAACACTTGTGGGTATACCACGTTTTTTGTTGTTATCTTGTCTGTGCAGATATGGAGATTGACAGTTTTGCCCACTCTAAAGCACGCAACATATAATGGTACATGTGAGAAGCAGTCGGTGCGTAGATCTAACCTGCAGACTTCAAAAGACTGCCCCTGAGCTTTGTTAATTGTGATTGTAAACGCCAAACAAATAGGGAATTGCAGCCTCTTAAATTGAAATGGCGTATCAGTAGGAATCATCAGAATGCGAGGAATGAGTATATCTTCACCTTTGAAAGGTCCGGTCAAGCTTGTTGCCTGTACGACGTTGCTGAGTATACTTACTGCAAGCCGCGTGCCGTTACAAAACTTTGGCTGGTTGACATTTCGTTACTTGATAATTGGTGTGTCCATTTTCAATCCAAGTACATGCGGTGGCATCCCTAGCTGCTCGAGTGAATTCAAACTTTCTGTTGGCTAATGAACCACTTCATCTGCTTTCAACACAGTGTGGACGGACTTATATGCGACTGCCTCGCTTGAGATGTTAGACTGAATAAAATCAGTTCATCGACGTCCATGTTTTTGACCGCCAGAATAGCTTGTTCACTCACCCGATCGTGATTCGGATAATTGATTTGAATATTGGGAAATACATTGTAACCATTTATTCTTTTGACGTCACAAAATTGCAGATATTATGAGGCAGTGAAAGTCTTCCTGAGGTCAAACAAACGGGTAAATTTCCGTTCCCAATATCCAGTAACTGAAGTGAGAATACCTATTCTAATCTTTTCACTAGACGCAATACTGAAATAGACACTTTACTGCTCCACAAAACTTCCAGCCCAACCGAAGGAAAAAGCAGAACGCCAATGACCTTGACAAAATAACGTATTAACCGCCGTCCACAACACACTTTACAATTGCAGCAGACTTCGGCTGTATTTTTAGGTCTCATACTGACCGACTTCTGGAATAGGATGGTAGTAAGTAAGTAATCTCAACGGTCTATCAACTAGACACAGAGCCGACATAAAACCATGGAGATCAACGGATAAGCAAGAGTCATCGCGTCATAATCATCCTGGCATGGTAGTTGAAGGTGAGCAACACACTTCAGCTAATATGCCGCAGGAAGAATGGAACATTTTGACAAAAAGTAGAACAAAACATTTTTAGTTTGTTTGTCACACGCCGATTTTTCTCTTTTTTGTCATTTTCAATGTTTGTAGTATTAAACATGCGAATCAATACAATACTGTACACAATTCTTCCACTGATTCCGGTTGCGGGCCATGTCTTCAAGAGTGCTAATCCATTGGCACTCCTCGTCTTTGGGTCCCCATCCTGGAAGACGTACGGATCCAACAGCGGCTAGACACGACGTCAGCGATTTCATGTGCTGCTGCCAAGTGGAAGGCTGACCACCACGCGGTCGCCTCCAGCCAGGTCCTTGACGAGCGAATAGAGCGCGACGCGGTAGACGCTCAGGTGCCATACTTAGGACGTGACCGAGCCATCTTAACTGGCGCAACAAAACCAGTTTGTTGAGGAGAATACTCGCATTCCCCAAGATGCGACATCGAACGTCATTACTGTTACCTCGATGTTACCACCAAACACGAGCAATCCTCCTTAAGTAACCGTTATCGAATGCAGAAAGACGACGCATGTCTTCCACGCGAATCGGCCAGGACTCGCACCCATACAACAATACTGAGCGAACTGATGCGCTGTAAATGCGGTCCTTTAGTGTGAATGAAACGTCGCGACGACGCCACAAGTGCCTCAGATTGACAAATGCTGATCGAGCTTTAGAAATACGAAGAGAAACTTCTTTGTTGATAATGCCGTCAGCAGAAACACAGCTCCCAAGGTAGACGAAACTATCTACCTGTTCAAGTTGTGCACCTTCGAGAGTGAGCACAGGAGCAGGTGAAAGCCAATCCTTGAGCAGTACTTTACACTTCGATAGGGCGAAGCTCATACCATACTTAGATGCTTCAACCGCCAAACGATCCAGAATGAGTTGCATACTCTGAGGATCGTCACCAAGTAAGGCGATATCATCAGCATAATCTAAGTCGGTCGCGCGCTCACCCGGTAGAAGCTCTAAGCCAAAATGTTGGAAATCTTCTAGAGCATTCGACAGAACGTCTTCGATTGCAAAGTTGAAGAGGAGTGGGGACATAGGGCAGCCCTGTCGCACACCGCTATTGACAGCGAATTGCGAGGAAAGCTTGTCCTAGACCCTCACTCTGCCGGATGTATGAAGGTAAAGTGCTGGTAAGATGGCGGTATATTTCTCTGGCACCCCGTTCTTTAGTAAGCAACGCCATAATGCCGGTCGATCAACGGAGTGAAAAGCGGCACGTATGTCTAGGAATGCAATGATAGTGGGCCTGTGATAAATGTGGCGATATTCAAGGAGCTGGCGGAGCGTGAAGATTTGATCCACGCATCCGCGGCCAGGACGGAAACCAGCTTATTCTTCACTGTAGTATGATTCACGTGCTGGGGATAGCCTTCGAAGCAGAATAGATGGCAATAGCTTAGAGGCAACCGAAATAAGGTTAATCCCGCGATGATTTGCACATGAAGTGCGAGCGCCTTTCTTGAAAATCGGGACAATAACTGATTCGTCCCAAGAGGAAGGCACTTTCTCTTCATGCCAAATTTTTGCGAACAGCGCGGTCAGTTATTTAGTGATCGCCACACCGCCATACTTGAATGGTTCCGGAAGAAGTCCATCTAAGCCGGCATCCTTGAAGCGCTTCAGGCGTCGAATCTCGAGGCAGACTTCCGCTTCGCTGGGTGGATTCAGTGGGACGAGCCAGGGTGGACAACAAGGTGTACTACATGTACTGATGTATAGTGGAGGCCAGTTGAACTGCGAGTGAAAGTGCTCGACCCATCGGTCCATAAGCCTTTGTTGGTTGGTGATCGGTGACTCATCCACCTCACAAATGACCTCACTGACACCAGGCTTCCTGAGGCCAGTGGACCGAATGAGTTGGCAAAGCCTGCGAATGTTGCCAGAGAGGGCAGCGTTCTCTATCTCTAAAGCACGCTCAGACCACCATGTTTCGCGATCCTTGCGTAGGCTTTGCTCGAGCAGCCGGTTGGCAGAACGGCGCCGCTCTTTGCAATCTGATTCCGCGGGGATATCTTTGCGGCGTTCGAACAGCTCCAGAGAACGAGCAGAGATCCAAGCCTTCAATGGGCGTCGAGTTAGGCCGCAGCATGACTGTCCGGAAATGGTCATCGCCTTCCGTATACACGTCCAGTGTTGTTCCACTTCTTGCGGTGGATTGCAACTGAGTGCATATGCCAGTGAAGACTGATAGCTCGCCTGGACAGAGGAATCAGTTAATCTGTTTACATCAATCTTGCGGTGCTTCGTGTTTCGGGATCCTCCAAAACACATACAGATTTTCGCGCAGACCAGAGCATGATCTGAGTCAACGAAAGTGGACCAAAAGGACCTGCAGTCCAGTACGCTGCCGCGCCATCTGAAGCTAATTGCAATGTGATCAATTTGAGACCACGGTTGTGTTTTAGAAGGGGGACGCCACGTTGCGGAATGCTTCTTCGTATGCTTGAAGTTAGTGCTCGAAAGAAACAGACGGTTGTCTTCGCACAATGTGAGAAGTCTCTCTGTTATCAGAGCGGTTCTCATCGAGTGCGTGATGACCACCAAGGTGGCGTTCGTATGGTAACTGGCGGCCAACCCGTGCATTAAAATCCCCAGACTTCTTAGCATTAGTCAAGAGCTGTTGTAGATCCCGGTAGAATTCGTCCTGGACCGAGTCGTCACTGCAGTCATTTGGAGCGTACACGGAGATCACAAACAAGTGGTGTCTCTCTTCGCGTTGCCTGTTAATTCTACATGAACCCCGAAGCCGAACTGCACAAATTTGGCTGCTAATAGGGAACCAGTCCAGTAGTGCCGCCTCGGCCTTGCCACTCAGTGCTATACTTACGCCAGCCAAACTCGCTGAGGCTGCTTCTGGATCTCCAGAAAGACACAGGTGATATCTGGCTTCGTGATCAGTGGGGGATGTCAATGTAAGCACAGTGCTGGGATCTTGCAATCGGGTTTCTGAAAGGCAGCGGACATCAGTGTCTAGGGAATCTAGGGTGCGCGCTAGACCGGCTTGCTGTCCAATTTGCATGAGTGTCCGAACGTTGAAGCACGCCAGACGGAAGGAGGATCGGGAACGAAGGAGAGCCATAAGTTGAACTCCTCGGTCTGCGGCGCAACCGGAATCGCAGCCAGATTGTTGAACACATGAATCGGTTAACTTAAAGTGAGGATTGTTAACAAACAAACAATTGGCGTGTGATGAAGTCGCGTGAAAGTGAGTAGCAGGAACAGTAGCTGATGAGCAAGTTGTAATACAGTCCATGGTTTTGCGAGAGGGCGTGATACTACCCGGTTGCTCAAGCCGAAGTAGGGAGTTGACTTAGGGGACTCCACCCCGAGCCTTTGGCTAAATAACCTACCCACAAGGCAGCGTGGCGAATTTTGGGGAATCGCGCCCATTGGGAGGCTTTGACTGAATGTTCAGTTCATGTGCCTTTGTTTGGTAGCTTACCAAACAGGGGCCCAATACTCCCCATGAAGTCAGCACACCTGCTGGAATACAATGTCCCACCGAGGTGGAACATTGTCGCCGAACACTTTGCTGGAACGGGGTATACCCGACCACCCAGCTGGCACCACGAGGAGGTAGTTCGGCAAGCCATCCACCAAGGTTAGTTGTTCCACGTAGATTTGGCCGTTCTTCAGTATGTTACTAGTCACCTGCAGGCACTGGAATATTACAGTGCCTTCGAAATCGATGCGATAATCAATAACAATCGATTAATCGCTGAAATAATGGATTTTCCGTTGAATTCTTATCTTCTCCCGGGCACCTCTTCTCCTGAGATGGCGTCCGCGGTATATGATGAAAGCCTGGGATCAACTTGCAGTCTTCGGGACGGTGTTCTTCGCCTGTCGTTCCATCTCCTGAGCTGAAGTGCTCGAGAAGCGTGCTCCGACATCTGGGGTCAGATTTCCTTGCTCGACTGTGAGCAGCGCTCCACGGGTTCCTTTGGCAAGTTGAAGCTTTCTACCAATAAGTCAAACGGGAGATCGACAGTTTTGCTTCGTCTGGTTGACACAGTGTTGGCCGTAGCTGGTTTGATTACTGGGCCCAGGTCTTTGTTCCCACGATCATGTCATACATGACATTTCCGCGCTTGTTTCTGACCGTCTCTGGCGTTCACTTCTCGTGGCCTTCCCGATAGTCGCGTACCAGCAATGTTTGTCCAAGTTTAAACGACCGTATCTTTGCTTCATATCGTCGGTTAAAATCCTGTTTCATTCCGCGGTTTTTTTTCACCAACAGAGGGCTCTGAGCGCGGTCGGGTGGCATCGGAAGACATGCGGAGCTTCCGGTTCATCATAGCCTGTGCTGGAGAAACCCCATCTGGCGCTTGTGGATTCGGTGTTGATCGGTAGAGAAAAAGAACCGGTCAACCACCTATATACGTCCCTCCCCTTTTGCCTTGTGGAAAGCTCGCTTGAACGTATCGACAAACCTTACCGCCCGGCCATTCGACTGTGGGTGAAACGGCGGTGAGCGAAGGTACTTGCAGAACTCCGTACAAGTTGCGGAAGTGAATTGCGTGCCGTTGTCAGTTACAATTGTCTCTAGACAGCCGAGTCTGCTGAACATTTTGCTCAGTCTTGATACAGTAGCATTAGTGGTTGTGCTATCCATGAGAAATACTTCAAGCCACTTGCTATGTGAGTCGACTGTGATGAGGAAATTTCGGCCGTTGATCGGTCCTGCGAAGTCGACATGGATGCGGCACCATGGTTTAGTATCTTTTGGCCCTGAATGGCGCTCCGTTTTTTGTTGCGCTTTTAAGACATTGGCGCACATTCTTCTAACTGTTTGTCCATGAAGGGCCAGTATACATAACTGCGGGAAAGCGCCTTCATCCGGTTGATCGCAGGATGCCCTGCATGGAACTACCGAATAACGCGCTCCTGAAGGGCCTTGGGGATGACCACTCTTTCCGAAAATAATATACAGTCGTTCACAATAGGAGTGAATATCTCCTCTGGTAGTGCTGTTGCAACTCGACAAGTGGACATGAACGTGTCCAACTCGTTCTGTGGAACTGTGTGCCTTTCTTTAGTACTGGGTCCCGACGTGTTTCGGTTCGTACAAACTCTGCGGTAACTGGCCGATCGTACAATGCGTCATTCACCAGATACTTGACCTCAGGTTCGATCTCGACCGAGGCAATGACTGTGTCCTCATGTTATTACCAATGGGCATCAGTTAGCCATGACAGTGCATCCGCTTGGCCAATAGAAATTGTCGGCTGGTAGTGGATCTCAAAATCATACCCCATTGAGGTAAGAGTCCAACCTTGTAACCAGTTGGTTGTGTATGCCGGGATATCCTTTTCGAACCAAAGATAGCTAATAAAGGCTTGTGATCAGTCAGAATCTTGAAGTGGCGGTTGTACAGCATTTTGTGGAGTTTCTTGACCGCGAACACTATTGTCAATGCTTCTTTCGATCTTCCTGTAATTTCTCTCGGCCTACGTAAGTATTCTGACGGCATGGGCGATTGCTTTTTGAGATCCATCGGAGTACGCGTGTGAAATTACTGCACCAGTCCCATGGCTTGATGCATCTGTGGTTAGGACATTCTCTTTGGAAAGATCAAAATGTGTCAAAAGCAAGTTTGAGGACAGAAATGTCTTGACCCGTTCGAAGGCATTCTGATGTCCAGTTCCAAGTTTGGCCTTTGGCTAGTAGCTTGTTTAGCGGGGCACGCAGGCGGTGCTTCTCAGTCAAGAATGCGCTGTGGTGGCTGATGAGCCCACCAAAGGAACGCAGGGACTGTAGATCTGTTGGTGGAGGCCTTTTTCTCATGGCTTCTACATCAGCCGGATCTGGTCGACGTCCATCCTTTTCAAGGATAAACCCGAGGTATTTGTTGATCGGCGTGAAAAAATGTGCATTTATCCTCACGGATCCGGAAACCCTACGACTGTATGCAACCAAGCACTTCATCCAGCCGATTAAATAGCTCTTCCAGTGTTCGACCCATCACTATGGTATCATCCAGATATGAAGCGGCTCCAGAAACGTCCGCTAGCATTATATCCATCAACTGTTAGTAAATGGCTTGCGCCGTTTTCACGCCAAATGGCAAGCGGTTGTATTGGAATGGCCCACCATGGTTGTTGGTCGTCAATAACTCCCTCAACACTTCGTCAACATCCACTTGAAGGTAGGCATCGGACAGATCAAGCTTAGCAGAAATATCTTGCGGTACCGGTAATGGGTATTAGTGGTCATCCAGCGCGGCGTTGAATCCAGTTGAGAAGTCAGCGCAGACGCGTACTTTGCCATTTGCCTTTTTCACTGCGACAATAGGTGCAGCCTATGATGAGTAGTTGACGGCTGTGCTGACTCCGGCTCGTTCCACTTGATCAGCGGCTAACATAGTTGCATATTGTCCCGGTCTTTTAGCCTTAAAGACTGGTTTTGCTCCTGGTCGCTCGCTCAGCGTTGCTTTGCACTTTTTTATATTGGCCCAAGCCGTCCTGAAAGACAGGCAAATTTTCGCTTCCGCGAACGTGTCTTGTCTTCGACGGACTTTGATGATGGGTCTGGACTTGCTCAGACTCGATTCAAAGGAACATCAAAGGGTTGCAACTTTTTAATCCAGTCGAGTCCAAGAATATTCAAATTCGGCCGGTCTGAAATGTGGCACGTTCCCGACTCTTTCACACCTTTGAATGCAATCTTACAAGTAACTTCGCCCACCAATTTTAACACACCACCGGATGCATTGTGAGCAACTTTGTGAGACGATCATCTTTGACCTCCTTATGTGATTCCAAGTGTTTCTGGAGATAATCGTAATGTCCGGGGCCGTGTCGAATTACAGTTTCGTTGGAATCCCATTGATCAACGCGCTGATATATCGTCGTCTCGGTTTACACACACTTTGGAATGCGGCAACTATGGACAGAGACTCTGCGCCATCCTTTATAGAATTCCTCTTTCGATAAGACTTTTTCACTTTCTTCGGCTGAGCCTGACTGCAGAATTCCTCCTTATAGCCTCGCTTATAGCACGTTTCACAAATATGACGTTTGAACGGACAAAAGCGTGCAAAATGTCACTCGCCGCATGACCAGCATGTTGTGCGCGGTTTGTTTGAGCTAAGAGTCCTGGCCTTTTTCACGAAGTGCACGGTATCTGGTGATGCGAGACCATTCTGTTCCTTCAGGGCAGTGTCGTTTCAGAGTGAGCCGCCGCTTGCATTCGCTTACTAGGGCCTTCAGGGTCAGATCTGGATTCTGATCCAGCTTAGCTAAAAGCCGCTTGCGGATCTCAGCATCACTGGGGGACTGTAGAGCACTGACGAAAATGAGACATTTAAACTGATCGTCTGTTAAAGAGCGTAGCTTGAAACGCTCACACTCACGGTTCATCATGTCTGCTAGGGCCCCAAAGTCGTTTGATTCCCGTTTGACAATTTCCAGGAATTGATAGCTAATACTAAACAAGGATACTGACTCACCAAAAATTTCCTTCAGCTGCGACACTGCTTTTTCAAACGTCAGATCCTTCGGCTGTTTGGGCAGGATGTGGTCTATGAGCGTTGTATGTTCACTTGTGCCTAGCTTGCGGAGTAGCAGTCGCATCTTCCAGGAGTCGTCCTGACGAATGAAGTCCGTCCGGAACATGTCTTCCCAGCGCTTGAACCACACTTCGATTGTGCATCCAGAACCCGCGTCATAATTAAATTCAGTGAGTGTTCGTGAGAAGATCAACGGAACTTTCCTGCTTGTTCCATATTCCTGCCGACATTTTCCTTGCTTATTTGACGGGAAATACCTTCAGCCATGTGCGGTTTATACTTCTCCCAGAGCTCTGTTGCAGAAGAAGTAGAGCATGTGGTCAGAATGATTGCAAATAATGCACGAATTTTATCAGGATGTGACGTGTTGCACGGGTCATTAATGCCTACATCCCAGTGTTGGTGGTTTTCCAATAAATTCAGAGCTTGACATGCAGTGCGGAAGGTGACATGTGTAACGCCGTTGGCAATTCTCAGTTGATGGAAAGGGGTAGGATCAGGCACATTGATCAACAACATGCGAAGAAAAATGCATTCACTTTGGTCGGAATGCACGGTGTACAGTCTGCTAGGTTGTCCGTCGACCGGCACCCCTCGTTTGCATCGTTCAAACGATTTTCTACTCACATTCCAAGCGTAATAAGTAGGCACACTGGAATACAGCAGTTGTTTTGCAAACGCGTTGTGCTGACATAAAGTGAAGAAAGCAGTGAACGTTGTAGTCAGCGGATTAAGGGCCATTTGATGAACATTTGCAGCTGTGAACTAAACGCGTTGCCCGTTCTCCAGGTGTACCGCTAGTTGAACAACAGCTGGACTTCGTTCCCCTATCGGTACTGAAAAGAATGCGCCATACAGCTTCATTGCTGCCTACGTATCTCCCAACCTGATACTGGGTGACTTCATCTGTATGTATACCCGTATTCATATCACTTCTGTTTGATTTCAGGCCAAGAGCTGCCCTTGTTCACGTACTTAAATATGAATTTGACGGAGTTGCATTATTCCCCGTTTATGTGCGCCTTGTCCGTTTTTGATAGTAAGGGTAAGTATGGAACAATCCACTAGGTGTCGACTTCGATGTAACCGTTTCGCATTGATATAGTGACTAGGTTACCGCCGTTTTCTGTGTACGGGTTATCCTGTAACTGTGTTAGATAACAATACTCGAGGATATCGCTTTGAGCATTTTCCGTCTATCATGCATGGTGAGTTTGGATTCAGTGAACCGCAAGGTCCATGTATCATATTTTTCGTCACAACTTCATGCAAGTCGTTATCGACGTCAGGATCGGGTATTTCAGCGCACTTTACTTCGATTTTTTTGGAAGTGCTTTTGTTATGGAGCCCTATTAATATATGTGCATGTGGCAGTCCTCTCTTTTGCCATCCCACTGAGTACATCAAATTACGTATCGACGCAAACGCCTCGTGTTTTACCAAGAAGTTCATCAGCGATTTTAGCTTTTGTCTGAAAACACGTGCTGTGATATCATGCCTATCCACCAGCGATTGCCCAGGAAGTAAGAGCTGTTGTATATCGTCCCAAGTTGGATTGCATGTGAATGTAATGAATAGGTCGGGACGCCCGTAATGACGAACATACGCAATTGCATCTTGAGCGTACTCATGCATATGACGCGGACTGCCTGTATATGAAAAGGGCAAAATTGTGAGCTGCATTGCCGTCATTCACAACTGCATCTCTCAAATGAACGTATTCTTCAGAGCGAAGCTTGGTCTGATTCATGCGGATGAATAACAAACATTCTGTTTCGATTTTGGCGTACATATCGACGATGTTTTGGTGAAACAATTGACGACACTTCAAACTGTGATTGTCTTCATTCTCTCGAATCATTAATCGGTATGAATAAAAGTTCATTGCGCTGCATTTCTTATGTGTATCTTCGCCACTGACTGGATTTATCATTTTGACGTTGAAGTGATATCCATCAGCACCATCCCAAAAAATGATAGGATATTGCAGAGCATCGTAGCATCTATGAGTTTCGGCAACTTTTATCAGCTGCTCGTTTCGCTCGGTTGGAATTGATCGCCGACTATAACGATTGCAACTTCGTCTATAGTTGGAGCATTAAATCCTCGCACATGTTCTCCAGTTGGCGTTTTGTCAGCATAGAAAACAATCTTGTGTGTATCAAATCTCATCGTGTCACTAGCCGTCTTGAACAAATGCACTAACTTATATTTTTGGTGAAGAAGCTCTTGCAACTAAGAAACGATGAACCTTTATATGCCGGCGGAAATTCCGCAGCGTGCATTCAAATTATCATTGTCATCACCGGTGAAGTTCATTTGTAGTGGTTACCCACGTCGGCTAGTCAAATGCCAATTGCGTAAAGTGCTAAACCGGCAGACAAGACCCACAACCGAGTGGATAGGGACGGTAGGAATTCCGTACAAGGAAGGCGATTCGGTGGGTACTAAACAAAGAAAATATAAGGGTGATCTTTCAGCGAGGTCGAACGCTACGTTCGGCGCTGGTACACCTGAAGGACCCTCTTCCCAAGGATAGGACGACTAACTGTGTTTATAAAATTAAATGTAAGACTGTACACATGTGTACATAGGCCAAACAGCGAGAGAATTACGCACACGAATTTCAGAGCACAGGAGACGCATTTCAAGACCACCAAGAAACGAGTTTGAATACCAGGCAATAGTAAGAGACTCGGCCTTGGCTATGCATGCATTAGACACGAGTCACCAGATAGACTTTAAAAAGGCAGAGGTCATTAGGAGGGGTATAACGATCAACACCTCAGCGCTTGATTGTCGAGGCGGTGGAAATTCCCAAATCTGACGACTGCGTGAATAGAATGGAGGGGGTAGAACTCCCTAATGCGTGGCGAGCGATCTTAAGCCGGCCAGTCTGACGAGCATCGGTTCGTGGATCAGATTGGAAAGTGCAAACCGACTCCCATTGTCAACCCTATGAGCTTATCCGTCAATGCCATGACCCACAAAGGTACACCTGGACTATTCCCACTGTGATTGAACCACCTGAGGTGACATCACGAACTGTTACCGTAATGACACCTTGCCTGAAGTCTCGAGTAACGCGGTTATCGTCCCTGTTCGCTATAAAATCCCACTCCAATTGCACATTGATTCACCTGGTCTGACGAAGCTCTTGTGTCAAGGGCGAAACCTTACCAAACTACTATACCAACCGATTGTTTCCAAACCTCTCGGAACTCATGACTACTCGATCGGTTCCAAGTATCTTCCAAGAATTCGATACATTTGTAGTACTTTATCTTGATCATCTAGAAAAGGATGCAGTGATCTGGCTTTATGATAAATCTGTTCTTTTACTTTGAAAGTGGGCTTGAATAGAATGCTGTTATGATTTCTGCACGGAAAGACGCTATCTGGATGCATGAGTTGTATTTCCTGATGTTAGCGAGGAAATGTTTTGATTCTACGGTATCTCCGGCACCACAATTTTTAATGGCTCTGACGGTTCTTCGATTTGAGCCAGCTAAAATTTTCCTACAGCGCAACACATTCCTTTCGTTTTTCCATTAAATTTCAACGCCTTGCGATACGGACACACTTCAGCCATGGTGCCAATGAAAACATGCTGACTCAAACAATAATACTCAACTGGGTTGTACCGGTATGCTAGGCGATTGAAATTGTGCGATTGCTGTTCACGTGGTCGTGTTTGACACTGATCTGCCGTTTCTCGTTGACGACTATCATCCACTGTCAATCTGCCGCGTTTATTCTGTTGAGAAGGAAGCCTATCTGAAGCTGCAGAACGTGATTGTTTTCGTAATATTGCCTACTCGAGTTTGGCTGCACTTCGCACCGCACGTGTCTGAGCCATTCTTTGTCTGTGTTCCTCAGTTTGATTTGCTCGTGCTCGTCACATTGCTTCTGCTGCGCGAGTATAACGGCTTAACCCTGATCTTCTCTGCGTGACATTACTCAGGTGATCTAAAGCAGATCGATAGGACTGATAAAGAAGACAAAATGCTAACGCAACAACATATAAAATTACAACACAATCTAACATGGAAAAGCGTGAACTAAAAAACAAATCAAAGTATTAAATTTACCAACGAACTATTTGTATTCAAAAGTAGATCAAACTGCAGTGTAATCCCCCGCCTGTTGAACTGAAAAGTAAGAAAAAGCGTTAAAAAAGAGAAAGCTAAACAACACTCACGATGTGAACTCCATGTTATCTCCACAGTTCAATTTTTAACAATCAATCTTTGCGATTGTAATGCAACTGAAAATATCTTAAACTATCCATCAACTCATAAGTAGTGCAAAATACCCACTAAGTTGTCATATATGGAAACTTTAAAACATAAACTAGTATGCTAAAAATGACCTCTATACAATAAAATACGTTTGTTTGTTTGATAGTAATCGCAAGCAACCTTGTGTCAAAATTTGGAAGCAATCGGTGAAGAACTTTTGGAGAGTACCTCGAATTACAGATATATATATATATATATATATATATATATATATATATATATACGTTCGTCATGTGTTGACCTCTTGATAGCGTTTGGGACCCATGCGGCTCTCTAGGGGTCCTCAGTTTGACATGCCGTATGCTATTCCTCCCTATCTTCGTGTTGAATGAATTTTCCTTCTATGCTTTGTCGGATTGGATTGCTAAGTTATTCATCAATGGGACATTCCACCTAATCTTACCCGCATTTATGCTCTACCGGTTTCCAGAAGAACGCTTCGATCAAGCGCAGAAAATCCGCGACGCAATCGACTATTTGCAACAAGTATGTTCACCCCTTCGCTTTTCACTTAACCTGTTCAAGTTACTAATTCTAATGGTAACCATACTGATGGAAATGTTCCAGCAACGTCAGCTACAGTTCACTATGCGAGGGCTCTCCATAGCACAATATCTTGCTACACTAACAACGCATATGAAACTCGGCGCAGCGACACTTATCAAACTTACTAACGGGAATGTCCAAATCTCCACCAGTGGCTACAGGCGCTTTCAGCATTGCATAGAGAAATTTCAAGCTTGTTCGTCGCAGTTCTAGTCTTTCAACAATGGAAAATGTTTGAAACACTAAGCCAGCACTCTCGAACTCGTCATAATGCGAACAGACTGTCTCTCTAACAGTACGGATGAGCATAAGCGTTTGAACTCCTAAAGGAACCAGTTTATTACTGCAGGGGTATAAACTGACTAAAAATACTTTGATAGCACTTTACGCAGACGTTTTATGAGGTGTTGTGGAACTGCACTGGTGTGCAGTTCCATGGTTCCGGTTTTCTGCTCGACGACTACTCACTTTTACTAGTGCGAAGTTAATTTGGTTATTACGACCTCGTTTCTTTTCAGGCATTATTCACCTCCCGTTACGTCGAACACATCGCTCGTTGCACAATGTACGCACAGACGAGCGGGAAGCTCAACTCCATGGGATATAGAGTCGGTGAACGTGTAATCAGCGCAGGGATAAGTCACCGGCTACTCATTCACTAGCGTCCTAGTAATGAGATAGGAAATGAAACTGCCGAGTGTCAACTCAGCAACGCTCACTACACACACTCTCGCGGTTTGCCCATAACCCTGTCAGTTACTGCCGCCTACGCATGTCTATATTTCCGAGTTCACGATCCTAACGAACATACAGACACATACAACCAACATTCCAATGGTCCCGGCTTCGACGCCTGCTATGTCTACCTGAAAATATCAAACAAGGTTGGAACGCATTGTGGAGTGCGGTGGGCGACTCCCAATATATCTCTATGTTTCTTGGCTATTTTTACGCAAGTGAACGTCAGTTGAGAACCACCAGATAGAACACTTCCTTTTCGCTGTCGCACAGACGGATCAGGGCAGTTTCTAGTGGCAAGTCACTAGGATGGATGTGGGTAGTCGGGACAAAGCGTCTTATTCAACCTCAATAGCATCGGTTAGTGCGGTATCTCTCGATCACTAGAGTTGTTACGTCAACATTTCTTATGCACCGAACCAACGTTACTGAGAATGAATCGGTCACCCGTCTCTCTCAGTAGCTGTCTCGCCCGCAGTAGTCTTTCATGGAGTCGCTCATGGAATGGGTTAGGACAGCATTTTAACGTTCCCGATGGCGCGGGTGCAGACCACTTCTGGGCTTCCTAGTCAGACGACCTTGTAGAGTGTAGGGACAATTTGTAGCCCGCATCCCAACTGAGACCGTCTCCGTGCTTAGCTCAAACCATTTGAATCTCCAGGAACCTATTCTGCTACTCGGACTCCCTTGCTGAGACAATATGCGGCCTCTATTTATTTTGCCTATCACTTAACGAGTGATTATGACCCATATGTGGCTCACCTACGCCGTCCGTCGATGATGATGTTGCAATTCAGACTAGTAAGACTGCTTTGCGGACATCCAGAAAACTTTGTCAAAGTCGTCCAGTCAAATGCACCGAATCATCCGATAGTTTAGGGCTAATTTGCACCTTGTTGAGGACCTTACCGTCATTTGCAGTCCATGGCATCCTTTCATTCGATGATGACCATACAATCCATTGTGAACGCTTGTAATGGATAGATGTTTCTCCGATGTTGAGCTTGTAGTCATCACGCTACTGACAAAGGCGGTCACCTCAAACTTCGACTCGGAAGTGCCCTCTGACACAATAGTTTGACTCTGGCAAATGACCGACATGATCACTCATGTCGTCTGCAGTGATCACAACGTCCATGGTTTTGGCTCATCAAATTAGGGAACAGTGTTGTTGCCAGCTTCCCGGCCACAATCCGCGGGGTCGTTGACCGAAACAACATAGGCGATGCCTCAGCCGCTGCTTATTAACTTCAATGGATCAGCAACATCTAATCGGACACTATCGACCACTCACTTTGATCTGGTTTAGAAAGCAAGATCCATTCCTTTACTGAGAACGACTCAGACACCGTAAATATTGTGAGTGATGTATTCGGCGTCGTCGGGGGCGCGATGTGCGTACGCTGTGTCATTGAAATCGGAGTCTCTTGAGCACGGATAATGTGGGACATTATTGTCCTGTACGTGTATTTCAGTAACACAGCATCGGACAACAACCAGCGAGCTTTGGGTCACAATGATTGTCAAAGTTCGTGTGTGTGATAGTTTAAAAACCCAATGTCATCATCATTATACACCTTAGCTAGAGGTAGAAAACACCTCAGGTACTGAGCAGCAATACATAAGAAAAATACATACAACAGGTACACGCCAGCTGAGCTACCAGTAACGGATGGGCATCGTTCCGGAAAGTTGCCAGCTGGCTACTATGCAGCAAAAAAAATTTATTTTTCAATATATTCTGCTAAGAAATGAGTTCGCGGCGGGAAGAGGAGACTAAGTGGGATCGGGAGGGATAGTGAAACTTACAGCACGAAGCCACTGAGGTCGACTCCTAGCCATATCAACAAGTGTATCCAGCCAAACGTCTTCATCGTCTTTCGGACCCCAACCAGGGAGCCGAGAGGCTCCAACCGAGCTCAAAGTCGAGGGAAGCGCCTCCACTGCTCTCGACTAAGTTATCGCTTGGCCACCCCTCTTTTTCATCCACACCCCCGGCATGCAAACAACGCATGTCGCGGGAGTCGGTGAGCTGCCATGCGCAACACGTGACCAAGCCATCGGAGCCTGGTACATGAAATAACCGTGCTGAGCGGTTGGTTTCCTCTTTCTGCGCCATCAAAATGTCGTCGTACACGCTCGTTGCTCACGCGATCTTCCCACCAGATGTGAGCCAAGTTGCGAAGCCACCGGTTGTCGAATGTAACCAGCCTCCTTATGTCTGCCGATCTAAGGGGCCAGGTTTCACAACGGTACAGTAGGGTCAAAGGTACGGCTGCATTGTACACTCTACCCTTCAGGGGGATATTGATGTCACGCCTGCACCATAGGTGGCGAAGATTTGCAAAAGCTCGAGGCGCTGCTGCTATACGGTTCGTTATCTCGTCTTTAATCCCACGGGAACTGATACAACTTCCCAGGTAGTTGAATTTTTGAACGACTTCTAGCTGATCCCCACCAAGGGTCGGCGAAGCAGGCGGTCTAGGCCAATCTTGGAGGAAAGCTTTGCAATTCGACGGTGCAAAGCTAATCCCGAAGTGACAGACAGCCAGTGTTTATCTGTCCAGTGCAGCTTGGCACGTATGAGAACTGGCATAGCCTCTCTCAAATCGACCAACTCTAGACAGGCCTACCAGTCGTTTTGGAAAATTTGAAACAATCCATGCACTTCTTTAGCCCGCCACGGCCAACCGTAGGTGGGAGCTGATGTATTTGCACTAATTTCACTAGGAACTGATTGTCTTAGGGCTGTCCGTATCAAGCCATTAGACAACGATTATTGCTCTCCCGTCATTAGAGACAATGCGTAGCACTACTGCATGCGGCCAATCATGGTTGGCGGCATCCGGTTCCAGATTTGCCTGTCGCTGTGGCCTTTATGGGACACCCACAGGATGCCTGCGCCTACAGAGAGACCATAGATGGCTTGCGCTGCACCATCCACCGTTCCATCCACATACCCTATATCCAGTGTAAACCCCAAGGAATAAGACCGGAAAGCATGTGGATGGGAGCTACGTTTCATCAATGGAGCCGGCCCACACTCCTTCACAGGCTAACACACGCTGTATGCGGGAATCAATCCCATACAAGGCGATGGCTGGATCATAGTCCGCCCCACACTTAGTGCATGTAACCACTCTTCGAGCATAGCACGGCCACGAGGGCCGTACACCCCGCCCCCCCCCCCCAGCAACGATTCACCGTCTTCTGGATCCAAAAATGGAGGTGGAGGGTCTTAGACAGGTAGGCACCTTGTCAACATACACACCAAGCTCAGCCACACTGGGATTACAAGCAACAGCCAATCATTTGAAATGACGATATAAAATAAAATAAATCGTTTAATGCATACAGTTACGGTGACGTAACTCTGCACTAAATATGCGAATGAAATAAATTGGTTGCAAAAATATCCGCGGAGGGTTCAATTCGTCAGGAAATATATCTTAAGCAAATGCCACAACCGCGAAAATGTTATCGAACTTAATTACGATTAGCTCAAGCGACGTGTGCAAGCTAATAGAAGATAGTTCAGGTAAATATTAATCTGAGATTTTAAAAAAGCGTTAGTAAAACTATAACGAATCCACCACCTGAAATAAATAGACTTGGCATGCAACCACGCGGTTAGTAAATGGACTGCAGCGTACCTACAAACCCTGCGCCGCCTCTGTCTAAATTCTCTGCAGAACCCGTCGTCGCTTCGGTGGTGGTCCTGAGTGGCCTGTTATGGCTCACTAGGCCAGCCTGACTCATGCACTGGCGACCGCATGTGCTACAGTACCAGGTGAAAAAATAAGCATTAAGACGAGTTAGGAAATCCACCACCTAAAATAATGAAACTCAGCATGCATGTACGCGGTTAGTAAACCGATTCTGCCGGTTCTGCTTACGTTCTCAGCAGGACCCGTCTTCATTTTGCTGCTGTGGCCTCGCTTATGGCTCACTATGCTTGTCTGAATCAGGCACTCGCGACCACATGTGCTACAGCACCATGCGCTCGATGTCAATGGAGTACAACCCATACGCGCCTGTCGTTTCCGCACTTGCCACTTCTTCTCTCCATGTAAGAGGACTTTCTCCTACACCTCGGCAACGGCCTTCGTGATCAGATCGCGCCATGCCCGCCGATCAACCGCTTTCGATTTCCATGACCTGCATTTAACATTGGAACATGATAGCCTCACTTTGATCACGTCCTGCAAATCTTCCTGAGTTTATAACCCACACTCTCGCCCACACAGTGAATTTTTGAAGGCAAAGGACCACTGACTTCTTTCCGTGCTGCGAAAAACTGGATGCTGAAACTGGATCTATGTAGCCACTAATCTCTGACCTGTCTGGTATGACCTGACTTTGAAGCCACTCAAATAGTGCCACCGATTCCTGGATTTAACTGGAACATGCTTTCGCGACCAATGTACATCCGACTATGCACTGATGATGCCACCTCGGTTGGTGATGAAACGTTTTCAGCCAAATTACCATGCTCGGCGAACAACGGAGCAACTAAAAAGTACCACCCAGCGTGACTCATTGGAACACGTAGGCACGCATACCGTCGTACTGTCTTACTATCTAGGTTCGTCGCAGTAGTATCCCTTGTATTACCTTGATCTTCCATGGATTGGTTTGACTCTCTTTGGCGGTGCAAACTTTTCATGTGGTAACACTTTTTGTCCGTTTAAGCACACGTCACAAAAACGGTGCAGATTGATGTCTGGTTGTCATTCAGTAATGCCGTCAAACGGCAAATCGTTCGCTATCTGCGTACCGCCATGCTGATCATCTGACGCCCTAAGTAAGCGTTGAAATTATGACCTTGCATTGGTTCTAAAGGGGTGCCTCATACCAACTAGCTGACCGGTTTAACTAACGTGACTTGCGAGTTTCGCTTTATACAGCTACCGCGTACCAGCCTGTTGCACCCAAAGTGCATTGTAAGTCGTGGTCTCTCCAAATGAAACTAGGTAGACGCCTCTGTATACAAACGCAGAAACGACAGACTATAAATTGTCTTAACTCACACCTGTAATCAGATATACAGATGTTACGGTAAACGCCTCTTACCAGCTTATCATCGAAGAGGCCGTTCACAACTAGCTTTTTTGTACATTATGTGACACCCATATTCGGCCATCGATCGCACTTCACAACGGAGTTGCTATTAGCAACATTTGCTGGTGAAGCAAGTAGACCACCAAAGCTAAATACATTATCATAAATGTACTTAATCATTATTCTTTACTGGGTAAGCAATTCAATGCCAAACGCGTCTGGCGCTTTTGCTCATTTACAGGTCTCTTAGAGTGCCCTATTCTGAAGTCATCCAACTCGCGACTTTAATCACTGTGGGGTGCTGGGTTAGCCACTGATGACGATCCTCTGAGAGTGCTTCATGTGCACCAAGTGGAGCTTCAGTCATTGACTGAGTGTCCACCAGGAAGAAGTTTATGATATAGGAGCAGCGACTTGGCGGAACAATCGATCCTTCTATGTGACTATCACTCTTGTTGGCTTTTTGTCACGTTGGCCACCGGCTGGTCTTGACTTGCATTTTACTTGCACATATTTAAACATTACCATTGAAGCAGTATGCGGACCATCCAACGTATCTAATTGCTCCAACATTTTTCCAAAATTAATGTCATCTGCTGGTCTAGTGTGAATGGTTAGGAAGAAACGGTCTTCGTTGCATCTTACCATGTTGAACCCCCAGCCCGGTGCTTCTCGCCTGTGACACGTTTTACGTCCAGAGTAATGCCGGTTCAATTTGAGCGGCATACCAGGTTTACACCTGAGTTCTTGGACGCACTGATTCTTCACAAACCTTTTTCACCCTTCATCGTAGCTGCACGTCGTTTTGAGTTCACTCGGTAGGTTATTTCTTCTTCGTTACAAATCAACCTTCTTACGTTGTCCAGATCGCAGCACATCGCGCACGTTTAAGCGGGGAGAAGATCAACCATCACTTGCTACCTTCGCTTGTCATATATCCATAACCTCCCCCTCAGAAGGTGATCTTGCGTTTCATTTACCTCCACCCCCCAGGTCGGCGAGCGCTTGGGTCGTTTGAGTTTGGAGAAACAACAAGCTGTGGAAGAGGAGAACTATGAACGTGCAAAAATAAAAAAGATACAAATCGGCGAACTCCGCGCCAAACTGCATCGCGATTTGGATTTGGTGAATTTGATTTCGATCGCATCGATCGAACTTCAAAATCCAAATGAGGTGAAGCATAACATTGCTTAGTTTCCCATCAGGCTATTGCTATGTTCTGCGTTCATCATTTCCCTCTGGTGCATAATCTCTAATTAAGCTGTCTTCACTTCATATGTCACCGACGTCGCAATCACTAGTCTCATTCTGGGTGTTATGGTTCACAGATTCTATATGGACAGGATATAGGTCTTCGTCGTTCAACATGGCTCTGGGCACATCAGCTCGAATACTGTTGCATTTTCTGTTTCACATTTATTATGCACTGAACTTTGGCGATCTGATTGGTGGAACATCTATTTACACCTAGTCATCACGCCTTTGTTCCACCTCTGCCGTCAACCGACGAATTATCCCTAATTTGCGCATTGTCTCGTTTGTTCGTAGTTATGCGCAGAGCACGTCATCATTTGTATCCTGTGCATGTCACCGGTCTGTATTTCTCTGCGGACGGACTCGATTGCTGACCAGTTCAACCATTCCTTAGTTTCTGTGCACGCTGCCTTTTACACTAACGACAGCATCAACACTTGACACGTCAACTGGGGATGCCAAACAACTTAGCTGTTATGCTGCAACGCCATTCATTTAGATGGTAGTGAAAATGAAAGCAGAAAATGAAATGTTTCGTTTTATCTTTTGCATCTGCTTTGACGGTGGTTGAAAGGGGGGTGGGGAGGGAAAAAACATTCAAAATGTCATTGATATCCACTCATAGCCATGACAACGAATGGGTTCATGGTCTTTCCGATCCGAACCAGGGAGTCTGGAGGAACCATCCGGGGCCACTTTGGAAGTGATAGGCTTCACACTTCGAGACCAGGTCATCTGTTGTCCCTTAGTTGTCCGGTGGCCGAGTGGTCTGCACGTTTGCTTTGCAACCATAAGGTCACCGGTTCGAATCCGCGTAGGGGTGGGCGTCCTCGCGGTGTACTCAGCCCGCGCGCGACTGGTGGTAGTCGCGCGGCAGCGAAGCGCCGTTACGGCGTACAGCTGACACATTATTATTATTTATTACTCTTCTTCTATCCAGATCCGGTCACACAAACAACACGTTTCGCGGGAGTCGACCTGCTGGTATGCGTAACACATGACCCAGCCATCGGAGTCGGGTGCGTGAAATACCAGTATTAAGCGGTTCATTTCCTTCTCCTGCGCCGTAAACAAGTAGCCGGCTATTTCCATTGCTTAGGCTGTATTCCCATCAGTAGTGGGTTAGGTTGCGAAAACACTGGTGGTCGAACACAAATGGTCGCTTTCAATTTGACGATTTAATTAACCAGGTTTTGCAAACCTGCATGGAGGCTCAACGGACCTCTACCCATCAGGGCGAGAGTGATGTCGCACCGGCGCCACAGACGACGACTAGCGAAAACATCTCGAGGTTTTGCCATATAATTGGTAATCTCTTCTGTTCCGCAGGCGCTTATATAGCTGTATAGTTTTTTGAACGACTTAATTGATTCCCACCAGGGCTTATCGCAGGGAGTGGCCCCTGCGAATCTGGAGTAGAACTTTCCGTTTTGCCGATCTAGAACAGAACCTGAAATGAATCGCATTCAGTGTTTATCTGATCAGCGTTGTTTGACGAGCGCAGCAACATCGTCGGTATAATTCAGGTTGAGAATTCCATCTGGAAATAACGGTACACCTTTTGAGTTCTGTCAGGCTAACGCCATTTCCGTAACATTTCCATTAACGAAATTGAAAGGGGAAGGTGACAGCATGCATCGTTATCTCAGGCCGCTGGAGATACTGAAGGGTGACGACAGTTTACCATTAACAATCCTCCTACCTGAACTACACTCGTAATGCGCTGTTAAAATATTTACGCATTTCATAAGCGGTCATTCCCAAGGGGCACATCGATCCATTGATTCGAAGGCATCTTTGACTTTGTTGGACACAGCTACGGTGCTTGAGTGTTGGAGCTCCAACAACGGACGTAATGGTAGAACGTGGCTAATACAAACGCCATTTCGACGAAACCCAATTTGCTCTTTAAAAATCTGACTTTTATAGGGGCCAATCGATTTCTGAAGTGTCACAAAGATGGTCAACTTGCAGTCCATGTTTACCACACTGTCGCTTACATGGTTGACGCATTTCAGACGACAGCTCCCTCTGGAAAATCTGGACGAAACGTGGAGCTTCTCTTTCCACAGCTTCGTTAGTAGATCGTGCAGGTGAGACACAGGAACTGACCATCAAAGTTGAAAAGGTCTGAAGCAAGTCCATCTTGTCCTTTGGCCTAATTCCGATCTCACAGTACGGATCCAGAAGGACAGCCAAGAAACATGGCGATCACTGACATGGTGTAACTGTTACTTCTGTCCCCTGAAATTACTTTTCAAATTGTTACGCCCAACAGTCCCAGCGTTGTTATTAAACTTGGTAGACAGACTTCCCTTTTCATCGCACATCGTTGAGCTACCACAATGTTTCGTTCTACGCACTTTCCGTACCAGACGGAATAGCTTCCGATGGTTACCATGTTGTGCTACTGATTCCATTTCCTACGCACGATCAGTCTACCATACTTCATGGCCTCACTTTTGACCGGCACAGAATTTTATTCTGAGGTCTTTGGTAGTCTCGTTGTGTTCGCTATCAGCGCGCATCCAGAAGTGCCAGTGACTATGTAGTGACCCATCGTCCCAACTAGTTATTTGATTCGCCACATGCTGCTATCAAGATCTGGAGAACATGTGACCAATGGCCGTCAACTGTATGTAGTGAGCGCCTACTCAGTTCAGATACCGTCGTACTTTGATACGCATTCAGAACATCCAGCTTCGCCAGTTGGCGGCTGTCTACGCGTTCGTAACGTCATCGCAGAGGTCGCCGAAACACACCCGGTGGTCAGCACACTCGGTTACTTGGGTCACCGTCCACGCTTGTGCTCCAATTTGAGGGGCAGTTTTGAATTCAATCTGCCCAGCTGTAACTGATGGTGATGCGATCGATTTGCGCCCATTGCTGATCAGATGCTGGTGGGCGCATGGCTGCACTTCCACTAGGTGCGCATACAATAACTTGGCTTGTATACCTTTGTTCCACCGAAAATCTATTTTCACGCGTGTGCTCCGTCTCACTGAATTGTATCATGTTGTGTGCAAGAAACTGTACTAATTTTGTGGCTGTTTCTTCCCCCTTATTGTGTGATATCTGTAGATGTTGAACCTCAACCGCGGACCTGTTTAGTGCCAAGCACACATTCAGTTTCGCTTCGTCTTCCCATCCGTTCCCCTTTGTGGTGTGTCATGTTGTACACAAAATCCGGCTCATCACCAGCCTCATTGACAGATAGTTCACTACTTTATCCGGGATGTCATCCCCATAAGTTTTCGAGAAATGGATCACTACAATATCCATACCACTTGAATGCGCATTCTGTTACGCAGCATTACCTAAGTCGCTTCCACATTGGTGGTTCTCATCGAGTTACTGCCTCTGCTTCAGTGAATCGGTTAACGGCTCACTACCTTCGGCTTCATTCATGGTTTGCCCACTGTTATTTATTGACTACTCTAGTTTGCGTAATTAATCTCGACTGATTTTTTCTTGCTTAACAGGCAAACGCCGAATTTCAAGCTTGCTCTGCCTATTTCACCGTTTGTTCGTCCAATTCCATCTTCCATTACTTTTTCGTCTGATACGTCACTGTCGCATCCTGTGATCTTCCCTACTCCGTTTTACAGATCGGTGGACAACAGACAGGTAAGTTTTTCCGTGCGCCAGCGGCGTGCATTACCCAAATATTGGCCCGCTTTTTTCTACTTACTACTCTCTAATGATAAAGTAGCTGAGAATTTATGAATTTTTCGCCTAAGTCATGTATGGTTGAGGTGGACTGCTGTGGATATTAAAACCTATACCGAATTCAGGCTGTCACTCCCGCAGATACGGCTTCTGAACCGGATTATATTTGTGGGAGCTAATGTGTGTTGTCTCATGGATGATGTCTTTGGCCTTACAAGGTTTGGATGCGCTCGATGCATATAAGTACAAGACACTCGAAGCCTCTATCTCGATTGCCCTCTTCCGGCCGCATATGGGCGTGCTGTCTTCGTCATAGGGCTACACAGATCCCAACCCAGTCATGTTGTGTGTCCTGTGCTCGTCTTACTTCCACTGTGGAGTCGTTGAGGTGCGTGTTGAAGGTGTGTATGCATGGTCGAAATCTCACGTGGCCGCAATCCATCTGCCTATCATTTTGTTCATTCCGGTGTGCATTCGATAGGGGACATTTCAATGGCAATGCTGATGATGTCACTTTCTGGGTAAGCGTTACGGTGGCTGTTCACAGCTCGCAAACGGGTCCACAAGGATTGCATGTATACTGCTTGTGATTGCTTGTGCCATACTTTTTAGTCCGGTGTCGGACTATAATTTGCACATTGGTGCAACATGACGTAAACTTTTTGACCACGAGTGGTGAATTCTGCCGTGACAAGTAATATGTTTATGGCACTTAGTTTATCTATAGCGACTATTTTGTTGTAACCGATTCAAATCGGCTTCATATGCTTTTTCGATCTTATCAAAGGCATTGACCAAACACTCTCTCAGTCCGATCAGGATTCCTCTGCATCCAACCATCAACATAGCGAGTTCACCAGTGATATTTCCCGTGCGTCGGAGATAAAACTAAAGCAGTTCAAGGACCCCACAAATGTGACCGCTGATGACCGCCCTCTTCCTACCCTGAAAAGACGATTACAACGGAATAATTCGGCAAGCACAACCGCAGCGGAAATCATCGTTCCAACCTTTCCACCAGAAGAAGGGCGTCTCAGCGAACCTTTTGGATTGGCGATGCATATACCTTTTCATCTACAGGTTCCAGCTGTTGATGAGTCCAAAAACCTGGGGCGGATTGACGAGGTACGCGCTTACGATGCTGTGGAAGCACCCCATGACATTGTTACGGACGAGTCATTCTCACAAGATATTCCGGACTCACCGGAGCCTCTAAGCGAGTCACACCGACGATTGGCAGGTGTCGCCATCGATATTGTGGGCGTTCAACTGGTAGGCATCTTTCCAGGTGTTGATCTAATTGCTGTTGCACCAAATACTTACCTCAACCTTCTCCTCCTTTGGTTCGCAGATTTATAACCCCTTGTCCCGAAGTTTGCTATTGGGAGACTTCGAACTGATTGCTTAACCCTGATTTATCCCGGTTATCTTGTTCATCGTTTCAATGTCCACCATGTCCGCGCGTGTTATTTCTAAAGCGCACGGCTTTACTTACTTTTCCCTAACTACCTTCCTAAATTAAGTTTGGGCTACTCAACTACACTCTCTCCAACCAGTTTGTCACATTTAGACTTATTTTCATTGACGACAGTTTTCCACCCATACGTATGTCACCACCTCTGTCGCTATGCGCGCTCCAGGGGAAGTCGCCACTGATAACCGACAGGATTGTAAATCCACCTGATTCACTACGCCGCGGATCCACTTTGCCCCCCATACACCACTCCCTTTGTGCCGCTAGTGACTATTTCATATATCTGATTTCTCTTATTCTATTTTTTATGAGGATTAGCTCATGTACCGGTTCATGATAACGCCAAAAGCTTAGTCATTATCCTTTACATAGTCTGGCCTACATTGCACTCATTGTGCTTTGTGCACAATGACGGGATTCCATCATCATCATCAGCAGCAGCAGCAGCAGCAGCATCCTTGTCACCATCATCATTATCATCTTCAATACACGTTGGCCGATGATGCGAACCACACCTTAGCTAATGTGCCGCAATACAAAAACATACTCAATTAAACATTACAGACTACGAAATCTAATAAAGTAACAATGTTAAAATCGCATTGTACATAGTCCTTGAGATCGTTTTTGGATAGGAAGCTAAAGCGGATGGAATTGACATAGTGACTCACAACAAAAACGCTACTGAGGTCGACTCTTCATTATGTCAGGTAGTGTTTTCAGATAAAGGTGTTCATCGTCCTTCGGTCCCAACCCGGCTGTCGGGAAACGCCGACAGACGCCAAGTACGAAGTGAGAGACTTCATTCCTCGTGACCAAGTTATCGCTTGGTCTCCCCTTTTCTGCCATCCAGACCCAGGCGCACAAAAAACGCACGATTCGGTCTGCTGGCATGCGCAACACCTGATCCAGCCATCGAATCCTGATGCGCGATATAACGCGACTGCTCTTCCTGCACCAAATACGCGAAGCCGAACACGCTCACGCGGTGCTCCTGTCAGACATAAACTACAATTCGAAGGCAGCGATGGTCGAACGTAACAGGCATCTTTATTTCGGTCGACTTGATGGACTAGGTTTTGCAACCGTACAGTAGGGTTGAACGGACGGAGTCCCCTTAAGAGCGAGAGTGATGTTACACAGGCGCTACAGATGGTCGAGATCGGCATAAGCGCCTCGCGGTTTTGTTATACTCTTCGTGGTCTCATCTTCGATCCCATGGCACTAATATAGCTGCCCAGTTACTTAAATTTTCTTACCATTTCTAGCTCATAATCACCAACCTTCAACTGAGGAATGGGTCCCTGCCAATCTTAGAGCAGGACTTTGCATTATGAGTAAGGCCCAAAGCAACTGACAACCAGAGTCAATTGATCCAGTGCAACAAGGCACTTTCGGGAGCTGTCGCAGATGAGCGCAGTGTCGTCGGCATACTCCAAATTTTGAACTTAGTCACCTGGGAGCGGCTGCACACTTTCTAAGTCGTGCGCGGCGAACGCCGTTTCCATAACATAAATAGTGGTGAAATTAAACAGGAAAGCTTACAGCGCACAACCTTGTTTCATATCGCTGAAGCTATTGAAGGGCGGAGAAAGTTTGCCGTAAACCTTCAGTCTGTCCGAACTATGCGCGTACAGCACTTTTATGACATTTACATATTTCTCGGGCACACCCTTCCTCATTACACAGTCCCAAAGAGCACATCGTTCAACCGAACCGGAAGCCCCTTTGATGTCTAGGAACACAAATACGGTGGGTCGCCAATAAACATGGTGGTGCTCAAACGATTGACGTAATGGAAAGATGTAGTAAATGCAGCCTCGATTTCGACGAAACCCGGCCTGCTCCTCGCGCATCTGGCTTTCATGGGCGCAATCCAGTCTATGAAGGACGACAGACAAGTAACTTAGAGGCAGTTGAGACCAGACTGATTTCTCTATGACTGTCCCATTCTGAACGGGAGCCTCCCTTGAATATTGAAACTATTACGGAGCGGCTCCACTCTGTTGGGGCAGACTAATGCTCTCATTGATCCGCTAGTAAGTTATGTGAATTATCCAAAAGAGCAGGTCCTCCGAATTTGAAGAGGAATGGATGAAGTCCATCTGCTCTGGCGGCGATGTTCAATTTCAGTCGCCTTATCTCACGTTCGATTTCTGCCTGTGTGGGCAGGTCGAAGGGGACGGCCCAGGGGGTAGGGCGATCATTAGCTGCTGGAGAAGCTGGCAGCTCTGACTGATTGAACTGCTTCTCAAAGTGTTCTGCCCAACGCTCAAACCGCTTTCACCAGCTGTGAATAGCTGTCCACTCTCGTCGCGTATGGTCTCGCTAACACCAAGTCTCCTACTGCCCGTTTCGCGTGTCAGACGGAATAACTTCCAATGGTTACTAAGGACAGGTTTTCACGGTCTCTCTTTAGGCTACCAGGCCGTTTTGCCCTGAGAACGTTGCGAGTCTCATTGTATTCCCTTCCAGCCGGAACACATCGGTGAGCATCCAGAAGTTCCAGAGACTTTGTGAAGACCCAAGGCCTAGGTTGGCAGTTTGATTTACCACATGAAGACATGTCTGCTGCTAATAATGGCTGGCGGATGTGCGACCAGTGATATTCAACTATGTTCAGTGAGCTCTTACTCATGCCAGCGTAATTTGATACACATTCAGAACACCTGGCTTCGCCAGTTGGCTGGTGTCAATGCGGTCAGAGCGACGTTGCGGATGTCCTCAGGTCAGCGCATACAAGTACGTACATGTACTCCAAATCGAGCGACAGTTCTGGACGCAGCCTCTCCATCGGTACATTGTCGCAATGTGATCGATTTGCGTCCATAGCTGGTTCGAGGCTGGTGGGCGCCAAGTCACCCTCCGGCGGGTGCTGTGTCGAAAGTTAGTGCTCGCATGACATAAGTGGGCATCTTCACACAAATGAAGTAACCGCTCACCGTTATCATTGCGGGATCCTGCACCATGTTGGGCGCTCAGATGAGGCTCATCAGTGGACAACTTTCCAACTTGGACCTTCAAATCGCCAGCTAGCACCACACCATTTGTACTTTTTCTATAACAGAGGAGCGCTTTCGGTTGGTAATAGAAGACGTCTTTTACCGAGTCAGCGCTTCAATTTGTGTACGCGTTGGCCGCAATGGCAAAGAATCACCGTTTATCCCCACGCGACTTCGATGCGTTGAACGAGCCAATCAATCTGACAACACACATCCGACTGTTCATTGGGATCCAATCGGTCGAGACAGCTTCAACACGGGGGCTAAGGGCAATGCCCACAGCGGTTTGACTGGTATTTGTAGCTGCCTTATCTCCGGACAAGCGCAATGAGGAAATACCACCGTCAGTAGACTCCTGCTCGAATAACTTGATAGATACCCTAGACGACGACAACAGAATGAAATCCGGACGGGCAATACTGCATTGGTTGAGGACCGCAATTGCGTTTTGTAGCTCATATCGTAATTGAAGCCAAAATAATTTCTTCTGGATCCCAACGAGTTAGTCGGTCTTTCGAATGGACATTGTTTCCTTCGTTTGCGTACTAATATCTCCACGAACATTAGATATCGCGCCATACGTATCGACAGTTCGCTTATTCAATGAAACTCCGTATCCTCCGAACGATGAGACGAACACTTGGCTTATAGATCATCCTGGTAGGCATATGGGAGTATGCAACCATTTCTACGTTGCTGTTCGACGAAATCGTTTACTGCATTTTCTAGTTAAGCTCACACAGAGTCGGTATCGGGTTAGAGAACGCTCATAGTCAACGCACATATTCCTAAACAAGACACTATCACAGCAGAAATCACATCATATGAGACATTGTGAGGACCATGACCTATTTGCGTTCTTCTATCCATAGCACATAAAACTGTCTATGAGCCGGTAGCACTGCTCATTAATATATTGCATCTGTACTAGACTCTTATTCGACATTCTCAGGTCTGCAATCGGTTGGAGCATGCGTGGTTATGGCGAACAAACGGTGTCTAACGCTGCTCCATACGTTTGCGTAGTTGATGTTGTCATCAACTGGGTTGCACACATACAGCTGTCAGCTGTACTCCAATCAACCAGTTACGTTTCAGCCTTCAGGTTAGACATGCTTTTGCTGCACCGCGAGGATAGAGTGGGCGTGCATACTTTGGCCACTCCTTGTAGTCAGAAATTTTAGTTTTCGAGACGTAGCACACATCGACACTAGGGATATTCAATGCGCGTATGCAAATGCGGCCTGTCGCCCCTACTCTTTTTGTGTGCGAATGTTGAACCTCACTTGGGAAATTGGACAAGTTAG
Source organism: Dicrocoelium dendriticum (assembly GCA_944474145.2). Taxonomy (NCBI): domain Eukaryota; kingdom Metazoa; phylum Platyhelminthes; class Trematoda; order Plagiorchiida; family Dicrocoeliidae; genus Dicrocoelium; species Dicrocoelium dendriticum. The sequence continues at coordinate 50,946,347 of OX104065.1, forward strand.
TGTGCGGATGAATTTTCGATGTCAGCAGGCTATTGGACTCTGTGATAAAGCCAATGCAGTTGGTGCAACATCGGTGTAAGTGCCGTCGTCGTTATTCCGTGGGCTACCAGGGAGGTTAGCAATACAACTAAGAGTGGAAGAAAACTAGTTCGAAAAGGAAACAAGGGGTCTCGTCAGCTGCCCGTTTCCAGTTGCTTGCTTCTGATCTACATATGCAGAAGTTTAGGTGACTGTGCTAAAAGGGCTCGGTGACTGCGGCAGGTTGATGCAAGACTTTGACGAAAATCTGTTGGTTGTACACCGACTTGGATACTGACAGGATAGCGGTTAGAGTATTTTTGCTAATGTTTATAGCTCGAAATGTCAACCGTCTAGTTTCGATCGGCTGATGTGTCTGTCTGAGTTCATTTCACCTTGCACGCAAACTTCGTCAAAACTATCGTATCTGTATCGACTTGCTCTGGTGTAGTATATATATATATATATATATATATATATATATATATATATATATATATATATATATATATATATATATGCATGAGTCCACGAATAGACATGGAGCCATCAAATACTATGGAACTCAACGAAAGGTACAGATATCTTAAAAGAAAATACAACATGGTTTTGTCAGAGGGCAAAATACTACCCGGTTGCCCAATCCGAGCCTTTGGCCGATTGGCCCGGCCGCAAGGCAGCGGAGCGAATTCAGGAAATCGCGCCCACTGTGAGCCGGTGACCAATTACTCGGTTCATACGCCTTTCGTTTGTCCGTTTGTCTAACTTGGTAGGAATTGATAATCATAGAAACATCGCTGCGAATCAGTCAGAGAGGAATCAGCCCAAGCGTTACATTGTACTTGGTGGTAGTTATTGCGTTGATCTTCCATCTCCAACTCGGATATGCATATCTGTTGTCACAAATATCACTGCGATTCGTCGTGAAGTCATTCACCAAACAGCCACCTGTTTACCTGACTTTATAAATCCTTTTACATACGTTGAATACATCATTACCAGACCCGTCCCGACAACCAGCAATCGATCGAAGTATTTCCGTAAGCGAATATTAGACGCCGCAGAAGCCATCGCCATTCGGCTGTACGAACCAGCACTGTGCACACAGAAAAGGTTCACTCACGCGTTGAGCCTTCCTTGGCCAGGACGGACTGCAGTTGACCTGTACACGCGTACGACTACGACTGGAACCTAACTGACGGTTTGTCACAGCGCACTAGGATCATTTTGCCTGACTGACGACCCGTTGGGTCTGTATACAAAAATTTTGCATTTCATGTAATTGTAAAATGAAGAATTACCGAAAACGTGTTCCTTTACACAGACTTCTGATCAACCACCAACCTCTTGGTTTCGCCCATCACTCCATTTCGAACCTCCTATGTCCATGGTGTGAGGTAGCCCAGTTCTTTTTGAGCTCATGAAATGTTTACCTTGCATTCCGACATTGTACCTGCTCCGGGCATAACATTCTAAGTCGCTCATACTTACTATGTCACCCGGCTGCTTGCATTACTGTGTCTGCCATTGGCGTGGCTACCACCTCTGGAGTGTGGGAAACTTCCGGTCTGGTGGCCCATACAGTCCGGTTTTTAACTGAATGCTCATTAGTCTGCTGCCTTCACCGTTAACTTTTGGGTATCGGGATGGAGCATATTAGTGATTAAAGATACCTTATTGGAAATGGAAGCAGAGCACCAGCGGTTATAAAGCTCTCATCAAAGACGCTGCACTCACAGGATCTAAGGAGCTCTCGTATTTACTCTTAACATCCATAACATGCATGACCTAATCTCTTCTGACTCACTATCGGTCGCTTTCTCACATCCCCTTTGATTTTCTCCTTCTTTCGCCATCATTAATTTTCATTTTTATCCATTCGTTTCACAGTACTTGGACCCTGCGCTCTTTTGATTGGGATGACAGGTGACTGGGTACACTTCGCTTTTACTCAACTATCTGCCAATGTGCGCTAAGTAGTTTGACTCTATTCTGCGGCTCGGTACTGTTTTAAGCTGTAGAGACTGCGAATAGCAACCCCGCAAATTTCCATTAATTCCTTGTATTGACCCTTGACCGATAATTAGTTGCGCAACTCCTTTATCTCTGGTACCGCTGATACCATTGCAAACTTGGACCCACGTCTATCATTACAGCCCTCGTCTTTGTGAGTGATAATCAGCTCATCGTGGATTACACGGGGGATGAAATGTGCTCATTCCGCTTCATAATGCATCGTATTCTGCAGTACACAAGGCACTCAGTCGTACTGAATGTACCACTAGTAAACCTTTCCATCTTGTCCAGACACATGCAATAAGGAACTATCTTTTCAACTACTATTTCTATCTAGAACTATACGCAACTGTTCCCCTCACGTAGTTCTCATACTGCACTGACTGCTTCTGCCACTTCGCCATTCTCTGTTATTCGCAAGGGTATCGTGATAACTCTGAGACCTCCACCGGAAAGCAGTGAGGCACACTTTCTCACCCAAGACGCCTCAGCTTCATAAACAGCGACGGCTCAACAACTTACCTAGGCGACAAGAAGACCGGGAATGTCATACCACACGTCCTGATGGCATTACAGTTAAATGTTACTTCAGTACAAGTCCATTCTTTCCATTTCCCCGCTGTTTATCTTCATTATAACTGTCCCTTGCACTCGATTTCGACGAGGGCTCACGATAACAGTCGATTCAGCGTTCATAGCGAAAATACGAAATCAGAAACTGGGCAGTTCATACACTTCATAATTACAGTGGTGTAATCTGTGCTTTGGGTCCACAGTAGTTCCATGCCTATCCGTTTTCCTCTCGCTTACCCCGTCCCACCGGTTCCGCATGGCAACTCCCACAGATGACAATTACACCAATGTTCCCTCGCTGTCACCGTTATCTTTTTCTGTTACATCTCTTATCTTATCAGGCGCCAGTTAACCTGCCGCAATTATCCCCTGATTGCCACGGTTGCTGGTTGACAACTCCCATTAATTGATGTTCGCCTTTTTAAATACCTTTTTGCTCTCGTTAGCCCGTCGACACGATGTTATAAATGCGGAGGTGTAGAATTCCTGTTCGCATTTCTTTTGTGTCAGTAGAAACGCTCTTGTCGAAGGACTGTCTTCTCTCTCCCTCTCGGTCTAGCGGTGCAGTTCTGGAATTGCGCTCATCTCGCGTGTGGGATAATCGCGGCTAGGATCTGCGGCGGCGTGAACGGTCTGGATTTCGTGCAGTTACTCGTCGCGTGGGGAACGACACCGACAAGCGTTATTGGCTCGGCTAAGCAGCATATTTAACAATCTGCATCTAGAAATCCACCGCTATCGTGGTCGCTTCATTGTTTCTAAACCGATCGAGGGAATTGGGTGGCTCTTGCTAGGGCACGGGTTTCCAAAGTTTTTGCAAGGAGGGGCACATTTTGTCAGGAAAAATATGTCGGGCCATATTCAGTCTGACTTGAAGATAATAACAAAAAATACACATGTACAAAAATCTTCAAGCTTGCATCTATTATTTCATGATGAGGCCGAGGTCCAGTTGAAATGTTAACGCGAGCATCATTTGGCCCACGAGTCGGAATTCGGAAATCCCTGTGCTAGGGCATACTCATTTGATCCAGTTGAACGTTGCGCCATTCCACACATTCTAAACCTTTTTCCTTCAGACAAACGCCCTCATAATTTTTGCATGCATTTTTCTCTAAAGTGAGTAAGACACGTTTCAGCCTTTACTCGCAGGTAGCAGCAGTGTTTTTCCTTGCATCTTATCGCAACACATGAGTTTTCTATTTCGCTATCGAGTGGGCTGAATCTTAATCGCACTTCTCCCTCCTCGTAGCATTTGTCCTGGTGGTTATTGCCACATTCTAACACTTATGAATCACTTCCATTCCGGAAAAATGTTTACAACCTTGCACATCAATTGGTCGGTAACTCATGGTGGTCAAATCGTATTTTCAGGTTACAATGGCGTTCAGTAAGTCTTGGGTGTTCCGGAAAAAGGCCCTGCTGGAGCTGGAACAAAGAGTTACGGCCCCTATTTTACCACCTTTAGCATCGTTACCAGACTCGTCCGAGCCGGATCCCCGTGCTGAACTTCGCTCCACTGCATTCCTGTTGCACAAAGCACTGCACGATCAAGTAAGCCTTCCCTCGGCATCACGCCGCTCGATTGTCCCCGTCTTTTCTTATTTTGATTGTGTCATCCTAACGATTCTTCACATACTTGCAACGATCATGTGCATAGGAAAATGCAAAAGGTAGATTACCATTCTAGTTCGCTGACTCATTAGATAAAGCAGCATTCGATACATTGATTCCAGCACGTACTGTCTATGTCCTCATGGAGGGGAGCTCTGTTTCACCCACCCGAGGTTGGACGGCGTAATTTTCGATAGAGGCACTTGTTGAGCTAGTCGTTGAATGTGAAGTTGTTGACAATTCAACAGGGTTCTGTTGGTTCATCTTACCTTCCATGTTGACATTCAATTCACCCGTTCTGTGCATTGCCCGAATCATTCCAGGACTATCTACACAGCCGGCAATTCTGCTACCTTCTAGTTGCCTGACTATAGCAAGCATTAGTGGAAGCCAAAGGAAGGTTATCTTGCCGGAGACTCCTTATCTTTTCATACTACGCAACTGTTTGTGCTTATGTTGTGTTAACAAGATGTATGCTCTTTGATGTTGGATGGTTGAATTAAACGCCTTGGTTCGATCTTAGGTCCCCATTCATCACGCTTCTTGTTGCGACGCATTAGACGCATGCCTCAATTTATGCCTAAATGATGGAGAACCACCGGTACAACAGAATGATTTGTCGCTATCACTGATGACTTCACTTTTGGGTGTGCTGATCTTCAATTTTAGGTGCTTTCTGTTTTTCGTTTGGCCGCTCATTCCATTAAAGTCACTGTTGTGGACTTTGCCGAACGCTATTGCATCCCTCGTGTAGAGTTGCAGTTCGCCTTGGACAAACTGATTCCAGTACTATGCCATCGCACTGGGGACACTTCAAGTCGTGTCAGAGACGTGGCAAAGCGGCAGATTCTCGCAATGGCCCAATGGCCTCAGGTAAACTTAGTGCAGTTTTCGATATTTTAAACATTTGCATACACCGCTTTCCCAGTGAACGCTGTTTCGTAGAGTCCTGAATCTTCTTGCATTCACATTTGTATGCGTTCTCAGTGAGTCGGCGGATGAATCGGTTACAAGAAGCCCCAACTGCTACTACACCTCACTCTTCGGATTAAATCCACCCGGCCTTGTATATCACTAGAGTAACGTCGATATTACCATCACCGAAAAATGGAGATTTCCCCTCACACGTACCGCTTTCCGTTGACATGGCGCCTGCTTGCTTGTGACTTCATTTCCACACGAATCATCATTATCCACTTTAGCTAGAGGTGGGAAACACCTCAGTTATTGTGCCGGAATACCAATCCATTAGATGATATTAGAAACTAATGAGGAGTGAAATGACAGCAAAAGTTGCTCAAAACCAAAAATTATACCATGCGTTGAGCCCGAGATCATGATTGTGAAGGGGGAGGCTAAGTGGGAGAGGAACGTACAAAGTAATTCATAATGCAAACGTCTCATTTCCTTACCTCTAACTTGCTGCCGTCTAACTTTTAGAATAGACAGAAAGCTGATATGCAGTCGAACAATCGCGAATCTCAGTGTGACGATCAATATGGTGGAGTGTGGGCCTTATCGAACGGCTGTGGGAAATGGGTACTCGGAGTGGGTCCGATAGGATGAACTGTTAGCACCTGCGCATTGATGCAACCCTTTATTGCGGTATGAGAAGCACACATTTGTAGTCGGTAGTTGTCTCGGCCTCACTGGATCATAGTCTGATTTTTGGAAAGTTACACAGAAGACATCCTTGTTTAATTCAAGTCAGAACAGACGCGAACTGGGAACATTTTCGCCATTTTCACACTAGTACCACGGATGTAGTGAGGCATAACATTGGCATGAAATTGCAATAAAAGCGTAAAAAGAAGTAAACATGCATGCACATCACTCAAGTAAGTCTTCACACGTAGTGCTAATAAGTTTCTTGGAGTCCAAAAGAAAACGGGTTAAATATGGTAAGATAGAGTTTTGATGATGTGTTGTTCGAGAAAACAAAACCCTAACTTTCGAACGGGTAGACGAGCAGCAGTGGGCTTTAGATGAATCAGTGTGAAGGGTGTCAAAAGGGCCACTTAAAATCTTTGCTGAAAAACTGTCACATGCTCAAAAATGCCTAATAACGATGAATACAACCAGGGACTCTCTAGACAATCCACTGCACCCTAGAAATGAACTTAATGGACGCACAATCAATGTGAAGTCTTTTTGTGGAATGCCAGGAAACAAGATTGTAACGCTACAAGGTGTTTGGAAATTTAAGCTACGCGTTCCCCACCGGAAAATTCAACAATAGACCAGATCCGGATCTGAGAAAACGGTGCTATTTGTACAAATTCATCGTACCAAAGTAGAAATTACCTTAACGGTTTTCCAAACACAAAAGTTTACCAACAGATTTCAATCAGATCCACAAAAGGTCCGTAAGCCAAGGTGCACACGAAACAAATGAACACAGAGGTGAGACCGAAGTTATGATAAGGCAATTGAGCCAATCGTAAGCGTCCGCCAACGGGAACGGGCTAAGAACAGACAGACCTGCCACACTGGATACATGAGTTGTGGGAACACAAAATCGCTTATGTCAAGAGAACAATGACAGGTCCATGGAGGCGGGGTGAAGTTAAGATGAGTCACCGGGGTCACTCGCTAAGAGCATCGGGGCAGAGAACAAAGGAATGGAAAGTAAGGGAGTTAGCAAACATAATCGATCCAGACGGCCGAGCAATGTAAAATTGGGCATTCAACATGGGAGAGACTGAGGTGGTCAAAGTTCTTTCTAAAAAGATAGATGAGCGATATAAACAATACGGAAGAATACAGGCAGTCACGAATCTACGAACTAAAGAGCAGGGTACTGAAAGTATTTTCAGTTTCAGGGTACTTCCTAGTTCTTATTGTTGGTGCATCCCTGTCAATTCTTCTGACTTTATCTAAACCTAATTCAATAAACATGAATGTACTGCAGCAGTGTCAATTAGTCGCGTCTTTTCCTCTCAATTAAACTACAAACCAGCATCCATCGTTTGACACTTCAGTTTGAATAGCATTTATGGTTCACAGCATAGGGTTTCGGATTTGCCTGTTACCGTGGCCTCCATAGGACAGCCACAGGACGTCTGCGCCTGCAGAGAGATTATGGGTGGCTTGCGCTGCACCACCCACAGCTCCAACCACACACCCTATATCCAGTGTAAACGCGAAGGAATAAGACCGGGAGACATGTGGATGGGAGCCACATGTCATCAACGGAGCCGGCCCATACTCCTTCACAGGCAAACACAAGCACGTTGTATTCGAGGAATCAACTGCACACAGGGCGGCGGTTGTACCGTAAGTTGGTTAGCAACGAGTCCGCGATAAGTAGAAAAATGTCCACAAGTTACTTAAAAATACTACAAACGCAACAAAATTACCGAAGTTAAGCGCAATAAGTGTTAGCAACGTGGCCAGTTAATAGAACATTATTAAGGTAGGCAGAACAAACCAAATAAACTGGAATGAAAATTATCCAGCTTAAAAATGTAATTCGGTTTAGCCCAACTGCGGTGAAGAAGCATCATAAATGCAACATCAGCCTCAGTTTGGAGCACTATATATATATATATATATATATATATATATATATATATATATATATATATATATATATGGTTGAACAAATTCGGTGTATTGATCAACAATTATACCTGGAGTCCAATGACTCTACAACGCTTCCTCGATTTGGAATGCAGTTTGGAAATTCGGTGTTCAAGATCCAAGAATTTTCGTTGCAAGCATTCACACGTTGGCTCGTCTGTGTGATTTGCCTCGGCTCTACTAGGACTGAGGTATGCACATATTGCACTTGAGTTGTATTTTGTTTAATTGTACTTTAGTTAACGTCTTGGTTGGACCAGGGCGTTTTTACGTGTTACTCGAGATTCACAATGAGTCTATCGTCTATATAAATAGCTTCTCGCCACAGTGGAATATACAGCCACATCTGCCAACAGTTGGGTAATTGGATGTTATGCAGACTACTTCTTGTAAATTGGCTAAAACAGTTTGAGCACTTTTTCGAACGTCGAATGTTGGACAGGACGCAGTGGGATTTGCTGGATTTATTCTTTCTGTGATCACGTCATTGCGGTTATCAGATAATCTGCGATATTACCGCCTTCTAACACATATAGCAGACGGCATCTGCAGCAAACACACTAACGATAAGACATCACTGTTTGTATTGTACCCCTTATTTGTGCATCACTTTCCATCTGGTAACCGTATTGATGGCATATGTTTCCTTATTCCTCAATCTGTCTCCATCTATTGTTGATGCCCACACTTCTGACTAAAGTTATAACCGCCACTTTTAGGTTAACGCTTCAATGTTGACTAAGCGACGACAGTCGTATTGATTGCTTAGATAATTATACGTGAAATCTTCCAACATTAGTGCAATATGGTTGCTATTCTTTGATTCAATTCATACTCGCGCACGTTCATAGTGTTATTGCTCATGAGGGTTATTGTTTCTCCATCCACTTTGTGGTAGTCCATGCACAATTGTGAATAAATGTCCGTTCGCAACACTGCAGTACTGCAACTCGAACCAGGGACCTTTGGTATGTCAACTGATATCTCATATTGAATGACTAAGTGGAAATCATTTAGAAACACTTGTAAGCGACACACTTCAACCTGACAGACAGATGGCGTTTTCACTCACGCAACACCATTATCTGCTGGCTCCATGTATAAATGGGACTCGACTAAATTACAGGTCACACTAACATTTGTTCGTATCTCGATACATTCCCACTTGACAGATGGATCTTATTACATTTCTTCTCGTGTGACATCGTGACTTATTAAGGGTTAAAATATGAGGTCAGTGTATCCCATCTCAAGTGTCTCTGTACTGCTGCCGCCTTCAGGTAAACCCACTAAGATTCAGACAAGTCATCAAGGTTGGTTCCGGAACAGCGGCAACACGTTGTGACATCCAAATCGAAATGCTTGGGTACAGGTAGCTTTCTAGACACAGATGAACTGGTCGAGATATGCTAGCGGTCAGAACGAATTACCAGGGGAAATAAATAGTAACACATGACGGACTGCCTGGTGGTTCTACATCCCTGTTGATTCTCACTCACCTAGGACAAGAGAGGATTATAACCGTCTCTGGTTTTACCATACGACACGGATAGCCTGCAGTGGACATAATCGCACCATTTGCCTGCTAACTTGAAAACTTGCTCACTTCATCTCCGTCATTTTCTTTGCATCATCCGTATTCTATATCCCACATGTAAGTCGCGTTTGGGTACAGTTTCATTCTAAGATGATTAACTACTGACTTGGTGCAATGTGATATCTTTATTGTACATGCCTAGAACGAATGAGCCACAGTTAACCTAACTTTATTAGGCTTATTTAACTCGGTTATATTTCGCGATGACTTCACACGTTGCCCATTGCAATGTTGTACTCATCATGGCCTATGCTATGCTATTCTTGCTACCTTCTCAAGTGGAGTCTAGTATGGTTACATACCGAGACAATGGGCTACGGCATATTCCTCTTCGTATTATCATTAAGTTGAGATTCACATCACTATGTAAGCTCCATGGTATTACTCAGCAGACTATGCTATCTACATTCTGCTTCTTGAAATCGATTTGTAGATTACATAACCGTAGCTTGACCAGCTGCTCAATGCTAACTAGCATGACGCTTAGAGCGCCGGTCATCATCATCATCATACACGTTAGCCAGAGGTGGGGAACACCTCAGCTACTGTGCCGCAATACATAGAAAAAAGGAGAGAAAAAAAGTAATTGGTGCAAGCCGGCTGAGCTACCGGTAACGGATGGGCATCGTTCCGGTAAGCTACCTGCCGGCTACTGTGCATCAAAAAAAATTACTATGCAAAATTATATAAGTCTAACTAATGAGATCGTGGTTGGAGGGGGAGGCTAAGAGGGATGGGGTGGGACAAAGAAACTCACAGCACGAACGCCACTGAGGTCGGCTCCTTGCCATGTCAGCAAGTGTGTCCAACCAAACGTGTTCATCGTCTTTCGGACCCCAACCAGGGAGCCGAGACGCTCCAACTGAGGCCAGCTCAGAAGTGAGGGCCTTCATTCCTCTCGACCAAGTCATCGCTTGGCCACCCCTCCTCTTCTTCCATCCACACCCCCGGCGCACAAACAACACACGTCGCAGGAGTCGATGGGCTGGCATGCGTAACACGTGGCCAAGCCATCGGAACCTGGTGCGTGAAATAACGGTGCTGAGCGGTTCAGTTCCTTTTCCTGTGCCGTAAATAAGGCGTCGAACACGCTCGTTGCTCACGCGATGTTCCCACCAGATGTGAGCTAAATTGCGAAGGCACCGGTGGTCGAACGTAACGAGCCTCTTCAGGTCCGTTGCTTTAAGGGGCCAGGTTTCACAGCCGTACATAGAGCGCCGGTGCATCGCAGAAGAAAAATTTCTCTGGAAATTCTGTGGCAAGTGAACAATCCCGACAATTAACCGACTAGCGATGATCACGATGCCTCCATTTCATGTTCCACTCCGTAGGCTAGTGATGAGAGTGAGCATAGTTATAGTTCCGGTTGTCCCTCAGCCATACTGAATTTACCGGGTCTTATGAAAACACATGTACTAAACGGATGGAAGGCAGACGCGCAGAGACGCCTACCAGAAGTTGCATTGCACATGGACAATCTTTTGGATGGACTAAGTAAAAGGTTGAACCTAACGGGAATGGTACGTCAGTGTGTTAGTATACTACATCGGAAAGGAATCGAGGTATAGCGACAATCATTTTATGAGCACCGAATGGCTGCACCCGAGACGTATGATATAGATCGTTAGCAAATAGCTTATGGTCACAGTAGAGTACACGTCGGTAGGTACAAACGGTTGAGTAGTTAGACATTTACACAAAAATTACGAACACTGTTTGGAAAGTCGCATGTTGCAATATTTCTTGACATCCAAAAGGCTTTTGACCGTGTCCCACACAATTTATTGTTGCGGAAGCTTATATCCTATGGTATCACAAATTCGCTTCTAGATTGGTTGTGTTTCTACCTCGAGGGTAGAAAGCAAGTAGTCAAAATCGGTAACTATACATCTGAAGCCACTACAATCTCTAGTGGAGTGATTCAAGGTAGCGTGCTAGGCCCGCTTTTATTCTTAATCTATTTCAACGATCTCCTTGATGAAATCTTGTATGGGAAGTCGTTCCTTTTCGCTGATGATGTTAAAATTGTGTATTGTTCCGCCCCTGGGCAATGTAGTCCTAACTTAGCCTATATTCAGTCTGACTTGTCCGCATTGGAGCTCTAGAGTAACTCCTGGAAGTTGCACTTTGCCAATGACAAGAGTAATCTATTGTACCACGGCTGTGGCCCTTCTCTGAACATCCTTACATTAAACGATACCCCTATTCCTGTGTGTGGCGCAGTCCGAGACCTTGGTCTAAGATATTCTGCCTCGTTTAATTTTTAGAGCTTCTGCCAGAAAAGTGATCGCCTATATAAGTCGAACTCTTATTTTGAGGGAATCCAGGCTTCAAGCCTTTAAAATATGTGTTAGGCCGAAGCTTGAGTACTGTACGATAGTGCATAGTAATCTGAGAAAAGTGAATATTATAGCACTAGAAAACATTCAACGATCATTCACAAAAAGGTTTTTGAATATGCCTAATACTATGACATACCGTGAGCGTTGCGAGGCGCTAAATCTTGAGCCGCTATGGCCACGCAGACTCAAATTTAATCTGTGCCTTCTATACCGCTTACTATTCGGGTTAAGCTTCACTGCTCAGCCACAACTCGAGTTTCAGATTCGTATGCGCTATGAACTAAGAAACAGCGAGCGCACGGTGAAAATACCAAAGTCTCGTACAAAGCTCCGCTCAAATTTTTCTCCGTAAAACATGCGTTAATATGGAACAAACTTCCATCGAGTGTTAGAAACTGCACTATCTATCCACAATTCAGACGCATGATTAATATTCACCTGACTGTTGCAAATATCTGGTCAACACTAAGCCAAACGGTGACTCTAGATGACTTGTATGAGAAAGGTCCTGGATACATATGAAAGTCACCATATCCTCTATTCGTTTCAATAATATAAGATTACCCACATACAATTGCATTCTTGAATATATATTTGAGAACGATCTTACTCCTATTAATCCGTCCAACCAATTCTGTTTTCTCCTTTGACGCACTGGTTCGTAGATGCACTACGCCTTTCAAGCTGATGTCTCTGTACCATCGTCGTCACTCGTCAAGATTTTCCATCAAATTGTGACTGACCTATCGGCAAGCGTTTGTATTCATCATTATGTTTTAAGATTCCTCATACTTTATCTTCCTCTTTGTTTCACTGTTGGTCATGACTGGGCTGATCTCTTGTGGTGACGGATTACAGCTTCCAAAATAAAAAGTATACCCATCCAAATCATATTACTACTGACTCCCTGGCTTAGAACAAAAAGTGCCATACTTGATTGATCCGCATGACAGAAAGGGCTGGCGATTCATCGCCTATAATGTATGTATAAAACAGCCCTAAAAAGGACATTCGAGACGTAGTTCTGATGGCCTATTTACTATCTTGCCACACAGCCAATTGGAGCATGGAAGTGCGGGTGAAACCCATCGTGGAAATAACCTGCATGGAAGCAAGTCCCCTGCGGACAGTTCCATGGATGACCGTATTACTTTACTTGAACTTTCCGTGAAATCTACATTTATTATTGTTCCCAGTTTCTTTATCTCTCTACTTTTTCCAAACTGCTAATCATTTCAAAAACCCATATGGGAAGCATTTATCAAAAGACGAATAATTAACTATATTATGCGATCACGTTGTACATGTTGATAAGACCACCCAATTGGTCTGTGCCTCGCACTGCTGAGGAATAAAACATTTATTTATTTATTTGACAGTGGGCAACGGGACTTAGTTGATGTCACCTGTCAATACCAAAGGTTGCGCATCAGTCGTTCTTTGAGTAGGTGCACATACCTCGGGTAGCAGATGACCGAACCGGTCGGAGACACAGAGAGCCAGAAGTGGACAATGCATCGCATTCGCATGCTGTGTGATCATCTTTCCCCATCAGCTACTCAAATCAGACTGTACATGTAGAGGGCAATACCTAAGTGCATAGTATTTCACTGCACCAGTAATTTAATTATTCTTCTACCTAGCAGTTGCTTCACTATTGCTATATTCGGTCCCTTCAAATATGGATGCCCAAGATTTAAGGCGGCCACGTCTAAATGTTGAAGAAAACATCAACAGTTCCTATTGGATAGTTATTCTCATGCCTGCGAAAGTGGTTTGTTAGCCTGACCTCCAAACCAAACCCATACACGGTTGTCGTACCATTGATCATGATGTCGAATGTGTCTCTATCCAGTTTGTGACAGCTCACACTTAAGTTTGGATAAACGCATGTGCATATGTTGTATTCGAACTGCCATTGGACACGGATGACGCCAATCATTGTATATATGTATACCGAATGAATTCGACGTGGATACTCATACCGCATTTGTACGGCTAACTTAGTGCAGGGAAACGGCACTCGAGCAAACCGAAAATAACATTACCAGAACATGAAGAAGGTGAGTTTATGACAAACTCATGTTGATTTGAGGTGTAACGAATCCAAGGCAAATTTGATCGATGCCAACTCCATGGACTGA
>OX104065.1:50960715-50989031 GCA_944474145.2 Dicrocoelium dendriticum
ACCCACATACAATTGCATTCTTGAATATATATTTGAGAACGATCGTACTCATATTAATCCGTGCAACGAATTCTGTTTTCTACTTTGCCGCATGGGTTGGTAGATGAACTGCGCCTTTCAAGCAGATGTCTCTGTACCATCGTCGTCACTCCGCAAGATTTTCCATCAAATTGTGATTGGCCTATCGGCAAGCGTTTTGTATTCATCATATGTTTTAAAATTCCTCATACTTTATCTTCTTTTGTTTCACTGTTGGTCATGACTGGGCTGATCTCTTGTGGTGACGGATTACAGCTTCCAAAATAAAAAGTATACCCATCCAAATCATATTACTACTGACTCCCTGGCTTAGAACAAAAAGTGCCATACTTGATTGATCCGCATGACAGAAAGGGCTGGCGATTCATCGCCTATAATGTATGCATAAAACAGCCCTAAAAAGGACATTCGAGACGTAGTTCTGATGGCCTATTTACTATCTTGCCACACAGCCAATTGGAGCATGGAAGTGCGGGTGAAACCCATTGTGGAAATACCCTGCATGGAATCAAGTACCCGGGGACAGTTCCATGGATGACCGTCTTACTTTACTTGAACTTTCCGTGAAATCTACATTTATTATGGTTCCCAGTTTCTTTATCTCTCTACTTTTTACAAACTGCTAATAACTCAAAAAACCCATATGGGAACCATTGATCAAAAGACGAATAATTAACTATATTATGCGATCACGTTGTACATGTTGTTAAGACCACCCAATTAGTCTGTGCCTCGCACTGTCTGAGGAATAAAACGTTTATTTATTTATTTGACAGGGGGCCACGGGCCTTAGTTGATGTCACCTGTCAATACCAAAGGGTGCACATCAGTCGTTCTTTGAGTAGGTGCACATACCTCGGGAAGCAGATGACCGAACCGGTTGGAGACACAGAGAGCCAGAAGTGGACAATGCATCGCATTCGCATGCTGTGTGATCATCTTTCCCCATCAGCTACTCAAATCAGACTGTACATGTAGAGGGCAATACCTAAGTGCATAGTATTTCACTGCACCAGTAATTTAATTATTCTTCTACCTAGCAGTTGCTTCACTATTGCTATATTCGGTCCCTTCAAATATGGATGCCCAAGATTTAAGGCGGCCACGTCTAAATGTTGAAGAAAACATCAACAGTTCCTATTGGATAGTTATTCTCATGCCTGCGAAAGTGGTTGTTAGCCTGACCTCCAAACCAAACCCATACACGGTTGTCGTACCATTGATCATGATGTCGAATGTGTCTCTATCCAGTTTGTGACAGCTCACACTTAAGTTTGGATAAACGCATGTGCATATGTTGTATTCGAACTGCCATTGGACACGGATGACGCCAATCTATGTATATATGTATACCGAATGAATTCGACGTGGATGCTCATACCGCATTTGTACGGCTAACTTAGTGCAGGGAAACGGCACTCGAGCAAACCGAAAATAACATTACCAGAACATGAAGAAGGTGAGTTTATGACAAACTCATGTTGATTTGAGGTGTAACGAATCCAAGGCAAATTTGATCGATGCCAACTCCATGGACTGATTATAAAGTCGGTTGCTAAGGTTCAGGAGAAGGTACTATTGCACTCGGAATAGAAGCATGATATGTACGCTCCCATTCGATTTACTGATCCAGGCTAACAAGGTGGCGTATGTGGTACGTTTGTCTGCGTGCTGAGTAATCTTGCATTTCAGAAGCAGATGTTTTTTGAGCTCCCCAGTGTGGATGCGCTTGATGTGAATGTTGACAAGGTGCCTATCTGTCTATTACCCACTACCTCGTCCGTACTGCCTCCAGGAGACAGTTGGTCGTTGTTGGAGGGGACGGAGTGCATCGTTATATGGTTGGAGGCACCCGGTTTCGGATTTGTCTGTCACTGTCGCCATCCACAAGACGCCTGCGCCTACAGAGGGACCATGGGTGGGTTGCGATGCACCATCCACAGCTCCAACCACACCCCCCATATCCAGTATAAACCCGAAGGAATGAGGCCGGGAGACATGTGGATCATGTTCAAAGGTACGACAACGGTGTATGGGTTTGGTTTGGAGGGCAGGCTAACAACCACTTGCGCAGGCGTTACAAAAAGTATCCAATAGGAACTGTTGATGTTTTCTTCAACATTTAGACGTGGCCGCCTTAAATCTTGGGCATCCATATTTGAAGGGACCGAATATAGCAATAGTGAAGCAACTGCTAGGTAGAAGAATAATTAAATTACTGGTGCAGTGAAATACTATGCACTTAGGTATTGCCCTCTACATGTACAGTCTGATTTGAGTAGCTGATGGGGAAAGATGATCACACAGCATGCGAATGCGATGCATTGTCCACTTCTGGCTCTCTGTGTCTCCGACCGGTTCGGTCATCTGCTTCCCGAGGTATGTGCACCTACTCAAAGAACGACTGATGTGCACCCTTTGGTATTGACAGGTGACATCAACTAAGTCCCGTTGCCCACTGTCAAATAAATAAATAAATGTTTTATTCTCAGCAGTGCGAGGCACAGGCCAATTGGGTGGTCTTATCAACATGTACAACGTGACCGCATAATATAGTTAATCATTCGTCTTTTGATCAATGGTTCCCATATGGGTTTTTTGAATGATTAGCAGTTTGGAAAAAGTAGAGAGATAAAGAAACTGGGAACAATACTAAATGTAGATTTCACGGAAGTTCAAGTAAAGTAATACGGTCATCCATGGAACTATCCCCAGGGGACTTGCACCCATGCAAGGTATTTCCACAATGGGTTTCACCCGCACTTCCATGCTCCAATTGGCACTGTGCCTGTGTGGCAAGATAGTAAATAGGCCATCAGAACTAAGTATCAAATGTCTTTTTTAGGGCTGTTTTATACATACATTATAGGCGATGAATCCTCAGCCCTTACTGTCATGCGATCAATCAAGTATGGCACTATTTTGTTCTAAGCCAGGGAGTCAGTAGTAATATGATTTGGATGGGTATACTTTTTATTTTGAAAGCTGTAATCCGTCAACACAAGAGATCAGCCCAGTTATGACCAACAGTGAAACAAAAAGAAGATAAAGTATGAGGAATTTAAAATACATAATGAGAATACTAACGCTTGCCGATAGGTCAGTCACAATTTGATGGAAAATCTTGGCGAGTGACGACGATGGTACAGAGACATCAGCTTGAAAGGCGTAGTGCATCTACGAATCAGTGCGTCAAAGGAGAAAACAGAATTGGTTGGACGGATTGATAGGAGTAAGATCGTTCTCAAATATATATTCAAGAATGCAATTGTATGTAGGTAATCTTATAATTATTGAAACGAATAGAGGATATGGTGACTTTCATATGTATCCAGGACCTTTCTCATACAAGTCATCTAGAGTCAACGTTTGGTTTATTGTTGACCATATATTTGCAACAGTCAGGTGAACATTAATCATGCGTCTGAATTGTGGATAGATAGTGCAGTTTCTAACACTCGATGGAAGTTTGTTCCATATTAACGCATGTTTTACGGAGAAAAATTTTAACGGAGCTTTGTACGAGACTTTGGTATTTTCACCGTGCGCTCGCTGTTTCGTAGTTCATAGCGCATACGAATCTGAAACTCGAGTTGTGGCTGAGCAGTGAAGCTTAACCGATATAGTAAGCGGTATAGAAGGCACAGATTAAATTTGAGTCTGCGTGGCCATAGCGGCTCAAGATTTAGCGCTTCGCAACGCTCACGTATGTCATAGTATTAGGCATGTTCAAAAACCTTTCTGTGAATGATCGTTGAATGTTTTCTAGTGCTATAATATTCACTTTTCTCAGATTACTATGCACTATCGTACAGTACTCAAGCTTCGGCCTAACACATATTTTAAAGGCTTGAAGCCTGGAATTCCTCAAAATAAGAGTTCGACTTATATAGGCGATCACTATTTCAGCAGAAGCTCTAAAAGTTAAATGAGGCAGAATATCTTAGACCAAGGTCTCGGACTGCGCCACACCACATGAATAGGGGTATCGTTTGAATGTAAGGATGTTCAGAGAAGGCCCACAGCCGTGGTACAATAGATTACTCTTGTCAATGGCAAATTGCAACTTCCAGGAGTTACTCCAGTGCTCCAATGCGGACAAGTCAGAGTGAATACGGGCTAAATTAGGACTACGTTGGCCGGGGGAAACGTACACCATTTTAATATCATCAGCGACGATGAATGGCTCCCCTTACAAGATTTCATCAAGGAGATCGTTGAAATAAGTAAAGAATAAAAGCTGGCCTAGCACGCTACCTCGCATCACTCCACTAGAGATTGTGGTGGCTTCAGATGTATAGTTACCGATTTTGACTACTTGCTTTCTACCCTCGAGGTAGGAAGACAACCAATCTAGAAGCGAATTTGTGATACCATAGGATATAAGCTTCCGCAACAATAAATTGTGTGAGACACGGTCAAAAGCCTTTGGATGTCAAGAAATATTGCAACATGCGACTTTCCAAACAGTGTTCGTAATTTTTGTGTAAATGTCTAACTACTCAACCGTTTGTACCTACCGACGTGTACTCTACTGTGACCATAAGCTATTTGCTAACGATCTATATCGTACGTCTCGGGTGCAGCCATTTGGTGCTCATAAAATGATTGTCGCTATGCCTCGATTCCTTTCCGATGTAATATGCTAACACACTGACGTACCATTCCCGTTAGGTTCAACCTTTTACTTAGTCCATCCAAAAGATTGTCCATGTGCAATGCAACTTCTGGTAGGCGTCTCTGCGCGTCTGCCTTCCATCCGTTTAGTACGTGTGTTTTCATAAGCCCCGGTAAATTCAGTATGGCTGAGGGACAACTGGAACTATAACTATGCTCACTCTCATCACTAGCCTACGGAGTGGAACATTGAAATGGAGACATGGTGATCATTGCTAGTTGGCTAATTGTCGGGATTATTCACTTGTCACCGAATTTCCAGAGAAATTTTTCTTCTGCGATGCACCGGCGCTCTATGTACGGCTGTGAAACCTGGCCCCTTAAAGCAACGGACCTGAAGAGGCTCGTTACGTTCGACCACCGGTGCCTTCGCAATTTAACTCACATCTGGTTGGAACATCGTGTGATCAGTGAGCGTTTTCGACGCCTTATTTACGGCCCAGGAAAAGGAAATGAACCGCTCAGCATGGTTATTTCATGCACCAGGCTCCGATTGCTGGGTCACGTGTTACGTACGCCAGCCCACCGACGTCCGCGACGTGAATTGTTTGTGCGCCGAGGGTGTGGATGGAAGAAGAGGAGGGGTGGCCAAGCGATGACTTGGTCGAGAGGAATGAAGGCCCTCACTTCTGAGCTGGCCTCAGTTGGAGCGTCTCGGCTCCCTGGTTGGGGTCCGAAAGACGATGAACACGTTTGGTTGGACACACTTGCTGACATGGCAAGGAGCCGACCTCAGTGGCGTTCGTGCTGTGAGTTTCTTTGTCCCACCCCATCCCTCTTAGCCTCCCCCTCCAACCACGATCTCATTAGTTAGACTTATATAATTTTGCATAGTAATTTTTTTTGATGCACAGTAGCCGGCAGGTAGCTTACCGGAACGATGCCCATCCGTTACCGGTAGCTCAGCCGGCTTGCACCAATTACTTTTTTTCTCTCCTTTTTTCTATGTATTGCGGCACAGTAGCTGAGGTGTTCCCCACCTCTGGCTAACGTGTATGATGATGATGATGACCGGCGCTCTAAGCGTCATGCTAGTTAGCATTGAGCAGCTGGTCAAGCTACGGTTATGTAATCTACAAATCGATTTCAAGAAGCAGAATGTAGATAGCATAGTCTGCTGAGTAATACCATGGAGCTTACATAGTGATGTGAATCTCAACTTAATGATAATACGAAGAGGAATATGCCGTAGCCCATTGTCTCGGTATGTAACCATACTAGACTCCACTTGAGAAGGTAGCAAGAATAGCATAGCATAGGCCATGATGAGTACAACATTGCAATGGGCAACGTGTGAAGTCATCGCGAAATATAACCGAGTTAAATAAGCCTAATAAAGTTAGGTTAACTGTGGCTCATTCGTTCTAGGCATGTACAATAAAGATATCACATTGCACCAAGTCAGTAGTTAATCATCTTAGAATGAAACTGTACCCAAACGCGACTTACATGTGGGATATAGAATACGGATGATGCAAAGAAAATGACGGAGATGAAGTGAGCAAGTTTTCAAGTTAGCAGGCAAATGGTGCGATTATGTCCACTGCAGGCTATCCGTGTCGTATGGTAAAACCAGAGACGGTTATAATCCTCTCTTGTCCTAGGTGAGTGAGAATCAACAGGGATGTAGAACCACCAGGCAGTCCGTCATGTGTTACTATTTATTTCCCCCTGGTCAGTTGTACTGACCGCTAGCATATGTCGACCAATTCATCAGTGTCTAGAATGCTACCTGTACCCAAGCATTTCGATTTGGATGTCACAACGTGTTGCCGCTGTTCCGGAACCAACCTTGATGACTTGTCTGAATCCTAGTGGGTTTACCTGAAGGCGGCAGCAGTACAGAGACACTTGAGATGGGATACACTGACCTCATATTTTAACCCTTAATAAGTCACGATGTCACACGAGAAGAAATGTAATAAGATCCATCTGTCAAGTGGGAATGTATCGAGATACGAACAAATGTTAGTGTGACCTGTAATTTAGTCGAGTCCCATTTATACATGGAGCCAGCAGATAATGGTGTTGCGTGAGTGAAAACGCCATCTGTCTGTCAGGTTGAAGTGTGGCGCTTACAAGTGTTTCTAAATGATTTCCACTTAGTCATTCAATATGAGATATCAGTTGACATACCAAAGGTCTCTGGTTCGAGTTGCAGTACTGCAGTGTTGCGAACGGACATTTATTCACAATTGTGCATGGACTACCACAAAGTGGATGGAGAAACAATAACCCTCATGAGCAATAACACTATGAACGTGCGCGAGTATGAATTGAATCAAAGAATAGCAACCATATTGCACTAATGTTGGAAGATTTCACGTATAATTATCTAAGCAATCAATACGACTGTCGTCGCTTAGTCAACATTGAAGCGTTAACCTAAAAGTGGCGGTTATAACTTTAGTCAGAAGTGTGGGCATCAACAATAGATGGAGACAGATTGAGGAATAAGGAAACATATGCCATCAATACGGTTACCAGATGGAAAGTGATGCACAAATAAGAGGTACCATCCAAACAGTGATGTCTAATCGTTAGTGTGTGTGCTGCAGATGCCGTCTGCTATGTGCGTTAGAAGGCGGTAATATCGCAGAGTATCTGATAACCGCAATGACGTGATCACAGAAAGAATATATCTAGCAAATCCCACTGCGTCCTGTCCAACATTCGGCAATCGAGGAAGTGCTCAAACGGTTTTAGCCAATTTACAAGAAGTAGGCAGCATAACATTTAATTACCCAACCGTTGGCAGATGTGGCTGCATATTCAACTGTGGCGAGATATTTATGTAGACTGCAGACTCATTGTGAGTCTCGAGTAACACGTAAAAACGCCCTGGCCCAACAAAGACGTTAACTAAAGTACAATTAAACAAAATACAACTCAAGTGCAATATGTGCATACCTCAGTCCTAGTAGAGCCGAGGCAAATCACACAGACGAGCCAACGTGTGAATGCTTGCAACGAAAATTCTTGGATCTTGAACACCGAATTTCCAAACTGCATTCCAAATCGAGGAAGCGTTGTAGAGTCATTGGACTCCAGGTATGATTGTTGATCAATACACCGAATTTGTTCAACCATATATATATATATATATATATGTATATATATATATATATATATAGTGCTCCAAACTGAGGCTGATGTTGCATTTATGATGCTTCTTCACCGCAGTTGGGCTAAACCGAATTACATTTTTAAGCTGGATAATTTTCATTCCAGTTTATTTGGTTTGTTCTGCCTATCTTAATAATGTTCTATTAACTGGCCACGTTGCTAACGCTTATTGCGCTTAACTTCGGTAATTTTGTTGCGTTTGTAGTATTTTTAAGTAACTTGTGGACATTTTTCTACTTATCGCGGACTCGTTGCTAACCAACTTTCGGCACAACCGCCGCCTTGTGTGCAGTTGATTCCTCGAATACAACGTGCTTGTGTTTGCCTGTGAAGGAGTGTGGGCCGGCTCCGTTGATGACATGTGGCTCCCATCCACATGTCTCCCGGTCTTATTCCTTCGCGTTTACACTGGATATAGGGTGTGTGGTTGGAGCTGTGGGTGGTGCAGCGCAAGCCACCCATAATCTCTCTGCAGGCGCAGACGTCCTGTGGCTGTCCTATGGAGGCCACGGTAACAGGCAAATCCAAAACCCTATGCTGTGAACCATAAATGCTATTCAAACTGAAGTGTCAAACGATGGATGCTGGTTTGTAGTTTAATTGAGAAGAAAAGACGCGACTAATTGACACTGCTGCAGTACATTCATGTTTATTGAATTAGGTTTAGATAAAGTCAGAAGAATTGACAGGGATGCACCAACAATAAGAACTAGGAAGTACCCTGAAACTGAAAATACTTTCAGTACCCTGCTCTTTAGTTCGTAGATTCGTGACTGCCTGTATTCTTCCGTATTGTTTATATCGCTCATCTATCTTTTTAGAAAGAACTTTGACCACCTCAGTCTCTCCCATGTTGAATGCCCAATTTTACATTGCTCGGCCGTCTGGATCGATTATGTTTGCTAACTCCCTTACTTTCCATTCCTTTGTTCTCTGCCCCGATGCTCTTAGCGAGTGACCCCGGTGACTCATCTTAACTTCACCCCGCCTCCATGGACCTGTCATTGTTCTCTTGACATAAGCGATTTTGTGTTCCCACAACTCATGTATCCAGTGTGGCAGGTCTGTCTGTTCTAGCCCGTTCCCGTTGGCGGACGCTTACGATTGGCTCAATTGCCTTATCATAACTTCGGTCTCACCTCTGTGTTCATTTGTTTCGTGTGCACCTTGGCTTACGGACCTTTTGTGGATCTGATTGAAATCTGTTGGTAAACTTTTGTGTTTGGAAAACCGTTAAGGTAATTTCTACTTTGGTACGATGAATTTGTACAAATAGCACCGTTTTCTCAGGTCCGGATCTGGTCTATTGTTGAATTTTCCGGTGGGGAACGCGTAGCTTAAATTTCCAAACGCCTTGTAGCGTTACAATCTTGTTTCCTGGTATTCCACAAAAAGACTTCACATTGATTGTGCGTCCATTAAGTTCATTTCTAGGGTGCAGTGGATTGTCTAGAGAGTCCCTGGTTGTATTAATCGTTATTAGGCATTTTTGAGCATGTGACAATTTTTCAGCAAAGATTTTAAGTGGCCCTTTTGACACCCTTCACACTGATTCATCTAAAGCCCACTGCTGCTCGTCTACCCGTTCGAAAGTTAGGGTTTTGTTTTCTCGAACAACACATCATCAAAACTCTATCTTACCATATTTAACCCGTTTTCTTTTGGACTCCAAGAAACTTGATCGGCCAACTATTGGCAGTGCGCCGCAGCACATTGGTAACAAAAACAGAAATGGGAAAAAGAGGCAGTCACTAGAAGGGTTGCTTGGGTTTATGCGTTGTGTGGGCAGTAAGCTCCCCGATTGCCCAGGCCGAGGAGGAGCATTGACTTAAGGAACCCGACTCCGAGCTTCTGGTCTTAACTACCTGATGCAGAAAGCAGCGGAGCGATTAATGCATTTGCTGGAACGTGTAATCAGCTGCTGAATACTAATACCGCTGACAGCCTGGTGGCTCATTCGCTTTCTTTTGGTTCGGTAACAGTCCACACATAAACCGGTTTCTATCAAAGTTGTTCATCCGTCCTCCGTTAGGTGCTCACCTCCGGTTACAGATGTGAGTGGTCAGTGACCTCATAGCCGGTCACTTTAGCTTTGATACAGCGCTGTACGTGCTGTTGTGGTATTTGATGGAGAACCAGGTGACCAGCCTAGAAGTCCCCACGCTCTGAAACGAGGTCGCTGGTTGTTCGCGACTACTTATTCGCCTGCAAAATGAACGAGACTTACCCACAGTTAACTCCACAAGCAAGGCATTCCCCAATCTTCCACTTGGGGGGCGCGCCCGATAGCGTAAGTAATTATGCACTCCCTTGACAATGGCTGAAGAGTGTGTTTCGCAGAGTTCTCTTTTCTTCGTATATTGAAGTGTTTCCTCTACCATCATCGTTTTTCGTTGCAACCACATTAATAACATTGCGCTTGGTGGTATTACTCTCAGTGTTTAACTGTCTTCGGCGCTTCGACAAGACTTATACGAGGTTGGGCCTCATCATCATCTCGATGCGTTACAGCCGACGCTTTTAGATGTCATATTGCGGTCAGTTTTAGCTACCCTCCATCCTAAGTATGTATACAAACGGATTATGCTCATTTCATCCAGCATAAACTCTATTGCTCTCATTGTATCCCAATATCAATATGACCCACGGTGTCAACGATATGTTTTGTGATGCAAGAAGGTCATCTTTATATGCTCTCATACTACGCGATTTCATTTTCAAGTTCGTGACCACTTGCGTTCTGACACATTCAATATACCTTTTTCCGCTCATTTCGGTTGCGTACTTCAAAAAACCCATGCTACTTGTATGATCAATAAAAAGACCCTTTTCCATCCACTGCGCAGTGATTTATCAGAAGCTATGTCCGATTCTTTCACCCGGTTTAGCTTTAGAATGCCATTTCCTCACACTGTATCGTACCGAAATCCCGTGCCGCCGTACCTGCCACATTTACTTGTTGACCCCAAAAAATTACCCGTAATGCGCGACCGTTTACTCGAGCGCATTTTTACTCAACTATACCGTTTTGTATTTTTAAACTTACTATCTTGATACCCGCAGTCTCTATTCTACCATGATGAAAACCTACTCATCCGGATACCTAGAGGTTGTTTTTACCTGACTTCACTTACTAGTCTTTTCGTCTATTCCAATCCATTGCGTTTCGCTCTGTGGATAGCTTGAATTCGCCATTCAACAATTGAGATCTTATCTGCATTATGGCATCATTGGCCCATCTCCTTTTAGAGTTCCCGTAAATCTTAGGTCTCGTTTCAGCAAGCGTTTTTCCTTTTAAGCCAGCGTCATTGTGTTGACCAGCCGCACAGTCACCTTGCGTTGTGCATGCGATACAGATGCTCCTTTGACCCCCAGTGCATCATTGTCCACCTATACTGGAGCCACCAGGTGATTGATGCGGAAGTTCACTAGTTTAGTGACATTCTCCTTGATGCTACCCTAAGCTATCAATCGTCTCGATATGTAGCTTGCTGATGATTTGCCTGCAGTGTAACTAACCGATGACATGACAAAAATAACATGCAGCATACTCAAAAAATTAGCTACTCCTAAACGGTCTCTTCGGTACTGCTCACTCTATTAGTCAGAAGCGTTATGCACTATTCTCCCATACAGAGAGCAAGGGGCGCTGTCAGTAGTGATCCATCACTCCCAACCGTGGGTCTCTCTATCCTATGACTCGCACTTTTTTCTATTTTACTGGCAACGCTTGTCGAAGCAATTGTGCCCACTACAGTTTCGAATTTGTTACTTTAGCTAAGAACTCTTTTCAGGCTCTCTACCACATGTAGAAGATAATGTTTCAGCTATATCCACTGGAAATGTACCCACATCAGTGTGCCCGTGATTCCTCTGTTCTACCGTTACTGACCCCGATCTCAAATCTTGTCACCGTTTTTCAGAGGGAGCTGGTTCAATCGCGCTGAACAATGCACTACACTCATGCTATCTATTCGTACAATGGATTCCTGTTACCAACCAGCGTTTCCGTTAGTTCTTCCGCCCATCCGGCTTATATTTTTAGTCTACCATGCATCTTAACGCTGTATTGGATATTGTACTATCTTTCAACTCGTGGCTATTCACACGACTCACGACATAAACATCGTAGATTGCCGCTAAACGGCTTGCACCACATCATCCGGCATCACTGCGTTTTCGTCCAACGACGTAATGTTTAGGGAACTAAATTTATACCTCCGAATCCCATCACTTTCCACATGCATATCTTCAGGGCGGCAAACTCCTTTCAGTTTTTTCCTCTTTTCATTCTCTTGGTGCGTTTCTTACTTCTCTGAAACTCTACACACACCACAGGTACGGCAAAAATCTGCCTTCTGGAGTGAGATCGTGCGCCCACTTGCTCCAGTCACGCTGGATCGACTAGCCCTGAGCCAACTGGAGATTGTGACTGAGCTATACGCAACTCTCGGAGTTGACCCTCCCTGTCCTGATCACACACATTCCATCACGACCGGCTTTACTTTGGATGCTGTGACCACTTTCACTGCAAAGGCGCTGATGCATCGTTCGAGTGAAGTGAGTGTCTCCTGTGTGTTCTTTGTTATTCTTCCCCACTTCTGATACATTTTCATGTTTGTTTGACTCTCCCTGGTTCCTTGGTGGCAGTGACGAGTAAGAATATCATTCCTCCTGGAGTAATTCCTGTCAACTTTGATATTGACCAGTAGTCAGTTATGGGACAAGCACCCTCCTCGTGAAGGTAGTAGTTTGACTTTGCGACTCTGCCATTGGTCTCTACAGGTAATATGTATGGGAAAGTTCTCTGTTTTACTTTCGTCAAGAGGTGCCCCATCAACTAATCATGCACTTGATCTCAAGAGGCGTTAAGTAGACTAGAATGGTGTAACTTGGTACTCGCTTAGGGATTTGTGGTATGCAGTGCCCACAGTGGAATCATTTCGCTCCTCGATCGCTCCAGTGATTTCCAGTACCCTTTGGTCTTCTGTTGTTTTCGACTCAGTCAAGTTCCACCACTGTACCTTTGTTAGCGCACTGCACTTTCTCTCCACACTCATTCTGTAGTTAGATGATCCTAGTGTCCCTTTCGTTCAAACTGCTTAGAGTTGGCTGTGGACCGAGATTCCAATCGAACAGCAGCCCTTCCTCTGCTCGCGCACTCAAACAATCCCCATGGGGACGTGGCGAACGTTTTTGGCTGTTGCATCTCCGGTTGTGCGCCGTGGGAACATATCAGCGAAACTCGCAGACGATGTGACCAGTCGTACTGGAGTCTAGTAAACGGGACTCCGCGAGGGAACAAATATCAACGTATGTTTCTCCAAAGTCTACGCTAGAGCATTACATTGTCCGATCCGCCTCAACGTCCGACCATTGAGAGTAATCAAATTAACTATGGAACAATGTGCCAGGGAAAGCTTGCAATCCAGTTTGACGTTGTGTATTCAGAACTCAGCTGTTCGTTAGCGTGGTGTACTGTTATAGACTCGGAAACAGGTGGTTAACGATGATTGTGAGCCAACGAAGGGGGAGTAAAGGACCTATTTGTAGTGCAACGTTGCTTCGTTCAGCGGGGGACCAGACGTCAGCTCCTCTGTTGGGGATAGCGTTAACAAAGACCATTGACAGAGAAGAGAAGGTGCTTGTATCGTTAATACACAAGTAACGTGGTCGAAGGACCTCCCTATTACTTCTGGGGAACCCGCTTTTTCCTATTGATACCTAGGCCCTGGTCGCAACGCTACGAGGCTATTGACGTATATCATTGGGGGCGGTTAACAAAGGTCTAGATGAAACGACTCAACCACGGAACGTGGGTTACGTTTTGTATGTCACGGAACTCCCTACCGTACTCCGCAACCGTACACAGTGTCTCAGGTCATTTTATTGTCCAAGTGACGGATTCGCATGTGGGAGCAGATGGCCATTAGTGTTATCTATCCACCCTCAAATGTGTGCTCATCTATCATTATTGTTGATGACTACAGCCGTTTATATTGGTCTTTACACAGCGTTATCTGGATCACGCGGTGCTTCTCCCGAAACCAGAGGACCCATCCGTAACCCCTCACGCTTTAAGGCGCCACACTTATTGCCCTCGACTATTGGTTCATCTCGCGTGCGACGCAATTCAGTCTATCCACCGAGACTTGTGCGTGGATGTTCCACAGATCGATTCGCTTTGTCTCGCGCTGCCAAAGTAATGATAACGTTAATAACAATGTAAGAAGAATAACCAAGAGATGAATCCGACAACTGGAGTACTTAAGAATCGGTACTGAGGGATCATACACAAGAGAGCCATCCACTTTGTGATTTAGCCATATGTGATAGCGTATGAAATCACTAATGTAGCCCAGCTCGAGGTATCCTTCCAGTGAACAACAAACACTAGCCCTGCTTAACCGTTTGGTGAGTTTCTTCATGTTAATTTGCCCCGGAGTTTCCTCCAGACAAGGCCGAGTACTGGTGAGCAACACGCGCCGGGATACCTGGCTGACTGGTAGGCGGAGCACCTGATTATGTCAACGAAAGGGGTCCGAGTTCGACAAACACTGGAACGAGACTCCAGTGGTCCTGTTGCCAGACACTAGATAACGAACAGCGTTACTTATTCGTTCCTCCCACCGGATCTCATAGACATCAACGGCCGGATACGACCCGTTTGCCTATTTCTTCAGCACAAATCGACTATTTTTAACCCGTTACATGTTATTCCCTTAAGCTAATCGCTTACACTTCATCGTCTTTATAATTGACTGTGGCTTTCAAATGCTATATGCATCTTTGCAACGCATGCAGCAGCCCTGGTGATGGGACCACTAGAGGTTACGCAGCTGCCCAAGTAAGTTAACCAATCGGCTGTATCGAGTGGTTCTTCCATAACATTGAAAACTGGTGGGGTGCCAACCCCATCCTGTAGCGACACCCTGTGCACTGAAAGTACGAGGCGCGCAACGCTACACATCAGCTTCTACACTGACGCTTTCATAGCATCTTGACCAGTGCACAAGGGGCTTTGTCATCCACCTACTCTACGGTGCATTTGGGAGTCAAGTTAGTCAGTTTGCTGGTGATTCAACTACTTTATGGTAGTTATAGGGCCAAATAAAACCATGGTGAAATACTGAGGGCTGAGATGGCCTGAAGAGCAGAACTCAACGCCAGAGTGTGCAAGCAACCAATTTGCCAGTAGGGACACTAGTCAGCGTTGAGTCTTCGGGCCAGATAAAACTGTGTGGAGTGAAATTGAAGCGATGGGTAGATTGACGAACAACAGCTGCTTTTTCGATACCTCTGACACGATGTGCTCCAACTTTTGGTAATGTGCCGCATGGACCTTGCTCAAATGCTTGTTGAATAGTCATGGAAAAATCCATAAGCAATCTCCCATCGCCCTTTGGACACCAGAAGGACAGATACTTCGGTCCATTGGAAAGTGACAAGTGAGTGAGCCAATCTGCAACACCAGGACAGGTACTGTGAGCTCATTGGCAATACGTCGCGCACCAAGCAGAAGTCATGTGTTAAAATTTGCGCACCTAATCGTCAGCCCTCGGTAACTCAGTGGTAGAGCGGCGGACCGGAAATTCGTGGACCGCGGTTCGATTCCCCGTCGAGGCACATTAATGTACGTGAATTTTAATCATGACTTCTACTTTCTACAAAACTTTACACTACTCACAAACATCCAAAATTTGTCATGGAATAGTTCAGAATTGGTATTACACTACCGACTGTCGGGTATTTGGCAAGCATTTTACGGAATTCTACTTTGATATCTCTGCAGGAATGTCAGCCGGCTCATTGTTCCATAGTCTTGAGTATCGATTCAGCTAAATATTTGCTAATATTTTTGTCTAACTTTTTCCGCTGCACAATTTTCTATATTAAGTGTTTTGGACACAGTTGGCTTCGCATGGGACACTTGCCCGCTAAAAGTGTGTAATTTTGTGCAGAACATTGAAGAATAACATTATGTTTGCATTTAGGCGTCGTAACCATATATTGGGTCAAGCGTGTCTATGACGATGCGGTTTTCCAGTTCAAGTACTATTGACACATTGAACGAATATACCTTGGTAGCAAGAGGTTTCTGAATAGTATATGATGTGCTATCTCGCCCTAGCTGTTGCATGGGTACCTGTTCTGAAATTTTAAGTCAGTTGTACGCCGCAACGGCGCTTCATTGCCGCGCAACCACCAGTCGCGCCCGGACTGAGTATACCGCGAGAACGCCCGCCCCTACGCCGATTCCAACCAGTGACCTTATGGTTGCAAACCAGGCGCGCAGACCTTACATTTCTTTTCCACTTCGAAGTAAATCACTGTGCACAATCACATTGCGTTCCGTAGTCCATTCACGAAAACGAATGCTTCGAAATGACCCTCCAACGAGCCATTTCTCTTCCTTTGATTGCGTCATATTGTCTCATATCCACCTGCTAACTCCTTCTTGTCCCCCGAGAGCTAGTTCCGCCACTCCCTTGTGGCGATCTATCCTGTACTTACAGCATTGCACGCTCATGCAGTCCTCATCTAAATTGGTGTGTCATTCTAAAGTTGTCTTCTCATTATGTTTGTGCCTTTCTCTCCAATCTAGGTGCGTGAAGTTGCAGAGAATCTTATGGTCGCTCTGTATCGCGCCGAGAACCGTGCCACCGTCCGACGTGCATTACCTATGGATGACATTTTTGCGCGACGAAATCCTCTTTATCGTCGTTTGTTCGGCAAGTTTGAAAGGATTGACAAAAGATATCCCTCTGCAGAGAATCGCAATTATGGCATGGCACAGGATGCTATGAAAAAACAAAGGGGTATCAAGGCTTTACAGGTGAGTACCTGTACCCTCTTCTTTTATGTCCGAGGTGTGTCCTACGAAACCGATTGGGCCAACAGACTAAGCAGTGTGTCCCGTATGTCATAAACATCATTAGATGAATGCTGGTTGCTCGCGTTTCTAATCTAACCACCTGGGAAATGCAGTCGGTCTGAGTCGGTAGTTCATTCAAAAAAAGTTGTTCGCAGTGGAGGATTTCTGTGTGGCTCTCTCCCATCCCTGCCGCACCGCTCCATGGAATATCCTGGAAGATGCTGACCGGTCAGGACGTATTTCGAAGACAGGTTGTCGACAGCTAAACTACTTCTTCACCAGCGGACTTCAGTAAAACGTGGATAGATATCGGCTCACTTTGTTTTGTGGCATAGGTGGCATGCGTCAGGCTAGCCGGATTAGCTACAACCTATAATTCGTCATATGAGGTTCCACTGGCTCATTTCCTCTAGTTACTTTCCTTTTAGCAATTTGACCTTGGTTCTGGAACAGTGGTGTAAAATACGTGTAGTAAACTGACCATTTGTGCATCCTCGGTTATGGATGACCACTTCGATAGTTTGCATACAATCAGTAGTGGCTGTGCACGTTCAGGTTCACTTCATTCATTTGTTTTGGATCCGATGGGAGCACTGGGGCCTAAAGTTTATGGCACCTTTGGCTGAAACCATGTTCCGATCGCCACTCGTGTCAGCATACTTTTGAGATATCGGAACGATTTGGAGGGTGGACAAGGTCCGGGTCGTAATTATTCCAGTGGGGCTGGAGGTGATTGGTACCGGCCTATCTTGGAAACTGCTGGTATTGACACGCTGATGGACCTTCAAAGCTTCAGGTGAGGCTATCACAACAGGTTGCCCAGCCCCTTCGTTATATCTGAGGCCGGGTCTATTGGGAAAGGCTGGAGCCGACTCTGTTATACTTTTTCTCAGTAGAGCAATTCCGCTTTTCACCGTTTGGACCATCGTCCCTACTGGTGTTTCGTACTTCTGCGATAGTCAAGCACGATTTTAGTTAGTGGGTTGGACGTACAGACCGCACAAAACCAGAGTCTGGTCTGCCGTTGCACAACTTCACCTCCCTTGATGGGGACTTAGCACACTCAGTATGGAAGTAGTTGAGGAATTGGAGCACGTTACCCCTGTTCTGATATTTATTTTGCAGTATAAATGCGTATTCGGTACAGTATCACTAAAAATTCTCAAATCAACAGGCCACC
The DNA here is from genome assembly GCA_944474145.2 of Dicrocoelium dendriticum. Taxonomy (NCBI): domain Eukaryota; kingdom Metazoa; phylum Platyhelminthes; class Trematoda; order Plagiorchiida; family Dicrocoeliidae; genus Dicrocoelium; species Dicrocoelium dendriticum. The sequence goes on from OX104065.1 coordinate 50,978,613, forward strand.
AAGGCAGTATTAAACCACAACTCGAAAATATTCCTACCATCCACTAAGCATTCTCATACCAATACACCAGCTGTACGTCAACCTAACCGCATGTTAAACTTTCAACGGAACCTCGTACTATGTTGTGCGTAGTTGATACGGTACTTGGTGCAATTAGCTGCTTTCCTTTCATGCAATTTGCAACGCGATATTCACCAAATATGCCACCAAAGCGACAAAAAGAGGAAAAGCCCTTATCCTAACGGTTCGCATGCTTCAAACTTGAATTTGGAGTACCCGCCGTGTGGTTAGCTTGCGACGCACATTCTCCATTCAGACCTCGGTTCACTGAAGTAGAGCTCGGTCATTCCGATCACAAGGACCGTATCCCAAATGGTGTTTCGGTGTTGCCCTTCCCAACATTGACACACCATGACCAGTTTCGTCCTGGTTTGGACTCACCAGATGGAGATAGCAGGACACACACTATAAACGTTAGCTAGAGGTGGAAAACACCTCAGCTACTGTGCCGCAATACCTAAAAGAAAAAAAAGAATAAAATGCAACAGATTCAAGCCAGCTGAGCTACTGATAACGGAGGGGCATCGTTCCGGTAAACTACCTGCCGGCTACCATGCAGCAGAAAAAAGTAATTTACTATGCAAATTATAAAATGCTCAATAAGGAGATCGTGGTTGAAAGGGAGGCTAAGAGGGATGGGGTGGGAGAAAGGAACTCACAGCACGAACGCCACTGAGGTCGGCTCTTAGCCATATCAACAAGTGTATCCAGCCAAACGTGTTCATCGTCTTTCGGATCCCAACCAGGGAGCCGAGACGCTCCAACTGAGGCCAGCTTCGAAATGAGGGGTCTAGTGGTTCACGGCCGACAATTTGATAACTACGCCAGTAATGATCTGCTAGCAACGCCAAGCGTTGCGGCGTAGCGTAATCTAAAACCCGAAAACAATTTCTAACCGTGTTAACAGGCGCTACTCGCGGAGCTCAATGGCCAGGTGATCATAGCGATAGCCGCCAAGTACTGTGCGCCGAGTTCCACTTCCAACTCGGCTATCTCTACCTGATAAGTCTAAACAAAGACGAAACCGTCGAGCTTGGAGTGCAGGGATGGGAGAGAGCCACACCGAAACCCTCCACTTCGGTGACGGTCCCAGTGAGCGTACTGGCAGAGGCTGACTTCAAAGTCAACCGACGCCAAGAGTGCGATTGCACGTCGCAATCCAAGACACACGGCGGGTGCTCTAAAACCCGAAAATCTACTTCTAACGCTGTGTCAAACACTGCTCGCGGAGCTCAATGGCCTACTGATCATGGCGATAGCCACCATGCACTATGCGCCTAGTTCCGCTCCCAGCTCGACTATCTCTGCCTGATGAGTTTAAACAAAGATGAAACCGTCGCTCGTGGAGTGCAGGGATGGGAGAGAGCCACACCGAAACCCTCCACTTCGATGACGGTCCCGGTGACCGTATTAACAGAGGCTGACTTCTAAGTCAACCTAGGCCACAACTTAGATTTCGCGTCACAATCCAAGACACACGGCGAGTGCTCCAAAAACCGAAAATCAGTTTTGTGCATACTTGTGTTTTTGCCTGTCTGCTTTAAGCCCCATCCATTTATTTGCATACTCATCGATTAATGCTCGCTAGCACTTACGTAGAGGGTGACTCCTCCCCATATCTTATACTTTTCCCCACTTTTGAGTTTCTGCCATGGTGAAGGCCACCGATACGCTATTTTGACACCGGAACTCATGTGTTCAGGCGGTTTAGTCCTCGCGTATGTCACAGTCCTTGAGATACTGACGCTAGTCTACGCCCACTTTGATCGTCAACCACCAGAAGAACTCCTTTCTGCGCAGTGTTTTACGGCCGGTGGCCGAGTGGTCTGTGCGTTTGGTTTGCGACCATAAGGTCACCGGTTCGAATCCGTGTAGGGCTAGGTGTCCTCGCGGTATACTCAGCCCGCGCGCGACTGGTGGTCACGCGGCAGCAAAGCCCCGTTACGGCGTACAGCGTACAGTTTTACGGCTTTCATTATTAAAACATGCTTTGCGCGTGCATTTTTATGCAAGTATCTCGAATCGATGAATTCCAGTGAAAAGGGTGAGTCGGCTTGTGATGCTCTTTTGGATTGACGCTCAAAAGAGCTGCGTTGTGGATTAAAGTAAGAACCATTTCCTGTATTCTTTTTTCACCATCCTGAGCACGCCTGACAACGTTTTTGCGCATTGTCACTTTATTGCATTGCAGGTGCACGCTGTTGTGACGCGGTTTTGCTTATGGAAAAGCATTTCTTTGCTCTTATTCTCTGCTGTCACTACTGGTTTGTGTAGGTCACATCACCGCAGTTATGCTTTTGTCAATCATATCCGTCTATCTGATCGACCATCCACTTCACTGTGTAGGCTGAAGTCCAGCACCTCCGATGCCAATTAGAGAACGGGCAGACACGACGTACGGATCCACAACATTCTAAGAGCAATTCAGGGCCTGTGCAACCACCTGTTCATCCTTCACGCCAACTACGATCCTCTGATGCTCCTTCGAAACCAGATCTTCCTGTTGATCCGAAAGGAGATTCGAACACCCGAGAATCACATGCACGCGACCGCTTCTCGCCTTTGCCACCACAATCAACACAATTGATCGGCGAAGCGGAACTTTTGTTGAGTTTGGAGAGGACGTGTATCTTCTGCGGGGAGAAAAATGATGCATTCACTGAGGAAGGTTTGGATCTGCACTATTGGAAAGATTGTCCCATGTTGCAACGATGCTGCGATTGCAAACAGGTTAGTGATGTGTGATTCTTCCTCATTTTCTACTAATTTAAATTTTCCCTACTGTTTTGTGTGCTTCCGGCTGTGACGGAGCACTATTCATCTCTTCAACTTAACATTCCGTCCCATTCCTCGTTCGTTCACGGTTACAGGGTTAGTCACCTCGAGATCTAGACTTGAAGGGATCTCTTTGCCCTGCGACTGCATTTCTAGGTTGGTAAAAATAGCATACTTTCACTGATGTGGCGTCCGGATAGTTTTAGTATCTCTCTTCACAAATGGCAATTTACTGAATCCAATACTGCACGATTGTTTCAGACTTAATACAACTGTCCTGAAATTGTCCAATTGTTTAGTGGCTTTTTATTTTCTTTCTGCTCTTATTTCTACAATCGTCTCATTGGTTATTTTTCGGACTCATTCGAGACTCCTTGCAGGTCTCATAACTATTTACTTTCTTACAAGGATTGGGTTTTCATTATAGTATGCTGTTCGAGGTTTGCGAAGAAATGTACCATGGACAGCTGAAGATGTGCGTATTCGTTGGACACTTCCCGAAACACGTTTAGTTTAGAGGATCCATCAGAGGCTAAGGTTCGAAACATGATCACAGCCTTTAATCGTTTCTGGGCTGCTGGCCCGGATTCACTCGCACACGCACTATTTAAGAATGATGATTGGGCCATCTGCAAAGCACTCAGCTCCTGTGCGAACAGGTCTGGAAGGAAGAGACCATCCCAGCTAACTGGAATCGATTTTGGTGGCGATATACAAGAAAGGCAGTCGCACCGCCTATGCTCATCATAGTGGTGCTAGCCTAACGCCAATGCCGACAAATTACCGGCTATAGAATTGAAAGCTGATAGCTCACGTTGTTCAGGTGGCAGTTGAACTGTTCGCTGAGCTTGGCAATTTTGTTGCAAACGTTTCTTCACCAGTCGAGGTGCGTAGTTGACTGGCGTGCGGTGAGAGTGCCTACGCTACTGCACTCCACTCAACTACACACCGATGATGTCACCTAGATTGGTGACGGACCATTTGCAACAAAATTGCCAAGCTCAGCGAACAGTTCAAGTGCCAAATTACCGGCATCAATTCTCGTTCGTAGCCGAACTGCAGAATGGGAATCACGGATTAGGGAAGATCAGGCAGGTTTACGCCCAGAAGGGAACTGTATAGGCCACATATTTACTTTGCGGCAGGTGCTAGAGCAGCGCCACTCATACTAAAGATTGACAATAGCTGTGTACTTGGACTTCAAGAGTGCGTTCGACTCAGTCGATCGATGCATCTTGTTCGAAACACTTGCACGGAAAAATGAACGTTTTACGTGCTCTATAATCGAATACCACAGACACCGTCAGAGTCTCTGTGACGTATCAGATATCTTCCCGATAACAAGTGGCGTTCGTCAGGGTTGTCTAATTTCCCCATTTTTGTTCAACTTCTTCGTAGACTCCACCATGGAGTGTTCCGTTGTGGAATTTCAAGATAAAGGCATTGAGGTGATGCCTGGTGGAAGGCTAGTTGATCTTGATTATGCGAACGATATTATCGTGCAGTTTAACGATGTTGGGGCGGTGCAATCAACCCTGATCTGTATAGAGTGATTCCATTATTTGGTATACGCTTCGCACCTTCAACGTACAAAGTGTTGTTGCAGGACCACTAGCCATTTGATGCCTCCTTGACCCTTGGTGGCGAGGAACTCGAAGTAGTTGATTACTCCACCTAACTTGGCAGCTGCATAGCAAACGACTAAAGTCACATGCATTGCAAAAGCTGGAACTGTCTTTTTGCATCTGCGACATCCTTGGTGTCAGAAAAGAGTTTCCCTCGATCTGAAAGGCCGTGTTTACAAGGTTAATAGCGCGGGTCGTTCTACTCTATTGGATTGAGGAACTGAAGCGTCTTCAAGTCTTTGACCATCCTTGCTGGTGTCGGATGGCATCAACGTGTCCGCAACGATTGTCTGTAGGCGTCATCATTAGACACCTTAGCTAGAGGTGCAAAACACCTCAGTTACTGTGCCGCATGATGCGTGTAAGCAAGTGCTAGGCAGTGATAATTATGGCAGGTCCTTTGAACAACAGCTAGCACTGAATAAGTTGCGTTGGTTTGGGCATGTACTACGCATGTCCGGTTACCGCTTGCTCAGGTAAGACCTTTTGTTTGCCTGATGTAGAGTGGCGCAAAACACGAGGTAGGGAAAGGTTAACTTGGCAGCAGGAAATGAAGGCACTGACTACAAAACTTGCTGTTGGTGCCTCTTGCTTTGCAGGCTGGAGTCTACGTGACCCGTTTTGTGCTTGGCTCGAGATATTACAGGACAAGGCTCGCAGTCGACAACATTGCCACGTCTGCTGCCGGTTCCTAGTAGGACTGCCCGTTTAAAGTGTGTTTGGTGCTGTTATCTGTAAGTTAATGGCTGATTATGACGCGTGCAGTGAAAGCTGCAATCAAGCTCTCGCTGACGCCGCCTTACACGCTTTACACGATGGCCAGGTGTTTGGGACGGTATGTTGTTAACACAAGGTTTAGGCATCTTGACCCTGAGTCTTTGTTTAAGAGACCAAGGTGTTATGCTAGGCCCGTCTTCTCTCCCTCTTATTATTTTTCGCTGCGTAGGTCACCCGAGTTGTACGGCAACGAAGCATCATCAGTCCAGATGGCTGATGTACTGCTTCTTATGGTAATGATGATGACTGTTTCCGACTTATAAGCGCCTCACGGACTGCATTAACCGTATGTTCCATCTGTTTAGATTCTAAATGGTTCTCAGTGGCGAAGACAGCGCTTGCTTCATAATTCCTTCTTGCACCTCTTCGCATCATTCCCAGCCCTGGTTAGCCTCTGTTGCACATTGCTGTTTGGCCTCCATTGCTGTCATGCATCTACACGTTACCTGTGAATCGAGAGCTGTGATAATTCAAAAAGCCCGTTGTGTCGTGTAGTGTACCACCTATTAATACCAAAACCTCTAACAGGGTTACACAATCTCTTTGCGTATCTACAGTTAAAAACCTGGCCTAGGACGTTGCTCCCAGTTTTCTTGGATATTTGTATTTCTTACTACATCTATATTGTCGATCTAGTTTATCCTCCAACTGGGACCCCATGGACTTGAGTTAGAATCCGATAACCGTTATCTAGCGGCACTGGCGCATAATTTGGAAATCTAAAGTTGCTTTTCTCGCTTATAGCACATACCATCGGTTGAACACAAATCTGCAGAGTACTCACTCATCCTCGCACGTGGTCAACGTGTTTAGTCCTTGAATGATTTGATTATCAACCTTACTCTTCATACGTCGTTTTTTTTTCTACTTGCAGTAGATCCTAGTAGATCCTATCAGATAACGCGACTCTTCTGAGTGACCTCGTCTGACTTACGCTGTTCACCATTGTTCAGATCTAATAGCGGACTGATGTTCTACTCCTCACTGCCATCTATTTTCCAACCCCATCGCTCTCCTTATTCTCTCGCAGATTCACTGCAACTTAGATGTCACGGTTTGTTCTTAAGCGCCAATCCAGTCAATAAGGTATTAACAAACCTGTTCCGCACTGTACTGCAGCACGGCTGTAGGAAATTACATGCCTCTTCCATTATCTAATCTTTCGGATATTCCTTACTGCTTTTAGAATTTCAACAAACTGACCAATTGACCACACCGATAGCCTCGGGTTCTCTTTCGGGCTCCAGTCTGGCGGCAGATATTAATAATAAATAGCACGTACATTTCTCATGGTTTACGAAACTGTCTGTGGCCACACAGACTAACATGTACAAAACTAACCATACTCTTGTATGAGTGATATTCACAGGTGGAGTTTTGGGGTATGCGTTTTATGCATTATCGTTTTTGTGATTAATTGAAGCGAAAGCCAAGGTTTGGAAACGTCGACATTTAGACATTTTTGCTGATTTGGGATTTTTCTCATGTGAATATAAGCCTCATGGTATTCAACTCGAAGCAGTTTCAGAGCTTGTTACTAAATTTTGCCACATTGTCACGTGACCTGAGTATGATTGGCAGTTCATTTCACAGGTAAGTAAATCTGACCAGGAAGATATTTAAGCGAATTCTTGTTCTGGCCTTTGGTATAATCAGTGGATAACCTTAGTTTCGTAGCTGCATTGTAGTTCCAGTGTAGGCAGATCGGAATAGGTTTTCTTCTCTAGCAGGTTGTAAAGCAGTGACAAAGTATGCTTTCATCGTCGCATCGAAAGTCGTTCGAGTTCAAGTTTGTTGCAACGCTTTCAGTAATTCATGGCAAAGTGCTAACCAATCAGATGTTTGGTAAACCATCTGTGCAGGTGTTCTAAAAGAATTCCCTATTCCTTATATTGTTACAGTAATCGAATATGGGGCGGATGAGTAACTTAACAACCCAACTTACTTATATATTGTGTGGATTTTGTTGGATATATTAAACGCAAATTGTCCGGCACGTACTACTTCGTACTGTGTCTGTCCGGAGTAGTTGAAGGCAGATAACTACCTGATTCCGAGATCACTCCTGGACAGCTGCATAATGACATGTTTATTCTTTTCAGTGCAGTAGATCCTTCGGGGATGGCACAACCGTATGACATGGTGCATGACTTTTTAGCCGAAAGGTTCATCATCCACGAGTTGCGCCATGTTTCGAGGGAATGTAAATCATCTTGAATGAGCAGTAGCATTTTGTGAAGTTTGTCACACCGAAGCTTATAGACTAGCTTGATATCGCCTGCGAATAAAAGTGTCCGACCATGTCCAAAGAATGTGGTGATTTCATTGATCTTATGCTCCTGATCCAATGTCTTCGCATCTTACTGCTATTGAATTTCTTACCCCACTCACTCCGACCTTGCGCGATGCTCTGCATTCTTTTGCTTTCCAGGTTGTGGAGATTGCAGGGATGACAGACCATCTTCTGAATGAATGCGAGGTGTCTCCTCCCGGTCATTACGTCCGATGTGATCGTTGCTCCGAGGCAGTTGTCACTTCGGAGCTGTACACACATGCGTGCATTCCTTGCTCCCTGACTACTGGTCTGCGTTGTCCATTGTGCCATGGAGATCTACCCTGGCCTGTTTCTGACGCTGTGACCCCCATAAGCCCCGAAGATGTGTGGAAAGCACATTTGTTAGGCCTCGATCCAAATAACATACCAGTTTGCTCTGGTAATCCCCGAAGGCTCGTGAGAACTCAGAAAGCTCTACATTTGAACTCGACAGAGTACAAACGTTTCTTCGAGGCCGAGCAAGACTGCGAATCAGAAAGAGGATGGCTTTTCGCCTTCGGTTGTCAACATTATCAAGTTAGCGATTCTGTATTGTTTGATCCACAACTTCAGTAAGCATTTTGTGACCGGAAACATCACTGACACTCAGTCTTGTATTCGCGACATAGGAATTCCCCTGTGTGCTTTCCACACGTGTTTTGCAGTATACGGGACTCACCTGCTGTCGTTGCCAAGTGCATTGGCCGAAGATCGCTTTTTTAGTTGTATTGTTAGTCTGTTAAGATACAAAAACATTTCCCGCAATTTCTGTCTGCCTCTATAGCCGTCTCATGCCCCCTCCATCCTAGTCATTGGCCTACGTTGTTGCAATAAGTGGAGACGAATCTTACGGTTAACGAACTACCAACTCGACACCCACTGTGGAGTACTTGGATTATTTCATTTTCTGTCCTACTAACCGGAACGAGCATTTTCTTCAAGCATGATAAGATCACTTTCCGGTGCTTGCTACTGGGGCCGTTGGAAGTGCTCACAAGTCATATCCTCACTGATTACCTTGAGGTTTGTTTTGCTGCATTCGGATAGAAGATTTGCTCTCGTTGAATTATCAAACATGTTTCGTTTTTTATTTCAGCTAAAACCAAAACCGGGATACCCCGTCCAAAAGCAGCAGCTAATGTTCGGCCTGTGTGATTATATTCCGGGAGGTCTTCGTAACCGCACTGATCTCTCAGCATTGACAGTCTCTACCGGTGATATTCGAGTCGCTACCTTGGCCTGTTATGGACTCATTTCACAACATATCAGTCACTGGACACACTGGAACACACATTCACTATCCATCGTATAACTGTGCCTGCTTCCCTTATTTTCTGCGCTTCATCCAAAGTCCAACGGTCGCGCTTTTGACCGTAACTCAGCAAAGGTTTGACCAAGAGACGTATGGCGCTCACTTATGGCGTTGCTTTGCTTGACACAACTTGTCTCACGTGTACATTCCCGTAGAACCTCCCCGTTATTTTATATTGACTTCGACTCTGCTTCGCTCCTGTAAATGTCCTGATGGTTTGTATGCGATGCGCTGTTGAGCACTTCAATTTTTGGTATCCAAGTACCGCAAATCTCTTTTCTCTTTGCTATCGTTCCCCAATCCTTAGGATTTCTGCATTTTTGATCGATAAGTCTAGGGATTTCGGTCTAACTCACACACTTTCACGCGTACACAGTGGCATCTGGTCTCACCAATCACGTCGAACATCATTTCGGGTTTGTTTTCGGTGGTTAATAAAAACTTGGTGTGGTGAAACTTGTGAGATGGTAGTTGAAATTATACTGTTTCATACGATGTAACCATGGAATTTTATCAATATTCTGCTATAGATTCAGACCAGACCATAAAATATAGGATGATGCCTACAAAAGTAGCTAATTTCAATCGCGCTTAATCAGGCTGTTGTGACTTCCATCAAACGTACCAGCCACTGGCCGTTTCTGTGCCACGACCGCGATGTTGGAAACTTCGGTCGTGTTGTTCACGCTGGATGCTTTTTGGTCCCTCTGCCTCGGGCCGTTTTGTTGTCATTAGACGCAACGCCTGCTCGTGTTGATCTCTTCCTGCTCATTGACGGCGCCACACTGATTCACATGCCCGTAGACTTACGGCGGCACCGTATTATTTCAGTGTATATGTCCAAATTCCCCTGCATCTGCAAGCACGGTCAAGGGGCTGCTTTTGCTCCCACGCCCATCATAGAGGGCGACGTACATGTTCTGTACATATCGGTGTAGCGAGCTACCGTCTGATTATGATTTCTCTTTGCTATCTCCCCACTCGCCCCGCTGTTAAAACCTTGTTACCTTATCTGGTATGTTGTTCCGACAATATCAGTGCTCTCGATAGGTCTTCTGACCGCATCTTTTTCTCCTGACGCTCTTGTCTATACTTTCTTGTATCGGTGGCATTCTTTCTGCTGTGAGGCTTTTAGTCCTTTTACGGTATTCCCGATGTTACTTCCGATTCGGCACTTTTCACTATTTAGTCGATAGTAACCAATGAGTTTTGTCCTGGTGTTACTCACCCGAAAACTGCACTCCATGACGCGTTTCGATGTTATTACATCTCATCAGATAGAGATGGTGGGTATCGAATCCAGGACCATTGGTATGTCACTCGTGACCGCTACCCGTAAGCCACCGGTTCACGGCTGGCAACGCTTGGCACAACGTTATAATGAACGATGTTGAGGGTTATTTTGGAATACACCTAGTGTTGATGGATTGCGCCACGCAACCTCAGTGCTGACCGTGATTCCCATTGAAGTGAAACTTGGTCTTTCGTTCACGAGGGACCGTAGCTGAAGTGTTTTCGGGCGGGAAACACCCAGTTTCCTTCGGTTTCATCAGCTA
>OX104065.1:50989418-51013971 GCA_944474145.2 Dicrocoelium dendriticum
TCCAGTGTAGGCAGATCGGAATAGGTTTTCTTCTCTAGCAGGTTGTAAAGCAGTGACAAAGTATGCTTTCATCGTCGCATCGAAAGTCGTTCGAGTTCAAGTTTGTTGCAACGCTTTCAGTAATTCATGGCAAAGTGCTAACCAATCAGATGTTTGGTAAACCATCTGTGCAGGTGTTCTAAAAGAATTCCCTATTCCTTATATTGTTACAGTAATCGAATATGGGGCGGATGAGTAACTTAACAACCCAACTTACTTATATATTGTGTGGATTTTGTTGGATATATTAAACGCAAATTGTCCGGCACGTACTACTTCGTACTGTGTCTGTCCGGAGTAGTTGAAGGCAGATAACTACCTGATTCCGAGATCACTCCTGGACAGCTGCATAATGACATGTTTATTCTTTTCAGTGCAGTAGATCCTTCGGGGATGGCACAACCGTATGACATGGTGCATGACTTTTTAGCCGAAAGGTTCATCATCCACGAGTTGCGCCATGTTTCGAGGGAATGTAAATCATCTTGAATGAGCAGTAGCATTTTGTGAAGTTTGTCACACCGAAGCTTATAGACTAGCTTGATATCGCCTGCGAATAAAAGTGTCCGACCATGTCCAAAGAATGTGGTGATTTCATTGATCTTATGCTCCTGATCCAATGTCTTCGCATCTTACTGCTATTGAATTTCTTACCCCACTCACTCCGACCTTGCGCGATGCTCTGCATTCTTTTGCTTTCCAGGTTGTGGAGATTGCAGGGATGACAGACCATCTTCTGAATGAATGCGAGGTGTCTCCTCCCGGTCATTACGTCCGATGTGATCGTTGCTCCGAGGCAGTTGTCACTTCGGAGCTGTACACACATGCGTGCATTCCTTGCTCCCTGACTACTGGTCTGCGTTGTCCATTGTGCCATGGAGATCTACCCTGGCCTGTTTCTGACGCTGTGACCCCCATAAGCCCCGAAGATGTGTGGAAAGCACATTTGTTAGGCCTCGATCCAAATAACATACCAGTTTGCTCTGGTAATCCCCGAAGGCTCGTGAGAACTCAGAAAGCTCTACATTTGAACTCGACAGAGTACAACGTTTCTTCGAGGCCGAGCAAGACTGCGAATCAGAAAGAGGATGGCTTTTCGCCTTCGGTGTCAACATTATCAAGTTAGCGATTCTGTATTGTTTGATCCACAACTTCAGTAAGCATTTTGTGACCGGAAACATCACTGACACTCAGTCTTGTATTCGCGACATAGGAATTCCCCTGTGTGCTTTCCACACGTGTTTTGCAGTATACGGGACTCACCTGCTGTCGTTGCCAAGTGCATTGGCCGAAGATCGCTTTTTTAGTTGTATTGTTAGTCTGTTAAGATACAAAAACATTTCCCGCAATTTCTGTCTGCCTCTATAGCCGTCTCATGCCCCCTCCATCCTAGTCATTGGCCTACGTTGTTGCAATAAGTGGAGACGAATCTTACGGTTAACGAACTACCAACTCGACACCCACTGTGGAGTACTTGGATTATTTCATTTTCTGTCCTACTAACCGGAACGAGCATTTTCTTCAAGCATGATAAGATCACTTTCCGGTGCTTGCTACTGGGGCCGTTGGAAGTGCTCACAAGTCATATCCTCACTGATTACCTTGAGGTTTGTTTTGCTGCATTCGGATAGAAGATTTGCTCTCGTTGAATTATCAAACATGTTTCGTTTTTATTTCAGCTAAAACCAAAACCGGGATACCCCGTCCAAAAGCAGCAGCTAATGTTCGGCCTGTGTGATTATATTCCGGGAGGTCTTCGTAACCGCACTGATCTCTCAGCATTGACAGTCTCTACCGGTGATATTCGAGTCGCTACCTTGGCCTGTTATGGACTCATTTCACAACATATCAGTCACTGGACACACTGGAACACACATTCACTATCCATCGTATAACTGTGCCTGCTTCCCTTATTTTCTGCGCTTCATCCAAAGTCCAACGGTCGCGCTTTTGACCGTAACTCAGCAAAGGTTTGACCAAGAGACGTATGGCGCTCACTTATGGCGTTGCTTTGCTTGACACAACTTGTCTCACGTGTACATTCCCGTAGAACCTCCCCGTTATTTTATATTGACTTCGACTCTGCTTCGCTCCTGTAAATGTCCTGATGGTTTGTATGCGATGCGCTGTTGAGCACTTCAATTTTTGGTATCCAAGTACCGCAAATCTCTTTTCTCTTTGCTATCGTTCCCCAATCCTTTAGGATTTCTGCATTTTTGATCGATAAGTCTAGGGATTTCGGTCTAACTCACACACTTTCACGCGTACACAGTGGCATCTGGTCTCACCAATCACGTCGAACATCATTTCGGGTTTGTTTTCGGTGGTTAATAAAAACTTGGTGTGGTGAAACTTGTGAGATGGTAGTTGAAATTATACTGTTTCATACGATGTAACCATGGAATTTTATCATATTCTGCTATAGATTCAGACCAGACCATAAAATATAGGATGATGCCTACAAAAGTAGCTAATTTCAATCGCGCTTAATCAGGCTGTTGTGACTTCCATCAAACGTACCAGCCACTGGCCGTTTCTGTGCCACGACCGCGATGTTGGAAACTTCGGTCGTGTTGTTCACGCTGGATGCTTTTGGTCCCTCTGCCTCGGGCCGTTTTGTTGTCATTAGACGCAACGCCTGCTCGTGTTGATCTCTTCCTGCTCATTGACGGCGCCACACTGATTCACATGCCCGTAGACTTACGGCGGCACCGTATTATTTCAGTGTATATGTCCAAATTCCCCTGCATCTGCAAGCACGGTCAAGGGGCTGCTTTTGCTCCCACGCCCATCATAGAGGGCGACGTACATGTTCTGTACATATCGGTGTAGCGAGCTACCGTCTGATTATGATTTCTCTTTGCTATCTCCCCACTCGCCCCGCTGTTAAAACCTTGTTACCTTATCTGGTATGTTGTTCCGACAATATCAGTGCTCTCGATAGGTCTTCTGACCGCATCTTTTTCTCCTGACGCTCTTGTCTATACTTTCTTGTATCGGTGGCATTCTTTCTGCTGTGAGGCTTTTAGTCCTTTTACGGTATTCCCGATGTTACTTCCGATTCGGCACTTTTCACTATTTAGTCGATAGTAACCAATGAGTTTTGTCCTGGTGTTACTCACCCGAAAACTGCACTCCATGACGCGTTTCGATGTTATTACATCTCATCAGATAGAGATGGTGGGTATCGAATCCAGGACCATTGGTATGTCACTCGTGACCGCTACCCGTAAGCCACCGGTTCACGGCTGGCAACGCTTGGCACAACGTTATAATGAACGATGTTGAGGGTTATTTTGGAATACACCTAGTGTTGATGGATTGCGCCACGCAACCTCAGTGCTGACCGTGATTCCCATTGAAGTGAAACTTGGTCTTTCGTTCACGAGGACCGTAGCTGAAGTGTTTTCGGGCGGGAAACACCCAGTTTCCTTCGGTTTCATCAGCTACGGTCCTACTGATCGAATGACCAAGTTTCACTTTAATAAGGAATCACAGACCACTTTGAAATTGCGTGTCGTATTGCATTTCAAATTGACCCTCCACTTATATTTGGTTACTATCCAGTTCATGTTGAACTAAAGCCGATCATAAAGTGCGGTTTGTTGAGGGTTCACACTCTAATTCATCCGGTGTTAGTGACTCTTTGTTCGGCTTCAGTCTACCGGAAGTCACACTGACATGACCGACATTTAACCACTGCGTTGCGCACGTTTTTCGCCGTAGTCGATGAGCTATTGGAACGGCTGCACAAACGCATTTGGACACATTTCCCACATACACGCCCTAGTTCTTCATGCTGGCCAATCATCCCATAATTTCTCTGGACCTACACGGAGGGACCTCGTCAATATTGCGCTCCCTCATGTTTCCGCTTAGTTAGAGATAGCCTCTTGGGATGCCATCGGCATCCATTCGACAAATTTGGGTGTTAGGTTCACGCTTCCTTTGTGTCTAATGTTTGAAATCCCACGCGACACTGGCATTTGATGTTTCGTACGAAAGGCTTGTGTGGATGCGCACGCCTTTCCACCGATTTCGGACAACCTTCGGATATGGAGACATTTACCCCTGTGTCTGTGCCTCTCGACTTTCTGTATACGTTTGCTCACTGTCCATCCTGAAAATCATATTGTGGAAGCAAGTAGAAATCGGAATCTGTGCAACTCCATCGAAATATCATCGAATACTTAAAAAAGCAAACTATGACTTATCAATACCCTCATCATTTCTCACATGTAGCTCACAGTAAGTTGCAACTCAAAACTGTGAGATATCAGTGGGTACTCGTTTTCGGAATCTAACATTTAAGAAATGCATATCCAACAATCGTTTGAACTGCTGCCAAGTTTGCTTTCACCACATAATTCGGCGAACTACTCCAGGCCTTTCGCACTCCCCGTTCAAACCACAGGGGATAGAGAACAGGCCTCTGATCTGGAACAACAAGCATGTACTGGTGAAGCTGTAAAAAGTTGAATTCATTCGGCAACCGGGATCTCTATACAGATATGAATCTACGTTGAATTCATAAAAATGGTAAGGAGCAAAGAACAATTTGTTTACCTGACAATAGCTTGTATCCTCTCACAACACCGAATTCCATTACCGGTTTCGTAACGCTTTACGCCTTTCATGTGGAGATAGCAAAACCATGATTTAACCGCTAGGTGTAAGAGTTGTCAGGTTAAACCTCTATGCCACCTACTTGCGAGTAGCGTTTGTCACAGCTGTTAATGACTCTTTGGGTGGGAGTCAGTTTGTGGCAGGCAACATCTAACGTTTATTTTTGATGCGGTCCCAGTGACTGAAATGGCTGAGCGTTAGTTTACTGTAAATCTCCCATCAGATTTAGAAATCCGTCGCAATCTGTTCACATAACGAGCCCATCGATGAAATGGCGCATCTGTTCGCCACATGTGCGCGAAAACAAAGCTCATTAGTAATGACGTGTATTTCTCGTGCTACTTAAGCAGAGATCCCTTGTACTTTCTTTTTGTCTCATTGCAATGAATTACCTGCATACATGTCCTAATTGCCGAGCGCTGCTCCATTAGTGAACTAATTGTTTCAGGAGTGCTTAATGGGGTATGTTGTTTCCGTCCCTGGGCTCTGTTTCTATTGAGGACAAGCAGGCAGCTATCTTAACGGCCTATGGGATCTAGTAAACCTGCTTTTACTACATATGGCTGTTTATGCTCTTACCCAGGCAGTCCCTTGTTTCTGGGGAATGAGTTGATGGTTGCTGGAGCCTGCTTTTGGTTCATTGGTGCAGATTGAGAACTACACCGCTACAAACTCTGGAGAGTTCTGACTGTATGGATATGCTTATCCGCGTTGGGCATTAAATCGGCTTCCTCTTTCTCAGTCGGTCCCTCCTTCAGATTATTTTTCCTTGTTGCTTGACAGCATTCTTCATGAGTACATCGAAATTCATCGTTTACTCCCTTGCAAGTAACCTGAACACCCAGTTCTTTGATATGCACGGGCGAACATATTGGGATTCCCTGTATGAAGCTGCGACGCGGCCACCAATGGTGTCTCAGATACTTAAAAACACCCATCCATACTAGCCACCATCTCTTGTAGTTCATCCAAAACACATGCCTAAGAGGCCATCAGTTTACTTTTGCCACAGTACAGCCGACTGGAATGTAGACGAAATATTTACTCCCTCAGAGTGTCAAGACTCTGCAACTTCTCCCAGCGCATGTAATTAATACCTCATATTCCCACTGTTCAAAAAATACCTTAACAGTGCGCTGACATATTTACACTGCGTAATATAGCCCTGACCATCAAATGATGGTATTGGTGCAGAACAAACAGTGAACATTATCGGACTCTCCTTAAACTCCAGGCGGGAGTATTCACATCCGTGCTACTGCAAACCATTTAGAGAGTCGTCTTGTGTCTTCTGTTATCGGCACTGTGTTTCTATCCATTAATTTTCACCCTAACCATCAACACACTTGACGTGCGTGCTCCCGGGTCATTTGCAATAATCCTCTCTATCTTCTCGCAGCGTAGTCACCGTACGCTCATTTGAACCGCATTTACAAGCTCTACACATTGACCCATCATACGTGGAATTATCTTTTACCACTAAAGTCCTAAACATTTCTAACGGATTTGACTGTCATCCGTGATTGAACTCAAGCGGATAACTCATTCACCTTGTATCCATTGCTCTTCTGTGCAACACCATTCGGTACAGACTTGTCGAGGCAGTCCGAAAAGCCTAAGCTTATTTCAATCGGGTGTTTCTCAACGCATCTGTGGAGAGATTTGTGGTCTCCCATCTGTGTTCAGCGTTGTGTTTAGATACATTTTCTAGGTCCCAAGTCAGCCGGGCCTAACATCGATCGATCAACCAACCAACAATGCAACGTGTACTTACAAGGGATCACCGTTGACAGCGGGCGCTCCACGCTGACTCACGCTTATCATTGACGCGGGAAGCTGCACTTACAGATCATCCGACAAACGCGTGACTGTGATGGTATGACACTACATTTAGATGCCCGTTGCATAGCGATCGGTCGAGCTTAACGATTTTGGGTCAACGGTCTGAAAGCTGGTCAATCGCTGCAGAGGCGAACTGAAGGTTAGCATGCAATCGATTTCTATCGACATTGAACGAAACTCGAACGCGGGCTGAGAATGTAATAGAAAGGAGATTTGTTTTGCGAATGATTCTAATTGACTCGAGATATAAAATGAGTTTGCGTTCTATGAATAATGAATTTCTGATCGAGGCCCAGACTTTGACTTTTTGATGCACTGAGGGCCACTTTACATGGTGACAGAGGACAAGAAGACACGCCGAACCCCGCATGCGTTTGGTGGACAACCAACGATTCCGCTGCCAGCTCCGTTGCAAATGACCGAGAGTTCGTTGCCGGAGAATTGGAGAATATGGAAGGCGAAGTGGCTAGACTTTGTAACACTGACTCAGTTGGATTCTCAGCCAATGGCCTATCAACTGGCGATGTTCAGGCATGCCATTGGAGACGAAGCCAGGCGGACGCTGCAAACGTTGGATCTCAGCGATGGAACTCAGGAGATGGAGCTGGATGAAGTAATACGCAGATTCGGCGAGTTTTGCGAAGGTTACACAAACGAAACTTACCAAAGGTATCTGTTTTTCAGCCGAAATCGCCTGCCGGGTGAATCAATCGACGCATACATCACGGAGCTGAAAATTCTGGCGCGGGATTGCAATTTTTGCACCTGTTTACGAGATTCGCTGATCCGCGATCGAATTATAATTGGCATAAAGAATGAGGAACTTTCCAGACGCCTTTTGCGACAGCGAAACCTGTCTTTGGAACATTGCATCGATATCTGTTTCAGCGAATCAAGGACGGCTCAACAGTTTCAGCAGCTCAAGATGGAGTCCACGACGGATCTGTTTGCAGTATCCCGAGGCCGAGAAATTGTATCGAAGTCATCGAGCGCGAATCAACCCAAATGCCAGTTTTGCGGCCGCTCACACCCAAGGCGCAAAGAGGATTGTCCAGCATGGGGCCGAACCTGTATGAAGTGTGCGAAGAAGAACCACTTTGCACGTTGTTGTCAGGCAACCAAAGTCGACTCAGTCGGGCAGGACGATCAGGAAGAGCCGCAGGAACTGGCTATTAACAACATGACAGGACGTGAGAGACCAGCCTGTGTATTCGCAACGTTGCTTATTCAAGGGCGTCCGGTGCGATTCCAATTGGATTCAGGAGCAAGCGTGAACATACTTCCTCACAAATACTGTCCTGATGCAGAATACCGCCAAATACAGACACAGCTCAGAATGTGGAACGGATCAAAGTTACAACCGAAGGGCTGCGTTACCATGAAGGCCATAAACCCGAAGGATGGCTCCGAGCATTTACTTGATTTTCTCCTGGTATCAGGAGATTTAATGCCCATCCTGGGCCTTGATTCCATTCAGAGTTTGGGTTTTGTTTCTTTTAATCATGATCGTTTTGTTCACTCGTGCGAAGTCGGTACAGAGATCGTAGACAACTATCCCAGTGTGTTTGATGGTACCGTGGGAAAATTCCAAGGCGTAGCTCACCTGTCGTTAAACGAGTCCGCTAGACCAGTAGCACTACCAGCGAGAAAAGTACCTATCGCTTTGCGTGAGAAGTTCTTAGACGAGTTGCAGCGTTTGATCAGTTTAGGTGTGATTGCCAAGGTCGATGAGCCAACCGATTGGGTCAGTCAAGTCGCGATAATCACCAAGAAGTCAGGCGATTTGCGTGTGTGCATCGACCCTAAGCCGCTCAACGCCGCACTCAGGAGAGAGTATTTTACACTACCAACGCTAGATGACGTCTTACCCGAGTTGTCCAAGGCCAGATTGTTCACGAAGGTCGACCTCGCTTCCGCTTTCTGGCACGTCCAGCTTGACGAAGAGTCCAGTTATTTAACCACGTTCGGAACGCCATTTGGACGGTTTCGGTGGTTGCGCTTACCATTCGGTTTGAAAGTGTCCAGTGAAATTTTTCAGAAACGATTAATGCAGGCCCTAGACGATCTACCCGGAGCTATTTGTGTAGCAGACGATGTAGTGGTTTTTGGGGCGACTCTGGAAGAGCACGACCGTAACCTGAGCAGATTTCTAGAACGCTGTAAAGACAAGAATATCAGATTGAAACGTGAGAAAATTGAGTTACGAAAAACAGAGCTGGTGTTCCACGGACATGTTTTGAGCGCAGAAGGTCTAAAGCCAGATCCGGAGAAAGTTAGAGCCATAAAAGAGATGCCACCTCCGACAGATGTTAAAGCCGTGAGCAGACTAAACGGGATGGTGAATTACCTCAGCCGCTTCCTTCCACGACTAGCCGAAGTAATGGTTCCTATCCGAAAACTTACACATAAGGGCGATAGCTGGCAGTGGAACACAGAACAGGAGGAGGCTTTCCAGAACATCAAACAACTGATCGCGTGCGCCCCTGTCCTAGCGTATTACGATCCGTCACTTCCCCTTGAGATCCAGTGTGACAGCAGCCAATTCGGTATCGGTGCCGTGCTAATGCAGAACGGGAAGCCCATCGATTTTCGCAGTCGGACACTAACGGAATCCGAGCGCCGTTATGCACAGATTGAAAAGGAGATGCTAGCATTGGTTTATGCCGTAGAGCGTTTCAACGATTACACTTTTGGTCGCCGGACCACTGTATTTACCGATCACAAGCCTCTGGTATCAATAGCCAATAAACCACTGCACGTCGTCCCACGCCGCTTACAACGAATGCTCATTCGGCTCCAGAAGTACGACCTAGACATCGTCTACCAACCGGGGTCGAGGATGTACATTGCAGACACACTGTCTAGGGCATATCTTTCCGATGTGACCGCAACGCAAGAAGACCAAGACATTGTCCATGTCACTCAGCTATTGGCCGTCACAGAGGAGCGTTTCCAGCAACTACTACGCCACACGGAAGCAGACGAGCTGTGTAATCGGCTCAAGGAAACGATACTGAAAGGGTGGCCCGATAGTAAAAACAAGCTGCCAAAGGAGTTGACTCCCTTCTTTAACTTTCGGGATGAACTTGTCACACAGGATGGGCTAATCTTCAAAGGCAACCGTATACTCGTTCCAAAGGCAATGCAACGACCCATGCTGGAGCTGATACACGGAAGTCATTCAGGAGTCAATGCTTGCGTGGCGAGAGCTCGAGAGCTAATGTTTTGGCCTGGAATGACTAGTCAGATACGGGATCACGTTTCAAACTGCTTAGCCTGTCGAGCACATGATGTCCGCCAGCCGAAGGAGCCTATGATGCTTCGTGAGGTCCCGGAAAGGCCGTGGCAGAAAGTCGCCCTAGACATCTTTGCACATGACGGAAAGAATTACCTGATCGCTGTCGATTACTTTAGCGACTATTTCGAGATTGATGCTCTCACGTCTACTAGCACACAGGCCGTGATAAACAAGCTACGATCGCAGTTTGCGCGACATGGGATACCGGAAGAGGTAGTGTCCGACAATGGCCCCCAATTCAACAGCGCCGAATTTCGGAGTTTCAGCGAAAAGTGGGATTTCCTTCATCGTTTAACCAGCCCTTACCACAGTCAGTCAAATGGAAAAGCTGAGTCAGCCGTGAAGGAAGCAAAGAAGTTACTCACCAAAGCCAAGGAGACCAAAGAAGATCCTTACATCATGTTGTTAGAACGAAGGAACATGCCATCGGCCGAAATTGGATGCAGTCCAGCGCAACGTCTGTTTGGCCGTAGGACAAGAACCCTGTTGCCGATCGCCAATACTCTGCTGCAGCCTGAAATACCATCGCAGAGCTTGATGTATGAGCGCTTGCGTGAGCGCATGCTTCGACAAAAGAAATATTACGATCGCGGAACGAAGCAGCTTCCACGCCTGTTGCCCGGAGACGAGGTCTGGGTCGCGCCGACACCGGGAGCTAACGGGTCTTGGAGGAGAGGGCGAGTGGAAGGTCTCAAAGGCGAACGAAGCTACGACGTAAGAGTTGGGGATAGTCTATTCCGACGCAACCGGGTACAGTTAAGGAGACAACGTGGTGAACAAGCACGGCATCGTGCGAAGCAGCCAACGCAGCCGGACATTTCGGTGGATACGGCAGCACACGACCACAAGACTACACGCAGTGGAAGGCGATACAGCGCTTACGCAATCGAACTACAAAAAAAAACGAAAAAAAGGAAGGATGTGATGGTATGACACTACATTTAGATGCCCGTTGCATAGCGATCGGTCGAGCTTAACGATTTTGGGTCAACGGTCTGAAAGCTGGTCAATCGCTGCAGAGGCGAACTGAAGGTTAGCATGCAATCGATTTCTATCGACATTGAACGAAACTCGAACGCGGGCTGAGAATGTAATAGAAAGGAGATTTGTTTTGCGAATGATTCTAATTGACTCGAGATATAAAATGAGTTTGCGTTCTATGAATAATGAATTTCTGATCGAGGCCCAGACTTTGACTTTTTGATGCACTGAGGGCCACTTTACAGTGACCTTAAAACTGCACACCCTCGGCGAACATGTCTCACATTAAGAGCACGTGTGAGTTATGTTTTAAATTGGTGAAGAGTGGGCTAGTTTGCAGCAGTTGTTTGGAAATCCATCACACAAAATGCCTTTGGGCGGAGCCGATAAAAACGAGACGTTACGATGACACGACAGTGGCGTTTCGGTTCTGCCCAGTATGCAGTGCTGTCCCAGTTGTTAGCTGTCTAACTATGCTACTGATGAAGTGTGAAAGACTGAAGCAGTCGAGCAACCGGTGTGCGCCAGGGATACACCCATGAGAGCAAACGGACCTTCACTTGTACATGAAAATAACACCACCAATTCCCCATTCAGGCCGAAGAGGAGAGTCAGGCGTCCCAACATTGCTCCAACGACTCAGTCTTAATCAGTATGAACTCCTCTCCCATAAGTAAAAACATTGTCTGCAGCGTGCCTGCTTCAACTTCTGTACAATGTGTTACACCTAGTAGTTTGTTCGCTATACAGGAGACCCTAAGCTGCAATCAACCAGCCATAGTGGGGGACCAGGTAACATACGCATCGGTTGCCGCAAAACAAGCACCGGTAACCTTGGTAAATGGACTAGAGAAAATTAAAATGTCGCAGCACGGATAGCCCCATCAGTGCCGTTCACAAAAACACCGGTAACTAAGGCTCTAAAACCAGTAGCCACTAGTCGCTACCATGTTGCCTTAAACCTTATGTGCAATAATGTCCCCCGAATCCAAATCCAATACATTTAAAGGTAGACTGACGGACAATCGAAATCAGTGGAGTTCCATCTGTAAGGCAATTGCTGTTCATGCTGATCCCACAACATTAAAACGCATCTCGCGTCACCCAAACGCATTGCACTACGGTGGAACCCCGGTTACTTCGGGTAACACTGAGCACGGTGGATGAGACAGAGGCCGTTCTGCTGTCTGCGAGTCGACTCCGCGACGCCTCAAGTGGAGTGCGCATACTACCTGAAATCCCGCGGAAAGAACGTACAACGGATCCAACTGACAGAGAGAGGAACAGAAAAAGTAAAGGTAAGAAAACTATGGTAGCTGACGGTGTCCCTGAGCTCACTGATTCCACTTCCGACGGGCACAAACATGTCTAGAGAACTGAACTAAATTCTGCAGCAGGTTGCCAACATAAATTCGTCTGAAAGCAGCGGGAACACCAGCACCTTCTAACGACAATTCAGTGGCGGCACAATTCTCAACGAAAACGCCAACTGTAGGATCCGACTCGGGGACGGATTCAACAGTAGTCATAATATCCGGAGGGACACAGCAGCGCACGAGCGAACACTGGGATCCGGGGCATCTGATACTTGAATATATACCAAATTCGTCTCGAGAGTCTGCAACCCATCCAAAAAGCGACTAGCCGCCGACCTTACATCGGTCGGCGTAAACTCACTTGCTCCATCCATCCAATCTAACATACTTTTGGTCTCCGAGAAGCTCTCATGCATGTACACAAATGCCCATGGTCTATTCAGCAAATTACCTGAATTAAGACTTCGACACGCGTCAGCAGCTTGGGACCTCATCGCTGTCACCGAAATGTAGTTGCGCTGTGAGATAACGGATGCCGAAATCGCGCCAACAGACATGTCCGTTGTCCGGAAGGATCGAGCCAGCAAAGGTGGTGAGGTAGCCCTTTATTTTCGTAGCAACCTGCTGTGCGAACCCATGCACGATTCGGAAACCGATGTACCTGACTCAATTTAGTGCGGCTTCCGGCTGAGAGGGAACGATCGGCGTAATTGTTCTTGTTTACCGCCCACCATCGTCTACTCCTGAGATGGGCTGCAACTTGGTGGCTGCATTGAGGAAAGTGATAAACAGGAACTACAGTCATCTTCAAGTCGTCGGCGATTTCAACTTACATGCTCTAGAATCCCAGGCCACACCAGGAGAGCAATTCTAAGCTGACCTGCAAGATCTTGTCTCAGATTTTTCGCTTTATGGCCACGTCACTTCGCCCACCAGATTCAGGGGAACTAACAGGCCATCCATATTGGACGGAATATTCACTAATGACGAATGCATGATCGAGAGAGTGATAGTCGATACTCCTCTAGGTCTCCGTGATCATGCGACTTTGCATTTCATGTACACTTGCTATGCTGAGTATCCCGAGACCGAACTCAAACAACACGAACCGTAACCAGTTACGACATCTTAACCCTACTCGTTGTAGCGGCCAACTGTAGTTTCCTAACCGAGGATGTACGCGATATTGCCTGGGAAGATTTCGTCAGTAAGTTTAACACCTTGGTTAGTGGGCAACGGAAAGCAAGACTATCAGTTCGAGAAACATGGCGTCATTTAAACGGAGTAGGACACGCAAGCGCGTGGTGACCCGCAACGCGGCATGGTTTACCCTCAAAAGCAATCGGAGTCCGACTACCTGGAAGGCCTGTGTTGTCCACCGTAACCACTGTACCCAATTAGTGCGTGCAGACAAAGTAGATTGTCAACATGCCTTTGCCGATCGATCAACTTCAGATCCTAAGCTACTGTACAAGTACGTGAACAGCCTCTGCAAGGTAGATTTCCCCCCTCTTCAAACAGCGGATGATCTAACTCTGACTGTTAATGAAGCGTCGAATGTTCTGCAACAACAATATGCACCAACGTTTCATTGCATCACGTGGTCTCCTGAATCTTTGGAATCTTTGCGAAAGCTGCTATCCATGCGCCTGCACGCCTGTCCAGGAATTGACGACATCTGTCCAAAGACGCTTGCTGTGGCGGCTACCATTTTGGCTGAACCTTTGGCGCGGCTGTATCAACACTGCCTTGACCCGCGGCACGTTCCTGCAATGTGGAAACACGGAATAATAACCCATTGACAAACCGGGTCGTCTTTACTAACCAGCTAATTATCGATCAGTGACTTTACTGCCAGTTCTTTCAAAAGTTATCGAGGCTATTATTGCCGACTCATGTCTTATCTGGACGGCTTTGGCTACATGGCTCAGCAGCAACACGGTTTCCGCCAGAATCGGTCATGCACAACCATACTATTATTGGCACAGACAACTGGACCGAAACTGTGAACGCTGGTGCAGGAGTTGATGTGGCTTACCTTGATTTCTCTAGGACATTCGACCGGTTGGACCATCGTATTCTTCCTGCCAAACTTTAAAGATGTGGCATTGGCTACTCGCTCTTCGGGTGGATCTGCAATTTTCTCCCGCACAGGCGTCTGGAGGTGAGAGTAAGTGAATCCAGGTCAGACCCAATTCAGATCGAATGCGGGGTGCCACAGGGTACGGCACTGGGTCCCTATATCCTTGTTCTTCTTAAACGGTAGTTATAAACTTTGCTTGGGTATTGCCTTTACGACTGGGCATTTCCAGTCACTCGGTAATAAATCAGTGGATAGCGACTTGTTGTACAGCTCAGTTACAGCAGGTGACACGATGGACGACAGGAACTTGAGGATCAATAGGTGGATTCTGTTGCAGAACTCAGTCCTTCAGGGGCAAGCGCTTATTTGGCAACGAAAACTAGGCGAAAATTACAGCACATTTGGCAAACCAAACTCCTCGATATAAGTTACGCGTTCACGTCCATAACTAACGACCCTTCTGAGGCACTGAAATACTTCTTTGACTCAGTTAAACAATCGGTTAACTCAGATGAGTGTCGGCCAATCCAGGTCCAGCAATCAAATCAATTGCACCCGCCTCCCATTGGCTATCTGGCTCGCTCGGTTGGCCCGTCCGTTCACTCTGGTATGACACTCCCATCACATCCTCCTTTTTCGTGTCCTTGTGCCTCCATATTGTTATCCATCCCGTTCGCCTTGCCATTCCGCGTCATCTTCGTTGTATCTGCGGCCATGCTCTCCTTGCTACACGCCATCGGGCACTTCACGCCACAGTTTTGTCTCCGGTGTCGCCTAAAATGCACTCGATTTCTTCTGAGCATTTTCCCTCCAACATTTATTTCGTATGACCTTGCACCGACCTTCGCAGTCACCACACCTTTCTTCCACCGCTCTTGACCATCGGGTGCTGGTTGAACCCACACTTCCTCCCCCACTGTTAGCTCAGGCAGCATCCGTGCACCGCGGTCGTAGTACTGTTTCTGGGTAATCACTCGTCTTCTCAGATTGTTCTATAACCTCTCATGCGGTGGCGATACTAGGCGCAAAAGTGTGGCAGACGCCGGCATCAGCCTTCTAGTCCTTCGATTGTATATGTACTGCACTGAGCTCGAGTCAGGGTCCGTTGAAGATGTGTTGCAATTCTCCACTAGCATGAGGTAGGGGTCCTCGCTAGCTGCTCTAGCCTTTAATAACAGTCGTTTAGCCTGCTTCACTGCTGACTCTGCCTTTCCATGCGATTGGCTGTGATATGGACTGGTTTTCTGGTGCGTGAATTCCCACTTGGTTGTGAACGCCTAGAACGAGGCGCTAGTAAACTGAGGACCATTGTCGGAAACCAACACTTCCGGTATTCCGTGCCGCGCTAATTGACATCTGAGTTTGTGGATTAGTTTCTGTGGTCGTAGTGATGAGTAAATCGATTTCAAAATATTGTCTAAAGTAATCCACCGTGAGTAGGTAATCTTTCCCGTTCTCATAGAATAAATCCATCACCACCTTCTGCCACAGTCGATCGCGGACATCATGCCTCACAATTCGACACATGATCTCTGATTTGACCCATCATTCCTGGCCAAAAGATCACTTCTCTTGCTCGGTTAATGGTATGTTTGACATCCAGATGAGCGCGATGCGAATGTATTTCCGCGTTTCTCTTCGGAGCGATGAAGGAATCAGAATACGGCTTCCCTTGAACAGCAAATCATCATAGAAAGAATTCATCCCGATAATTGAAGTAGGGTGTTAGCTGTTTCGCAGCTGCTTCTTCGTTTCCGGCCAACCACTTATATTAACGTATCGCAAACTTGCACATGTCGCATCTTCCTCTGTGTGGCGACTTATTTCATTCAGATCATCTTCCGTCACTGCCAGATGTTGTACTAGGTTTGATGATTTGACCTCTTCTGGATTATGCTCAGGTACCAGTAGATAAGTTCTTGACAGCGAGTCCGCGATGAAGATCTATGCACCAGAAGTGTGCACAATATCCACGTCGTACTTTTGAAGCCGCATAAGCATACGCTGAAGACGACGAGGCAAGATGAGCAGCGGTTTAGTGGCTATCGACACAATTGATTTGTGGTTGGTATACACAATGGTCTTTCTTCCGAAAGTATAATCGTTAAAATACTCCATTGCATAGACTACAACGAGCATCTCCTTCTCAAGCTGCGCCCAACGCTGTTGGACTACGGAAATCCAAATATTCGCTATTCTGTAAGAGAACAGCACCTATTCCGTCCTGGCTACTGTCACAATATACTTCAGGTGGCTGCGCTGGATCGTAATATTCGAGTACAGGCGCGCTGCTGATAAGGTGTTTTATGGTTGCAAACGCGGTTTCCTGTTCCTTTCCCCAACTTCACTTTACTCCTGTGTGTGTTAGCTTCCTGATCGGCGTCATGATATCAGCGAGTCTAGGCAGAAAACGGCTCAAGTAATTCACCATGCCGTGTAAGCGATGGATTTCCTTCACGTCGTTCGGAGGTGGCATCTCTCGTATTTCCTTAACTTTTCCTGCATCCACCCGGATCCGTTTGATGGTTAACACATGCGTATGGAAAATCACTTCGTCTTTCTGAAGCTCAATTTTCTCTCGTTTAAGCTTGATGTTCTTTTGCACACAATGCTGCAAGAAACGGTGGTGATTAGCGTCATGCTCTTCTTCCGTCGAACCGTAGATCAAAACATCACCTGCCACACATGTTAAACCACCTAAATTGTCTACCGCTTGCACCAATCGTTTTTGGAAATTTCGCTCGAAACCTTCAAACCAAATGGTGAACGCATCCACCACTGACGCCCGAACGGTGTTGCAAGTGTAGTAAGGAAACAGGATTCTCCATCTAAAACCAAGTGCCAGACTGCAGAAGGCAGGTCTACCTTCGTTAAATACTTAGCTTTGGCCAAACGCGGCAAAATGTCTTCTAGGCTAGGTAGCGCATAATACTCTCTACGCAGGGCCGCATTCCACGGTTTTGGGTCAATACACATACGCAGTTCACCCGTCTTCTTCGTAATGATTGCGACCTGACTAACCCAGTCGGTTGGCTCGTCAACTTTGGCAATCACACCTGTCACTAGTTTGCTCAACTCAGCGCAGAACCTGTCATGTAGTGCAAATGGAACTCTCCTAGCCGGTAGCGTTGTCAGTCGTATCAAAGTATCTAACGATAAGTGAGCGGTTCCCTCATACTTTCCCAAACCCTGGCTAAACACAGACGAATACTAGTCATTATTATCGTTTACTCCATGGCAAGCATGGACGAAATGAGCATGATTAAAAACAACAAAACCAAGAGACTGGATCGAATCAATGCCGAGAATCGGCGTGAGCTCCTCATCCACGATCACAAACTCCAATCGGTGTGAGGCGCCGTCTCCTACGTTAACCACTGCAATTGTAGCTGAGCCCTTCGAATGAAGTCTGGAACCATTCCACATGCGCAGGCAATCTTGCTCGGATCGAATGCACACTCCGGGACACTGCTTCCGTGGTAGAATGTTGACAGTAGCACCTGTGTCTAACTGGAATCTTACGGCTTTACCTTCCATTGAAAGACTTGTGTAGACATATTTTTGCGGTACCTTCCGAGACGCGTTGTCAATTGAATGTTCTGCATCTGCAGGTGACTTATCAAGAACGAGCGCACTCACATTGGTTGATTGGCAGCAAAGAGAAAAATGGTCCCTTTTACCACATTTGGTACATTTCCGTCCCCATGTCGAACACAGTTCTCAGGTGCTCGGGTATCGCGCGGCGTAAAATTCGCAGACATCCTGTCTCAGGTTAGTACTCTACACTGCGTCGCATCCGGGATCGGCACACAATTCTGCATTTGTTGGTATTAATAGGTTGTCGAGGACTCAATGTTGCAAAAATATCACGGTACTGCTGGAGCCATAAGTTGCATTGTCGCAAAACCCGCTTTGTCGTACTTTCATCCTTGATTCCTAGATCGATCCGATCGCTTATGAGCCTGCCGCTCAAGCATTTACAGAAACTGCATCATGGGACCAAAATCCTCAGTTCATTGGTGTTTGGGCCGACGGATTCGTGCGGATCTCGGTTGTGTGAAAAGGAAAGATAGCGCTGGTAAGTCTTGGTGGTTTATCTTCACACAATTAGCTGAACATTTCGTTGATCGTCTCCAACTTATTGGAATCTTCGCCTTTGTCGTAGTACGATGTATCTAGAACACGGCACTCGTCCTCCCCGGCTACCCCTTAAAACAGCACCCCCTACTGTGAACATGTCTCGTATGAAGAGCAAATGCGAATTATATACTAAAGTGGTAAAATGTGGTCTGATGTGTACCATATGTTTGAAATCCT
Source organism: Dicrocoelium dendriticum (assembly GCA_944474145.2). Lineage (NCBI taxonomy): Eukaryota > Metazoa > Platyhelminthes > Trematoda > Plagiorchiida > Dicrocoeliidae > Dicrocoelium > Dicrocoelium dendriticum. Next base: position 51,007,921 of record OX104065.1, read on the forward strand.
ATCACACTACCTGCCTTGGGACAGGATCGACAAAAAAAACGGTATACTAACACTGCAGTGATGTTTTGGTCCTGCCAAGTATGCAATTCTATCCAAGTTGTTAGCTGTTTATTTCTGCTACTGAAGAGGTGTGAAAGATTAACCGAAGCGGTCGAGCAACTGGTGAGCGCCCGAGTTACACCCATGGGAGGAAACGGACCTGCACTTGTGAGTGAAAATAACACCCCAAATTCCCTAGTCAGGCCGAAGAAGCGAGCCCGGCGTCCCAACCTAACCCCAACGACTCAGCCTCCAGTAGTACCAACTCCATTCTCTCTCCCTCCTATAAGTGAAAACCGTGCCTGCAGCGCGCCTGCCTCAATTTCTGTACTGTGTGCTGCACCTAGTAGTGTGTTCGGTACACGGGAGACCATAAGCTACAGTCAACCAGCAATAGTGAACAACCCGGCAACGTACGCATCGGTTGCCGCCAAGCAAACACCGGAAAGAGCACCGGTAATCTTTGTGACCGGACTAGAGAAAACTAAAGTGTCGCAGCACGGATGGCACCCATCAGTGCCGCTCACAAATTCACCAAAAACACCGGATATTAAGCCTCCAAATCTAAAACCAGTAGCCATCAGGCGGAACAATGGTACCTTAAAGCTTGTGTGCACAAATGTCCCGGAACCCAAATCTAGTACAATTAAGGGTAGGTTGACGGACGATAGAAATCAATGGGGTTCCATCTGTACGTCGATCGGTGTCCATACTAATCCCACGACATTAAAAAGAATCTCGCGTTACCCAAACGCATTGCACTACGGTGGACCCCGGTTACTTCGAATAACACTAAACGGCGGGAGAGACTGACGCCGTTCTGCTGTCTGTGAACCGTGTAGCGATTGTAAATAATTTGCTTATTTTTCATTTTCACGCTTACCTATTTCACTGCAATTGTTGTACAGCTTTGTTTTAATTAAGCATACATACATATGCTTGGTTTCGAGCTCGTCTTCCGTGCTTCTCCCTTGGTTGCCACTGGATCGTTGTGTTTGTGCGCATCGCTGCCTGCTTGATTCACGATCGGAATCTACGTGCACGTACACTTCGTCATACCTCGCGATTTACGGTCGTTCGACGTTAAGGCGCATCAGGATATTTTATATGTGAAGTAAACCTGACTGACTGGGTATTCTCCTTTACCGGTTCCTCCATATAACTCGTGACCACGAATTTTTATTTATTTTTTGTGTATTCTTTTTCTTCACAATATCTGATCACTCGCCCGCCATTAATGCGTCGGAACATTCCCTTGGATTCGTTTTACCTTCATTTTACATTTCTAACCCGCGTGTTTGGTTCGTTCAAGTAGAAGCTGTTTTTCGTTTTCTTAAGATTACATCCCAGTCCACAATGTTTTCATATGACTGATCACTTACCGTCCTACATCGCCTCCGAAGTTATCGATATTCTTGATCCCATGCCCCTAGATTCCCCCTATAATAAACTTAAGTCAGCCATATTAAAGCGCACTACAGCCTCAGACGAGACACGCCTTCAGCAGTTACTCTCTGGCCTTGAGCTTGGAGATAGAACGCCGTCTCAGTTACTCCGACACATGCGTTCCCTCGTCGATTCTTTCATACTGAATGAATCCGTTCTCCGCCACTTGTGGAGTAATTGTCTTATCGCGAATACGACTGCTATTTTAGCTGTTCTGGCCGACGATCTTCCGCTAGACAAACTGGAAGAAGCTGCCGATAAAGTTCACGAACGCTTCATTAAAGCGTCGGTATCCCACGTCACTGAGACTAGCTCAGGTAACCCCTCCGGAACCACGCTACTTGATACAATCAACGAGAGACTTTCTAACTTAGAGCTCACCTTGTCCCACCTCAGACGTGACCGCGTTCCTTCGCAAAGATCCATTTCACGATACAGACGTTCTAACAACTCCCGTACACGACAGTCGCACTGCTGTTGTTATTATCGCCACCTCTTCGGAGACGCAGCGCGTAACTGTCGTCCAGGGTGTAAACATCCTAAAGTCTTTTTAACTCCTGCGTCGAGAAACAACATGGCCAGCCAGTAATGGCAACGGCTGTCACTGGCCAGCTTATTAGTCGCCTGTGGTACGTATTTGACTCCACAACCAGACTTCATTTCTTAGTTGATACTGGTACAGAAGTCAACGTTTTCCCTCGTTCTCAGGAAAAACGCCCTCTGCAACCAGCTGGTCCAATACTAACGGCGGCCAATCAGACTAAAATCGCGACCTACGGCCAGAAATTACTTACTTTGAGTCCAGGACTACGGCGTAACTTCCCTTTCATTTGTACCATCGCCGATGTACGAAAGCCTATCATCGGAATCGACTTCCTCAGCAAGTTCGGACTTGTGTTCGACCTAGGTTGTGGGAACTTACGAGACGATACTAGGTCTTTAAGCATACCCTGCAAACTTGCTTCAGTTAATTCTCTCGGGCTTCGCATCCTCATACCTGACGACTCACAGTACTGTTCATTGCTCCGACCATTTCCGTCCTTAATTCGAGCAAGTAACGATACTTCCGACCCTAAACACGATGGACACCATCACATCGTTACAACCGGTCCGCCAGTAACTGCTAAAGCTTGACGCTTGCGCCCTGACCAACTTCAGGCAGCTAAATAGTAATTCCAATACATGCTTGATCTCGGCATTGTTCGTCCTTCAAACAGCCGCTGGGCATCACCACTCCATCTGGTGTCTAAACAGTCAGGCGATTGGCGACTATGAGGTGACTACCGTGCTCTCAACAACGTCACAGTTCCGGATAGGTATCCTATCCCCCATAAGCACCATTTCTCTCTTGGACCAGCTGAAAAGTAAATCGTTATCAAACTCGATTCATTCATACCTTACCATCAATTCCCAATGACAGAGGAAGACATCGCAAAAACTGCTGTTATCACCCCATTTGGCCTTTACGAATTTCTTCATATGCCTTTCGGCCTCCGGAACGAAGCACAGTTTTTCCAACGCTTTATGGATCAGGTCCTCCGTGGCCTTGATTTCGTCTACGTTTACATTGATGATGTTTTGATCGCAAGCGCCACACACGACCAGCATTTATCACACCTCCGAATGGTTTTCGAACGCCTTGCAAACCACGGTATAACCATCAACCCGGACAAATGCAAATTTGGTCAGCACCCCGTCGAATTTCTCGGTCGCAAGGTCGATGGTGAAGGTAGCAAACCTCTCTCGGATACATCCCAAGCGATCCTCGAATATCCGATGCCTCAATCTGTCCGAAACCCACGCCGATTTCTCGGTATGATCAACTACTACGGCAGATGCATTCCCAACTGTGTTGATTTACTTCATCCGCTTACCGACTTACTGAAAGCAAAATCGAAGACGTTAACGATAACCCCAAGAAGTTTAGGCCACTTTCACGGCCGTCAAGCAGAAGTTTAGTTAGGTCACCTCTCTCCATCACTTGAACACCACTGAAAACGCTAAACTGGTCCTTAAGACGGATGTTTTAAGGTCCGCTGTAGGTACAGTTTTGCAACAGTTAGTCGATAACGAATTTCAAACACTGTCCTTTTTCTCACGGAAGTTACAACCTGCTCAGGTCAGGTACAGCACCTTTGGTCATGAACTGCTCGCCATGTACTTGGCTGTGAAACATTTCCGTCACCTTTTAGAAGGACTCCATTTCATACCCGTGACAGATCACAAACCACTGGTGTACGCTTTCCGTTCGGTCTCGGACCGTTACTCACCCCGACAAACACGTCATCTGGACTATCTTTCGCAGTTGTGTGTTGATGTTCGTTATATCGACGGCCCTAACAACGCTGTTGCGGATGCATTATCCCGCGCTCATATTGTAGCGAAAGAACAACGCGGCAGTGAAGCACGATCTTTACTGGCGCGAACACACACACCACCCTACCACTCACACAGGCGCACATTAATGAGTCAGGATTCTTTCCCACGTTGCACCATTCCTCTTGGCATCCGCTCGTGGCACTTCTATGCTCCTTCTGGGGGTACGGGAACGCATCTTCTATGTCCGTTTCGCCCGTGTATCTTCGCTTCCACGCCTCCGATTCTGACAAGCCTGGAGTCGTTCGATAGCGTGCGCTTTGCTTGACCGTGAGTGTATCACTCTCCCCGGGTTGTTGCTTGAAGATGCGATACCGGCAGTTTTGTCCGATTTATTGCGTGTTCAACAAATTCTCCACCTGCTTAGCCTGCCTCGGGCTCACCCACGGATGCCGCTCCTGTCCCGTTTTCGTCCCGTTCTATTGGGCCTGGGTTTCTCCAGCGAATCGCTCTCATTACATCGATCTCCCTATTCGTCCGCCTCCGTTTTATTGATCTAACCGTCCTTTGGACCAGCGCTACCTTCCGCCTCTCTACAATATGAATCAATTGTCTTCAACACCCATCGACTTGAAGAGAATAGCGGCCGCTCAAATCAATTATCCTGAGCTTGTCCAACTATGATCAAACCCCTCATTGAAAGTCACACAGTTCCCCTTACTTAACTCTGAAATAAGAGTTTACTGGGACCTTTCAACTTGGAAGCCTAAACTCTTTGTCCCACGATCATTTCGTTGAGCCATTTTTGATCATTTTCATGGTCTTTCACACCCGAGTATTTGCTCCACCGTAAACTTCATTACCGACCGCTTCCTCTGGCACAATATGCTTTCAGACATTAGAAATTGGGCTAAACATTGTCTTAGTTGCCAAACCAGTAAGTTCATTGTCACACAGTCACTACCCCAAGTACATTTTCATTCCCTGGCTCACATTTGGACACGTTCACGTGAATATTGTTGGCCCTTTACCTCCATCCAACGGTTTCACTCATCTTTTAACATGTGTTGACCGTTTTACCCGTTGGCCACAAGCTGTTCCTTTACGTGATACATCTACCGAATCTGTTTCCCGTGCTTTTGTCGAATCTTGATCTCTCTGTTTGGTGTTTCATCCACCATCACTACCGACAGAGGGACTCAGTTCAGTACCACACTGTTCCGTGATCTGAGTCGTTTATTAGGCTTCACTCACATACGAACAACTGCGTACCATCCCGCTGCCAGTGTCCTCGTCGAGCGCTTTCATCGGCAATTAAAAGCTGCCATCATGACTAGTTCATCCGACTCACACTGGTCCGAGCGTCTACCTGGATCCTCCTTGGCATACGCAATACAATCAAAGAGGACATTGGTTGCTGGCCTGCAGAACTCGTGCTTGGCACGACCTTCTGACTACCTGGTGAGATGGTACTGGATTCTCGCACCACCGGCGAACTAGACCCCTTCTCGTAAACTGAACGCCTCAAACAGCATTTTCGATCCATCGGACCAATGTCTACGCGGCCTAACCTACGTAAACAGCAAATCCACCCCGATTTGCACTAGCGTGCGTTTGTTTTCATCCGCGTCGACGCCGTCCGAAGACCATTAACCTTGCCCTATGAAGGCCCGTACCAGGTCTTATCACGGAAACCCAAGTATTTCGTGTTGAATAAGAATGAATCAAAAGGATCCGTGAGCATCGACCGACTCAAACCAGCTTACGTTGAACCTACAGTCAATAGTACAGACCCCATTTCCTCCTCTCAGAATACCCGCGCCCCTGACTCATTTCTCCCTACCCAACGACACACTGACGTCAGTACACCGAATGCTCTGCGCCCTCCGACTACACGCAACTCCACACACACACACACGTTCGGGTCGTGTTGTTTCCCTTCCACATATGCTTCCTCAGTACGTCCCGTAGGCACCTTGTCGAGCGTTTCCTTAGTGCACGCTCTAGGGGTGGAGTACTGTAGCGATTGTAAATAATTTGCTTATTTTTCATCTTCACGCTTACTATTTCACTGCAGTTGTTGTACAGCTTTGTTTTAATTAACCATATATACATGCGCTTGGTTTCGAGCTCGTCTTCCGTGCTTCTCCCTTGGTTGCCACTGGATCGTTGTGATTGTGCGCATTGCTGCCTGCTTGATTCACGATCGGAATCTACGTACAATGAACAATGATTTATAACGGGTAACAA
>OX104065.1:51014057-51069573 GCA_944474145.2 Dicrocoelium dendriticum
ACAAGTGGCGTTCGTCAGGGTTGTCTAATTTCCCCATTTTTGTTCAACTTCTTCGTAGACTCCACCATGGAGTGTTCCGTTGTGGAATGTCAAGATAAAGGCATTGAGGTGATGCCTGGTGGAAGGCTAGTTGATCATGATTATGCGAACGATATTATCGTTCAGTTTAGCGATGTTGGGGCGGTGCAATCAACCCTGCTCTGTATAGAGTGATTCCATTATTTGGTATACGCTTCGCACCCTCAAGGTGGTAAGTGTTGTTGCAGGACCACTAGCCATTTTATGCCTCCTTGACCCTTGGTGGCGAGGAACTCGAAGTAGTTGATCACTCCACCTAACTTGGCAGCTGCATAGCAAACGACTAAAGTCACATGCATTGCAAAAACTAGAACTGTCTTTTTGAATCTGCGACATCCTTGATGTCAGAAAAAAGTTTCCCTCGATCTGAAAGGTCGTGTTTACATGGTTAATAGCGCGGGCCGTTCTACTCTATTGGATTGAGGAACTGAAGTGTCTTCAAGTCTTTGACCATCCTTGCTGGTGTCGGATGGCATCAACGTGTCCGCAACGATGATGTCTGTAGGCGTCATCATTAAACACCTTAGCTAGAGGTACAAAACACCTCAGTTACTGTGCCGCATGATGCGTGTAAGCAAGTGCTAGGCAGTGATAATTATGGCAGTTCCTTAGAACAACAGCTAGCAATGAATAAGTTGCGTTGGTTTGGGCATGTACTACGCATGTCCGGTTACTGCTTGCTCAGGTAGGACCTTTTGTTTGCCTGATGTAGGGTGGCGCAAAACTCGAGGTAGGGAATGGTTAACTTGGCAGCAGGAAATGAAGGCACTGACTACAAAACTTGCTGTTGGTGCCTCTTGCTTTGCAGGCTGGAGTCTACGTGACCCGTTTTGTGCTTGGCTCGACATATTACAGGACAAGGCTTGCAGTCGACAACATTGCCACGTCTGCTGCCGGTTCCTAGTAGGACTGCCCGTTTAAAGTGTGTTTGGTGCTGTTATCTGTAACTTAATAGCTGGTTATAACGCGTGCAGTGAAAGCTGCAATCAAGCTCTCGCTGACGCCGCCTTACACGCTTTACACGATGGCCAGGTGTTTGGGACGGTATGTTGTTAACACAAGATTTAGGCATCTTGACCCTGAGTCTTTGTTTAAGAGACTAAGGTGTTATGCTAGGCTCCTCTTATCTTCCTCTTATTATTTTTCGCTGCGTAGGTCACCCGGGTTGTACGGCAACGAAGCATCATCAGTCCAGATGGCTGATGTACTGCTGCTGATGGTAATGATGATGACTGTTTCCGACTTATAAGCGCCTCACGGACTACATTAACCGTATGTTCCATCTGTTTAGATTCTAAATGGTTCTCAGTGGCGAAGACAGCGCTTGCTGCATAATTCCTTCTTGCACCTCTTCGCATCATTCCCAGTCTTGCTTAGCCTCGGTTGCACATTGCTGTTTGGCCTCCATTGCTGTCATGCATCTACACGTTACCTGTGAATCGAGGGCTGTGATAATTCAAAAAGCCCGTTGTGTCGTGTAGTGTACCACCTATTAATACCAAAACCTCTAACAGGGTTACGCAATCTCTTTGCGTATCTACAGTTAAAAACCTGGCCTAGGACGTTGCTCCCAGTTTTCTTGGATATTTGTATTTCTTACTACATCTATATTGTCGATCTAGTTTATCCTCCAACTGGGACCCATGGACTTGAGTTAGAATCCAATAGCCGTTATCTATCGGCACTGGCGCATAATTTGGAAACCTAAAATTGCTTTTCTCGCTTATAGCACATACCACCGGTTGAACACAAATCTGCAGAGTACTCACTCATCCTCGCACGTGGTCAACGTGTTTAGTCCTTGAATTATTTGATTATCAATCTTACTCTTCATACGTCGTTCTTTTTCTACTTGCAGCAGATCCTGGTAGATTCTATCAGATAACGCGACTCTTCTGAATGACCTTGTCTGACTTACGCTGTTCACCATTGTTCAGATCTAATAGCGGACTGACGTTCTACTCCTCACCGCCATCTATTTTCCAACCCCATCACTCTCCTTATTCTCTCGCAGATTCACTGCAACTTAGATGTCACGGTTAGTTCTTAAGGGCTAATCCAGTCAATAATGTATTAACAAACCTGTTCCGCACTGTACTGCAGCACGGCTGTAGGAAATTACATGCCTCTTCCATTATCTAATCTTTCGGATATTCCTTCCTGCTTTTAGAATTTCAACAAACAGACCAACTGACCACACCGATAGCCTCGGGTTCTCTTTCAGGCTCCAGTCTGGCGGCAGATATTAAGAATAAATAGCACGTACATTTCTCATGGTTTACGAAACTGTCTGTGGCCACGCAGACCAACATGTACAAAACTAACCATGCTCTTGCATGAGTGATATGTACAGGTGGACTTTTGGGGTATGCGTTTTATGCATTATCGCTTTTGTGATTAATTGAAGCGAAAGCCAAGGTTTGGAAACGTCGACATTTAGACATTTTTGCTGATTTGGGATTTTTCTCATGTGAATATAAACCTCATGGTATTCAACTCGAAGCAGTTTCAGAGCTTGTTACTAAATTTTGCCACATTGTCACGTGACCTGAGTATGATTGGCAGTTCATTTCACAGGTAAGTAAATCTTACCAAGAAGATATTTAAGCGAATTCTTGTTCTGGCCTTTGGTATAATCAGTGGATAACCTTAGTTGCGTAGCTGCATTGTAGTTCCAGTGTAGGCAGATCGGAATAGGTTTTCTTCTCTAGCAGGTTGTAAAGCAGTGACAAAGTATGCTTTCCTCGTCGCATCGAAAGTCGTTCGAGTTGAAGTTTGTTGCAACGCTTTCGATAATTCATGGCAAAGTGCTTACCAATCAGACGTTTGATAAACCATCTGTGCAGGTGTTCTAAAAGAATTCCCTATTCCTCATATTGTTACAGTAATCGAATTTGGGGCGGATGAGTAACTTGACAACCCAACTTACTTATAGATTGTGTGGATTTTGTTGGATATATTAAACCCAGATTGTCCGGCACGTACTACTTCGTACTGTGTCTGTTCGGAATAGTTGAAGGCAGATGACTGCCTGATTCCGAGATTACTCGTGGACAGCTGCATAGGGACACGTTCATGATTTAGTGCAGTAGGTCCTTCGGGGATGGCACAGCCATATGACATGATGCATGACTTTTTAGCCGAAAAGTTCATCATCAACAAGTTGCGCCATGTTTCGAGGGAATGTAAATCATCTTGAATGAGCAGTAGCACTTTGTGAAGTTCGTCACACCGAAGCTTATAGACTAGCTTGATATCGCCTGCGAATAAAAGTGTCCGACCATATTCAAAGAATGTGGTGATTTCATTGATCTTATGCTCCTGATCCAATGTCTTCGCATCTTACTGCTATTGAATTTCTTACCCCACTCACTCCGACCTTGCGCGATGCTCTGCATTCTTTTGCTTTCCAGGTTGTGGAGATTGCAGGGATGACAGACCATCTTCTGAATGAATGCGAGGTGTCTCCTCCTGGCCATTACGTCCGATGTGATCGTTGCTCCGAGGCAGTTGTCACTTCGGAGCTGCACACACATGCGTGCATTCCTTGCTCCCTGACTACTGGAATGCGTTGTCCATTATGCCATGGAGATCTACCGTGGCCCGTTTCTGACGCTGTGACCCTCGTAAGCCCCGAAGATGTGTGGAAAGCACATTTGTTAGGCCTCGATCCAAATAACATACCAGTTTGCTCTGGGAATCCCCGAAGGCTCGTGAGAACTCAGAAAGCTCTACATTTGAACTCGACAGAGTACAACGTTTCTTCGAGGCCGAGCAAGACTTCGAATCAGAAAGAGGATGGCTTTTCGCCTTCGGTGTCAACATTATCAAGTTAGCGATTCTGTATTATTTGATCCACAACTTCAGTAAGCATTTTGTGACCGGAAACATCACTGACACTCAGTCTTGTATTCGCGACATAGGAATTCCCCTGTGTGCTTTCCACACGTGTTTTGCAGTATACGGGACTCACCTGCTGTCGTTGCCAAGTGCATTGGCCGAAGATCGCTTTTTTAGTTGTATTGTTAGTCTGTTAAGATACAAAAACATTTCCCGCAATTTCTGTCTGCCTCTATAGCCGTCTCATGCCCCCTCCATCCTAGTCATTGGCCTACGTTGTTGCAATAAGTGGAGACGAATCTTACGGTAAACGAAATACCAACTCGACACCCACTGTGGAGTACTTGGATTATTTTATTTTCTGTCCTACTAACCGGAACGAGCATTTTCTTCAAGCATGATAAGATCACTTTCCGGTGCTTGCTACTGGGGCCGTTGGAAGTGCTCACAAGTCATATCCTCACTGATTACCTTGAGGGTTGTTTTGGTGCATTCGGATAGAAGATTTGCTCTCGTTGAATTATCAAACATGTTTCCTTTTTATTTCAGCTAAAACCAAGACCGGGATACCCCGTCCAAAAGCAACAGCTAATGTTCGGCCTGTGTGATTATATTCCGGGAGGTTTTCGTAACCGCACTGATCTCTCAGCATTGCCAGTCTCTACCGGTGATATTCGAGTCGCTACCTTGGCCTGTTATGGACTCATTTCACAACATATCAGTCACTGGACACAGTGGAACACACATTCATTATCCATCGTATAACTGTGCCTGCTTCCCTTATTTTCTGCGCTTCATCCAAAGTCCAACGGTCGCGCTTTTGACCGTATCTCAGCAAAGGTTTGACCAAGAGACGTATGGCGCTCACTTATGACGTTGCTTTGCTTGACACAACTTGTCTCATGTGTACATTCCCGTAGAACCTCCCCGTTATTTTATATTGACTTCGACTCTGCTTCGCTCCTGTAAATGTCCTGATGGTTTGTATGCGATGTGCTGTTGAGCACTTCAATTTTTGGTATCCAAGTACCGCAAAACTCTTTTCTCTTTGCTATCGTTCCCCAATCCTTTAGGATTTATGCATTTTTGATCGTTAAGTCATAGTGATTTCGGTCTAACTCACACACTTTCACGCGTACACAGTGGCATCTGGTCTCACCAATCACGTCGAACATCATTTCGGGTTTGTTTTCGGTGGTTAATAAAAACTTGGTGGGGTGAAACCTGTGAGATGGTAGATGAAATTATACTGTTTCATACGATGTAACCATGGAATTTTATCATATTCGGCTATAGATTCAGACCAGACCATAAAATATAGGATGATGCCTACAAAAGTAGCTAATTTCAATCGCGCTTAATCAGGCTGTTGTGACTTCCATCAAACGTACCAGCCACTGGCCGTTTCTGTGCCACGACCGCGATGTTGGAAACTTCGGTCGTGTTGTTCACGCTGGATGCTTTTGGTCCCTCTGCTTCGGGCCGTTTTGTTGTCATTAGACGCAACGCCTGCTCGTGTTGATCTCTTCCTGCTTATTGACGGCGCCACACTGATTCACATGCCCGTAGACTTACGGCGGCACCGTATTATCTCAGTGTGTATGTCCAAATTCCCCTGCATCTGCAAGCACGGTCAAGGGGCTGCTTTTGCTCCCACGCCCATCATAGAGGGCGACGTACATGTTCTGTACATATCGATGTAGCGAAATACCGTCTGATTATGATTTCTCTTTGCCATCCCCCCACTTGCCCCGCTGTTAAAACCTTGTTACCTTATCTATTATGTTGTTCCGACAATATCAGTGCTCTCGACAGGTTTTCTGACCGCATCTTTTTCTCCTGACGCTCTTGTCTATACTTTCTTGTATCGGTGGCATTCTTTCTGCTGTGAGGCTTTTAGTCCTTTTTCGGTATTCCCGATGTTACTTCCGATTCGGCACTTTTCACTATTTAGTCGATAGTAACCAATGAGTTTTGTCCTGGTGTTACTCGCCCGAAAACTGCACTCCATGACGCGTTTCGCTGTTATTACATCTCGTCAGATAGAGATGGTGGGTATCGAATCCGGGACCATTGGTATGTCACTCGTGACCGCTACCCGTAAGCCACCGGTTCACGGCTGGCAATGCTTGGCACAACGTTATAATGAACGATGTTGAGGGTTATTTTGAAATACACCTTGTGTTGATGGATTGCGCCACGCAACCTCAGTGCTGACTGTAATTCCCATTGAAGTGAAACTTGGTCTTTCGTTCAAGAGGACCGTAGCTGAAGTGTTTTCTGGCGAGAAACACCCAGTTTCCTTCGGCTTCATCAGCTACGGTCCTACTGATCAAATGACAAAGTTTCACTTCAATAAGGAATCACAGACCACTTTGAAATTGCGTGTCGTATTGCACTTCAAATTGACCCTCCACTTATATTTGGTTACTATTCAGTTCATGTTGAACTAAGGCAGATCATGAAGTGCGGTTTGTTGAGGGTTCGCACTCTAATTCATCCGGTGTTAGTGACTCTTTGTTCGGCTTCAGTCTACCGGAAGTCACACTGACATGACCGACATTTAACCACTGCGTTGCACACGTTTTTCGCCGTAGTCGATGAGCTATTGGAACGGCTGCGCAAACGCATTTGGACAGATACACGCCCCATTTCTTCATGCTGGCCAATCATCCCATAATTTCTCTGGACCTACACGGAGGGACTTCGTCAATATTTCGCTCCCTCATGCTTCCGTTTAGTTAGAGATAGCCTGTTGGGATGCCATCGGCGTCCACTCGACAACTTGGGGTGTTAGCTTCACGCTTCCTTTGTGTCTAATGTTTGAAAGCCCACGCGACACTGGCATTTGATGTTTCGTACGAAAAGCTTGTGTGCATGCGCACGCCTTTCCACCGATTTCGGACAACCTTCGGATACGGAGACATTTACCCGTGTGTCTGTGCCTGTCGACTTTCTGGATACGTTTGCTCACTGTCCATCCTGAAAACCATATTGTGGAAGCAAGTAGAAATGGGAGTCTGTGCAACTTCGTCTAAATATCATCGAATACTTAAAAATGCAAACTATGACTTATCAATACCCTCATCATTTCTCACATGTAGCTCACAGTAAGTTGCAACTCAAAAATGTGAGATCACAGTGGGTACTCGTTTTCGGAATCTAACATTTAAGAAATGCATATCCAACAATCGTTTGAACTGCTGCCAAGTTTGCTTTCACCACATAATTCGGCGAACTACTCCAGGCCTTTCGCACTCCCCGTTCAAACCACATGGGATAGAGAACAGGCTTCTGATCTGGAACAACAAGCATGTACTGGTGAAGCTGTAAAAAGTCGAATCCATTCGGCAACCGGGATCTCTATACTGATATGAATCTACGTTGGACTCATAAAAATGGTAAGGAGCAAAGAACAATTTGTTTACCTGACAATAGCTTGTATCCTCTCACAACACCGAATTCCATTACCGGTTTCGTAACGCTTTACGCCTTTCATGTGGAGATAGCAAAACCATGATTTAACCGCTAGGTGTAAGAGTTGTCAGGTTAAACCTCTATGCCACCTACTTGCGAGTAGCGTTTGTCACAGCTGTTAATGACTCTTTGGGTGGGAGTCAGTTTGTGGCAGGCAACATCTAACGTTTATTTTTGATGCGGTCCCAGTGACTGAAATGGCTGAGCGTTAGTTCAATGTAAATCTCCCATCAAATGCAGATATCCGTCGCAATCTGTTCACATAACGAGCCCATCGATGAAATTGCGCAACTGTTGGCCACATGTGCGCGAAAACAATGCCCATTAGTAATGACGTGTATTTCTCGTGCTACTTAAGCAGAGATCCCTTGTACTTTCTTTTTGTCTCATTGCAATGAATTACCCGCATACATGTCCTAATTGCCGAGCGCTGCTCCACTAGTGAACTAATTGTTTCAGGAGTGCTCAATGGGGTATGTTGTTTCCGTCCCTGGGCTCTTTTTCTATTGAGGACAAGCAGGCAGCTATCTTAACGGCCTATGGGATTTAGTAAACCTGCTTTTACTACATATGGCTGTTTATGCTCTTACCCAGGCAGTCCCTTGTTTCTGGGGAATGAGTTGATGGTTGCTGGAGCCTGCTTTTGGTTCATTGGTGCAGATTGAGAACTACACCGCTACAAACTCTGGAGAGTTCTGACTGTATGGATATGCTTATCCGCGTTGGGCATTAAATCGGCTTCCTCTTTCTCAGTCGGTCCCTCCTTCAGATTATTTTTCCTTGTTGCTTGACCGCATTCTTCATGAGTACATCGAAATTCATCGTTTACTCCCTTGCAAGTAACCTGAACACCCAGTTCTTTGAGATGCACGGGCGAACATATTGGGATTCCCTGTATGAAGCTGCGACGCGGCCACCAATGGGGTCTCAGATACTTAAAAACACCCATCCATACTAGCCACCATCTCTTGTAGTTCATCCAAAACACATGCCTAAGAGGCCATCAGTTTACTTTTGCCACAGTACAGCCGACTGGAATGTAGACGAAATATTTACTCCCTCAGAGTGTCAAGACTCTGCAACTTCTCCCAGCGCATGTAATTAATACCTCAAATTCCCACTATTCAAAAAATACCTTGGCAGTGCGCTGACATATTTACTGCGTAATATAGCCCTGACCATCAAATGATGGTATTGGTGCAGAACAAACTGAACATTATCGGACTCTCCTTAAACTCCAGGCAGGAGTATTCACATCCGTGCTACTGCAAACCGTTTAGATAGTCGTCTTGTGTCTTCTGTTATCGGCACTGTGTTTCTATCCTTTAATTTTCACCCTAACCATCAACACACACTTGACGTGCGTGCTCCCGGGTCATTTGCAATAATCCTCTCTATCTTCTCGCAGCGTAGTCACCGTACGCTCATTTGAACCGCATTTACAAGCTCTACACATTGACCCATCATACGTGGAATTATCTTTTACTACTAAAGTCCTAAACATTTCTAACGGATTTGACTGTCATCCGTGATTGAACTCAAGCGGATAACTCATTCACCTTGTATCCATTGCTCTTCTGTGCAACACCATTCGGTACAGACTTGTCGAGGCAGTCCGAAAAGCCTAAGCTTATTTCAATCGGGTGTTTCTCAACGCATCTGTGAAGAAATTTGTGGTCTCCTATCTGTGTTCAGCGTTGTGTTTAGATACATTTTCTAGGTCCCAAGTCAGCCGGGCCTAACATCGATCGTTCAACCAACCGACAATGCAACGTGTACTTACAAGGGATCACCGTTGACAGCGGGCGCTCCACGCTGACTCACGCTTATCATTGACGCGGGAAGCTGCACTAACAGATCATCCGACAAACGCGTGACCTTAAAACTGCACACCCTCGGCGAACATGTCTCACATTAAGAGCACGTGTGAGTTGTGTTTTAAATTGGTGAAGAGTGGGCTAGTTTGCAGCAGTTGTTTGGGAATCCATCACACAAAATGCCTTTGGGCGGAGCCGATAAAAACGAGATGTTACGATGACACGACAGTGGCGTTTCGGTTCTGCCCAGTATGCAGTGCTGTCCCAGTTGTTAGCTGTCTAACTGTGCTACTGATGAAGTGTGAAAGACTGAAGCAGTCGAGCAACCGGTGTGCGCCAGGGATACACCCATGAGAGCAAACGGACCTTCACTTGTACATGAAAATAACACCACCAATTCCCCATTCAGGCCGAAGAAGAGAGTCAGGCATCCCAACATTGCTCCAACGACTCAGTCTTAATCAGTATGAACTCCTCTCTCTCTCTTCCATAAATAAAAACATTGTCTGCAGCGTGCCTGCTTCAACTTCTGTACAATTTGTTACACCTAGTAGTTTGTTCGCTACACAGGAGACCCTAAGCTGCAATCAACCAGCCATAGTGGGGAACCAGGTAACATACGCATCGGTTGCCGCCAAACAAGCACCGGTAACCTTGGTAAATGGACTAGAGAAAATTAAAATGTCGCAGCACGGATAGCCCCATCAGTGCCGTTCACAAAAACACCGGTAACTAAGGCTCTAAAACCAGTAGCCACTAGTCGCTACCATGTTGCCTTAAACCTTATGTGCAATAATGTCCCCCGAATCCAAATCCAATACATTCAAAGGTAGACTGACGGACAATCGAAATCAGTGGAGTTCCATCTGTAAGGCAATTGCTGTTCATGCTGATCCCACAACATTAAAACGCATCTCGCGTCACCCAAACGCATTGCACTACGGGGAACCCCGGTTACTTCGGGTAACACTGAGCACGGTGGATGAGACAGAGGCCGTTCTGCTGTCTGCGAATCGACTCCGCGACGCCTCAAGTGGAGTGCGCATACTACCTGAAATCCCGCGGAAAGAACGTACAACGGATCCAACTGACAGAGAGAGGAACAGAAAAAGTAAAGGTAAGAAAACTATGGTAGCTGACGGTGTCCCTGAGCTCAGATTCCACTTCCGACGGGCACAAACATGTCTAGAGAACTGAACTAAATTCTGCAGCAGGTTGCCAACATAAATTCGTCTGAAAGCAGCGGGAACACCAGCACCTTCTAACGACAATTCAGTGGCGGCACAACTCTCAACGAAAACGCCAACTGTAGGATTCGACTCGGGGACGGTTTCAACAGTAGTCATAATGTCCGGAGGGACACAGCAGCGCACGAGCGAACACTAGGATCCGGGGCATCTGATACTTGAATATATACCAAATTCGTCTCCAGAGTCTGCAACCCATCCAAAAAGCGACTAGCCGCCGACCTTACATCGGTCGGCGTAAACTCACTTGCTCCATCCATCCACCCCGAAGGACCGGGGTTCGCCGTAGTGCAATGCGTTTGGGTGGCGCGAGATTCTTCTTAATTTCGTGAGATTAGCATGGACACCGATCAACGTACAGATGGAACCCCACTGATTTCGATCGTCCGTCAACCTACCCTTAAATGTATTGGATTTGGATTCGGAGACATTTGTGCATACAATGTTTAGGGCACCATGGTTGCGCCTGGTGGCTACTGGTTTTAGATTTGGAGGCTTAATATCCGGTGTTTTTGTTGAATTTGTGAGCGGCACTGATGGGTGCCATCCGTGCTGCGACACTCTGGTTTTCTGTTATCCGGTCACAAAGATTACCGGTGCTCTTTCCGGTGTTTGCTTGGCGGCAACCGATGCGTACGTTGCCGGGTTGTTCACTATTGCAGGTTGACTGTAGCTTACGGTCTCTCGTGTACCGAACAGACTACTAGGTGCAGCACACAGTACAGAAATTGAGGCAGGCGCGCTGCAGGCACTGTTTTTACTTATAGGAGGGAGAGAGAATGGAGTTGGTACTACTGGAGGCTGAGTCGTTGGGGTTCGGTTGGGACGCCTGGCTCGCTTCTTCGGCCTGACTAGGGAATTTGGGGTGTTATTTTCACTCACAAGTGCAGGTCCGTTTCCTCCCATGGGTGTAACTCGGTTAATCTTTCACACCTCTTCAGTAGCACGGATACACAGCTAACAAATGGAATAGACTTGCATACTTGACAGAACCAAGGCGACTCTGCGGTGTTTGCTTTCGTCGACTCCTTCCCAAGGCAGGTAGTGTGATAGGATTTCAAACACATGGTACATACCAGACCACTTTTTACCACTTTAGCACATGATTCGCATTTGCTCTTCATACGAGACATGTTCTCAGTAGGGGGTGCTGTTTTAAGGGGTAGCAAGAGGACAGAGCTACTGACGCACCGTTGCGTGGCGATCGGCGCTGGTTTGAGATCAGCGGGTCCAGGCGTGTCGCGGCCAGATGCGTTGCACGTTCCTTAGGGTAGATAGGCGAAGTGCGTGCTATCGATCCGGCTGGTAGATTGTAGGCAGCGATGCGACGTAGGACTGAGGCAAAGCGAGGTGACTTGGAAAATTCTGTCTAATGAAGGCAGTGGCAGTTCCAAGGGCGGATCAAATTGACATCTATCGCTTTGTAGAGCGACTTGAAGCAATGGTAGTAAGCTGATCGGGTGACTCTCAAAATGATCTTTAGTATAAGACCACAAGAGTTCTTATGTGACGAGAGGAAAATTAAAACCTCCGGTAGTGTTCAGATACGGTTGACTTCGAAGTTGCAAGAGCACAGTTTGCTGGTGATCCGTGAATTATAGATCAAATAGATGAACAGTGGTGGGAGGAGCTCACGGAGCCAAATCGGATAATGGCGCGTAGGTCTCTGTGAGAATAAATCCAAAGATTTGGAGGCGAATAACGCAGGAGGACAGTTTTTTGCGACCGCCTGGATCATGGTTTAGCAACTGCACTGAACTGAACTGAAACAACCGGGTAATCTTTACGTATCATAGGTTATTTAGGAAATAGAAATTCCAAATAGAACTTGGCTCGATGAACAGGAAAGCAACATACTAAAAACGAGAAAATAGTCCTCTACCAAGTCGTTATTATTCCTAATGTGTAAGGCCTAGTTGAAAGTGGTGCCATTTTTCCTACAGTGGTTCTTTGGAAGCTTATTTTCAGTCTACCAGCATGCCCACCATAACTGTGTTTTAATATTGCCTTTGATACAAATACGGGCACCTCGAAAACTTATTACTCAGGTGTGTGGCAGTTGTGCATCACGTGTACCTTCGTCCGACACGCGATGTCCAATTTTGACCACAGTAAACCCTGTAGGTAACGGTTACTTCAGTGCTACGGCTAAACATCGGTCAGTACAGAGCCCACAGGCATCCGGTTTTCTACGAAACATTTGCCCTCAAACACAGACCAGCATGTATCCATCGCTCACATGTGGATTGTCGGCGCGTCATTGCGGAGGTACATGCAGCGCCGTGGAATTTGTGGTAGACAGACTCCGCGACTATATGCGTCGGTGCATCATGTCAGATCCGATTGGATACCCGGACTTCCGTTGGAATTCTTTGGGGTTTTCTCAGGGTGCGCAACGTGCGGCAATTTACGGTGCGTCAATGAGAATCGTTAGACATTTCCCGGACAGGCTGTGGTGCTGCGTCTCCGTGTGAACGACTGGCCCTTTTCCTTGGTTTTTATGCTGCTGTTAAGGGAGCCAGGTTTGGTTCAAGATTCGATCTTGTCGACTCGATTGAATTAATTTTTGCATTGAAACGCTGTACAGTTTCGGCTACTAATCTGTCGCACATTTTTGTTAACGCTGCTACGCATTTTACCAGTGGAACCGTCGTGCACATTGGACAGAACCAACGTGAACCCGGCGTATTTCCTTATTTTAGTTTTATTGCACTTGACGCCTTTTGAATTGTACGGGTCTTAGCAATTTGAAGGAATCAAGCCTCTTTTTACTATCTTAGACTTATTTTGATGATCGCGTATACCTCTTTTCTGGTTATCGGTTTGGTGGTCATGATGTCTGATTAACGTAAAGCAAATCCAAGATAGTGGACACAGACGGCAGTTGGGCCAATCAACGAGAACTCCGAAGGTAGCCAAAGAAATTGCACCAAATGTGCAAAGACTGAAAAATACACCAAAAGAAAAGTATTGCTGCACAATTCACACAGAATGATCACGTATAAGAGAATAATCCCTAATAATAATTGGAATCCATTACAGTTGAAGGGCGGCGCAAGCCAGTGACTAATCGTAAGCCGGAAAGACAAAAATACGAGATCGAACAACGAAATGAGGAGACGAATATTGGCAGATATTAACATTTCTTGTTATCTCATCAGTACAAACATAATAACAGGTAAATCCCTTTATAAGTCTTATGGGGCACAGTCAAACCAAACAAATTTATGTTTGTGGTCATTGTTGTTGGCTTAGGACCACGGCAACCTCACGTTGACAGCTAATCGCTTTTGGACACACAGCTGGTCTAATTTGGTTTATCGCCACCGCCTCGGCAAATCGCAAAAGGCGCGCTTTTGTATGACGCAACAAGATTCGGAATGCCGATAAGGGCTTAATCCGGTGACTAGTCGCCATGATGTGCCTGCCTATGGAGGACGCTGGTGGCTTACCCGAACACGTATCGTCGGAGGTGGATTGAGTAACTTCGCGCTGAACCCAGTATGATATGTGTTCCTTCACTCTGGAATCTAAAACCCGTTCCCTTCTGCCGATGTAACTGATGCCTCAGTCACACACGAATTTGTAGACACAATGTGATTTGGCGCCGACGGGTTCATCTTCCTTTGCTGAAGGTAACGGCAACTTTCGGGTTCTGTTGATAATTACCGTCTCCACAGCACAGTACGTACGCTGAATGGCCGAGACAATGCGTTTGCTTGTCCTTCTAGCTGCGGTGTCACCCTTGAATGGTAGCTCAATGTACACCTTTTCTTTGGGGCTGTTAACAACATTCTTTGGGCGGTCTAACTTGGCTATGATTGTCTATGAATCGCTTTGGGTAGCCATTCTCCATAATCATTTTAGTGATCAGCTCAAACTCCTCAGGCAGGTAGTCGTTGGAGCAGATACGTCTAGCACGAGTGAACAATGTTTTTACCAGCGCGCGCTTGTGTGCCATCGGTGAGAAACTAGTGAAGTGTAGATATTGGCCGGACCACGTTGGCTTCCGGTATACAGATCGCTTAATCAGCCCATTATCCCTGCGACTCATGAGAATGTCGAGATACGGAAGACGCCCATCCGATTCGAATTCAAAAGTCATCTTCAGGTTGGCGCGAACATTAGTAGGTTGGTCTACTAATTGTTCGATTTGCATCATCGTGGAACCGGAAGCAAGGTATCATTTGCATATCGTTTGTAATACGGCAGCTAAGAAATCTCTCCACTTAGTTTCCTCTCAGGCATCAGCATGAAAAATCAGCCAGTACCGGGCCCAACGGACTACCCATAGCCCCTCCATCAGTTTGGCGACATCAGGTGTGCTGGAATCGGAAAACGAAATTCTCGGTGCAAGGTAACAGGGACTGTCTCAAGAAGTCTGCCGGTATTGCTAGACGGAAATTCTCCTCTTCTATTAGGTGGCAAATGTAATCAACTGTCTCTAGCAAAGGGACGTTAGTAAATAACGACTGGACGTCCACTGAGCACATAACCTTGTCGGCTAGACTGATTTTGTCTATCTTTGCTCATTTCCATAGAGTAATGGAACAATTTCATTCAGCCAGGTGGGACGTACAGCAGGATTTGATGGTGTTTTTCCAGCAGCTTGATAGACTTTTGGCGATTGGGCTCCCCAAGTTGGAGGGTGACGCAAGAGAACGGTTACTCAGACATTAGTTTTGCGAAGCCTGCCGAACCAACTCCATGACAAGGTAAATTTGGCAGCGATGGTTGGAGAGAGCATGTCTATGGATCTGGTGACGGTTGCTCAGAATTTTTCGGAGCGAGTGACTGTGAGTAGAGTCCAGCATTCTGAGTTGGAACACAGAGTAAAACAACTGTCCGGAATAGTGGCGAAGCTGTTGTCGAGGAAGACTCTGAGAGCGATTTCAAAACGCAATGAACATGGAAGCCGGAACGCTCACCGCTGTTTCGGATGCAATCAGGTGAGTCATGTGGATACATCTTGCACCAACTGCAATTCGTACCATAGTTTCGCTCTATCCTGGCCGAGTAGGTGGCGGGTACCGGTCGTCAGGGTGAATATTACAGGTGTCGGTCCGGGTCATAGTGGACACGGGAGCAGGAGTGTCCATTAAGAAAAGGTTCGGAGGAGTTCCAGTAACTCGGTCCTTGATCGTGATGCAGACCGTCGGTGGACATCGTTTGAGGGTGACGGGCACACAGCGGTTGCAAATTAGGATAGGGGAAAAGCTCAGCAGTGATGCAATGCCCATCGTGGAGGAGATCCCCGAAACAACCATCGGCAACGACATCCTCAAACGCCCCGGTGCCACAATTGATCTGAGAAACGTTTTTGTAATCGTAGGCAATGAGACAATTGTGATAAACACGGAGTGAGCCGATCGAGTAGGTGTCGTCAAGGTCCTATCTGACTGCCAGCATCCTATACTGAGCAAGTATGCCTACCTGTTCATGAACACAGATGATGATCAGGGATTCTGCAACTGGGTGGAACATCGAATACCATTAATCCCTGGTGGGCAATGCGAGCCGATCTTCAGAAGAATACCGCAGAATGCGCTGACGAAGATACAAACACAGGTAGTAGAGATGGAAGCGAAACGAATCATCAGCCGAACACTCAGTCGGTATTCATCACCCGTGCTACTGACGAAAAGGGCCCATGGTACCTATCGATTTTGCATTGATTTCATAGAACTAAACAGAGTGACAGTGAAGGATGCGTTTTTGATGTCCCAGACGGAAAAAATTTTCTCCGGCCTTCACAGCGCCAAGCGGATTTCCCTGATAGACCTCCGATCGGGATATTGGCAACTGCCCATCGCAGAGGAAGATTGCCAAGAGACTCCTTTCAGTGTAAATGGCCAGCAATACGAGTGTCTAAGAATGCCGTTTGGATTATGTAACGCCCCAGCTACATTCAGACGCCCATTGCTGATGGTCTTGGAGGACCTACAAGGCTTGGTTGTCTACAGGGATGACATCATCGTCTTCTCCGAGACAGAGCACGAACATAGTATCAGGCTTGCAGCAATATTACAAAGACAGGAAGAAACTGGTCTGAAACTCAATCGCAAGAAGTCACAGGTTGCTTGAGAGTCGAGTGTATGTCTGGGCCACATTGTAGGCAATGGCCAAGTCCATCCGCTTCCGGAGAAACGCGAGACGATCAAGAGTTTTGCAGTGCCAAAATCCAAGCGTCAGCTCCATTCGTTCCTTGGAGTGGTGGTTTAAGACTCGATGTTTGTGCCCCATTTTGTAATGAAGACCAGCCCGCTGTTAAAGCTGCTTCAAAAAGACGAACCGTTCATGTGGACAGCCAAATGGATCAAACCTTTCACCACCTAAAGGCATGCATAGCAGAAGCCCCAACATGCCTACGGCTATCCAATCCGGATGAGAGATGCACTGTGGCATTCGACGCAAGCAACGTGGCAATCGGTGCGGTATTATCCAAACCAAGTGGAGTGGTGGAATATGCAAATGGAGTACTGATGGTAGCGGAAAAGAAGTATTCCACGACGGAGAAAGAATATCTGGTCATCGTGTGGACCTTGAATAAGTGGAGAACTTACCACTTGGCGACTGAATTCCTGATCGTCACTGACCACAAGCCACTTTCATGGTTGCTGACAGCGAAGGACCCACGGGACACCTTGTACGGTGGGCATACCGACTGCAAGAATTTAATTTCACCATCGAGCACGTGGGTGGGACTTAGAACACACTACCCGATATGTTAGCACGCCCGTCGTTGAACGACCTCATGCCGGACAACGCTATACCGGTGCGCGCGGTCACAGTGGAGGAGAGGAACCTGCTGGGTGATCAAAGGATAGATGAATTCTTGAAGGTACTGTGCTCTCACTTACAAGCTGGCACCAAGCCGGAGGCCACATCAAAATAGGTGGAGGAACTCGTTGGGATCTGGGGCAGACTGGGGGTCGAAACTGATAATGTGCTGGCTGCGACAGACGGAAAGAAACTACCTTTTGTTCCACCGAATCTGCGAGAGTTGGTGATGCCAGTAACCCATGGTGTCGCTCATATGGGATTCGAAAGTCTTTGAATTGTTACAGAGAAGAGTGTTTTGGCCCACCGTGTGGAAGAAGGTCCCAGCATACATCCGAGGGTGCCCAAATTTCCCAACGAGTCGCGAGATGAATGCACAGAGACAACCTATGCGATCGATGGAAGTCAATGAGCCACTTCAGAGTTGGGGACTGAATGTCTTTGATCCCTTACCAATGAGTCGATCAGGAAACAGATAGGTTCTAGTGATGATCAACCAGTTCACTCGCTGGGTGGATGACATACCAATCAAGGCTCAGACAGGCGAGACCGTGTCGCAGGCATTCGGGTTCAATGTGACAGCAAGGGATGAAATACCACAATGTGTTCTTACCGAACAAAGACCCTGCTTCGAGTCGAAAGCATTTAAGGCGATTTTGGACTAGTGGGGCATCTAGTAGCGACGAACTTCACCGTACCACTCGCAGACCAACGGAAGGACAGAGTTGTTATACCGGACCATGAAGAGGTGGATGAACTGCACGAAGCTGACATGGGAGGAAGCTTTACCTGGAGTTTTGCTTGCGTACCGGGCCAGCATGCAGTCGAACACCAAGGTTTCGCCATTCGAATAACAATTTGGCCGAGAACCACGGATTGCGCTCCATATGTGCTTAGCGAAACCGAGTGTGGGCGAACATCCGGTACGGTATCACGCATGGCTGCAAGCGATTGCTAGAAAAGGAACCAAAGCCCGGCAAGCACGTAATAAGAGGAACTACGATGTAAGGCTCACAAGTGGACGCCGTTCAGGATTGGTGCACAAGTCAAGGTAAGGAACAAAATCAGCCAGATAATGAAGGGCCAGGTGCAAACATGTTCAGGGAACGCTGGAAAGATCCCATACACGGTACTCGATCGGAAAGGAGCAGACTTCCAAATCGACAGCGGAGGAACGAAGCCCTGGGTGGACGCCACCCTTCTGCGACCACGGTAAGAGAGGGAAGAACGACTTCGAGAAGGGGCGGGAGTAGGGCGGAGGAAGCCAGTGACTACTCGTGAACCGGAACGGCAACAAAAACAGTATGGTAGGGAATTAACGACGGGTGCAATGGATGTGACAAGACAACGCTCTGTGAGCATTGCGGATCGAGCCAACAGCTCATCATGGGCGGCATCTGGTAACGAGCCTGGGCCCAGAACAATGTAGTAAATGTCGAGAACATAATGAATCAAACAAATACGCCGCTAGTGATGCCCACATGTGTGAACGCGAGTCGAGTGATGCAGCCGCGGCAGAGCCAATCGTAAGCTTTCGAACTACTCATGGCTGGCCGGCATGGGATGTAGCGAGGCGGAGATACAGGATGGAAAGTTGGAGGGAGTGCCTCGAAGCCCAAACTTGTAGGCACCTGGAATGGCCCGTCACACAATTCCTCACCTGCGCTGCGTCGTGGGAAGGAAACACGGCCCAACTCTATACTGGTTTGTGAGTTGTCAGTGACACGTTCTTGTGGCAATACACGCTATGCCCCCCCCCCCGCGTCGTTTCCGCTACACACTTATCCAAAAATCCGCAGCGTCCGAGGGTACATCCAAATGTTGCATTCCCGGTATACTTGTCCACATCGGAATGCTAAATGCCATCAGTGTGAAAATGTCGGACATATCCACAGTGTTTGCCGTCAACCCACACGTTGTATCCCAGTGAAACAAGTTGATGCTGCCTCTGTGAACTCGCTAAGGGATTTACGTTCGTTAACACTGGCTGTGAAGTCAAGTGGTCACTTATTCAATACTTTACGCTTCGGAAATGCTGCGTCATACCGTTTCATTGTTGATACTGATAGTGTGGAGTCTCGGATTTCTAAAATGAGTCTCCATCATTTATACGCTGATGTTCAGCTTGATTCTACATCCAACATTATTAAAGGTATTACCGGACATATTCTTCCGGTGATAGGATGTTGTACTTTACATGTATTAGATAAGCATACTAACCCTGTCGAGTGTAAATTTGTTGTCGTTCGTCAAGGCCCGTCTGTTCTCGGTCTCAAAGTTATACAGGCGTTAAGAATAAGTGTCACTTTTCTGCCACACACATAATGACACTCATATTCGTGGTTTATTGCAGGATTGTTCAGTGACATTTGGTGGAATGAAAATCCCACCTGTTAACTTGTAAGTAGTCGGTGATTCTGTTTTCGGTAAACGTCGTATACTTCCATTTGGACTAAGGGAACCTGTTCGCAAAGTACCTGTGAAGCAGGGATTATTGTCCCAGTACAAAGTTCACGATGGACCACACCTTTTATCATACCACTAAAGCCGAATGGACAAACACCGATGGTTTTCTGTGATTAACGCATTACTCTTAATACGCAGCTACTGTAGCGTAGTTGTGCCAAAGAGGAACCTGATTCTATTCTCTCTCGTCTGCAGGGATCCAAGCTTTTTTGAAGCTAAACTTAAAAGATGCATATTTGCAGATACCACTCACTGCTGATTCTAGTGAACTGACCACTATCAACACACCTTTTGGGTTGTACCGGTAAAATTTCTTCCCTTCGGTCTTAGTGTGTCACCAGCCATATTCCTAGACGTGATGAACTCCATTTTGAAAGGCCCGAAGGGTGTTGTGGTCTATCAAGACGATGTGGTTGTGCATGCTGCCGATAAACGCTTTCATACTTCTCGATTGCTTGCAGTTTCAACTCGATTCAATTACGCCAATGTGAACAGCAACCCAAAGAAGTGTCTAATTGGTACCCTAGAGGTCAGTTGTCTTGGTTATCATGTTACATCTGCAGAATGCGAACCAGATCCTGTTCAGATAAAGCCATTGGTTGATGTGAAGTCCTCCATCAATGGTCAGGTGCTTCCATCACTGATGGGAGCCTTACAGCATTATTCCAAATTCATTCCTAATTTTGCATCAATTACTGATCCTTTATTCACCTAGTTGAATGACAAGATTTTTTAGTCAGACAAACATGAACATCTTCTTCGAAAGCTTTGGAAAATGTTTGCATCTGGTTGTGTTCTTCATACATTCTCTTCGAAACTACCAACCGGGCTTTTCACAGAAGCCTCACCAACCGGTAGAAGAGCTGTGTTACAGCAAGATGGGCACCATGTTCTGTATATTTCTCGTCGGCTCAGCAATGCTGAAAATGGCTATACTCAGACTCACCGCGAAACTTTGGCTGTATACTGGGCAGTCACTAGATATCATAAATATTTGTTTTGTCTCAGATTTACTATGGTGACAGATCCTGAAGCTCTAAAGTTCCTTTACAATCCTGCAAGTTATTTATCTAAATCTACAGCAGCTATGGCTCAAAAGTTGAGTGTTGCTCTTAACGCATACAACTATATGGTTGGGCACAGAAGTGCAAAGATCATTCCCCACATCGACTACTTATCGTAACGTGCAACGGTATTCGAACTCGATTCTGAAATGAGTTGTTTACTCACACAGCCGTTTCCAATTTCTCGTTCAGCTGTTATCAAGGAGATTAGAAAGCATTACGGCTCATTGATTTCTGCTCTCAAAGGAAGAGGGTCTGTTTCTCTCAAGTTTCTACAATTGTATGTGTCGTGATGAGTTGTGTGTTATACCTGATGGGTAACTGTGTATGAATAACCGTGTCGTTATTCCGCCAAATCTGAGATCAGCTATACTGACGGATTTCCATTCTCGTCATCTTGGCGTTGAAAAGCTGAAATCCCTAGCTTGATGCTTGTGCTGGTGGCCGGAATAAAATGCAGATATTCGACGAACTGCTTTTGATTGCCCGAACTGTAAGCACAAGGTTCTACAGAAGCCATCCATGTGGACACCATGGTCGATGACATGCGAGCACTGGCAAACGATACATAGGGATTACTGTGTAGCATCGCTACAGAAGTGCTACGCACTTGCGCTGGTGGATTCTTATTCAAAGTGGCCGGAGGTATTCCTTACTGATAAACCAAATGCTGCTTTTACTGTCTGGGCCTTGAGAAAAGTGTTTAGTAAGGAAGGAGTTCCATTAGCTGTTGTAAGTGACAATGACTCACGCTTTTCAGCTTCAATCGTTAACAATTGGCTGCAGAATCTTGGGTGTCGTCACCTTTTTACCTGCTCCACGACATCCATGCTCTATGGCCTGGCTGAAAACTTCGTTACAACTTTAAAACATTCTGTTACTTCCTATGCTCCTACTTCTTTTGATGAACTTGATTGCTGTGTTGATAACTTCCTTCTTCAATACCGTAACTGTGTGCATTCCTCCACTGGAGATACACCCACTAAGCTGTGTAAATCCAGTCTATTGAGGCCGAACATGCATTGTTTGGGAAGCGCTGAAGTATCTTATTACAGGGGCAATGATTTACGTCCTCCATCCGAAATCATTGTTAACGAACTTGGAAGTCATATGGTTAAAATTCTGGATCTCGGCAACTGCTATGTACATAAACTGCATGTTGATGAGGTATGATACAAGGATTCCGGTCAGTTGTCATCTGATTCTGTGTGCACTGAACATACAAGTGACAATACAGTTTCAGATTCTCATCATGGTTTTGAGCAGAATCAGCCTCCAAGAAGATCCGCCAGATTGCAACAGGAATCCCCATCGAAGTACAGAAACCTGAATTTGCATTCAAACTGCGAAGGATGTGATGATTGTGCAGACGATAGTCAATGACTGATTCCTGTTATTCTTTTTCACCAATTGACTTAACCGCGAAATGCGAAGTCCAATTCGGTTGTTTTTACTACGAGTCGACATTAGCTTGGTTAAAGCCTAATTCCATTTCGATTCCTAACCTACCATAGGTTGACACCGTAAACGTTGGTAAATCACTTGGCCGTATCGATCATGCGAGGCTGCTCTACTGTTACAATTACGTGGGACGTATCAGCGGAAACAATGAAGCCCACGTTGTCGCCCATCGCGATATCCGGTCTGACTTCATACAAGCAACAAACTGGTATTTCCTAGATGAAAAACCTACCGATGTCGCCTGCAGGGAGTTTATTACGAAGTTAATCGGGTTAGTAGCTAGTACATCGGAAACCAAATCGTGTGACCGCGGTAAATGACGTCATTCCTGAAGAGGCGGTTTTGAAATATATGGCTTTAAGCGGCTCAGCCTGACGCACGTACAAAGTCTCCGATTGCGTAAACGCGGATGTCCACATTATTCAACGAAGGCAATGCATTAACCTGGCTCGCGATTACAAGCTCAAGCATCAAGAAGCTTTAACGATGGAACTCAGCACTAATTTTAAAATGCTGCACAAATACGTCCTTAAGCTGCGCACAATATAGTATGAAATCGCAGTCCTATCTACAGTCTACAGTCTGGTACTAACTATCCAAGTGGCGGGCAATGCGCCTCGGCTACAGTTTACCCGCACTTTCCGAAGGGAATCGTCATCTCACCCGTTTTTGACACAACTCACTCCGCCCCCAGCGTTAAGCCACGTAAACTTCGCTGCGGCAACTAAGGTAAAAAGACTACTGTCCTTGCGCGTGCACAGCTCTTCTGTTGTGAACAACAAAAGACTGAAGGCACTATCAACAACTTACATGCGCATCTCCGAGCCGTTGGATCGGTTCTTTCAAGGATGATTTGACGAAATGCAGGTTCCAACAATATGTGAAAGTGGTAGTCAACCTCATTTACAAGTCGTAATCGTGCGGAACCCTCCAAATATCGTTCGACAACTCTCATTTGAGTTATCCAAGTTTATCGAGGGTAATATCACGGAAACATTCGTGGAACACATATTGTGAGTAATAACATCACAGTGTCCCAACAGCATGGATTCACCGAGATCGGTCATGCAGCTGGCTGTCTCAAGGATCAGTACTGAGACAATATCTATTTCCAGTTTTCTCAAGTAATCCTGCTAGCATGCTACAGTCAAAAAGTGTACTGTTTGCAAGTGGCGTCGAGATCTGGCATGATAGTAAGAGTGTGGAAGATCACGCGGCAATACAGAGAGATCTCAACTGATTCTTTTGTGGTCGTCTTGGGACCCGCTCCATTTCAAATTGACCAAATGCAAAGTTTTGGACATAGGCCCTCAACGTAACCATGAATATCGACTTAAGAAATAGAAGTTAAAGTGTTCTACATGGGAAGACGATCTCAGGGTAATTGTGCAGGATGACCTTGCATACTGTAAACAAACGAAACAAGCATCGAGAGGAGTCTCTTAGAACCTTCAATCTCCTACGGAAGGCGTTAGGGAAATTAAACTTAACTACCTTTTCGCAAAGGCGAAAAACATGTGGGCCTTATGTGAAGCATGCGACAAAATCTGACTTCTCTTGTGGAAACACGGTGTTGACAGGCTTGAAGCTCTACAATGTAGGACGACGAAATTTTTTAGGGATTTGTTTCACTTTTTTACCAATTCAGACTGCAAGCTCTTGACTTGTACAACAGTGCATATCGACAATTTCGCAGCCTCATGGTATACCTGGTAATCGCAAACTCAGTCACGCTTGTCGCGATCTGTTGCAATTGAGCAAGCATATTAACCTATGTGATTCCCAGGACGATTTGGCCACGCACCACAACCGACTTGCTTTCGGACCGAAGTTTTCCTCGCTTCCGGTACTCCAAACATGGGACCATCTATTTCTACACATGAATCAACGCTATTCGATGTGCTATACCTGTCTGTTTCAAACAGATTAAATAGTGCGCAGTACGCAGTGTGCTAGCCACCACTCTCCGAAACGTAGTGGTGTGGAACATTGCATTTGTGCGCATGGAGCAATGGTTCTATACGGGTAAAAGAGCAGAAGCCTAAGAGGTCCCGTAGGATCGTCCTAGTGAAAATTCAAAGTATGCGAAAAATTGTCAGCAAATGTAGGTTCACACTGGTGGACTCACCGTGATATTCGTAAGTATAAATCCACTGTAAGTCGAGTTATGTTCAACAACACACACATGTATAGCCGTTCACACACGCACATATATCCGTTTACACCCATCTCTTGGGGTTGGAGAACACAATGTTTGTCTGCGTCCTGTTGTCACCAAGTGAGCAGAAATCAAATCATCTAATACAGGTGTTGTAATGCATCATAGAGTCGTTTTTTAAAATGAGTAGAATGCGCATAGCAGTGGTAAAAGTCAAAAGAGCGTTCCAGGGGGGACAAATACGAAGAGAAAAATAGTTCTGGCGGCATTCCAGCCGATTGTATTGCGCAGTCAGTTGCAGCTGGTGGCTTCTAAATTTTGTGGCATGGCTTGGCCTCAGGTGGTGGCGGCAAGCGTGATCGGGGTTTTTCAACATCTGGAGACAGAATGAGATCGCTCGTAGACGTCGATAACTTCCGCTGTACACTGATAATGTTTTCAGTCACAGATGGTATGGCAGGGGGAGCATTTCTTTCACATTTTTGGTTGCTCTTCGCTGTACGATATCGAGGGCAACCAGATCGTCTTTTAACCAGGGTTGCCAAGCCTGAATCCCGTACTCCACATGAGGCCTCACATACGTGTTGAGCATTTGGGGGAAGATGGAGGGGTCGGATCGCCCGAACGCACTCCGGATGAGACCAACGTGTTAGTTAGCGGTTTTAAATATTTGGGTGAGTCACCTATAAGCCGAATTTTTCTCCTTTTTCTTCACTGGTGCCATACAACTCGTTCTGGTCATCCTGCAAGAATTTTCAAGCCCCCACATTTTGGCCCGTTATGAACTAGTGTTCATTGCACTGCTGTTATACAAAATTCCCTATACACTCAACAAGACGTGGCTAAACTTGGGATATTACGGAAAAAGCTCCGTAAGTTGAACACTGAAGGGACTCGACTAACGTATTCAACATACAGAGGTCTGGATCCACGAGGTTTACATGCTGAAGGTCGTGGCAATGAAAATTAAAACCGCCAACTAAGTTGTCGACTTCAGATGCTTTACCGTAGTTCCCAATGTACTTGCACAGTACAGTGTTTACGAGTCACAGAAAAAGCATCAGCCCGTATGAAAATGACTACATTGTAAGAATGAAAATAGCAGTCTTGACGGCTGTTGTGCACCATGCTAAGCCTCGTTGAGTGCCTTTCTACTATGCACATTTGTATATGTAGAGGCAAACATAAATAACATGCAATCATCCCATTTCGCAATGCGTGCACAATTAGCAACAAATGCAATGTTTAATGCCCTCTTTGTTGGTAGCACACTACCTTTGTTCTGAAACTTCAATTCAGGCTAACGTTTACTGGATGTCAGTAATTTTAAGCCCTACGGCCTTTCAGAAGTTTCAAGGAACAGTTAAATTTTACTCCATATAACCCCAGCTCGTGTCGATGGAACTGAGATTTCGCGAAAGACACTCTACATTGTGCCTACTTTTTCATCAAATACTTGTTTTGCCATTGTCAGTGAGTTCTAAGTGCTGCCTTTGTTAGTATTCCAGATAGCTACTCGATCTTTCTACTTATAACCAATTTAACTACTAAAAGGTAGATCGCACCGGTCCTACTTCTCCGCACTTTAATTGGACGAGCTACCACCGAAATTAGGTCCAATAAATTGTGCCCCACCCCCCAATCGACTTCACATGCCCAATTAATATCAAGGACTCATTTGCGTGCGAGTATGATTTCCCGTACTGGGAGGTATTACGGAGGATAAACAAAGCGGCTGTCGTTCACACAACCTGCACTGCTGGTGTTTCCCAAAAATAGATGCTTGGTTTGGTATGCATTTTTAATTAAGTCAAGTAAAAATGCACTAGTTAGAAAATGCAAAATATATCAGCTTTTCCAATCTGGTCTCTCGCTGCCAATCAACACTGTCCACAAATCTATTCAGCTGCGTTCAACTGATGTTAGCATTTCCGGGCATCGACTCTATGACCGACACTGTCCCGGCAGCCATTGTGTGCACTGTGTAACCATAGAGATCGTCAGAAGTCAGCGCAAAATCAAGTCGAGACTCTTCACGGTCCCAGTCAAACGGGTTTGAAACTTGTCACTTGTTCTACGTGTCCAAATGTAGATTCAGTTGTACATACCAACAACAGGTAGGTGTAAATTTAAAGTAACCAAAAAACAAGACTACCAGTTTCTCTATGGTGCTTCATTATTGGATTACCTAAAAGGGATGAGTATATTGTCTGAACGAAGAGTTTCGGGTTGAATTGTACGAATATTGACTAATACGCGAACTGCTTGCTGTGCTCAAGAAATGGGGATGCCTTTCTGTTAATCAGCGACTAAATTTAGTAAGATACTCTAGCTTTACCTGGCTACAAACGGTCGAATCTGACATACGTCGGAGAAATTGGCTTAATTTTAACCTGAGAATGGTGACTTCACGTACAGTGAGGCACGCAGTAGCAGCCGCTCCAGCACACACCCGTGAGCCGTGTATTTTCTCCTGGTCAGTTAAGTGAAAAAGTGGGATGAGCTGCTCGTGAGTTTCATTTGGACACAAAATACTTTGTTTTCTATAGGTAATTAAAGCACAATCGGAACGGGGAATCCATCTGCGGTCAAATGTTATCAAGTGATGCACGCTTTCTGTGCTTATAAGGGGTGATCGCTTGTCCTCTCGCGCGTTGGATGACTACATGACAGATTTAAAGATCATTCGCACGCCTTTTTTCGCCTCGCTTGTCCTCGTCGTCGCGCAGAAAAGAACAGGTGACAGAATGCAGTCAATTAACTGTTGCCCAGCACGTGCCGGTTAAGTAACGAATGTCGGTCGACTGAGGGATCGATTTCTTCTCCGGTGAGGTATTTTTATCTTATCGCTCAACCAAAGTGACTGCAAACCTAGCAACTGAAAAATTAGATGATTAACAAATTAATGGCTGGTGATCCTAATCATACAATCTTCACAAAATAGTACTTTTGTCAGTGGAAAGAAGCGTCCCCAAAAGATGATCTAGATAAACGGAGGATTCACTGGGCGCTGCTGCATCCAGTCCGTACAAACGGACTGCCAGTCGTCCCATTTGGGCGTGTTCTTGGCCACTCACAGAGGTAAACAGTGATTACGAGCTTATCAGGCATAATATATCCAGCTATGTTACATATTATTTAGAATGCTTATTAACACTTGTTTGCCTATGAGTCTTTTTAAATGCAGTCAGCGCGATTGACCGTTAGAGTGCCCTGACTGATTTTGGTTTATGTTCCCGGCCGTCCCAGTTGGACACATTTGGGACGAATACCGGTCAATCAAAAAGTTTTCGCTTTAGCTTTACAGCTCAAGTATTGAGCAATTACAATTCGGGAATCGATTTCCGCCCAATATTAATAAATAACTAAATAAATGCTATTTGCAACCAGAAAAATGCAACTACGGTATGTGATAAGGGTGCGCTGCAAAATTTGCTTAGTACCCGAAATTCGTCCTAAATGTGTGCAACTAGGATGGCTAGGAAATAAAAAACGGTCTCTCAAGGCGCTCCAACGGTCACGCCACCGGAAATTTTTCGGTCACGTGCCATGCGGGTGATGCACACAAACGCCCTTTCGGATTTCCTGGTTGAAGGATCACTGGCTATTTATGAGTGCAAACGAACTAACGTCGCGCACGTTTTTCAAGTACGTCCTCCAGCGTATATTTCACGAAAACAAGCATGGCCGTACTACATCGCTTGAGCGCTCGCTATGTGATATGAGTGGTGCAGTGAATGGATCAGGCACACCAGTGACACATACTGTAGTGGCAAGAAGGGCGAGCATCATGGGCAGAACGGACAAGCCGCAAAAACTACGGAAGATGAAAAGTAACGAGGACACCGAGGACGGAAGCCGACAAAGCCGGAAAATGGCAACCAACGACAAACGATGTTAGGCCCAGGCCGAGAAGAGCGGGGAAAGTATTAGTGAAGAGCCCGAATTTCCGGAGAGCTACGCGTTTGGTCGCGCCTCCAGAAATAACCACGAGGAGAGCGACGCAACCCCGATTCAGCAAAACAAGAGCATTAGAAGGAATCCAACCTGGTCAGAATAGGACGCGAGGAAGCGATGATACGAAGGCAAATCGGCGAACGCCGACCTATCGGATGACGGAGGTCGGGGCATGAATGTGACGCCGAGCGAAAGGACAATGTGTGCTGCGTGGTGTTCGAGAACTGTCACCTTTAAGTGCCCGCGTGTGTGCTAGCAGGTGAAGCCGTTGAGCGTTGACAATAAAGGTTGTGCGCCCCCACCGTTGTTCTCGCTACAGTGCGAGGCAAACCATCAGACGCAAACCAAACGTCCTAGGCTATTGGCTGCGCCATGCTTTGCTGATTGAATGACAGTTGCCGACTGTTGTTAAACTGGAATAAAGTGGGAATTTCGTGCTGGTACCAGTTTTACATAATGTCAGGAGCACTGCGTGAACGAGTTATACTGCATTTTTCTGTTGCCCGATTTTCCCCAATAAAGAGTTTGTCCTCGAAATACTGAGTTTTACGGCAGCCTACAACTTTAATTCTTCGCACTGGCAACCGCTTCGTTTTCTAATGCATTTAACTGATTAACCACACAGCAAACTTGGTGGTGAGTTAGTTTGAACAACTCGAAAAACTAACTGTTCTATACCATCCTGCTGTACAAATCGATAAGACTGCCTAGTTGGGCTGTAACTCTCACCGTCGTGAAATATACCGTTCAGTCATCTAATTTTCTGCGTTGCTGCGAAGGCCTATCATTACGACTATGTGTGGATGGATGCCACTTGCTCGTGCAACGTAATTACCAGTTGAGACGATTGTAATGTGCAAGCTCACGAAGTTACATCTGTCGCTCACTTAAAAGCCGGTCCTTGTAAGCAATATCTCGTCGTGCATCATCGTTTAAGTCGTGTCCCTGGTGGTTGTACTTGCTGATAAAGCGATGCTAACGACAGAATAGGCGAATTTGTAAAAATGTATATCAACACCTGAACTATGGGCATGTGGCTCGCCAGTGTATGCATATCCGGTACCTTTGTCGGTTGGAAGTATATGAGATAGTGGATACGAGTGAAATCTTAGGTAAGCTTGAAGGTTACTATCATAAGTTTGCAAGCGGCGGCCCGGCACTTCTAGTGCACGCTGACTACGGACTTCCGGAATTTCATCGCATATACTTAAATTCAGTTTAGAACGTGAGAACACTGCGCATAACCCACATTTTTTGCATGTCCCTAGTAACATACTTGGAGTTGCAACGTGAAAGTGAGACAGCCGTGCATGGAATTAATGGGCATGCACCAGAATTGTTGATTATCGAGTCACAAGAAGAACACACTCGAGACCAGTGTACTACGGCTCCAACAATGGACGAACCGGACAGCTAGCCAGATTGGAATTGTGCTTCCGCTCGCGAACAATGTCTGTCTGTGTTGGGACGTGGAATTTCGGATGGGCTATGGAGACAAGGAAGCTATTTGCAGTCGGGTTACTCGTATTCCACTGTCCATCCAGTCTAGTGCAGTAAGTGGAATTCAGTGGATAGGGCTATGGAAACCGACCCAACTCTCTCACATGGTGACCGAACATAACGTAGTCATTTGTGCATAAAAGAACTAGAATGTATGTTATGGTCTTTGCACAGTGCCTCGGTATGATGTACAACTTTGCTTTCATTCGCCCCAATAGTACGGCCTCCGCCTTCTTTGAGAGTTAACTGGGTTTAATGTATCATGACTACCGATTGGTCACTGAACTCCACAAAGAAGCACTGAGTGAGTTACGCACCAAAACTGTGGACCGCATATTCGGAAATGTATTCACATTCGGGTTTGCAAGTGCCGCTATGCTGACCAGCGCCATTATGAATTCAACAGAAAAAGATGCACAGTCGAAGGCAGGTGAGAATACACATGAGTGCACCTGGAAGCGAACAGAATGAAAGTTCGGCTTAATTGAGGATTCGAAAGCACAAAATTTTAGCTGCTTGCTGTTCCGATCAAAAATCAGTATCCACCTACTGGTGCCCGAGAGGTGAGAGGCAGCGCGTATAGTCCAAACATGTAAGTTACTCGGTGCCAAAAGCGCACTTCGTTGGGAAACCTGGTTTTATACGGAATGGTCATGGTGAAAATGCAAAATGTAGAAAATGTCTAACTGTATTCCACCACTGCAGTGCTATACAGTAAACTGAGCTAGAGCGAGTCTCTAACTGGTACAATAAAGTATCACCCTTCAAGTAGAGTGGTTCGTCAGTAAACACAAAAAAGGGGAAAACGTATCGTGTAATTCACCACCGGGTTCTTCATTGTTTGGGTTCTACAGGTGAAGGATCAACCAGCAGAAAAACTTTTTTGGTCGAAGCAGTGACGAAACTGGCATTGGGAGGGAGCGGCAGCTCGCAGTAGCCAAATCAATGATCAGACTGATAAATGTTAAGTTCGAAGTAAATCCTAGGTTAGGCTGCTATTGCAGGATACAATCAATCCACACAGCGGGCCCTCTCAAATAGAACACTCATCCTTCTGTGAGCGTGATATACGTAGCTTGCATTGACCTCCGCTGAGTGAAACATGAATTCGTTAGAAACGCGTCTTCGGCAAAACGCGTCCACCAATTTGTGGCCACAACCACGACCAACTGGTTCAAAATGCAATAAAGCCTCTAGAGTTGACCATCTCTATATTCTGACCACTTCACTAAGTTGACTGTTATTTCATGGATTGAACGTCCACCATGTAAACCTTATGGAACCAGACCTCTGTTGACCATTTGGGCCATAACAGATATTACTAATTTCACTGCTATAACTTGACAAAGCAAGGTTTTACTGTGCGATCGTTGCCGCTCACACAAAAATGTGTATGTAGCTAGCTTTTACAATGCATAAAATACTCCTGACTCAGAATCACTGCAATTTGCAGGTACACAGACGTTTGACGATACAATAGGTCTTCTCTCTCGCTCTTTCTCTCTGTATGTACCTGTGCATGTGTGCATGTTTGGCGGGAGAGCCTATAGTGCGCTGAGGCTGATAGTGGCTAAATCATGACAGATGGTCTACCCACTGCTGCTACTGTTGTGCCATTGGCTCACGTCCTGGACGGCTCCTCGTGGCTACCGCTGGGTGGGAGTTAGGTTTCGCCCTTCTCCCTGCTAAGATCCAGGACACCAATCCGCATGAGTCAGTGAACTGACCATGTGCTAGACCCGCTGCATTTCGGGCGTACATTTCATCGAAGACTTTGGCTGAGGACCCGAGTCGTTCTCCTGTCAGGTGTGGGCGCCCTACCAGTATCCTAGTCCATCATCTTCGGAGGTTAGGAAGTGGTCGATGACCCTCTTCCCGTAAATCCTAGCCATGGTAGACAACAGGTCTACAGGTTATAAGCTCACAGCTCAATTAGCGTAGAGACGAGCGCCCCGCATTGTCTCTGACGGTGGGTGGACACTTCCTGGTGTTCAATAGTTTGCTACTGCCCGCTTCAAGCCAGGTAACCCCTGGTCAAATTGGAGCAAACCCGCCAAAACCCACCTGCGTCTGGTCGTGGTCGCAGGTGTATCCTACTACGGTCGCAAAACGTATAAGAATCATTCCAGTACTTCAAGGGCTGCATGTGACGGCCGTCAAGCAGATCCTAAGCTTTCTCTGCAATCACATTCCCTAGCTGGATCTGTTCCCCACTGCCTTGTGGGTCAGACTATTGAGCCAAAGACTCCGGGCGGAGTCCCTCAAGCAAACCTCCAAACCACCCAATGCCTTGTGGGTCAGGCTGTTCAGCCAAAGACTCCGGGCAGAGTCCCTTAAGAAACCTCCAAATCACCCACTGCCTTGTGGGTCAGTCTATTGAGCCAAAGTCTTCGAGCGGAGTCCATCAAACGAACCTCCGAAGCGCAACCGCCACCACGCGTGCGATTGCCCACCAACGCAATCGTATGCCTGCGCAAAACACTCAGCATCGGGTGCTGGAACGTGCGCACACTACTGGACCGGAACTCCAGCGAGCGCCCGGAGCGACGCACTGCACTGGTCGCGATGGAACTGGCGCGCTACCACATTAACATTGCGGCGCTCAGTGAGACCCGGCTCACTGAACAAGGTACGTTGCATGAATCAGGTACTGGCTACACATTCTACCGGATGGGTAACGCCGCCTCAGCATCACGTGAACATGAGGTCGGACTTGCAATATCCGATCGCCTCCATGGTCAGCTCGTGGGTGAAACAACAGACATCAACGCGCGACTGATGACTGTTCGCCTACGAATCGGGAGAGGTAAGTTTGCCACTTTTATAAGCACGTACGGTCCGACCATGTGTTATCCTGATGACACACGTGATCAACTCTGCACTCAGATAACCTCTATGATACGGTCTGTGCCGAGGAGCCACAGACTATTTCTGCTGGATGATTTCAAAGCGCGCCTTGGGCGTGATGCATCAGTGTGGACAGATGTCATCGGTTCGCATGGCATTTGTTCAACCAATGCGAACGGTGACAGGCTGCTCTCACTGTGTGCCACTCACTGCCTGACGATCACGAACACTCGGTTTGCAGTGAGTGCGAGTGATATAGCAACTTGGACAGGCCCACTGAGTGGTCACGCTCACCTGATCCACTAAGTCATCACAAGTCAGCGTGACATGCGTGAAGTGCGCATGACACGTGTACTGCGTGGAGCTGAGTGTGGCACTGATCACAAATTGGTTCGGACCAAACTGTACAAATATTTTCATAACTCTATGTATTGCACTGCTGCCGGGACACGTGGTATATTCATCGTTCTCTCCCTCAGTACTGTGGCGAAATATATTGAGCTATAGAAGGCGATGGTTGCACGCCTGTGTGATATGGACTGCATAGCCACAGTGGGTGACATGTGGCACCACATTCGCGACCAGGTGACAGCCGCTGTCGAGGACACCATCGGGCGCGCAAACTGTAAGCGGCCTGATTGGTTTGATGACAACAGTGCAACGATTGGCGCATTGGTGTCGGAGAAGAATGCAGCATTTGCTGCAGATTGTCCGAATCCTGCTCAACCGACTCGTCAGTCAGGTTGTGGAACCTAACGTGGCGGAAGAGCAGTGTGGATTCCGTTCGGGTCGCAGCACTATAGATATGATGTTTGCGGCTCGTCAGTTGCAGGAGAAGTGTAGAGAACGACACCAGCCGTTGTACTCGCTGTTTGTTGATTTCACCAAGGCATTTGATACCGTGAACTGCGAGGCATTGTGGCTGGTGTTGGGTAAGTTTGGTTGCCCGCGTAAGTTTGTAAGTTTAATTGAATGTCTGCACAGTGGTATGCGGGCGAGGGTGCAGCTGAGTGGACTGACCTCGGATGACTTTGCCGTTTCTCAGCTGTGAAGCAAGACTGCCTTAGCTCCTGTCCTGTTTAATATATATCTTCATACCATGATGTCTTGTGCTTTTGATGCCGCTTGTGCTTACAGTGTTCGTGTGGAGCACCGTATTGATGGCGGGTTGCTGAACATCCGTCGTTTCGGTGCGAGAACTCTAGTCTGTGAGACAACTATCCGTGTGTTGCTGTTTGCTGACGACTGTGCGTTGTTTTCACACAGCGCGGATGAGTTGCAACACATGACTAGTGCTCTGGCTTCGACAGCGGCCAAATTCGGGCTCACCATCAACACAAGCAACAATGTCTGTCTGTTGCAGCCTTCACCGAAGGTGCAATCTTCAACAATCCTGCGAATCAGCATTGGTGCTGAAGTATTGGAAACCACCTCTCGTTTCAAATACCTTGGGAGTGTGATGTCGACTGATCAGCAGCTACACGTTGATCTGCTTATCTGCGTGTCGAAGGCAGCGGGGGCTTTCGGGAACCTAGCGTACCGAGTGTGGAACAACCATCAGCTTAGCATTGGCACGAAGCTGATGGTGTACAAATCCACGTTGCTGTCCGTTCTTCCATACGGCAGTGAAACGTAGACGATGTGCGATGTGCGATATCTCGAGCGGTTCCATCAACAGTGTTTGCAACTGATTCTGCGCATCGGATGGGGCGACAGAGTTGCGGACACAGAAGTGTTGCGTCGAAGTGGAATGTATGCAGTGGACTGCATACTTTTTCTAAGACACCTGAGGTGGCTCGGTCATGTGACCCGTATGGATTTGACGCGGATACCGAAGAAACTCTCATGTGGTCAGCTGAGTACTGGGAAGCGGCATGTGGGGAAACCCAAGTTACGCTAGCAGGACATGATCAAAGTGAGCCACTCACGTTCCAATATTAAATGCAGGTCATGGGAATCGAAGGTGGTTGCTCGGCGTGCATGGCGCGATCTGATCAGGAAGGCAGTTGCCCAGGTGCAAGAGAAAGCCCTCGTGCATGCAGAGAAGAAGCGACAAGTGCGGAAGCGGCAAGCACCGACGGGTTGTACTCCAACGACATCCAGTGCATGGTGCTGGAGCAGATGCGGTCGCGAGTGCCTGAGTCAGGCCAGCCTAGTAAGCATGAGCGAGGCCACTCGGGACCAGCACCGAAGCGACGACGGGGTTCTGCAGAGAACTTAGGCAGAAGCGGCGCGGGGTTTGTAGATACGCTGCAGTCAATTTACTAATCGCGTGCTTGCATGCTAAGTCTCTTTATTTCAGGGGGTGGGTTTGCTATATTTTACTAATGCTTTTTTATCTTATATTAATATTTACCTAAACTATCTTCTAGTAACTTGCACACGTCGTTTAAGCTAATTGTAGTTAAGTTCGATAACATTTTCGCGTTTGTGGCATTTTCTTAAGATATATTTTCTGACGTATTGAACCTTCCGCGGATATTTTGCAACCAATTTATTTCATACGCACATTTAGTGCAGATTTATGTCCCCGTGACTGTATGCATTATTCGATTTATTTTATTTTATATCGTCGTTTCAAGTGATTGGCTAGTGTTTGAGATCCCCGATGTGTCTGCGCTTGATGTGCATGTTGACCAGGTGCCTACATGTCTATCACCCACTACCTCGTCCATACTGGCTCCAGGAAACAGTTTGTAATGGCTGGAGGGGACGGGGTGCACGGTCTTCGTGGTCATGTTAGGCTCGAAGAGTGGTTCCATGCTCTTAGTGTGGAGCGGAGTACGGTCAAGCCACCGCCTTGTGTGCACTTGATTCCCAAACACAGTGTGCTTGTGTTTGCCTGTGAAGTAGTGTGGGCCGGCTCCGTTGATGAAACAGGGCTCCCATCCACATACCCCCAGGGCTTTTTTCCTTCGGATTTACGCTGGATATGGGGGTTGTGGTTAAAAATGTGGGTGGTGCAGCGCAAGCCACACGTGGTCCCTCTGTAAACCCAGGTGTCTTGTGGCGAGCCACAGTGACAGGCAAATCCGAAACCGGATACTGCCATCCATCTTTGTCCTACCCCACAGTGTTAACGCGCATCGGTCTTTACCTCGCACAATGTGTCTAATAGGAATGCACAAAATACTATCCAACTCGCTATGACGACTATTTGTCTAAGGCGATCACTTGCCTATGGCCACCATCCAAAGATATCCCCAAGGTTTTCTTTGATGAGTAATGTCTCTATGGGTGAACCTATTCAAGGCGAGCACTTTTGTCTGTCCCTTGAGTGGTCGCCTTAGACAGGTTTGGCTGTATTCAAATCTCATTATCCAGCCCAATTCATGCGTCAGGTAATATCCTTTCTGCTGTACTCTGGGGTGGATATCCGCGTAGGGATGGGCATCCTCGTGGTATACTCAGCCCATGTGCGACTGGTGGTGGTCGCGTGGCAGTGAAGCGCCGTTACAGCGTACAGCTGGTATTTTTAATTCTGAATCAGTTCGCCACGCACAAAGTTCGATCCTAAACCATACAGAAGAGTTTCAGAAAAGCGTGATTCATTCAAACTTTCGAGCAGGACTCTGTCGCCTTACTATACATTCTATCTCGAATGTCAGAATTCGAGGGAATAAAATTCCAAGCGTGTTGAAATGGATCTTGACTTGGTAAAATGCACTGAACCAGATCCAGAGGTCATTTTCCAAAGAAAACTGACTGCAATAGACCCAAAGGGAAACAAACAAGAAATAACTTATGCATGCGAAACATTTCCTGAATTCATGAAATGCCAAAAGATGGTTGTCTCAGACGTGTTTTAATGCAACTGAACACATTTGTTGTGGAAAAGTGTCTAAGAATGATGATTACTCTGGCTTGTGCTTGTAACGACTTTTCGTTTACTTTTATAAGAAGATGTAGAAGCAGACGCAGAGGGGCTTTTTGAGATGATGATTTAAGTTCAGGAAACACAACATTGATTTATTATAATGCTGTGTGACGCAACTGTTTTCAACACTCTATAAGGGATCAACTAATACATTTTAAACAAGATGTATATTAAAATAAACTTTTAACTGTATTACAACTGGAAGGCAAGATGTGTTAAGTTTTGGTGTATGACTTCCATATGCTTACCACCTTGGTCTAGCCCTTTGAGTGGTCAACTTACGGAGGTTTTAGTGTGGTCTAATCGAGCTGAAGCATCACCCTACGTTAAACGGCAAGACAATTCACCTTCACGGATTTTTAAAGTTACTCTACAGGTAAGTGTAGCAAGAGATTGAAATACTGTGATCTGTGGCAAGCATCAGAAAAGCGAGATGCAGCACAGCCGTATTGTAACCTGTTGCATTTACCCCCATCTGTTGGGAGCGAGCTGCCATTGTTTCAAACAGCGAATCCCTGTGAGAGGTTGGCTTACCAAAGTAATTTGATTTCGGTGTAGACAATTCCGCATACACGACTTGAATTGACAGAGGACATTCATTACAAAGTAAACTGACTCCGTCCCCTACAGTCCGGACATGGAGTACGCAAATAAGCTTATGAAATTTGAGGAAAATAACATGAAAACAGAGCTAAGATAGTCCATATTGGTGTCCACTCGTTACACTCAGGTGACAGCCACCGGGAGGTGGAGGCACTAAGGGGAGAGTTAAGGCGTTAGTTGTCTCCCGTGGACCATTATATTGAACACTCATGGAAGCTGAACCCATTCGAACGAGAATGACGGGGCTTGTATGACACAGGTAGCATGTCGGTGGATAAACAAAGCTATTAAATCTAGTGGGGACAACGCAATCTTTAAGTACTAAAGCGATGCGTCAGTTCCAAATGTGTTCAGAGCAGGTGCTACTGACCCGTACAAAGGAGTGAAAAAAGTACGCACAAGTTTACCGAACTTTCAAAATTTGGATCCTTGTTTTCAACTGTCCCACTGCCTTGACATAATAGAGCAAAACGGCACTAAGTAAAGCTGATCGAAAATGGACGCAGTAAGTGGGCTCTAGCAACTGAATAAAAATTCTCTGGACATACCAGTTATCAAACTTGAGGAGATTAAGTGCTTTCCATCCAGGTGATCCGTTTGAGGCATTCTTATTACGACTGAATTGCGGCATGCAATGTCATTCTGGAGCGGAAATCAATTCGAAGTGAAACTCTCAATTCGGCCATTGGGCCCGTGTGTCGTCGCGATTTGACAACACCAAAAATTAAGCTACTTCTCATGTGGTCCCATTGATCGAAATGATTGAGATTCACATAAATGTGAATGACGGTCAAAATTGAAATTAATCTTCGTAATCTATGCACACAACAGGACCCACAAAATGACCCCGAACAACGAGTCATGGACAGATGTGATGAACGTTGCTCACCGTCGGTAGTCCACACGGCCAAGGTTTGGGTGGAAATTCTACCACCACTAACTGACGAGTGCTAACCAGTATGAGATTGGTTGTGGTTGAGAACGGGCCGCACCTAACTTTTACTCTCTATATAGCTATTTAGCCCACTTTTATCAGCCTTATCTGGCGCGCATTGCGATATCCCACGCTGCAGCTTCGTTCAGTTTCTTTAGCCACTAAGTTTGCAATTCGAATTCTCCAAGCTACTGTTCTGTATATAGATAAGATTAAGCTCGTTGTCGCCCTGGTACTTAAATCCCTATCGATTACAGATGGCCTCTAACGTATGAAGCACATTTGTGTTAGTTAAACTCAATTCGAGTGACGGTGTGAGCCATCAGGCAAAGCACCACAGTGTTCGTCCATTATGCCCGATCGGGGCCCCTAACTCACCTCAGTTCATATACAAGTCCATCTGGGTGTTGGTTCCGATTACTGATTACTGGTTGGAAGTAGCAAGAAGAGATATATCTGTGTAGCT
This sequence comes from Dicrocoelium dendriticum, assembly GCA_944474145.2. NCBI lineage: Eukaryota > Metazoa > Platyhelminthes > Trematoda > Plagiorchiida > Dicrocoeliidae > Dicrocoelium > Dicrocoelium dendriticum. The sequence continues at coordinate 51,052,630 of OX104065.1, forward strand.
GCATCTAATATCACTCAGGTACAAAGACCCGTTATGTTGGCGTGCGCTGGATATATTTTAAACCGACAAAGTGATTGTCTAGGAATTGCTTTACTTCCGACACCGGCTTTGCCTCAACTACGTGCTGCGACAGACTGTTCCATACATACGCCACTCTCCATTCGAAACAGAGTTGGTGGGCGACCAGCTTCAAATCCGGTACGACAAGCTTGTACCGGTGTCCTCGTGTGCTGCTTGGTGTACGCAGATGCAGGAGTGGTGCCAACTTGGGGTATTCACCGAGATTTAATATCCGGTGCGTCATGATGAGGTCAACCCGCAGTCGGTGATAAGCTCGGATGTAAAGCCCTAGTTTCTTACACCGGTCTTCGTACGGTATACCTCTTAAATTGGGAATCAGCCTAGTGGTAACACGCTGCACTCGCTCAATCTTTTCTACCTCGTCCCGGGTGATAGGACAATACGCGGGAGAGCCATACTCTAGCATTTGTAGTATTATTGGAACGAAGAGACGAGTGGCAATCTCTTTGGACCAAGTACTGAAGCTGCGCCTGAGCGCCCAAAGCATACTAAGGCTGTTTTGGTAAAGCGTATTCGTGTAGTCCATGGGTTTTAGGTCGTAGCGTGAGAGTACGCCAAGGTCTCGCAATAAAGGCGCGGGCTGCAACTGTTGACCGCCCACAGTGTAGATTCGAGTGTGCTCACACTTACCCAGTCTCATGAATTGCGACTTGACCGGGTTGACCCATGCAGATCACAAGGAGAGGCGGGTGAATTCCTGCTGAAGAAGGTCACAGTCATTTGTTGCGCGGATTCCTCTCCACGCCTAAAACTCATCTACAAGTAACGCACAAGGTGAACAGGGTAGCTGAGGCACATCGTTTACATGGATCAGGAACAAAATGGGCTCCAATACAGTGCCTTTGGGCACGCAACTGCTCAATGGATACCAGTCGGTCAAATAGATATCGACCTCGATCTTCCACTTTCGATCAACAAGGGAATTTCTGCTCCAGCCGTGCAGCGAACAGCGAACCCTGCACACCCTCAGCCTGTCGAGGAACACTACGAGCTACTTTGTCAAAATCCTTAATGCAGTCAAAGTAAATGACGTCGACCGACTTTCTTTGGTTCAGCGCTGGTAACCATTCGGGACCCGTCAACAGGTTGGTAATGCACGAGCGACATTTCACGAAACCATACTGTGCGGTCGTCAAGAAGCTTCACGAATCTAGAAGCTGCAGAACATAATTCATCGCGATTTTCTTAAGCGTCCTTACCAAAACATGGTGCAGGTACATCGGCAAGTAGTTATTCACATTGATTGGGTATCGGCTGTACGACTGAGCATATCCAGTCACTCGATAATAAATCAGTGGATAGTGACTTGTTGTACAGCTCAGTTGCAGCAAGCGACACGATGGACGACAGGAACTTAAGGATAAGTGGGTGGATTCTGTTGCAAAACCCAGTCCTTCAGGGACAAGCATTTATTCGGCAACGAAAACTAGGCGAAAATTACAGCATATTTGGCAAACCAAACTCCTCGATATAAGTTCCGCGTTCACGTCCATAAGCAACGACCCCTCTGAGGCAAAGAAATACTTCCTTTGACTCAGTTAAACAAACGGTTAACTTAGACGAATGTCGGCCAATCCATGTCCAGCAATCAAATCAGTTACACCCGCCTCCCATTGGCTATCTGGCTCGCTCGGTTGGCCCGTCCGTTCACTCTGGTATGACACTCCTATCACATCCTCCCTTTTTTCGTCTCCTTTGCCACTCCGCATCATCTTCGTTGTATCTGCGGCCATGCTCTCCTTGCCACACGTCATCGGGCGCTCCACTCCCAGCCCACCTTGTTGTTTCCAGTGTCGTCTCAAAATGCACTCGATTTCTGAACGTTTTCCCTCCAACATTTATTTCGTATGAGCTTGCACCGACCTTCGTAGTCACTACACCTTTCTTCCAACGCTCTTAACCATCGGGTGTTGGTTGAACTCACCCTTCCTTCCCCACTATCAGCTCAGGCAGCATCCGTGCACCGCGGTCGTAGTACTGTTTCTGGGTGGTCATTCGTCTTCTCATATTGTGGCGTAACTGGGCACAAAAGTGTGGCAGATGCCGGCATCAGCGTTCTAGTCCCTCGACTGTATAGGCGCTGCACTGGGCTCAAGCCGATGTCCGTTGAAGGTGCGTTGCCATTCTCCAGTAGCATGAGGTACGTGTCCCCGCCAGTAGCTCTAAACTTTAATAACAGTCGTTTGGTCTGTTTCATTGCTGACTGCCTTTCCATTCGACTGGCTGTGATATGTGCTGGTTTTTGGTGCATGAATTCCCACTTGGTTGCGAACACCTGAGACGCAGCGCTAGTAAACTGAAGACCATTGTCGGGAACCCGCTCCTCCGGTATAACGTGCTACGCGAATTGGCATCTGAGCTTGCTGATTACTGCCTCTGTGGTCGTCGTGTTGAGGAAATCGATTTCGAAATAATCACCTTAGTAATCCACCGTGAGTAAGTAATCCTTCTCCTTATCGCTGAATAAATCCACCGCCACTTTCTGCCACGGTCGGTCAGGGATATCATGCAGCATCATTGGTTTCCTCATCTGCCGGATTTCGTGTGAACGGCACGCCTCACAATTCGACACATGATTTCTGATTTGACCCGTCATTCCTGGCCAAAAGAGCAATTCTCTTGCTGGGTTATGATATAGTTGGCACCCAGATGAGCGCGATGAACGTATTTCAGCATTTCTCCTCGGAGCGATGAAGGAATCAGAATACGGCGTCGCTTGAACAGCAAATCATCATAGACAGAGTTCATCCCGATAATTGAAGTAGGGTGTTAGCTGCTTCGGCAGCTGCTTCTTCGTTCCTGGCCAACCACTCATACTAACGTATCGCAAAGTTGCACATGTCGCATCTTCCTCTGTGTGGCGTCTTATTTCATTCTGACCATCTTCCGTCACTGCCAGATGTTGTACTAGGTTTAATGATTCTACCTCTTCTGGATTATGCTCAGGTACCGGTAGATAAGTTCTTGACGGCGAGTCCGCGATGAAGATCTGTGCACCAGAAGTGTGCACAATATCCACGTCGTACTTTTGAAGCCGCATAAGCATACGCTGAAGACGACGAGGCAAGATGAGCAGCGGTTTAGTGGCTATCGACACAATTGATTTGTGGTTGGTATACACAATGGTCTTTCTTCCGAAAGTATAATCGTTAAAACACTCCATGGCATGGACTACTGCGAGCATCTCCTCAATCTGCGCATTGCGCTGCTCGGTCACGGTGAGTGCTTGGTTGCGTAAATCCAAAGGTTTTCCATCCTTTAAGAGAAAAGCACCTATTCTGTCCTGGCTACTGTCACACTGTACCTCCAGGGGCTGCCCTGGATCGTAATATCCGAGTACAGTCACGCAGCTAATAAGGCGCTTAATAGTTGCAAACGCGGTTTCCTGTTCCTTTCCCCAACTCAGTTTTACTCCCTTGTGTATTAGCTTCCAGATCGGCGTCATGATATCAGCGAGTCTAGGCATTACACGGCTCAAATAATTCACCTAACGGTTTAAGCGATGGATTCCCTTCACCTCGTTAGGGGGTGGCTTCTCTCGTATTGCCTTGATTTTCCCTGAATCGACCCCGATTCCCTGGGTGGTTAACACATGCCCTTAGAAAATCACCTGGTCTTTCTGTTGCTCAATATTATCGCTTTTAAGCTTGACATTTTTGTACACAACTCTGCATGAAACATTGAAGATTAGCGTCATGCTCTTCTTCCGTCGAACCGTAGATCAAAACATCGTCTGCCACACATGTTAAACCATCAAAATTGTCTACCGCTCGCACCAATAGTTTTTGGAAATTTCACTCGAAACCTTCAAACTAAATGGTGAACGCATCCAACACTAACGCCCGAACGGTGTTGCAAGTGTAGTAAGGAAACAGGATTCTCCATCTAAAACCAAGTGCCAGACTGCAGAAGGCAGGTCTACCTTCGTTAAATACTTAGCTTTGGCCAAACGCGGCAAAATGTCTTCTAGGCTAGGTAGCGCATAATACTCTCTACGCAGGGCCGCATTCCACGGTTTTGGGTCAATACACATACGCAGTTCACCCGTCTTCTTCGTAATGATTGCGACCTGACTAACCCAGTCGGTTGGCTCGTCAACTTTGGCAATCACACCTGTCACTAGTTTGCTCAACTCAGCGCAGAACCTGTCATGTAGTGCAAATGGAACTCTCCTAGCCGGTAGCGTTGTCAGTCGTATCAAAGTATCTAACGATAAGTGAGGGGTTCCCTCAAACCTTTCCAAACCCTGGCTAAACACAGGCGGATACTAGTCATTATTATCGTTTACTCCATAGCAAGCATCGACGAAACGAGCATGATTAAAAACAACAAAACCAAGAGACTGGATCGAATCAATGCCGAGAATCGGCGTGAGCTCTTCATCCACGATCACAAACTCCAATCGATGTGAGGCGCCGTCTCTTACGTTAACCACTGCAATTGTAGCTGAGCCCCTCGAATGAAGTCTGGAACCATTCCACATGCGCAGGCAATCTTGCTCGGATCGAATGCACACTCCGGGACACTGCTTCCGTGGTAGAATGTTGACAGTAGCACATGTGTCTAAGTGAATTCGTACGGCTTTACCTTCGATTGAAAGACTTGTGTAGACACATTTTTGCGGTACCCTCCGAGACGCGTTGTCAATTGAATGTTCTGCATCTGCAGGTGACTTATCAAGAACGAGCGCACTCACATTGGTTGATTGGCAGCAACGAGAAAAGTGGTTCCTTTTCCCACATTTGGTGCATTTCCGTCCCCATGTCGGACATAGTTCTCAGGTGCTCGGGTATCGCGCGGCGTAAAATTCGCAGACATTCTGTCTCAGGTTAGTACTCTACACTGCGTCGCATCCGGGAACGGCACACGATTCTGCATTTGTTGGTATTAATAGGTTGTCGAGGACTCAATGTTGCAAATATCATGGTACTGCTGGAGCCATAAGTTGCATTGTCGCAAAAACCGCTTTGTCTTATTTTCATCCTTGATTCCTAGACACCGTAACGTTGTACAGACTGTCAAAATCTCGCCGGAATTCTTTCCTCTTCTAGTTAGGTAGCTCTTCACTTTTACACTTTTCCGTCCCCCGGTTTTTCTTTTTGCGAAAACAACTTAATACAATACACGTCCAGCCTGTAGCGTACAGCAACGACACTGAACGGGTTTCACACAAGATGACCTCAGTCACATCTTTCTTTCACTCGGAGTTATTCACCCGCAACAGCAGCTTTAATTTATGTTGATGGTACTCAGTAATGAGCCGTTGAGGCTTTGTTCCTAGCAAATTGGACACCCATACTTCCAATTTGATTCGCTCTGTGGTTCATAAGGCTAAAGCGATCGGACAAGATGACATTGTTTTGTTAAGTAGAATCAGGGGACAGGTACACCCTTCCTGTGGGTGACTTGCTAGTTATCACTCAGTACTGGCCGACCTTCTAGTTCCTCTGATTATAAACTCATTGTATCATTTTGTCGAAGCGAGTTGCAACCTGCACCTCAGGTGGAGTATCAGTGGTAGTCCTTCAGTCATATGAGATGCATGATGCTTTGAAATTTCTACCGTTTCTCTTCGAACGGTGCGTGTTGCCACGCACGCTCATCGGTCCTTCCTACCCAGGCGCAACTTTATTGATGAAATGGTCAGTAGCAATCTGAAGTGAGGCCACATTGCATGGTGCATCTATTACACAAAGCCTCACTATACAGCGGTGCAATTGAGGCGTGTTCTCGACGTGATCGCAAACCGTTGCCCATCAGCTACGCGGCAACCGGATAGAAATCTGGTGTTCGAGTCCAAAGCATACACCTTGTGATAGTTGCGCCAAAGTCGTTGGACATCGCACAAATATGAGTACATGCATTTTATGCAGCATGAAGTTCCATATTTGGTGTATTGATCTATTTGTGGACCAATTTCGAGTAATTCAAGTCATTCAGCACTACTTTTCGAAGAATATTTGTAAGCGAAGTTAGTCTAAGCTTGATCTGAAGGGAGCTGAGAAGCCTGACAAGCGAATCAATAGAGCGAAGTGCGCTGAGACGCGCAGCTCGATTTGTTCTGCAGCACAATCAGAGAAACAGCCACCACAGCTTCACAGCTTACATTTCCTTCGGCTGACACTAAATCTCTGATGCGCCATAGGCAACTTGTTGATAACGAGTGGAAAAAGCAAACACCAAAGAAACCGAGAACAATGTCCAACAACCTGAAGCGCCGCAGCCTTATGGTCTTTCACGCACCTGATTCCTGTGATTCAAATCCTCAGGTGCGCTGTGAACACGAGTTCGAGTTTTTGCAAAGTTTGCTTCATAGGCTGCTCGAGGTGGATGATAGGGGGTTGCAACTGGAGCAACTCGCCTGTATTGGAAGAGAACCGAGGGCAAAAGTCGACCTATGAAGTTGACTTCTGTTGAAGAGGTAATTCTTAAGGTGATATTGTTCCGCCTTAGTAGGCTGAAAGGTCTAAAGATCCACGTGTGTGTTAACTTAGACCCCACAAACCGAGAGAAACTCAAGTCTGCACTAATGGAAATAAAGCGACGCACAGACGATGTAGAAAAAATATCTCCGTATTTCAAATTGTCGCTTAGTCATCCGGATTCCACCGCGAATCCGGAGCAACAGGTTTCTCATGTCTCAGGCGCGCCCTGCGGTTCCTTCCGAGGGCTGCGCACAGCATTTACTAACGTCTGCACTCTGATGACCAAGCGCGATGAGTTGTGCCACTTTGTAACATCTCAGCGGCCAGACGTATTAGGCCTTATTGAGACATGGTTCAACCCCAACGTAACCACCCAAGAAGTGGAAATCAACAGTTACTAGTGCTTCCTGTGTGATAGACTATCAAATCATTGCGGTGGCGTTCCGCTTTAATGGCTCACTGGTGTAGGATGGGATAGAAAGCATAAGTTTACAAGACCCACAGGATGGATATGCAAAAGAAAATTAAAATCAAAATGTTCCAACGTGGAACGTAAAGCATCAGTGGTCAAATCATTGCACTTTAGCAAAGTGTTGTGTATCGTTTGTCACTTAGATGAAAATCTAAGAGTCTTTCGAATGTCGTCATGTCTGGTACGTTCACCACATGGTTTGGTAATGCATTCCAGTGAGAACCGATTCTAAGTGGGAAAAAAATACTTTCTACAATTCAAACGAGCGTTTTGCGTCATTAGTTTCAGGTGGTTGCCTCGGTTTTGTATTTAAGGGGCTAGAGTCAGCAGTGATGTACATGGATACTCGCTTTCAGTTAGTATCCGGTATGTGAGAGTCAGATCACCGCGAAGCCGTCGGTATTCTAATGAGAACACACCGAGTATACGAAGACGCATTTCGTAACTTATACCGGATAGTCCACGCGTTGCGTTTGTGGCTCTTCATTGGGGCTGTTCCAAGAGGCGGATGTCTCGTTTTAACCATGGACACCAGGCCTGAATTGCATATTCAACATGAGGACGAATGTAGGAGTTAATCAACAATGGTACTAGCCGTCGCTCAAAAGTGCCGAGAGCTCGACTCAAAAGTCGCAAGTTCAAGGTCGCCACACTTGTTGCTTTCGAACATTGGAGCGAATTTACAAGACTCTCTTGCACGATTATACCTAAGTCACGTTCACTAGTCACGTGTTGCCCCAAAAGGTATGTGTTGACGAAGCTGTTGTGCACCGTCAGCAGGTGGCACTTTGCAGGGTTCAGTGGGAGCTGGTTCTTTTCTGCCATTCGTTAATCCGGGTCAGATCTTCCTGGAGGTAGACACGGTCAGATGCTGAGCGAATTGCTCTCCATATTTTAGCATCGTCTGCAAATATTTGCATCGGAGATAGAATGTCTGCTGGATGGTCATTAATATAGACTAAAAACAGTGGCAGGCCGAGGACGGATCGTTGTGTTACACCACTGGAGACGCAAAGGCTTTCAGAATAGGTGTCGGCTACTCTTACCTTGATTGCTCTGTCGTGTAAGTAGTCTTCCAACAAGGTGCGGAGGGAACTGTTGAGGAGGAGAAAGAACTGATTGACCCTGTCGAATGCTTTAACAAAAATCAAGGAATATTACATCTATGGGCACTCCTTCATCAGCCGCCCTGGTCCATAAGTCCCGAGTAATCAGCAAATTGGTGAGACAAGATCTTCTGCGTCGGAAACCATGTTGGGCATTAGAAATTATCTGTTGACTTTCAAAGTATCGCGTGGAAGTAATTTCCACGACTCGCGTCGCCAGTTTGGCAATAAGTAACAGTGATTAGTAAATGCGGTTAGACTTAAATGTGGTGTTAGCAGAATGGAAGCAAGAACGAGGTGCATGAAGCTAATCGCATTGAACTATGAACATTTAAACGCAAGGGAACGAATGCAGGGGCAGCACTGACACCGACAATGCGCCACGTCCGACAGAGTCTCTAACCATTGGTTTGGACTAGCACGAGACCGCCATACACGTACCTGCCTGACCAAGTCTCTCGGTCAATTTGTTCACACCCCTATGTCACGCCATCGATTGAACACCTCGTGGTTTCGCCCAAGTTGGTGCAGCGACGGCGTATAATGCTCTCCGAGGAAGGCGGTTGACTGGTGTACGGAGTACATAACTTAACTAACGTTAGCGATTCAACTTCAACAGACACTGAAGTGTGGCACCGGTGGGTTTCTTGCAAATAGCAGCTGGCGAACCTCAGCATTGCTCATCACGTGTTCCGACCAGATCGAATCACGGATATCGTGAGCTGACAAAAGAACTGTCTCCACCTCGTCTGTAGACTGAAGTGCCACGTGATGTAATCTTGGTTCTCCATAGAGAGCTGAGTTAGCGTTGCGGAAAATGCGAACCAAATTGGCCGGTTCAGGTGGGATTCCCTATTGCTGACATATATGTTCCGATAGCTAGCCCGCGATGGAGCCTGCTTTCGACTCAGGCACAATCAAACGTATTTTCTTACCGAGTTAGTTTGCTTTTTAGTGTTCACAGCAATAGAGAGGGTGTGCTTTGGAAACATTTGGGTGCTGCTCCTCCCAACACTGGCACACCACGACCGCGTTTTCTTGCTGGTTTGGACTCACCATGAGGGATGCGCTTGCTTTCTCTGGCGCTGTGCTAATCAACTTGCTCTGTGCCGCAGTAACCTTAGTGCTATGTTCAGCGATCTGTAATGCGGTTACCGATCTGACCAATCTTTAAGGTTTGCCTTTACGCGCAGCTATGTTGTTAGGCTTTCGTCGGCGGCGCATTAGCGTGTGTGCAATGGTTCAGTGCATGACACGGTTTCACTTCTGGGAACAACTGCTTCAGCCACGGTTGTTGTATCCGCGACAAGCTGAGCAAGGTTTTCCCATGATGTTGAAGTACTTACCTGAGCATTCCTCTCCGTTACCTGGGTAACCGCCCACAAACGTAGACATCACGGAGCAAAATATGGATCACCGTGGTTTCATAGACTAGTCGCCTTGACACGGACCTGTAATCTGCATGGTACCCAACCGGAGGCCACAGCTACAAGCAAGGAGCTCGGTGTGCATTGGCACCATGATCGATAATTAATTTGTCTTTAAACGACGTATCGGAGACCCAGATAATCTCTGACTTATGGCTCCGATGTGGATTGGAGGACATTTGCACCAACGGTGCCAATATGTAGGCTCTAATCTACGCATCAGATACCCCCAAATTATCACGGCGTTCGGAGTGACACAGACAGCTGAATAAGCAGGCAATACCCGCAGAATTAAGTTCATTTTGACCGAGCATTAGCACCATTCGTCCATAGACCGATTTAGTCTACAAGTCATGTGCAATTGATGACACATAATTATAGAAGCAGGGTTAGACGGACATAGATATCATGGTAGGTGATGTTGAGTGTGTCCACCTGCATTCTACAATACTTCGATAAGTTCGAATCAATCTTTGTCGAGTGATTTGCTAGTCTAAATCTAGCTTTGTGTACTGACGCGTCTGCATGGGAAGATGCGTGTAGTAGCTTTTTGTTCCTCGTTCTTGAACTTCCTGGTGCCAACTGCTGGAATTTTTCTACCACCGCCAATGAATCTACCAGAGATGATGAGTTAGGTTGATGGGTCCAAATACAAACCGACAAATAAAACTGGATAATTTGCAAGCGACTATCAGCAGCCCTAACCAATACAACCTGTACGTTGCTGTCACCCACCTGACTAGTCGCATAATAAATGTGCTCTCCTCTGTCACAGAGTTTTACGTCTTCCTCGTCACCTAGTGCAGTCATCATCCACTCATTCGAATCAGATCAACTCCCCGTGTACAGTGGGCATATTTTCATGGCATTATTTCCTATGGAAAATGATTTATGCTACCCAAGTTGTTTTAGCGCGCTTCGTGCTTCTATCCAGATGTGCCACTCTGTTGTTTTGAACCGTTTCCACTGCTGCAATACTGTGCTCAATCAAGGATACTCCGCGCTATCTAGTGGTCCTAGAATTACATCCGTAGGGTCATTTCTAACGAAGCCACTACTCAGTCTGTGCTTTCAATTGCATTCGCCCATCGCCGGAACTTTCCGCTGTCCGTCACCCACTACGAGCCACACCAAACCGCCTTGTCCTACAGGAACCAGTGTGGATCAATAAGCTATCCAAACTGTGTGTACGTGTGTACTCGTCGCGCGCACTCGCCTACGGCAACCGAGGTCGAGATTGCGACGGGGACAAAGAACGGGAGCGTCACTCGCCAACTACCTCATGTGGCCAGACAAGGGCAGCGTTCGTTTTTAACAACGACCCTCAATGGAATTGATTCCAACTAACCGCCAATGTGGGAAGCAGCGATGTATCTGACCAGTTGGGCTAGGCATTATTTGTGAATTTTGCGGCCTTCCGTTTCACCCCGTTTGTGCTGGTCCAAGTCAACTACATTACAAGAGACAAAGCAACCTGACTGATTCGCTCTGGTTTTGCTAAACCTGCAGAGCCATCCCAATAGTCAAAGGTATAATGTCGCTCGTGGAAAAGTGTGAAAAAATGTCTGAAACGGCCCAGCAGATATCCAGCTTAGGGCTTTGCCATTAGAATCTAACAACACCGATCTTGCCTTACGGCAAGCCCCTCAGAGCTCTGTCCCTAAGTCGAGGGCTAAAGTCAGTTTTGTTAACCCGCCGACGGCATCTGCGCCTCTTACTCCGGCAGTTACTAACCCTTTAAGTAGCCAAGACACATCCAGCATGACTGCTATTAACCCATCCATCGATGCCATATCACACGAGTTGATCACAACATCGACACCGGCAATCCAGAGCCGGGTAACATACGCATCGCTCGCCTCGATAAAAACGCCTAAAGCGACACCCGGGTGTCTATTTTCTGGAACAAACACGAGCGAAGCGACGCCGTTTTCGCAACCTTCTTTAGTGCCCGCCAACCAATCCAAGTTAACAGCCACAACAGTCAAACTAGCTTTCGCTAAACAGAATCACGGTGCGTTAGTTGTCGTGCGCACTAACATTCCTGAGTCCAGTTCTGGTCCAATAAATGGATAGTTGGTATATGATCGCAACCAGTGACATTCCATCTGCGATACCATTGGTATTCAGGTTGACCTAACTAAGCTACGACGTGTAGCGTGTCATCTAAATTCAATGCAATACGGCGAACCCCGATTTCTTTGAATAACCTTGCATTGAACTGAGGAGACAGAGATAATTCTATCCTCAAAAGTTCAGCTTTGCAACTCACCGAGCGGGGTACGCATACTACCCGACATTCCTTGGAAGGAACCGTCAAAGGAAGAAGAAAACCATGGCGGCCCTTCCACGAACGAGAACAAGAAAACAGTATTTGTTCATGGTGTTCCTGAACTACTGGGCTCTCCTGAGCACGAACCGCAAAAACATTACAGAGAGCTGTGGTGCTACATCTGCGAAGCACTCTCTCTGGACCACCTTATTGCTAAATCACTAAGCCGAAGTCCTTCATCTCCAAACTATAAGGGCTGCGGCCCAAAAATATTGAAAGTCGTGCTACACTCCGATGGAATGACAGAAGTCCTATTGGATAGCTGGTTGAAGCATCGCTGCAGGGTGCCTACCGATATTAGGCTAAAGATAGCAGGCGCATGGCCAATAGTTATCAGCACTTCATTGGAACATGCAAGCGTAGTAAAATATTTGCCTCCACAATCCTGCAGAGTTGGCTGGCTAGCTGAACAACCTCCTCGCGGTGCCAGCTGGGTGGTTCGGGTTTAACCCGTTCCAGAAAATAGTTCGGCGGCAGTGTTCCAGGATGTGGTGGATTTTCGCCTGGCAAGCGTTCTCCCTATAAAAAGCCACAAATGTCTGCTTAACAACACTATTACGTGGCGGTCGTGACTCGCCACAAAATAAAGTCACTGCCCCGTGGATATCCGGATAATACTTTCCAACCCACGGGCATCAATCTTCTAATCGTGCATTGCTGACGATATCAAGGATTCAAGAATGAAGCTGCACAATTACAAGCACAAAGTAGAGAGCTAATACTAGTCAAAACACCCCGCTAAGAGGTCATCAGCTTAAGTTGGTCACGCATTACAGCCGCCTGGAATGTCGGCGAAACTATTTCTCCCTTGGAACGCCCTCCCGGAACATGTAATTAATGCACCCACCCTATCCCTTTACAAAACACGTCTTAACAACACTCCGTCACACTTACACTACGTGCCATAGCCCATGACCACCAGATACCGGCACTAATGCACAACAGACGGTCATCATCATCATCATTACACGTTAGCTGGAGGTGGAAAACACCTCAGCTATTGTGCCGCAATACAAAAGAAAAGAAAAAACAAACAGTGACAAGCCCGCTGAGTCCCCAGTAACGGATGGACATCGTTCCGGAGAACTAACAGCTGGCTGCCGTCAAAGAGAGTCACATTATGCCTAACAAGTGAGATCGTGATTGGATGGGGATGTAAACAAGAGGGTATGGACAAAGGAACTCACAACACAAACGCCATTGGGGCCGGCTCCAAGCCATGTCAGCAAGTGTGTCCAACCAAACGTGTTCATCGTCCTTAGGACCCCAGCCAGGCAGTCGGGATGCACCAACGGACGCCAACTTCGAAGTGAGGGTTTTCATTTCTCTCGACCAAGTCATCACTTGGCCTCCCCTCCTCCTCTACCAATCGCATCCACAACGCGCAAACAATGCACGTCGCGGGAGTGGGTGTGCTGGCATGCGCAACACGTGGCCCAACCATCGGAGCCTGGTGCGTGATATAATGGTGCTGAGCGGTTCACTCGCTCTTCCTGCACCAAATACGCGACGTCGAACACACTCATTGCTCACGCGGTGTTCCCACCAGACATGAGCTAAGCTGCGAAAGCAGCGATGATCGAATGTCACGAGCCTCTTCATGTCTGTCGACCTGATGGGCCAGGTTTCACAGCCATATATGAGAGTTGAACGGACTGCTGCGTTGTAAACTCTGCCCTTGAGAGCAAGAGTAATGTCGCGTCTGCGCCACAGGTGGCGGAGATTGGCAAAAGCACCTCGAGCTTTTGCTATACGGTTCGTAACCTCATCTTCAATCCCACGGGTGCTAATATAGCTGCCCAGGTACATGAAATCCTGAACGACTTCTAGCAAATCACCACCAAGCGTTAGCGCAGGGTTGAGTCCCTGCCAATCTTGGAGAAGTACTTTGCATTTCGATGGAGCAAAGCATAGCCCAGAACGATTGACAGCCAGTGCTAATCGGTCCAGTGCTGTTTGGCACGTTTGGGGGCTGTCACAGATTAGGGCAATATCGTCCGCATACTCCAAGTCAAGAAGTCGCTCAACAGGAAGTCGCTCCACACCTTCGTGTCCAGGGAACGCTGTTTCCATGACTTCATCAATAGCGAAGTTGAAGAGGAAAAGGGACAGCGGGCATCCTTGTCTCACACCGCTGGTGATACTGAAGGGTGGCGAGAGTTTGCCATAAACCCTCACCCTGCCTGAACTATGCGCGTACAGCGTTTTGATAATGTTTGCATATTTATCAGGCACACCTTTCCTCAGCAGACAGTCCCAAAGTGCACATCGATCGACTGGGTCGAAGGTACCTTTTATGTCAAAAACACGACGACGGTGGATCGCTAATAAACATGGCGGTGCTCCAACACTTGACGTAATGTGAAGATGTGGTCAATGCAGCCCCGACCTCGACGAAATCCGGCTTGCTCTTCACGAATCTGGCTTTCACGAGTGCCAGTCAGTCTTTGGAGAATGACAGAGGCAAGCAATTTAGAGGCAAGTGAAATCAGACTGATCCCTCTATGATTGGCGCATTCTAAACGGGAGCCTCCCTTGAAAATCGGGACAATGACGGAGCGGTTCCAGTCTGTCGGGAATGTCTCCTTCTCCCAAAGTTTTACTAACAACTCGTGTAGATCATCTACTAGAGCATGTCCCCCGAATTTGAAGAGGGCTGGGGGAATTCTATCTGCCACTGCGGCCTTATGCAATTTCAACAGCCTGATCTCACGTTCGACTTCTGCGCGTGAGGGCGGATCCGAGGAGACGGCCCAAGGAGAAGGGCGCTCAATGCCCGAAGAAGAAAGCGATAACTCAGGTTGGTGAAATTGCCTAGTAAAGTGTTCAGCCCAACGCTCCAAGCGTTTTGACAGGCTGTGGATCGGCTGCCCAGTGTCGTCGCGTATGGTCTCGCTAACACCAGGTCTCCTACTGCCTGTTTCTCGTGTCAGACGGAATAACTTACGATGATTACCAACGGCAGCGGGTGTTTCCATCTCAGAGCCTAGCACGTAGTTTTGCCCTGAGATTTTTGGGAGCCTCATTGTATTCACTTCCAGCCGGAATACGTCGGCGAGCATCCATAAGTTTCAGAGACTGTGTAGAGACCCAATGTCCGGTTTGGCAATTTGCTTTACCACACGAAGACATGCCTGCTAACAGCAACGCTTGACGAATATGCGACCAGTGATCTTCGACGGTGTTTAGTGGGCGCTTACTCAGCCCAGATGTCAGCGCACTTTGGTACACATTCAGAACATCTGGCTTCGCCAGCTGGCTGGTGTCAATCCGTTCACATCGACGTTGCGGACGTCCACCGAAACGCACCAGGAGGTCGGCACAGACAAGTGCGTGGTCAGAATCCATGGCCGGGCTCCAAATCGAGCGACAGTTTTGGCCACAGCCTCTCCAGCGGTAATTGATCGCAATATGATCGATTTGCGTCCATGGCTGGCCCGAGTTTGATGGCCGCCAAGTCACGCTTTTGCGGGTGCTTTGTCGAAAGTTTGTGCTCGCGAGAAAGAGGTGAGCATCTTCACACAGCTGTAGCAATCGCTCACCATTATCATTACGGGAGCCTACACCATGTTGGCCGCCCAGATGAAGCTCATCAGAGGACAATTTTCCGACTTGGGCGTTTAGATCACCAGCCAACACCACAGTATCCGTGCTTCTTCTGTAACGATGGAGCTCGTGAAGTTGCTGTTAGAAATCATCTTTTACCGAATCAGTGCTACAGTTTGTAGGGGCGTAGGCCGTAATGAAAAACAGGCACCGTTTGTCCCCGCGCGAGTTCGTTGCACGGAACGAACCAGCTAATCTAACGGCGCACCTCCGACTGTTGGCAGGGATCCAATCGATCAGGGCAGCTTCAGCCCGGGGACTCAAAACAATGCCGACGCCAGCTTGACCGGCATTTGAAGCTGCGTCAGCGCCAGACAGGCGCAATGAGAATGTGCCGCCAGTGTCGCATGTGGGGATCTCAGGGTAAACACGGTACTCGAACCTTGCAGGCGGGTTTCTGATAAACAGCAAATATCGATCGACAGGGTCTCTAGTGTGCGGGAAAGTGATGCCTGTTGGCCAACCTTCAGCAAAGTGCGCACGTTGAGGCATGCCAGTCTTAGCGAGACACGAGAACTCCAAAGGGAAACGGATGTACTGACGTTGTCCGCTTGGTTGAACATGGACTTGTCGACTGGATTGGAGCGAGGCCCTGCGATTGTGTGTGATTTGAAATTAGAAGACAAGCGACTATTGAAGTAAGCTGGGGGAGGGCCAAGCATTGGGGGATTGAAAATGGGTGGGATATAAGTAAAGTTGGAGCGGGACAATAAGGATGTAGAAGCGCAAGAAGGGGTATAAGAAGACGGGAAAGCCTGAGCAGTAGCATCCATACCCCTACCCACCCTGCTCGTTGCAGCAGATAGGGCGCCGTTTATTATCCTCTGCGACGACCAGAGCATCAAGAAATTGTTGTAGGAAAGGTTCATTGGAGAGTTCCATAACCCTACTCGAGAATGAGTCACTCCAAACCCCTTGCACGAAGTTAGATAAACGCTACTACTATAGAAACTGGATTTCTGTATCCTGTCGACCCAAGATAGTTGCACACGAGTAAGCTTTGTCCTTGCTATCTTTTTATTTTTTTCTCGCCTAGTATGTGACCAATAACCACTTCCCTTATTGCTTTGTGTGCGTACATTCTGATTCCAAACTCCGTTTATACGGCAGTGTGGTTTAATCTGTAATCGCCAGAAACTGATGACACCATTATCCGTTGATATTTTTTTACTCTAAACACCCTACGGAACATGTCAAGCACCTGCTTTTTTACCAGTTATAAATCACCGTTCAAATCATCGTTCATCAATTAGAAACTTACATACCCCTACACAAACGTTCACTGTTATGGCAAACATATAGGATTTCGCACATTCTTACTCATGCATTGTTATGTCAAACTGATCATGTCTGTAAAGGTGTGCCTCGCCTTGTCAAAAATAAAATCTTTAAATAGGATTAACGACGCCTGACGCGGCAGGGAAGCACACGAATGAGCACCTCGATCTGGGATGCTCCATGCTACAATGCAGCCTGACTAAAGTCTAGAACCAAT
>OX104065.1:51069668-51236584 GCA_944474145.2 Dicrocoelium dendriticum
ATGTGCTTGTAACTATCCCGTCGACCATGAGTTCTTCGTTAGTGAGCACAAGATCCAGTATCGACGGCTTGTTAGCAGTTCGAAATCTGGTGGGAGAGGTTACGTGGTTGTACAGAGGGTGGCTAGCAACAAGCTCTTGCAAACAGGCTTTAAACTGCATACCGTCGGTTGCCGGCGTTTCTATGTGATGCACGTTAAAGTCTCCCGCGATAAGAATGTGAGTGTAAGACTTGTTCAAAGCAAACTGGAAAACGTGGTTCAGTTTGGAGACCATTTCCGACGTTGAGTTTGGTGGGCGATAAATCACGGCTAGTAGACATGTGTATTTGTTTCGGAACCAAAGGCGGCACAAAAGCGAATCGGGAGCTCGAATTTCCGAGTGATCGATAACTTCACATCGGAGGTTTGTATTATAGTAAAGAATCACACCGCCCCCCCTTCCGGTTCTATCGATCCGAAGCAGCGACATACCGGGTAAATTGATCTCAGAATCCGTTATCTCAGGGTTTAACCAAGTCTCTGTAATCATAACGAGGTCCCGCGGTTGTGAGGCGTGGAGTTCTCTATGTTCGGCCAACTTGCTTAGAAGACCTTGGGCGTTTGTGTACATGCAAGATAGGGCTTTTGTGGTTAGGAGTTCATTGATAGATGTCAAGTTTGTGTTAGTTTTTAAGCCGGCCGTTGGGTTGCCGGACATTAATCGTTTGTTTGGTTTATGTATTTCAGTCGTGTTGCATGACATTATTGAGCGTTCCTGAACAGACCTTTCACTCGTGCTTTGCTCTGTCCTGTTGTGTGCCGTATGTGCTGTTGCATCGATCTCTCCGCAGGACTGCGCAAATAAAGAATTTGTTACGTTTGCAAGTTTCATTGAATTACTTCCGACTTTTGGTCGTTCGCCTGCTGCTTTTAGCCGGATCTCTGTTGACAACCTAGCTAGAAACTTTAACCAGCTATCCAACAGAACTTGCGTCATTCCCTCGGAGTGTAGTATTACTTTCATTAGCCTTGGACCGCAGCCCTTGTAGTCAGGTGATAACGCAACTCTTGTCAGGGATTTGGCAATAACATTGTCAACAGAGAGTGCTTCGCGGATGTAGCACCACTGCTGTCGGTCATTTGTTTGCGCATCCTGATCAGAAGAATGCAGAAGCTCAGGAACACCGTGAACAAATATTGTTTTCTTGTTATCCCTATTAGCAATACCGCGTTGCTCAACTGCTTTTTTGGGCGGTCTTTCTAAGATAGATCAGGTAATATGCGCACTCCGCTCGGCGAGTTGCGAAGACGAACTGCTGAGAGCAGGACAGCCTCTGTCTCATCTGCTGAGTTTAATGTTACTCGAAGAATTCGAGGTTCACCAGAGTGCACTGAGGTCGGGTGACGCGTTAAGGGTTGCAGCATTGCAGGCTCAACCCGAATGCCAATCGCCTCGCAGATGGAACTCCACTGGTTGCGATCGTCTTGCAACTTGCCGTTTGTTGTGCCAGATTTGAATTCGGGAACATTGGTGCACACGAGAGTTAACGCAGCGTGGTTTTGTCTAGCAAGTGTTGGCTTTATACTTTTTGCCGGCAATTCGGGTTGTTTAGAGGGCACAACTGGAGTTGACGGTGAAAGCAGCTTTGCGACACGCGTGCTCGGTACTGAAGATGGACCTATGTGTGTCCCTCCCGGTGTGTTTGTCGAGGCAATCGATGCGTACGTTACCTGTTTGTTATCTGCACCGGATTTCCTTCGACTCTGAGCTGTCGGTGTCACGGCTGAATCTCCAAGTGAAGCGTCTATGGTTGGAGAAGTGGAAGCAGGCATGTTTGAGTCTTGCCCACTTATGGGAGTGAGGTGACGCAGTGGATTTAGAGTCACAGACGCTACAGTGCGGTTGGAGCGTCTAGTTCTTTTCTTCGGTTTAGACTCGGAGCTTACTTTGGCTGGGTGAGGTATTGTCGATCTTAGTATTTACAAATTGCGCAATTATTTCAGTCATCCTATCACATTTTATCATGGGCAAACATAAACAGTTGACAACTGGTATGACTTGACATGTTGGGCAAAACCAACTTGGGTCAGCAACTTGGTTTGTCTGTCTCACTTCTTGGACGGATTTGCCTGCGCAATGCGGACAGTACGATCTAATGCAGCTGGAACAGGTAATACTGATCTTAAGTACTTTACTTCAGTTGTCTGCGCATCATAGTAATTCGAATTATGCCTGTGCCACGCATCGTGCCGCTCAACACGCAGCAGATAACATTCATCTTCATATCACGTAATGCGGACTGTTTCAACACAACACATTTGCGTGATTTATCTTATCGTAAAGCATAATCTGACCCAAGATACACTCCAACGATCTCACATTGATACGACCATAACAACATGCACAAAGAAGTATAGAAAGCTAATTCAGATACATCAACCAAGTTTATCGCTTAGCCAACATCACCAGAGAAAACCAACATTCAGCCATTATCAATAGTGGCAGCTGCAATTATAATAGAGGCATAATCGTAAAATATCAAATTCGCCTAGAAGAAAAAGATTTCCTTATCATGAGAATACTGAATAATATAGGAAAGTAGAGAGAAAGAGATCTCTGCGTAGCTGCATGCTGGTGAACATTCTCGAGATTTCGTGTCGGTAAATTTATGTCCAGGAATTTCCTGAATTCCCACATGTAATCTGCCTGTCGCGGCAAGTTGTTCTGTACATTCAGTACTCACCGTTCGTAACATAGTTGGAGAACGAATTGCTTCAACTCCGCTACTACAAGCTTGAAACAGTGTCGCTTTTGCTGCTTGGTGTGTGCTTGGTGCTTAAAGGACTCAACATTGGTAATCCCCTAATGCAGTATCATTACTCCACTGTTAAAGAGTACTCACAGTTCAGAGCTCGAAACTTCTCATCATGTGATTTAACCCATCTTGGTCTCAAAGATGATGGAGTTTATAATTTTGTTGAAGTAACACGGCTTTCAGAAACATTTTAAATAACACGGCTTTCTTCCTCACTGGTCATATACTATCAACCTACAGACTGCACGGGTTAGGTGTGAAGTACAATGAAAAATGTACAATGATTTATGTCGGGTAAAAAAGCAGTTTCTTGACAAGTCCCGCAGGTTGGTGAGGGTTAAACTACAATTATCAAAAGATAGCTGAGTTGTCTGTTTGAACGTTTATCCAGCAGATACGCTGCTAAATAATAGTAGTGTAAGTGGAAATTGTATGCGAACGACGAGACAAAATGGGGACAGATATAGTTGTACTCCTTGAGAAAAGTAAGCAATTAAAACAAAAACACTCACTTCTGTCCTGCATCCTCAGGTTTATGTAACATGCTAATCCGGTTTGGAGGGATAATTAATATATGCCAAATAGCACAGTTCAGGCAAAAAGGTGATGTGGACCAAGGGAAAGATCCAATCGTTTTTTGAAAATGTCCAAAGTCGGGGAGGAGACAACGAAGTTTGGGAGAAAGTTCCAGGGTTGGCAAACCCGAATAGAAAAATAATTTCCCCGGCATTCCAGACAGATAAACTGTGCACACGATGTCAGAGGGTTACCTTTGAGATTGGTGTTATGGCTGAGTTGCAGCAAGTGACGGCACACGTGAATAGGGTCACACAATATTTGGTAGTCTAATATGAGATCGCCGCGCAGCCTTCGGTAGCGGCTACTGAAAACGCCCAGTGACTTCAGCCTTTGATGGTAGGACAGGTTTCATAGGCCCTTGACGTTCTCCGTGGCTCTGCGTTGTGTTTTTGTTAGCACTTCTAACTTGCGCTTCAAAAAGTGTTGCCAAGCTTGCATGGCGCAAGTAAGAATTGTGAATCATGGGAAGATGGATGGGTCGAATCTTCCGAATCATCCCCGCAGCAAGCTCACTTGCTGGTAGGCTCGCTTCACAGTTGCCTCTGACTCTTTTTAACAGTTAAGGTCGCTTGGAATAAGCACACCAAAGTCGTGTTCCTGAAAAGCTGTTTGCAATACATGTGACCCAAGCCTATACACGTAGTCATGTGTATGGTGCAACTGAAGAGCCTGACATTTTCCCACCTGGAACGGTAGGGTATTCAAAACTGACCAGGCTGAAATCTTCTTGAGGTCACGCTGGAGCTTTTCCTGGTCGTTCGGTTCTTTGATCACTCGCCATAACTTGATATTATCCGCAAAGAGCAGAAAATCGGAAGTAATTTCCCTCGCCAGATCGTTTATGAAAATCCAGAATAGTCGGGGCTCGAGCTCCGAGCATTGTGGCATGCCGCACTCCACCTCAGTTGCGTCGGACAAGGATTCTCATACTCTCAATTAAAACCGACGTTCGTGTAAGCTATTGTCTATCCAACGCAGCAGAGTGTCACCAACACCATAGAGTTGAAGCTTGCGGAGGAGAATTTGGTGGTCTAAGCGATCAAACGCTTTTGAGAAGTCCAGGTATATGACATCAACTCTTGCTCCACCATCAGTCCAGCTATTGAGTGCAATTAACAGGTTCGCAGTGCATGAGCGCTTTTGTCAGAAGCCATGTTGCTCTGGTGCTATCATCTTGTGATTTCCAGATACTGCATGAGTGCACCAGCGATGATAGACTCCATAACCTTGGAAAACACAGTGTGTAGCGTTATAGGATGGTAATTGTTTGGGTCAGTGTGACTAGCTCTCTTATGAATAAGAGTGATTACCCCACGCTTTCATATTGTTGGAATATAGTTCTCCTTCATACACCGCTGGTAGAATAAGGCCAGTGGTTCCGCCAGATCATTAGGTGCTGCCTGTAAAGCCTTCGGCAGCATGTTATCGACCCCAGGAAAGCTGTGGATACGCATGAACAACAGTTCCTTTGATACACTTTCTGCAGTAAAAGTAATATTGAATGCAGCTGATGGTAGAACAATAGAAACAGGGATAACCTTTGGGCCCGTTACTCTCTGGTACGTTGGTGAATAATGGAACCATAAGAGATCGGCTGCTTCCGTTGCTGATCCCCTGCATCTGTCAGTCATGATCAGTGCTGGAGTTCCGCGTTGCACCTTACGAAGGTCATTAACATGCCTGCATAAGAGTTTGCCGTTCGTGCAGAATCTCCTCATTAACTCCTGCTGATGTGTCCGCTTGTCCTCGCAGATCAAGCTCACATAGAAGTCACGCTGTGTCACATAGGTAGTCCAGGGTTGGAATTCAATGAGTCTTTGTGAGCTCTCCATGCCAAGTCCCTCAAGGACATGCATTTGCGTGTTCTGCTCCTCAGAGATGACTTCTCCTTTGTTGATGAAACAATTTCTGCTCAGACGCGTGCGTTACCAGTGTGGTGAATGTCCCTATAAAAGTGTCCCAGCAGATTTCTGAGGGGCTTTTTTAAGAAGCTCCAAGATACCTACTTTACAAGCGCGGATAACACGTTGTAGTGCGTGACCATATGTACTTTATAGTCCTCTTCCTCAAGATATTACGCATAACATACCTAGTTAAACAGTAGAGTGCCATGGTCACCGCGACCCAGTGGTGTGCTTGTAATTATCCCGTCGACCATGAGTTCTTCGTTGGTGAGCACAAGATCCAGTATCGACGGCTTGTTAGCAGTTCGAAATCTGGTGGGAGAGGTTACGTGGTTGTACAGAGGGTGGCTAGCAACAAGCTCTTGCAAACAGGCTTTAAACTGCATACCGTCGGTTGCCGGCGTTTCTATGTGATGCACGTTAAAGTCTCCCGCGATAAGAATGTGAGTGTAAGACTTGTTCAAAGCAAACTGGAAAACGTGGTTCAGTTTGGAGACCATTTCCGACGTTGAGTTTGGTGGGCGATAAATCACGGCTAGTAGACATGTGTATTTGTTTCGGAACCAAAGGCGGCACAAAAGCGAATCGGGAGCTCGAATTTCCGAGTGATCGATAACTTCACATCGGAGGTTTGTATTATAGTAAAGAATCACACCGCCCCCCCTTCCGGTTCTATCGATCCGAAGCAGCGACATACCGGGTAAATTGATCTCAGAATCCGTTATCTCAGCAAACTACACAAGATGCAACCAACGTGCTCCGCCAACACCTCATCTATACTTTCCAGAGTGAATCATCATTTCACCCGCTTTTGACACAGCTCCAATCGCTACCAGGGTTAAACCAGGTATCGTTCACGACAGCCAATGTGATAAAAACGCTAATGTCATTGCGCGTGCACAGCTCACCTCGCGTGTACGACATCAAATTGAAGGCCTGGAAGAGAGCGGCTATGAACTTTGCCGAACCATTAGCTCGATTCTTACAACGTTGTCTCGACGAAATGCAGGTTCCGACAATGTGGAAACATGGACTAGTCACTCCTATTTACAAAAGCGGTAATTGTTCGGAGTCTTCAAACTACCGTCCAATCACTCTCCTCCTAGTTTTAGCCATAGTAATGGAACGTATACTTGCAGAGGCGCTCATGGGATATCTAGACAGCAGCAACATCCCAGTGTCACAGCAACACGGATTCCGCCGAAATCGATCCTGCACTGCAAACTTGCTGCTAGACCGAGCAAACTGGACAGAGTCAGCCGATGCCAGAGTGGGAATCGACGTTGTCTACCTGGACTTCTCGAAACCATTCGAACGTTTGAACCACCGCATTCTACTTCACAACCTTCGAAGCTATGGAATCAGTGACCCTATACTCAGTTGAATCGACAACTTCCTCGCTCAACGTCAGCTTAGTGTGAGAGTCCGCATCTCCATTTCCGACCCAATCGACGTCCATGGTGGCGTGCCCCAAAGATCGGTACTGGGCCACGTTTATTCCTAACATTCACTAACGATCTTGCCAGTGTACTGCAGTCGAATTTCTTATTATTTGCAGATGCTGTCAAAATTTGGCATGATATCAGGATATCGGATGATCACGTGGCATTGCAGAGCGATCTCGACAGGGCGTATGCGTGGTCATCCGACAACCGGCTCCAGTTCAACGTGACCAAGTGCAAAGTCGTAAGCGTAAGCCATCAGCTGATCTATACATATCGACTTGGGGACCAGCAGTTACAACGTGCTTCCCAAGAAAACGACCTCGGGGTGATCGTGCAGGACAACCTTGGTTGCTCGAGACGGGCTGAAAAGTCATCAAAAAGAGTCAGTCAACATGTTGGACTCTTACGGAGGGCTTTCGGGAATTTTGAGCCACCAATCTTTCCGCAAATGCTGAACGCCTACGTGAAGCCTCACATGGAATATGCGATCCAGGTCGGGCGTCCCTGGCGCAAACGCAACGTCGATGCACTTGAAGCTCCACGACGTAGAGCGACCAAACTCGTTAGAGGATTGTTTCATCTCTCCTACCAACGCAGACTGCAGTCCTTGAGATTGTACAGTAGTGAATATCGACGTCAGCAAGAAGACCTCAGCTTGGGTTCCTTACTACTGACGAAGCCACCTCAAACCTGTCGCAATCTGTTGCAGCTGAGCCAAAATACCAACGTGAGACGCCATCAGCTCAAACTGGCTACGCACTACAGTCGACTTGATTGTCGACGAAACGTTTTCTCACTCCGTGTGTCTCGCGCCTGGAACGCCATTCTGACTCACATTATCCTTACTCCTACATTAAGGCTATTCGAAAAAACGCCTTGATGAAACGCTTTCTAACTTGTATTACTTGATATAATCCGTTCACTTGGAGGACGAAATAACGCAGACCTAACCATGTGCCTAACGGCCCTCTCCGCAACGTGGCGGTAAGGAGACATGTAAAAGTGTCCATGTGAGTAGCCTGGATGTGTCTAAAATAGTTTAACATACCACATCTGTCACATGAAGAAACAAACGAGTGAGTATTATTGTTTCCTTTTTTATTTCTCACGCACTTACTGAACTAGAAATTCTGCCTAAACTATTTGTGTGTGCACATCCCATTCCCACTTCAAATTGTTGTTATGCAGTTGCGCATTTAACTCAGTGGACGCTTGAAATGACGATTTACTTATTCCATGCATTTTTATTTCAACCACCCTACGGGACTTGTCAAACACATGCTTTTTTCCGTGCTAAATCATTGTTCATTGTTCAATGTGTCATGCATTCTACATCAGACTAAGTGGCTCAAGGACAAAGGCAAGCTGTCCCTTACAATCCCCCTGGTGTGAAGGGAGCCGATCAACTACACAACAGACTGCTGCATCTGCCTAACCAGTGTCACTGGAATCTCCAACCGGAACGAGGACAAAATGCATTATCCCGATCTTCCATCAGCTATTTTACGTTTTTCTCATGATTTCACTTTACGCATTCCAGTGCCTCCAGTGAACATGACACTGGTGATGAGTAGTGATTCCACATCGTCAGCTTCCCCTGATTCTGACATCTGTGAAAACGTTGAGGCTGATATTGTCAACCCACATCTTATTGAACAATCAGAGCTGAACGATTTGGTACGTGACCTGGGCTTGCCTAAAGACAACGCCGAGTTTCTGGCATCTCGGCTGCAGCAGTGGCACTTACTTGCTGCAAACACTACGGATACTGTATACAGAGAGCGAAGGGTTTAATTGTTTGCTTTCTATGACAGGAGAGACAGCTTTTGTTACTGTTCCGACGTGAAGGATTGATGGAGGTGCTTGGTGTGAGACATACTAGTGATGAATGGCGTTTTTTCATCGACTCGTGAAAGAGTAGACTTAAGAGCATACTGCTTCACAACGGAAATGTGCACCCAACTGCGACTCAGTTGCATGTCACCAAAATGAAGGAGACTTAAGAAAGTATGCAGCCGATACCCGCTGCACTGAACTACGATAAATACTGTTGGAAAATCTGTGCTGACTTCAAATTCCTTGGACTCCTAATAGGTATACAAGATCACACGAAATATTACTGTTCCTTGAGCTTATCGGATAGCAGAGCAACTCAACAGCATTACACAATCGAAAAGTGGCCAGAGAGGACGGAGTCCGCCGCAGATAAAATGAATGTAAAGCATACACTTCTTGTGCAACCTGATCATATCTGTCTAACACCAACACCCGCCGGAGGGTGACTTGGCGCCCACCAGCCTCGAACCAGCCTTGGACGCAGATCGATCACATTGCTATTAGTTACCGCTGGAGAGGCTGCATCCAAAATTGTCGCTCGATTTGGAGCACATGTGTGGACACCGATCATGCACTTGTATGTGCTGACATACGGATGCATTTTGGCGGACGCCCACGACGACGCTGTGAGCGCATTGACACCAGCCAACTGACAAAGCCAGCTGTTCTGAATGCGTATCGAAGTACGCTGAAATGCGAGTTGAGTAATCGCTCACTGGAGACAATTGATAGCCACTGGTCACATGTTCGCCAGACCTTACTAACAGCAGACAAATCCTCATGTGGTATGTCTAATAGCCAACATGGATATTGGGTCTCTTCGCGGTCTCTGGAACTTATCGACGCTCGCTGGCATACCCCGGCTGGAAACGAACACAATGAGATACACAAAGAGCTCCGGGCAAAACTCCGTGCTAGCCTGAAGAGAGACCGCGAATCTTGGGGATCTCATAGTGTCTCACAGATGGAGGTGACCGCTGCCCTTGGTAACCATCGGAAGTTATTCTGTCTGATACGGGTAACGGGCAGCAGGAGACCTGGTGATAATGAAACAATTTGTGATGAGAGTGGACAGCCTATCCACAAATTGTCAAAACGTCTGGAGCGTTGGGCTGAGCATTTTGAAAAGCAATTTAATCGGCAAGAATTATTCGATCTTCGCCGGTCACTGATCACCCTGCTCCGTTGGGTGTCCCTTTGGATCCACCCTCTCGCTCAGAAGTCGATCGTGAGATCGGACTGTTGAAGTTGAACAAAGCCGCGGGACCAGATGATCTTCCTCCAGCCTACTTCAAATTCGGAGGCTCTGCTCTTGTTGATGCTTTATATGAATTACTAGTGAAACTGTGGGAGCAAGAGACTGTCCCAACCGACTGGAGCCGCTCCGTTATTGTTCCCATCTTCAAAGGCGGCTCGCGCTCGGAATGCGGCAACCATAGAGGAATCAGTCTGATCTCCATCGCCTCCAAATTACTCGCCTCCACAATTCTTCACAGACTGACTGGCGCTCGTGAAAGCCAGATTCGTGAGGAGCAAGCCGGGTTTCGTCGGGGTCGTGGCTGCATCGACCACATCTTCACCTTGCGTCAGTTGTTGGAGCACCGCCACACATATTGGCGGCCCCCCGCTGTCGTGTTCCTCGACATCAAAGGTGCCTTCGATTCGGTTGATCGATGTGCCCTTTGGAATTGTCTACTCAGGAAAGGTGTGCCCGAGAAATATGTAAATATCATCCAAGCATTATATGCGCGTAGCACGGGCAGAGTGAGGGCTTACGGCAAGCTGTCGCTACCCTTCAATATCTCCAGCGGTGTGAGACAAGCATGCCCGCTGTCACCTTTCCTCTTCAACTTCGCTATTGACGAAGTCATGGAGATTGCATTTACAGCACACGATTTAGAAGGTGTGGAGCTACTCCCAGGAGAACGACTTCTTGACTTGGAGTATGCAGACGACATTGCTCTCATCTGTGACAGCTCCCAGATGTGCCAAGCCGCGCTGGACAGATTAGCACTGGCTGTCAGCCGCTTCGGGCTTTGCTTTGCACCATCGAAATGCAAAGCGTTCCTCCAAGATTGGCAGGGATTGCCTCCTGCGCTGACCCTTGGTGGGGATCAGCTGGAAGTCGTTCAGAAATTCAAGTACCTGGGAAGTTGTATCAGCGCCCTTGGGATCGGAGACGAGATCACGAACCGTATAGCGAAAGCTCGAAGTGCTTTTGCTAACGTCCCACACCTATGGCGGCGGCGCGACATCACTCTCGCCCTGAAGGGTAGAGTGTACAATGCAGCGGTACGTTCGACCTTACTGTACGGTTGCGAAACCTGGCCCCTAAGATCGGCGGACATGAAGAGGCTAGCTACGTTCGACCATCGGTGCCTTCGCAGTTTGGCTCAAATCTGGTGGGAACACCGCGTGAGTAACGAGCGTGTTCGACGCCTTGTTTACGGCCCAGGAAAAGGATCTGAACCGCTCAGCACCGTTATTTCCCGCACCAGACTCCGATGGCTTGGTCACGTGTTACGCATGCCAGCCCACCGACTCCCTCGACGTGCGTTGTTTGCTCACCGGGGATGTGGGTGGAAGAAGAGGAGAGGTGGCCAAGCGATGACTTGGTCCAGGGGAATGAAGTCCATCACTTCGGAGCTAGCCTCGGTTGGAGCCTCACGGCTCCCTGGTTGGAGTCCAAAAGACAGTGAACACGTTTGGCTAGATACACTTGCTGACATGGCGAGGAGCCGACCTCAGTGGCGTTCCTGCTGTGAGTTTCTTTGTCCCTCCCCATCCCTTTTAGTATTCCTCTCCATCTACGATCTCATTTCCTAGGGTAAAACATAATTTAAAATTTTTCTTTTTGCCTAGTAGCTGGCTGGAAGCTTACCGGAACGATGCGTATCCGTTGCTGGTATCTCAGCTGGCATGCAACTGTTGTATCTTTTTTCCTTTGTGTATTGTGTTACATGTATGTGTGTATGTGGTGCAGCGCAAGCCATCCATGGTCCCTCTGTAGGCGCAGGCGTCCTGTGACTTGCCACAGTGACCGGCAAATCCGAAACCGGATGCCGCCAACCATTTGTCTCATGTATTGCGGCACAATAGCGGAGGTGTTTTCCCACCTCTAGCTGATGTGTATAATGATGAATGATGATGAACACCAATGCACATCAAGTTTGGTTCGGTCAAAAAGGTTGTCAAAAGCCTCAAGCGAGATGGTTTTGCATTCCACTATCTGTAACAAGTGTTTCTGAAGATCAGTGATATGAAGCTCAAAGAAAACATAGTTATTTGGCCTGATCTTCCTCGGATAATGGCAGGCAGTGCTTTTCGAATTCCAGTTGACTTCATTTGAGTTAGAAGCATGGCGATCATTCAAGGCAGTGTGTACAGGATTTTTGGGCAGAACGAAGGCGGAGAACTGCAAAGGTATCACAAAAAGCTCACTGCGGACTATCGGGCTGTTGATGCTCTAATGTCAGCCAAGATGCACTTTTTGTATAATCACCTTTACTTTTTCTCTGATAACTTAGGATTTGTTAGCGATAAGCATGGTGAGCGCTTTCACCGAGACCATCCAGTGATGGAACAGCGCTACAGTGACAAGTCCTTGCCTGCTATGGTGCGTGCTTTTTGTTGGTTTCTGCAGCTTGAGGGCGCTGGATCATACAAGCGACGATCTCGGTGAAGTCATCATTTCCAAGTGCCAAACTGTAGTCAGTAGTTAGCGGCGATTGTTGCAGTGATGTTTTAAACGGATTTGCTACATAGATGCATTATGTATATGTTGTGATTTAGTACATTTACATATCATTCGTACGGTGTAGTTTTGGCATTACTGAAAATAATCATGGGCTTATAACGGTGTAACCTGATTTGCTAGGTAAAATTGGATTATATTTCTACGATCAATGGAGTGTATTTTACAAGGGCGTTTCTGTTATAGAAAATATCTTTTGTTGCAAAGTGTAGTTACCTAAAGTATAACATAATTCATCACAAAATATTTACAATGGTTCGCAAGTAACGGTGTACGCGAGTACAACGGTATACATCATAGAAGTTATGAACTATGTGCGTAACTGTGTGTGGGGGGGGGTGTGCTGTGCAGCACTCCGAGTTGGACGTTTTCGTTGCAGACTTTTCGTTATCAGTCTAGTTTACAGCATAGATGCAGCTTTTAAGGTCTGATGTCTAACTTGACGAGGAAATGTTCGCATATAAAACGCTTAATTGGAAATATCCAGCATGCTTCAGCTGAACTTGACTGGAAAATTGCAGTTATTCACCACGTTAGTGCCAAATGTGACGCTACGTACAGATGCCTAACGCAACTTAGTGTTTCACTAAACCATCAACATGGATGTTTAGAAGTAGATTTCTACTGCACAGACAACGCACAGGACCAATGTAAAACGTTGTGTAATCATCCAACGTCAAGAAGTGTAGAATTATCACCGTCACTGTTCGCACATTAAGGCTGCACGTTCCCAAGTACGTGTTAATCAGTAGGGTTCAATTCATGTACTCTCAAAGCATCTGTTTCGTAATGAACGAACAACAGCGATATTGATTTGCAAACCTTCATTGATTGAGGTATGCAACATATCGAAAATTATTTCCGAACTGACATAACAGGACATTAAACATAAGGACGTCTTCTAATAGGTGCAATGCAACAATAGTTTTAACAAGTGATGCCAGACCTGAGCGATTGAAGATCCCTTTAACCTTGGAGTTATTGCTTTTTGGAATGTGAGATAATATTGTATTTTGTCTATTTAAAAAACTTGTTAATTTCTTCCACTTGTGATAAGGAAGCAATGTATGAGATCCAGAAGTTATTAATTTAGTCGAGAATTTAGTAAGAGCAATTGAGATCCACACCTACCTTATCTATCGTGTTAGGCGGAGGAAACGAAGCTATCCCCTTTTCAGTTTGTTATCAGCTACATTGGACAATGATATCGCCTTACTTTTCGCGCTCACACCACACTGTTAGCTGACTTCTTTCTCACGAGTTGCCTCACCAACCACACACGCCACCTAATGATACGCATCAGGTAGGCTCATAAACAAACTTGTCTTCTGCTTTGGAGCATCCCTCAGCATAGAGGATGATGAATGATGGTCATTCCTTCGTAAGCGCTTTCAAAGTCCTCTAATGGCGTGCTAGTGAGCTTAAGCATGATAAAACTCGTGTAGATAAATTGCAAACCCAGGTCTCTTCTAACTACAAAACGTCCAAGTGGCAAAGCAATTTATTGCTAGACTGGTGATTGAATACACTAATTCTTTGCTGATACTCACTTTTGGTCCGAAGGCCACCAATTTCAACAAGCACTCCATGGTGAACATGGCAGTAAATGCCGTATTCAGGTAGACGAGAGTACTGCAATAATTTTGATATTTTTGTGTCTCCAAATCAGGTGTTGCAGCCTCAATTTCAGTGTGATCAGGTCGATAATACTGAAAGAAAAATACAATGGTTGGAATTTTACCATACGAGTGACAGTGCGACGTGATTACTTGTGGTTTACACGTATAATGCACAGGGATAAAATGGATTGACGTCATTAAAGCTGTCGAAGCACATAGTAACAACAAAGACAAAGGACTAGGTCCACCAAGCACGCTTGGTTCTCAGCAAAAGCCAGTCGTTTTTCTACCACAAGTATTTGAGAAGAGTAAGCGGGAGAGATCAAACGAAACAACCCTGTTCCCGGTCTGTTTCAGCTCATGAATAAGGCAAAAAGTTGTGTAGAAGATTCCAGTAACAGCTATTCCTCGTACTTCGGTCACTAGCGTTTTAACATATTGCGAAACGAAATCCAGACTGATAAAACCTCTGATGTAATCATTACATTGTTTTTGTAACTAGACCAGAAGCCCCTGCTTCTTCCGTGTTTGGTCTCAAACGTTGTCGCACGCAAGGTACACACCAAACTAAGTGCCCAGTAATTCAGAAATAATAACGTAGTCATTTCCGTTGTAAAACCTACGGTAAGAGGGGTGTGAAGGGAAACTGATGACATTTGGGACGCTTCCTCTTAACTGTTTAAATAAAAGGTATAAGCAGACTTACTTTATAATTGTGACGTCATCCATTGTGGTGAAGTCATCGTCCTTAAGAGAACACATCCGCGCTACTTATACACACAAAGGTCGGAGCACACTTGTGGTTGGAACACGCGTTGCTTACCTTTATTTGAGTATGAGCAGCTAGACCTGCCTCGTGAAAGACATCATGGTAGACCATTCCGACCACATTTACTGTTGTCAGGCGTTTTACGTCATCATCAACCTTTTCCACGTTAGTTACACGTGGGAAACACCTCAGCTGTAGTGCTGTAATGCGTTTCATACCACAACAACTTCTACCTCATGAATTCTGGGATTCTTTTCTCATAGTAATGTTAGGTTGACCGACCCAAGAAGCTTCATTTGCCTTCCGGTCCAAAGCGAACAGCAATCAAATTAGCTACTAGTACAGATACTTATCTTACCAAAGTGCCGCACTAGCGAGCGATCGCCACTGATTCCGTTTCGCCGCCAGCTGAATTAAACGCAATGGGATTGACAGTCCGCCTCGATTCATACAGAGTATCGAAAGTTGTTGCCTTGTTCTTATGAAGTTCGAAAACAGAATTGTAGAAAGAACTTTGACCACCCCAGTCTCTCCCATGTTGAATGCCCAATTCTACATTGCTCGGCCGTCTGGATCGATTATGTTTGCTAACTCCCTTACTTTCCAGTCCTTTGTTCTCTGCCCCAATGCTCTTAGCGAGTGACCCCGGTGACTCATCTTAACTTCACCCCACCCCCATGGACCTGTCATTGTTCTCTTGACATAAGCGATTTTGTGTTCCCACAACTCATGTATCCAGTGTGGCAGGTCTGTCTGTCCTCAGCCCGTTCCCGTGGGCGGACGCTTACGATTGGCTCAATTGCCTTATCATAACTTCGGTCTCACCTCTGTGTTCATTTGTTTCGTGTGCACCTTGGCTTACGGACCTTTTGTGGATCTGATTGAAATCAGTTGGTAAACTTTTGTGTTTGGAAAACCGTTAAGGTAATTTCTACTTTGGTACGATGAATTTGTACAAATAGCACCGTTTTCTCAGGTCCGCATCTGGTCTTTTGTTGAATTTTCCGGTGGGGAACGCGTAGCTTAAATTTCCAAACGCCTTGTAGCGTTACAAGAATTCTGTCAGTCCACCTAGAATTCCACTTTGACAATTCCAGGACGTTTACCTCTCGATTAACTGGTGTTGGTTACGTTTACGCACTACTATACCTTGCACTCCAAAGTCCAGTGGTGACTTCATCTATCACAGAAATCCGCTGAAGTATTTAAAGGGTACTAATCGCTATCTACGCGGTACAGACCATTGTGCGATATCTCTTGTGTACTATGTAGCAGTGTCAGACCAGGGTCATGATCATGCCGTATCATTTCATCATTCAGCGTTTTCACAAAAGCCATGTGTGATGAGTACCTATCCTTGCTGCTCCAACACGACTACTACGCTATGCTCAGTGTTGATACCGCGCTTGGTTTCATTCGTATAATGGTTTGTGCCACAATGACCGAGGTTACTGCGTTTCACACAGACGGACGGTGTCCGCATAAGTTTGTTTATTTCACTGGACCAGAAGTTCAGTGGTCCCTCAGCTTTGACCGCCATTGTAGCATCGCTTTGCACCAGTTGTTTACACCTGGAGAAGGCAGCAGAAACCACAATAACAGGCAGAAGAAAGGCACTAGACAATGTCGGTATTGTGAATGCTATAAGCTAATTCACAGTGCACTCAGCGTTGTGTCCTTCTTCATCGATGTGTATCAAAATCAAAGAGGACGCGCAATGGTTTCCAAAGGTATGTTTGTGTTCGTTTAGTCTCGTGACCAAATTTTGTCCTATTTGGTCCATATATTTTTTCGCACTGTTTTGGCATTGGATCATTTACACGACATTTCGTTGCTCACGTGCTTCTACATTTTCTTTTGGCTTATGCAGAGTTCTTTTCAACGTAGCTGTTGGTTTGTGAGCCACCATTAGGTGATGTATTTTGAGTAGTCCGGCAGTTAGTTCCGAGACGTTATTCACATACTGCAAAACAATCCGTTTCATGGTATTGGTGTAGTTGTGACACTGGTCTTTTTTGGATTAATGTACCCTCGGATGAAACTGCGTGGGTACTCGTTGCGTCTGAAGGACCCAAAAATGCTCATCTTCCTTCTGTTATGCACCCGTGGTACCGCGATAGGATTCGATCCTGCGAAATAGGGTACTGATGCAGCTTGTCCTGTGGCATTTTGGATGATTGCTGTTAAAGTTCAGGATGTGGCCAGTGTGCGTGCCCTTCCTTTAAACCGAGATAGGTAGTTCTTCGTTCATTGTTCTGAAAACTAAAACGTCCAAAAAAGGAAGTAGGTTTTCATGCTCTGATTCCACGGGGAAACCAATGCTGTTCATTGCACTGTTCAATAACCCTTATGCCCTCTACAACTGAATGCGTTTGACAATCACAATGGTATCGACAACCCGTTGACTCCAAAAATTCTGATTAGTAACTAAGAGCAGACTCTCTTCGAACCTCTGCATGACGGTCTCCGCAATGAGTCCATATATGGGGAGTCCCACTGGGGCTCCTTTCACTTGCTCGTAGAATATACCGTTTAATTCGAAGTATATGGTAATGCTTAAGTCGAGAAGTTTACAAATGTTATCCGTCATCAAATTCCCAATGTTTTGTCCTCCACTGTTCAAACCTCCTCTGATACTACCTTTCATCACTTGTGTGTTGGCTAAGGTAAACAAGGCGGTGAGGTCGAAGGACATTATTATTTTTTAAATGTTCTATTCATACTCCCCCGAATTTCCATAAAAATTGATTAGCATTGTTTATAGAGTACTGCGAGCCGTTTGTCAGATGTTGAGGCTCTTCCATAATTCTTTAACCAGGTTATAAGTTGGAGTACCCGGAAGTGACATGATTAATCGTAGCGGTGCACCTTTCTTGTGTACCTACGGAAGTCCGTAAAATTATGCGGTCTTTGGTTCACAAGCCTTCATTCTACCGTATTCTTTGGAAGTTGGTTCAATTTCTGAAACGTTTTCAGTGTCCTATTCACTTTATTCGTTAACTGCATTGTGAGGTCGCTATTCACGCGGTAGTAAGGTGTTGTGTCGTCCAGGAGACGACATGATTTCTCAATGTGATCTGTTTTGTGCATTACAACAGCCATGCGCCCATTGTCCGCGGGCAGGATTACGACAGTTTCGTTGGCTTTCAAGGCTTTTATGGCGTTCTTTTCTTGTTGTGACTGGGTATTGTGTTATTTATTGCGTGGCAGGAGTGGAACGACGGCATGCCTTTTTTACGTTCTGATCCGATCGTAGATTCCATTGGATTGTAAAGCATTTCCGAATACCGTGAAAGTCATCATAGCAAACAAGCTCTTTTTCAGTGATTTATCATCAGGCTAAATACAGCACATTAAAATAGCTAACATATTCAGGTTACGAAACTTAGTAAGAATGGGGTAGAAAATTGACGTTACAGCCGTGTTTCGATTTGTTTACACGACTGTAGTCGTGGCATCAACTGTTAAGTGCGTGACAGATGGCCAAGGGGAGCCAGGGTTCTCACGAATTGCCTACGCACGCATAGAGGGATGTAAGGAATTCCGTGTGTTCAACATCTTTGAATTTCTAATCAAGTCCCTGGATGAAGACTTGTCCTTCAGTGTCACTGATTGGCCGGCTGGACAGATTTCTGACCCAGCCGACATTGATGTCTCATCCTTTGAATAAGGCATGTAGACTGTGTTGAAAACTTACACATGTAAGCATACTGAAGGTGCATACAAACAGCACTGCACGGCTATCCAGGACAAGTGGTGGCATATTTCAGATTAGCCGCCGTAAAACTTCCAGAAGTCGTCCTGAACTATCTGGTAGTCTGCTAAACTAGCGGACTCTAAATATTATATCAGCATCATCATCATCAGCGAAGCATATAACACAGGAAGAGTTAACTCACGATAGCCCATTTGTGAAACTAGTCGATGTCTAGATGCCTATGTGCTGCCCATCACAAAGCAGGAATATGTTCTACTGGTGATCTCAAGCTGTTCTAATTAAGGAACGTGGTTAAAGTAGTCTACCGATCTATCCTAGGAGTGCATCACAAGTGCAAAGTTGCTAAAGTTTGTGACACTCTATACAAGCAAGTGTTTATCTTCAAAAGCCCGAGAATTTGAAGCCAAGGCTCTACTTAATAAACAGTATCTAGTTTTATTTGTTTGTGCAATCTTTGGGCTATTTGTAGCCAATTTTGTTGATGAATACTATCTGTTTTACCAATGCACTTGTGCTTGTCACGTGGATATCTCAGTGCTTTCAGGAGGACCGATTCCACAAACTCATCGATCACAGGAGGCAGCGTTAACGGACACTAGTTTGCGAGCTCAATACAGTTTTATGGCTCGTGAAGATACGTAAGTGTTTCACATTTCCACATTGCTGGAATCTTAGGAGCTAGACCATATTGATAGAATCGGATGTTGGTTCCGTTAGGCTCATGGATACCTATAGCTGAACATATGGGTGAATAAGACGTGCAGTGGCTATGCTCAAAGCACGTTCGTCAGCACCGCTTCAGTAGTGGAGGAAATGTGAGCTATACTTAATGCTGGGTACTGGAGGTGGACAGAACTTTCAAACTTAGTGCCGGCTGAAAAAAGAGAAAGCTGGCTAGCCGAACAACCTCCTCGTGGTGCCAGCTGGGTGGTTCGGGTTTAACCCGTTCCAGCAAATGGTTCGGCGGCAGTGTTCCAGGACGTGGTGGGTTTTCGCCTGGCAAGCGTTCTCCCTATAAAAAGCCACAAATGTCTGCTTAACAACACTGCGACGTGGCGGATGTGACTCGCCACAAACTAAAGTCACTGGCCCGTGGACATTCGGAAAATGCTATCCAATCCACGAAAATCAATCGCTTATTCCCACATTCCTGACGATAACAAACAGTCAAAAATTCTGCGGCGCATTCAAAAACACAAGCTACATTCCTACACAATTACATACGTATATACACCCATATACTTACATACACTGTTATGCTAAACATGTCCTTTTGTACAATTTGTTCACACTATGTTATCTAAGTATGATCATGCCTGTAAAGGTGTGCCTCGCATTGTCGAGAATAAAAATTTATTTATTTATTTATATAAAGCTTTGGCCGCTTTTGTTGTGTTGCTGTGGTTCCGCGTTTCGTCCCACTAGGCTTGTAAATCCAGTTGCAATAGGCTTTTTGGATTGGGTAAAACAGAATGGCTAGCTGACGTTAGTGTACCACAGTCTCCTCGTGGACCAGTCATAAAATGCAGGAATGATGAGCTCTGCACTTAAAGTTTCAAGACGATGTGTTGTTCCGCGAAATCACGCCTCAAGGAAAGCGTGGTTAGATGGGTGGGGTGGAAGGATTTCGGTAGCAGCATTTTTACAACCGATGTCCGTCGTTACAAACAACTTCTCACCGATTTCTGGGACTTATTTAGGTGATGGTGTCCAGATCGGTTCCACAGTAAATCCGGCTAGTGCATGTCACTACTATAGAAGTTGCACCCATTCAGTATGTTCGGTGAACAAAATTCGTAAGTGGCCCATCATCCGTTAGTGAGAAATAACTGCTTAAACCAATGGTTTATTCTCGGCAACGTGATAGCTTGTACACCATATTGCACCTGGTGGGGAAATGAAACTGTTTTAGAGAGACCAGAAATTGCCCCTTACACGAAGGCTTTACAAGGTTAACCACTAAATATCAGAGCTTCTAGGATGTGAAAATTAAGCTTCGTGAGATGAGGACACAATGTTGCGTCCGCTCAGTACAATCTTCAAAGCAAGTATCAATATGTGGTACATTTTCGGGGCATCTTTGAAAGATAGAGGAACAATGGCTACAGCACACGCTTAATTGTTTATTCGTCGTTGTCACAGGCGCCGAAGCGATTCAGTTCAAGAGAATGTACTATTTTAACACACAACTACTTACGCATCTATGTTCGCTTCCAGGAGTATGATTCACCCACAAAGTGCATTTTCAACCTAAGATCGTGCACTTTCAAAAAGCGGATCGGCAGGGCGACAAGCGCGACTCGGTTAAAGATAAAAATACGTCCGGAGACACTCCTTCTATTAAGAACTCCCAAGGTGCTCGATCACCAGTGGCTAAGTAGCCTCTTCTGCAGGAACGAATGGATTAGATGATTTATGATTTCATGTACAGCTTTTCTGGATAAATTCGACATAAACGCAGACCAGGATGGTCTGTAAGCAAAAGCTTGGCTTCACGTCGCAGTCTGCAGCTACCCCTAGATAACCTGTTCTATCTTCACTCGAGCCAGAACAGTTTAATTTGCATGAAGGCTTGTGTGCGCAGAAACATGGTACTACGGAAAGGCATGACAAATAAGACAGAACTCAAATAGCGGGTCCCTATCTCCCACACAACTCTGAAACATCGTCTGTTTCGAAGTTGTACTTTCCAGGGGATATTTCTGTATCGAGAGTATCAACTACACACCACTTATACGAGTACCAGTTCTTGCAAATTTTGTTTGAAATCTTGAGATCAATTGCTAGAGCTCCGAATATTGTTCGTCAGTTTAACATAGGTTGTCTTCCTTTGATGTTTCTTCGAAATGTTTCTATTATCGGCAACTTTATATTTGCAACAGGAAGTCAGGGCGACCAGGACCACTGCGATTTACTGATTCGATCAGACGCGTGTAACCGATCGTAATTGGACCACTCTAGTTACTTCTGTAAACGAGTTTCGTTAGCAATACGGTTAATAACGCTACGAAAGTGCGTAATGATCGCCAAGGTGCGCAATGGCTGCTTTGTTGCAGAAAAAGAATTGGCAAGTAGGAAGTCCTAGTATGATTACAGAACAGCTGAACTCGACTGCCGGCAACCATGACCAAGAAACATACAGTATGCGTCTAATACAAGGCTCTACACATTTTCCCGATTGCTTGCATCATTAGTGCAATTAAATTGCTCCTTAAGGATTTGATTTGCATCCGTAAGCCAATTGAATATAGTCCTTAACGAATTGGAATCGTATCCAGTATCTTTCCGACTCACCATGAGCGCAGTGTCGTCGGTGTTGACCTAGACCAAATCAGCCAATGACGGTAGATAACACTTGCATGAATAGTATAGGTTGATGGTGTGCAGTGAATACTCGTGGGCGTTCTAATCTCCATTCAGCGAGGAGTGTCTAATATGAAGCCAGTTAACCACAAGTTAGGGGCACAAGATAGTTCAAACGCGTGGTGCAATGGGTGTGCCGTTTAGTGGGCGTAACTGGACTACCATGCACGTCAAGGCATTCCTTGCACACGGCACCAGTGGGGTGGAGGGAATGCGAACATAACAATGTGACACTCCGTCAGCGAGCTTATGGCTATTTTGTTATTGTGTTTGAGCCCATAATGGTTAGATTGGCCTACCACGTTTAGGCTTCAAAAACGTACATGACTGCACTGTGTCCGGATAGCAAGATATGCACAGATACATGACTGTGAATGTTCGGGTCCTGTGGTGCCGAATTGTTTTGATCTGCTTGCGAGTAAAGCGACGAAAGGGGCATGCGTAGCTTGCCACTTGACAAGTGGATGCTTTGGGTAAGAGAGGAATGTCTTTAGCAGCAACCTGTTGTGAGGGCTGACGCCGAAATATAACTTCGGCATTTTTGGTACAAGCCATGTATGCAGCTGAAAATCTGTACGCCCTAGGTTGAACGCAGTAGCCTTACCATGCAGACCAAAATAAAGGTGAGTCATTGGTGGGATAAGGGGTATCTCACAGTGGTTAATTTGTAGGTGATCGGATGACGTCTACTTTGGTTGATTGTGTGCTTCGTGTTCCCCCTAACGTTGCAGTTCTAGCAATTAACGGACGACTGATGTGACACCGCATACATTACCACAACTTAGGCGCTAAAGCGAACGCAGTCGACCGCATAGCCCCCTGAAATGTTTGACAACAAGTGACCAACCACCATTTCCCATCCTGAGATGGATCAGCACCTTACCTCTGAAGAGTAGTCTTAGCGTCTCTCACAGTGCCACTCCTCACGCAGCGATATATAATCTATGGCGTTATGCAATTTCGAGCTATCCGCAATAGTACTTAACCTAACGATCAATAGAATGACCTCTTTTTGTTCGTCGCAGTCAGCTGACAATTCGGATAAGTCAACTACCTATCCGGAAAAGCTTTTCCGGATAGGTAGTTGACTTATCCGAATTGTCAGCTGACTGCGACGAACAAAAATACTCGCTAAAACCCATCTACTCATAAGTAGAATGACCTCTTTTCTGCGCACGATATCCACTTCACAATACTAACTGTGTGCCATTTCCCCACCATCAACTGGCCACGTACATAGCAGCATATGAGCATACGCCATTAGCAACAAGGTAGTCCTGCATGCCAGGAATGATAAGGATAACCTCTGGTTTTCTGGCAACGCCTAACGCGGAGATATAAACGAATCCTCTGCGACAGCACTTTGCCTGAACATCGCCTTCGGGTGAGAGGAGAGCGCACTAACTTGCCAACTGTCCAATAGTAGATGTTGGTCTATCTCACCTGGTCTCATGAGTGTGAACGACCGGACTGATGGCCGTACGTGTGCATCTGGGTCCAGGTGTATTTGCCAGTCCCGTCCATCGTGGAAACGCTGGATGGGCGCGGATGGTTGAGATGAAGTCAGGCTATGGCAGACCTACGGCAGGGTAAGTTCGCCGATCGATACATACTGTGTTTCGGGCTGGTTGGAACTAAGACAGGCGTGCAAAATCAAGACAGCAGTGCATCAGTACTGGGCTACTGCGGGAGAATTGCGGTGGCACTTGGACTGGTCTAACTGACCTGAGCAAGGATTGTTCAATAGGTGCTTAGTGTTATCCCACCTAATAAAATCATTGTTAATGGCAACCCTCTTGTAGACAGAAATTTAGCTTGCAACAACCCACATTATCAAAAGGGTCATTCCTTACAATTGGGCCTTGCACATATGAAATGAATTGTTTTGTGAGAGGTGGCTTGCAACTTTATGTCTCCTAAAAACTACTACCTGCGGCATTGCCTATTCTCTCGTCACTGTCTTGATCGCAATTGCAGAAAACAAGTTGGGTCACGCTGCCCAGGTTTTTCAGTGTGACCGTGACGGGACCGAAAATTGTCTCCACTGCTGCACATGAGCGTTCATTCCAACATATTCAATGATGAGGCAATATTCCCTTAGCATGGAACTGAGAAACTGCATTTCTAAGCAATATCTAGTCCTCACGAATATTAAGATTCACGTATTCCACGAAGCACGAAATGCATCTGCTCTCAAAACTGATTTACAAATCATGGAATCACAGCACACGCATGTGGGTTCTCACGCATACTCACCACCATTTGCCAGTTATCCCTGTGTTAATTTCCCTGACTCATATTGCTGCTAAATCCAAACATCAAATTCTAAAGGATCTATAAGCCACGCTTTCACGGTCTGTGTTCGTATTGAAAAGTCATGGGACCATCTTTCTTTCCCTTTGTGTTACTGGTATGTTATTGTCTAGAAGCACTCATCCTAAGCCAGAGTCTATACGCCGATGAACAGGATAAAATTACGAAACCGCCTGGCCTATTCTCCCAGCACATCTCGTTCACATGCTTCCTGTATTCCTTAGGCATAACCATGAAAAACAAGCACTGGCATTGTGATCCAAGTTGCATAGAAGTGGTCAGTCTATGTGCTGTAAAATCAGCCTTCTCGTTGGAAGCTTCATGACCCGACGCACTTCTGGCACCATTTGCCCGTGCACTAAGTTTGGTCCAGAAATCGATGATAACGGTAAATATGTATCTTATCATAAACAGCATAATACTGTGCTTTGTCCGTCAACGAAGTAGGTGCTCAACCTGCTTGACGGCGTCTTACTTGCAGTGCAGAAATCGCGTGAGTTATTTGCTGGAACGTTTTGCAAAGTTGCCTTGTTGATGGCGCAACATTCTTTGACAATGCTGTCTTTCAGTTGGTCCAGTGCTAACAGCGTTTTCTTGTAAACTCTTCTTTTTATATAACCCCATAAGAAGAAATCTAAGGGGTACAAATCTGGTGACTGGGCAGTACAATCCTTTGGACCAACGCGGCCGATTCGCCGGTGGCCGAGCACCTCGTTAACATAACCTTGCACCTTTTGTCCATAATGAGCAGTGCGCCTTATTGAAACTATAACAGCTGAAGCAAAGTGCCGAAGTCACCAACGAGAATAGGTGGTGAAACATCTCCATTTTGTAGCTAAACGTAATTACTCCATCGCAAAGAACAGCTCCTACCCTATAAACAATACTTTTTCTGTCTGTTTTCGGTTGGCTACATGAAAGCCGGGAATCCTTAGTGATATTCTTTCTGCTTTCCTCGTGAACGTATACCAATCTCCTGGTGTGCATCCAACCGAGTGGAATATTTCTGAAACTTAGGTTTTCTCAACATTACTGCTTAGATGTACGAACTCTGTATGCGCCTCTGATGTGAACTTAAACAAAAGTGACGCAATATTTAGTCTGATACTTGGTTTAATTAACTTTATGATGTTTCCGACCTGAATTGACGCATATTCTGTTCTCTTCACGAACAAAATATGGTTGTTTATTCACATCAAAGCGGGCGCCACTCAGTAACTCAGATAACTACGTGTCGAAGATAATTTTTACAGTTTCCAGCATGATCAATCATGTTTTCTCAACTAAAAAGTTAAAAATTAGAGGAAGGCGAGATTATCGAACCATTAATTTCGAGAGATTGCAGGTGACTCTGTCTTCAACCGATCTAGCAGTTTTCACATGCGGAGACCTCACACTGAAGTGCGAACACGTTACTGACAACAACAACTTTTGCTCCAATGGTGATACTTGGATGAGATCATCTCTCTATGGATCGTTTGACTTTCTGCACTTCCTATGAAAAACTTAGAAGAACAAAGAACGAGCGACTAATTGCTCAGTGACTATTATGATCATATCATACGTAACTTCAATGAAAGTTACCATAGCAATATCGAACATTTTGTACAACGAAGCTTTTATCTTTGGAGAATATAGGGGAAACAGATTGGTTAAAGTTTGCGCAGGGACTTGGCACACTGGATGTTGTCATGCTAGGTGCTGAGCCCAGTTCTTCATCACAGCATATCTACGATGATTTTCCTCATCTGCAGAGGTTATGTAGTTAATTTTAATCAATTTGGTGTCGATCAGGAAGTCAAAATTTAACGATCAAATTATGCCATTGGACCTGATAGTTCTTCGCCGGTTGTTCCACCTATGTGCAGCTATTTACTCGTGCAGTATTTGAACAACGCTTGCAACCGATATCCAACGACTGACATCAACATCGATATATGAAGGCCCATTGCGATAACACTGGTGTCTATGAAGGAATCCAAAAAATACCGTCCGATTGCACCTACGCCTGTGATGCTGAAAGTCCTCGAGAAACGAGTTGGATTTGAGTTTT
Organism: Dicrocoelium dendriticum; assembly: GCA_944474145.2. NCBI lineage: Eukaryota > Metazoa > Platyhelminthes > Trematoda > Plagiorchiida > Dicrocoeliidae > Dicrocoelium > Dicrocoelium dendriticum. The sequence goes on from OX104065.1 coordinate 51,095,817, forward strand.
TACTAGTTCCCACTCCAAACGCGTTTAACATCTTGTGCACAGATTTAAACTATCCACACCATATGCATTGTAGTATGCTATGCGTTACCTCGCGTTCATATCAACCATAAAGAAAGGAAGGGTTGGCTTCTATTACCCAACTGTTCAAGCGTTTTTGGGAAACTTGCTAATTCCATACTTGTCAACCAGGCGCTTAAGAATGGCTTTCACATAAGTCAAAGCAGGCCAGTGGGTAACTATCTTAAAATCCAACTTCCCATAAACCCACTCGTTTTTCTACACAGCGTGAGGCTAGGCACACTGACAACTCCATGCCCAGACCAGACAAGAAACCGAAATCTATGCCCATGCGGTTCATCCTCAGAGTGGACCTGTGATGTCTACTTTGCCAATGTACCGAGCCACACCCAATGCCACGGTAGTCTTTGTCACTGCTTACAAACTCAGATTAACTGCTAGGTTTACATGCGCATCGATGGTGAACGTAGCTGTTAGAGGAACGAATCAATCCAGCCTGATAGATTGATCGTCGATGCAAGCTCAAGTGCGTAAATCAACTGCATTTGAACGGAATTCCATCTGAGATTCAGTGCAGACCTACGTAGGTTCATTAGTTAACTTCATCACAAGATGTGAACACGTCTGAAGTTCATTGGTTTACGTCCTATCCCAGTCTTCGTTTGCTTCTTCTAAAACATGATTAACAAGTTAAACATATATATACTCCGGTTGCGGCTCGTCTCGTGTTCTTGTACCATTTCTGCGTGGAAGCGGTCGCGAAGCAAGACCCAGCAGTAGACAGAGGTACCACACACACGCCCATCATGCCGCTAAAATATCAGACGACATCCCTTAATTCTATAATTCTAAGCGAACTGAGGACTCACCGACGAATGTCTTTTCCAACGTTCCCGAATCTAGCGCGGACTCGCAGTAGGCGAAGCCGTTGGATGCCAGGGAGCAGTGGGATTCATATGTTATCTAACAGACATTCATACTAAACCGGATAGTACAGTAAGCATTATGAAACAATCAAACTCGGCGCAACACGGCGAGTCACGACACCTATGGGTAAAGCTGCAATCAGACAACGAGGCAAAAACGATTTGTCTATCATCCACCAGTCTTCTGGTTGCATCCTGTGATCATGTTATCCCGGATCTCCCATAGAGCGAAAAACAGTTGCTTTTGTACAACAATGGAGATTGCCACCCGCAAAAGGTGGAAAAACTCATATTTCTACGAGTTGTCTCGGCTTTGCCATCGCAATGAGGCTGGACCTTACCGTGGTGCAATGGTTTGCGTGCCTCAGAGATCCACTGAGCTATGCTGGGTGGTGCTTTTGCACCTTCAGAGTCACTTATACCAGATTGGTCAATGGTTAGAGGCCAGACAAACTCAGCCTCCTGGTCCTCCAGGTTGGGGGTTGGGATGAGGGTGGCTCCTTATTCCTTAAAATGGACTCCTTGTAGCCCAACGCCAAACCCGCTGCCTTGCGGTCAGGTTTTTGAACCAAAGGCTTTGGTTGAGAACCCTAATCGTTCTCCTGTCTAGGCCTGGGCAACCTGACAGTATCCTGCCTACGCAATACTATGAATTTTCCTTCAAACAATTTCTTGATGCTCTGGCCACCGCAGAGGATAATAAACGGTGCCCTATCTGCTGCATCGAGCAGGGTGGATAGGGGTTTGGATGCTACTGCTCAAGCCTTCCCGTCTTCTTATTCCCCCTCTTACGCGTTTTCACTCTTACCGTCCCATTCCAACTTCACTTATATCCCCCCAGTTTTCAACCCCCGATTCTTGGCCCTCCCCCAACATGCTTTGCTAGGCATTTACCTTCTAATTTCAACTCACACGTGAACGCGGAGCGTCACTCCTCTCCTGTCGACAAGCCCATGTCCAACCAAGCGGTCCAATCCAGTTCATCGGCTTCCATTTGGAGCCCTCGATCCTCCTTCAGATTGGCATGCCTCAATGTACGCACACTGCTACAAATCGGTCAACAGGCAGCACTTGCCCGAACATTGGAGACCCTCTCGATCGATATCTGCTGCTTATCAGAGACTCGCCTGCAAGACTCGAACACTGTGCTCACTCTGCGATCCCCTTCAGGGGACGCAAGCAGTATTTTCTCATTGCGCCTATCCGGTGACGATGCAGCTTCGAGCACCGGCCAAGCCGGTGTTGGTATTGCCCTGAGTCCCCGGGCTGAAGCTGCTCTGGTTGATTGGATTCCAATCAGTAGCCGGATGTGTGCGGTCCGATTGGCTGGCTCGTACAAAGCTTCGAAGTCATGTGGGACCAACAGGTGTCTATTCATCATCGCTGCCTATGCGCCCACAAACTGTAGCGATGATTCGGTAAAGAACGACTTCTACCGCCAACTGACCCAGCTCCTTCGCCACAGAAGAAGCACGGACACTGTTGTGCTGGCGGGGGATATGAACACACAAGTTGGAAAGTTGTCCACTGATGAACTGCATCTGGGCAGTCAACACGGTGTAGGCTCCCGTAATGATAACGGTGAGCGGTTACTTCATTTGTGTGAAGATGCTCGCTTATTTCTTGCGAGCACTAATTTCCGACACAACACCCGCCGAAGGGTGACTTGGCGCCCACCAACCTCGAACCAGCCTTGCACGCAGATCGATCACATTGCGATAAGTTACCGCTGGAGAGGCTGCATCCAGAATTGTCGCTCGATTTGGAGCACATGTGTGGACACCGATCATGCACTTGTATGTGCTGACATGCGGATGCGTTTTGGCGGACGCCCACGACGACGCTGTGAGCGTATTGACACCAGCCAACTGACAAAACCAGCTGTTCTGAATGCGTATCGAAGTACGCTAACATGCGAGTTGAGCAAGCGCTCACAGGAGACAATTGATGGTCACTGGTCACATGTTCGCCAGACCTTACTAGCAGCAGGCAAATCCTCATGTGGTATGTCTAATAGACAACATGGACATTGGGTCTCTTCGCAGTCTCTGGAACTTATAGATGCTCGCCGGCAAATCGCGGCTGGAAGCGAGCACAATGAAACTCGCAAAGAGCTCCGGGCAAAACTCCGTGCTAGCCTGAAGACAGACCGCGAATCTTGGTGGTCTCATCGTGCGTCAGAGATGGAAGTGGCCGCTGCCCTTGGCAACCATCGTAAGTTATTCCGTCTGATACGGGAAACGGGCAGCAGGAGACCTGGTGTTAGTGAAACTATACGTGACGAGAGTGGACAGCCTATCCACAAATTGTCAAAACGTCTGGAGCGTTGGGCTGAGCATTTTGAAAAGCAATTTAATCGGCAAGAATTGTTCGATTCGCCGGTCACTGATCGCCCCGCTTCGTGGGCTGTCCCTTTGGATCCACCCTCTCGCTCAGAAGTCGAACGTGAGATCGGACTGTTGAAGTTGAACAAAGCCGCGGGACCAGATGATCTTCCTCCAGCCCTCTACAAATTTGGAGGCTCTGCTCTTGTTGATGCTTTGCATGAATTACTAGTGAAACTGTGGGAGCAGGAAACTGTCCCAACCGACTGGAGCCGCTCCGTTATTGTTCCCATCTTCAAAGGCGGCTCGCGCTCGGAATGCGGCAACCATAGAGGAATCAGTCTGATCTCCATCGCCTCCAAATTACTCGCGTCCATAATTCTCCACAGACTGACTGGCGCTCTTGAAAGCCAGATTCATGAGGAGCAAGCCGGGTTTCGTCGGGGTCGTGGCTGCATCGACCACATCTTCACCTTGCGTCAGTTGTTGGAGCACCGTCACACATATTGGCGGCCCACCGTAGTCGTGTTCCTCGACATCAAAGATGCCTTCGATTCGGTTGATCGATGTGCCCTTTGGAATTGTCTACTCAGGAAAGGTGTGCCCGAGAAATATGTAAATATTATCCAAGCATTATATGCGCGTAGCACGGGCAGAGTAAGGGCTTACAGCAGGCTGTCGCCACCCTTCAATATCTCCAGCGGTGTGAGACAAGGATGCCCGCTGTCACCTTTCCTATTCAACTTCGCTATTGACGAAGTCATGGAGATTGCATTTACAGGACATGACTTGGAAGGTGTGGAGCTACTCCCAGGAGAACGACTTCTTGACTTAGAGTATGCAGACGACATTGCCCTCATCTGTGACAGCTCCCAGACGTGTCAAGCCGCGCTGGACAGATTAGCACTGGCTGTCAGTCGCTTCGGGCTTTGCTTTGCACCACCGAAGTGCAAAGCGTTCCTCTAGGATTGGCAGGGTTCGCCCCCTGTGCTGACCCTTGGTGGGGATCAGCTGGAAGTCGTTCAGAAATTCAATTACCTGGGAAGTTGTATCAGCGCCCTTGGGATCGAAGACGAGATCACGAACCGCATAGCGAAAGCTCGAAGTGCTTTTGCTAACCTTCGCCACCTATGGCGACGGCGCGACATTACTCTCGCCCTGAAGGGTAGAGTGTACAATGCAGCGGTACGTTCGACCTTACTGTACGGTTGCGAAACCTGGCCCCTAAGATCGGCGGACATGAAGAGGCTACTTACGTTCGACCATCGGTGCCTTCGCAGTTTGGCTCACATCTGGTGGGAACACCGCGTGAGTAACGAGCGTGTTCGACGCCTTGTTTACGGCCTAGGAAAAGGGAATGAACCGCTCAGCACCGTCATTTCACTCACCAGGCTCCGATGGCTGGGCCACGTGTTGCGCATGCCAGCCCACCGACTCCCTCGACGTGCGTTGTTTGCTCACCGGGGATGTGGGTGGAAGAAGAGGAGAGGTGGCCAAGCGATGACTTGGTCCAGAGGAATGAAGGCCCTCACTTCGGAGCTAGCCTCGGTTGGAGCTTCACGGCTCCCTGGTTGGGGTCCAAAAGACGGTGAACACGTTTGGCTGGATACACTTGCTGATATGGCAAGGAGCCGACCTCAGTGGCGTTCCTGCTGTGAGTTTCTTTGTCCCTCCCCATCCCTTTAGCCTCCCCCTCCACCTACGATCTTATCTCATAGCGTAAAACATAATAATTTTTCTTTTTGCCTAGTAGCCGGCTGGTAGCTTACCGGAACGATGCCTATCCGTTGCTGGTAGCTCAGCTGGCATTCAACTGTCGTATTTATTTTTCCTTTATGTATTGTATGTATGTATGTATGTATTTCCTTTATGTATTGCGGTACAATAGCGGAGGTGTTTTACCATCTCTAGCTGACATGTATAATGATGATGATGATGATGATGAGGATGAGGAATGTCTCGGCTTTGAAAGGCTTCTGATGTATCGGACGCTCAAGCACATGAATGGAAGGAGTTGCACTACCTCCTTGAGGCATCCTCACTTAGCGAAGTGATTGCCAACTGGATCTTAAGACCACCGTTACCGTCCAACAATAAAGGGTACGTGCCAAGTGTGATGAACTTTGTTTTCTGCTCAAACGCATAACAGAAGAAGCTCTTGAAGAGTGACATACGCATGGCGATAGGCTACCATCCGACTTACGTTTTAACCCTTTCAGTAATAGACCAAAATTGACTGAGGGAGCACAAAGTCAACGGAACTTCTGAGCGACCCTAATAAATATTACTTTTCAAGCGGATACTGTGAGACACGACTAAAAACCAAAAGGCCAACAGTCCATCATTCACTCTTTGGAACGGGAGCCTAATCCTTTGAATCTTCTGTTCATCATAATGAAGTCACCCAAATTTCAACGACAGCAGTTCACAAAAATCAAATAGTTGTCGATCTCACAACGGTTGAAATAAGCCCACGTCTGAAACCTGCACCCTTGGACTAGGTTCTAAGTTCCTTGTGTATTAATGCACAAAGCCTCTTCACAAAATAACAAATCCAAGTTCGCCAGGCTGCAAGTTAAGTGTATCTCGTTATGGTAACTGAGATGTGACTAAGCGCCGAAGTCACTGGGGCCGAGATTGCCTTACTAGGTATATGCGTCGTACCTAAAGTTCAATTAAGTAGGAGTGCTGGTGAGTTTGTACCATCGCAATGATTAACTCCTAACGCGTTGGTGATCCAGAGTTACAACTCCTTGACTCGCTTTGGTTTTGCCTGGAACTATGGCATGATGACAATATTTACTTGCCGTCGTATAGCGCCCTGATGTACACTTTGGAAATGGGCAGTCGTCGGGATTCTGCTAAGAAGGCCGTTCTGGTACCGTCGTACAGCAAAGATATCCACCTGGTGGACTTCCACTTGCAAGCTCTAGATGTCACAGTTTTCCTCAATGCAGAATTCAATGCCTAGCTGCAGGGGATAGACGCTAGCCCACTACCTCTTAATCACGTGAGTTAATCCACAAAATTCAGAACGGGGAACAAACAGATAATTATGGACCACGTGTATACTAATGAGGAACTTATACTAGGCACATTAACAGTGAGTAGCCCCTCGGAGCGCAGTGATCATGCAACACTGCCTTTCTGCTGCGTCCGTTACGCTTTAATGAGTACCTCGAAGAAGCCCTATTGGTATACCACATAATGCTATCCGACCCTACCAAGGACACCCATTGATCGATCCTAGTTGATCGAGCCCCGATGTCGCCTTGGAGGAATTCGTTAACCATGAAAAAAAGCAAAAGCCAAACCAGGACTTTACGGTGCGCAATATCTTCGGCTGCGAAGTGAACCTAAATTATCGTATCCGATGCCAAAAGATCCTAAGCTCGTATATCGTCCCTTATTCAAACTCAACCACCAAATTTCGCTGAGAGGCCATCACTTAAATTTGACCACACAATATAGCCCGTTGGAACGCTGTCGAAACTTTTCCTCTCCTCGTGTATGCTGACAATGGAACTATCCTACTACTTCCCCTCCCTCGGCTTCTGCGTTTCGCGAACTCAAGAGGTAACTTTATGATGTACTGTCTCACTGACTAAATATTCATCCTTCATGGTTGCATAAAGTCTATTCATGGCTTTACTCGACCATACTTACATGAGCTAATCCAGGTTCTTGGGCTATGTTAATGGTCAAAGGGAAATCTACTTCTGTTTAGCGCAGAAAAGCTTGAAGCTGTACCTGTGCGCCACAGGCTCACGTACGCAAATGAACTTGGAGATCACATGTCGAAAACCGCAGGAGCGCAACCTTGGAGTGGTGATGTCAGACAACCTCAGCTGTTGGGTACACCCGTTGAAGACATCCAAAACAGTGAACTTACATGTTGACCTCTTACAGTAGGCGTTGGGCAACTCAACCACTCCATCTTACCCCAAATGCACGATGGATATGTGAAGCCCCATGTAGAGTACAAGATTCGGGCATGACAGCCCTGGTTAAAACTCGACCTGGTTGTACTGGAGAGCGCACAGTGAAGGGTAACCAGAAATGTAAAGAAAATATTCCTGTTGCCATGCAATCTGTGACTGAAATCCCTGGGTGCGTACAGAGAATTTATCGCCGTCTACGGGGCAAATGCATTCTGGTGTACCAGATCTCGAAAAACCTCCGTCACGCTTATCGCCACCTCCTGAAACTTGGCCGCAACACAAAATTGAGAGGTCACTATCTGAAACTGGCCACCCAATACAGTCGCCTGGAATGCCACCGGAATTATTTTTCATTCGAATTTGTCAGCCTAGGAATTCTCTTTCGACATTTGTCGTTTCTGCGCCCACGTTACCCATTAAAACAACGACTCGAAGATGCATTACACCGCACGCACATTACTTGTTTTGATTTCTGTTAGTTGAGTGTCGACATGACATAGCGAAATATTGTAGTCAGTGACCCCTATGAAATCGGGGTAGGCGGATTACTTATGTGTTCCTTTGGATAGTATGGTGAGTACACAGCTGCGTGTTTCACTTCCGTGTGACTTTTTTGATGATCTTAGGTAATTAACACAAACCATCTTATGGGACTTGTCAAACCTTAGCTTGTTAGCCGTAGTATACCATTGTTCCATGGTTTCATCACAGTAAGTCTACGGACGGACGTCACTTTTGATACCTTTACTTTTGTGGTTACAGTTTTCACCCCTAGGAGTTTTTAAGTGCTTGCTTTTGATGCGTATTTGGTCGGTTCTTTTATCACTCTCAAAGTTTCTCCATGTTTCCGACTGTTTTGTGAGAAGTCATGATATCCTTCTTCCTCTCCGCGTCTATAGAAAGGCATTCTTTTCCATCCAGCCCAGTTGGTTGCAGTGTTGTAGACGATGCCATTCTTGGTAGTATTACTCCAAATGTTGAGACGCAGATATTTCGAAAAGACCCAAATGAGGTTGTAGTTTAGTCGTATTCCGGATACGTTTGGCCCAGCGTTGCCAAATAATATGATGTAACATCTACTTTCCTTCATTCCAATAAGTTGTGGGCTTCTTTGAATGCCAGTTTCACTCCGAGTGTGAGCGAGCAAGCTATACCTTACTTATGAATGGAAGGATTTTGGTGAGTATTTTTGTTCGTCGCAATCAGCCGACAATTCAGATATGTCGACCAGCTGTCCGGAAAAGCACCAGACGGCCGTTTCGCCGCTAAATGCGATATAGCCCGACGCATTCTCTACTGCCATGCAGGCACCTGCCATGCAGATGACAGCGGTCGGCCTTCCGGCGTCAGGACTTCCCGGTTACGGCAGCTATGAATCGACATAGCATTTTGTGAAATCCGTGCGGGCGAATAGGTATTACTTATGAATGGAAGGATTTTGGTGCGTATTTTTGTTCGTCGCAATCAGCCGACAATTCAAATATGTCGACCAGCTGTCCGGAAAAGCACCAGATGGATTCCACAAAATGCTATGTCGATTCATAGCTGCCGTAACCGGGAAGTCCTGACGCCGGAAGGCCGACCGCTGTCATCTGCATGGCAGGTACCTGCATGGCAGTGGAGGATGCGTCGGGCTATATCGCATTTAGCTAACAGTTCACGATAGTCAGATACCGTCCTCCATGGCGCAGTTGCATAAGCTGCGGGCTAGTTGGCAAGAGCCACTAGCAGTCATGGGTTCGATCCACCGCAGAGGATCGAAGGATGCGCACCACTGATGAGCCCCAATAGGACGAAACGGCCGTCTGGTGCTTTTCCGGACAGCTGGTCGACATATCTGAATTGTCGGCTGATTGCGACGAACAAAAACGCTATACCTTGTCCGTTCGGCATCAAACATCTTGGTGTCCTTCTATCCCAAACTTTATCCAAGAATGTTTGTGAAGTTATTTGGGAAAGGTGTAGGATATTTTTTGTGCCACCAAACTCAACATATTTTGCTCACGCCATCAATGAATGTGTTTTTCACTTCATCGACTCCTTTGTTCCACAGTCATTTCTCTGTCCTTCTTCAGACGGAGCGCATCTTACGTATGCGGAAGATAAAGCTTATAGTTAAGTGCAGCGGATGAGCTAGAGATCGTCCAGTTGGTTTTATTTATCAGTAAAGGTCTTGCCGCACGGAATAGGTTTTCCTTTACGGTTCAGTCACTGCGCACTCTTGATGTGCAGCTCTATTTTCTCGTATTGCATTGTGGTATAGGTCCGAACTGTTTCAACCGTCACGCCCATTTATCAACCTGACAAAGTCGCTGAAGTGATACGCGACCATTTGATTGAGTGAAAGCTATATAAAAGTTCTTATTTCTATAAAATTTTCGTTTTTTACTTTGACACAGCCGCAGTCCACAAGGTCAGATGTCGGAAATTCACCCATCTAGGTACCCAAAGTCTATTGTGAATTAACTTGGCTTGACTTGATAACCCGCTGCACCATCGCCCTTTGTACACAAATGTGTGGTTGTATAGCATAATCTAAATAAGATTGCAAACTATCTAGATTCCCAGTTAGAACATGATTTAGATTCAACGCCAAGGAATACATAGTCAGGCTATCTGAGCTTGTTCAATCGGGTCATAAGTACTGTTCCGTAGATATCTTGAGCTTGAGGCACAAGTAAATTAGTGCTTGTCCGGCTGACATGAAGCATGTTTCTACACAGATTGCTACTGACTAACCTTCATCATCAAAATTAATGTGTTCAAAGCGATCATCATCATAATGTAGTATTCGAAGGGACTTGAAACGACCAATCGCCAAATTCGATATTTGACAGAATTCAGATTGCTTGGCATATAGCGGCACAGAGGTTTGGCATTGATAGCAAACTCCATACATTGTTTCTAAGTGGGGAGGGGGATCAGACAGAGAAGGTACTTTTTTCCTTGTTGTCAAAATAATGAATGCGGAATTATCAATGATTCAGTAGAAACCGGAAAGATAAGGGTAGATGCGATCAACACCAAAGAGCAGGAGATACGATATATGCAACGGCTGATGCAACAGCATTAGCGCAGCTGTTGATTGAAGCATTTTTGCTATACATGTTTGTAACTCGGCAAAAGAATCTCTAGCGGATGCGATAGATCGCCCTTGCAATGGGGAAGTATATTTTATAAATATTCAAGACATTACAGTATGGGATCACACAAACTCAACACAGTGCCTGTATCCCTGTGTCCAGTTTTCATGGGTTAATCCACACACAACCATGTTAATAGTATCACTACTTTGTGAGGGCAATGGATTTGGAAAAGTGGATGTCACAACATACATTCAATGGATATGGTTATAATCCCTCCGCTTGGAAAACGGGGGACGGACATGATACGAGAAAGGGCGCTCAGAACTATGCTGCAGGTAATACCATAGGGGCAGAATCAAAGGGCAATTGGCTACGGTCGTTTATGGAGTCCTAACAGAAGGTCTCAAAAATATAGGTTACGCGCCAGCGGAATATCAGCCAGGGGAACGATGCAGGTTTTTCACAAACAACGCAAGTTTTGGATGAGTATAAAGGCTAGTTAATATACAGGCCATTGTGGGGTTAGAATGTCGGCGAATCACTAGGTGCACCTGAACCCCTGGAGGTGTGGTGGCTGTGTCTGGCTAAGTCTAGGTGTGACGACTCAACCCAACAAATAATTGTGGGTGCAGGAAAAAGAGTAGGACAGGGCCAACGTCGTTTGGCGACACCAGTGCAAATTTACCAGCACCTATCGGAGCGAGGAGTTTATGCGAGCAATTGTGGTGCGTAATCCGCCTCAGGCGCGCAGAACTCATAGTGGGGGTTATATACCGGAGCCCATTAAACTATTGTTGCGATTGGCTACCACATGTACAGAAGCACATGAGCCGCCCTCAGTTCTCATTGATGACGGATCTAAATTGACCTAAGATATTTTGGCCAGAGGTTCGACTTTTTCCCGTTGAGGCTCAATTCGCTAAAATGACTATTGAAATCGGGGCAACGCAACATGTCATTCAACCGACTCGCGTAAATACGCACTCAGCAACTTGTCTGAACCTAATGTTTACGAGCTGCGAGCAGGAGCTAAAAGAGATCAGAGTCCTCGAAGCTCTGGCGGACAGTGACCACTGCTCCATTGTGGCAAAATTCGAATTGTCCTTAGCATATCACAATCAACGGAAGCCGATATTCAACTATTGGAAGACGGACTTCAACGGGCTGCAAGTCAGACTGATTGCACCCTACCATAGCATGCGTCGCTTAAGGCCTGTTGATCATTAATGAAGGGAAAGCTTAACTCTCTGTGTACTCGGTTCGTTCCCCTTAAGTATTCAAAAATCGGACCTGTCAAACCGCATTGGTTTGATACGGAATATAGACAGTTAGCGCGACGGCGTCGCAAACTTTGGGATAGATACGTCAGCTCGGGTTGTGATGAAGATTACATGGTGTACAAGAGACAGCGTAACTTATGTAACGCCGCAAGGATCAAGAAACGCCAGCAGTTCAAGGAGGAGCTAGCATCCTCGGTCAAAACTGCACGCAAAAGAATATTGGCCTATTTGAAACGTCAACAGTAACTTGGGCGCGACCTACCGGTCTTAGAGAGCATGGACGGACAGACGCTCATTTCAAGTGCGGAGCGCGCGGACGCCTTGGCTACGCACTTCCTCACCGTATTTTCCAGTAAACCGGCGACTGTTCTAGTACCGGCATAGGTTGCGTCAGTCTTGCTCGACAGGCTACAATGTGATGCAGTCGAAGTGTATCAGCTAATCGTCAACCTCGATGGTGCAAAGCCCCTCGGGACCAGACGGACTTCACCCACTAATACTCAACTCCCTATCGAATATCATCTCACCAGCTGTGACAAACCCATTCAATAAATCAATCTCTGAGGGATCTGTCCCCAACGACTGGAAATGCTCGATAGCGAGACCGCTTCTAAAGGGTTGTTATCCGAGTAAAACAGAGAACTATAGACCGATCTGTTTGACTTCGGTAATATCCAAAGTTCTCGAGAAGGTTGTGGAAAAGTGTCTGCTGTCGTTCTTCGAATCGATGGACGTATTGACGCCAGTGCAACGCTTTACGAAAGGGCGATCCTGCATCAGCAACTTGATGTACGCAAGCCACCAGTGGGTACGAGCTCTCAATGAACAGAAGGATGTTGACGTGGTGTACATCGACTTTAGTAAGGTGTTTGACAGAGTGAACCACGAGGTACTCCTTCGTAAACTGAGGACATACGTAATCGGTGGCACGTTACTTCAGTGGATACAAGAATTTATTGTGGGACGAAGGTTTAGAGTACAGGTCAATGACTATCTGACAGACTGGTTCCCATCTATCAGTGGCGTGCCTCAAGGAACTGTACTTGGGCCAGTATTATTTCTTATTCATATCAACGATCTTCCGCAGCAGCTCCAGTCACCATGTGCCATGTTTGCAGATGATTTGAAAATCTGGAGGATCATTGAGAACCAGGACGACTGCGCTCGCCTCCAGCATGACTTAGAGCGACTGTCAACGTGGTCCACTGAAATGCAACTCCCTCTTAACGCAAGCACTCGGAGTTCATCAGTATCACCAGACGTCCAGCCACTGGATCATACACCTTGGACGGCCAGTTGCTCCACCCCAACACATCTGCCAGAGACAGGAGTTCTCTCGCGACATGATATGAGATCACTAGAAAATACAGAGAAATTGTACCGTGCGGGACTTCCTATGCTCTGGGCATTAAGACGCAGTTTCTCCACATGGTCCGAAGAAACCGTCCCTCGTCTATTCACCTCGCTCATTAGACCAATCCTTGAATACGGTGCCCCAGCTTACCATCCGATAACCCAGTGGGAAACTGAAAAGCTGGAGAAACTGCAGCATATCGCAACTAGAATGATATCGAGTCTATGAAAGCCTCCGTATAAAAAAGGTTGTGAAAGGCTCGGACTCTACACACTATCCTACCGCCGAGTAAGAATTGACCTTATTATGATCCATCGAATAGCACACTTGAATCACTTCCCCATACTGCGGCCAATATTTCACCTACGGAACCCTGTAACACCCGAGGACACCGTTACCATTTCAGGGTCCCCAGCATGAACAAAGTATCACATCAGCTTTGTATCGAACGAAGAATCGTAAACTTATGGAATACACTACCAGAAGGATTAATAGAGGCCGATTCTGTGCAGTGTTTTAAAACCTGTATCCAAGATTGTTTTGAAGACCTGTGCTTTTGTGAAACGATGCACATACAATGCCAAAAGAAGACATCGTATGCCCGGAAATAATGACACCAATACAAATTCCTAACCGAACAAGGATACACGATTAACGGACCAGACAACCGCTGATGATTCACAACTAAATGTTTTTGATTTTTCGTAATTCGATAGAGTTGTACAGAAACCTTTCTACTTGCTCTTAAATACAGTCTCACAGTCTCGTACTTAACATCTTACGGGGTGGCATTTCACTGATAAACTGATGCACAGCGGTAGTTATAATGAAGGACTGACCTGGTTCTTGTCTAATTCATGATCAACCAACTCGTTTTCTCCTTGTTCTTGAAAAGTAATAATAATAAGAGCGACGAAGATGTTGACAAAGAAAAAGGGAAATACGATAAAAAAGATTATGTAAAATATGGCCATCTGCTGCCCGTAATCCTCTTTTGGACCGAAATTTGTTTCAGTGGCATCCATGGAATTTTTCAGGATACTACAAAAGAAATAGGAGAGATGCTTCGACAGATCAAATTCAAGAGTTGATATAACAGCTGTTCTTGTTTAGGTGAAACCGGTCAGCAGTAAAATTCGAAAGGTCACTATACCAACGTACCTAGTTTCCAGAAGCGATGACTGCTTGACAGTCTCAAATGCACAGTGGCGAATCTCCTCCCAAGCCTAATTCCATTCCCTTCTTTCAGTAACTTCAACTTACTGCCTTAAATCTTCCTATTTTATCAGCCAATTAACAAGGTTCGAGGATTTACTGTTTCCTTACCTGTGCTCGCAGCAATGTGCTTAACTATCCTAGCGAGATAATTAAGGTCGGTGAATTGTCTAAATTGATGACTCACTGGTCAACTATGCCCGCTGTTGGAAAGCGTAAAGCTGGTTCCAACGCGAAGTACCCGACCAAAGCTTGCTAACCACTAACATCTTAGTCGCCAACTGTGCACACGCAAATGTCGGCACCCGCACAGAAACCACCAGGTCATTTCTGAGTCCCTGAAAACTGATATTGGTGTCTGACTAGCCGCTATAAACGTGTCCCACGACGAATAAATGGTAAACTATTACTGATATTATTATTAGTAGCCGTAGTGACTGAAACATTCAATAAAACCCTGTTCGCTGCTTTATTCAAGATACCATGTACCTAAAGTATGATGACTTCAGTGGACAAATTTGAGGTGTTCGTTAGCCCCATGATATTTGTTGCTCTGGCGGAGCTGGAAGCCACCTTAAAGTATGTACCGTACCAAATTTTTGGTTTCTTGCATGGTCTCCGTAGAAGGCCTAAGACCTATCGACCAGTAAGTATTGTGAAAACCAGCGATGACTAACCATATTGAGTCAAACGACAGTCGCTTTTCGGGAAAAACGGAATGGCGACTAATAACCTAAGTTTTCTAAGTAGCTCACTTAAAAGTGATAACAAATTTTTCCCTTTCGTTACATTGTCTTTTAACATGATTGGATGGGTCACGGGCAACCATTGTCCTTCACTTATCTTCTGGGTACTGCAGTCTTAGAGACCAGTTTTTTGAATTGTTTAGGTCCATCGGAATATTCATGATAGCATAGATGCAAGCAGAAATCAGCTACTTGGAACATCATCAGAGTGAAACCAACGAATTTCGAATAGATGCTGACTCACTTTGGACCAACGAGCATGTGAGTTCAGTGTTGCGTCAAAAATTTTCTGTCCAAGCTAGCCGAAACACCGATGCTGTCTCAACCCTATTCCCTACTGCGACTACCTTGCTCAGTTGATTGCAATTCTAAGGTCTTGGCTACAGTAGTTCGAAGTGATGGACTCATAAACGCCGCAGACTGAATCAACTTACTCCGGCCAACCTTCACCGGTTGTGACGGTATACAAGGTGAGCATGGCGGCGATGACGTTGTCATAGTTGAAGTCACGTGAGTTCCATACACGAGCGCGAACCACGGGTACTGGACCTTCATCGTAGGCAAAGTAGTAACCACTATGATGAAATAAAATGAGATATGTCAGAGGTAACCCGGGGTATAATTTAGTAGATGCAAAGTGCGAAAGAAATCCCCATGTGCAGTGTTGATGTCAAGTTGTGAGTGAACAGTTTTCACTAAAGATTATCACATCATCAAACGGGTAGATGCCCAATGGAAACAGATAGCAGCAATCTACAAACCTGCCGGCGGTGCGAAAAAAAGCAGATTTTCGTGCCCGAATTAGTTGAACATGGGGTAGTTTGTACAGAGTATACAAAACAAACTTGTTTGGACACAAGGAGCGCAAATCTCTCTTATACTATCTTGCGACAAGTATTACCAGTAATACTGCCACAATGACCTACTCATTCGTCAAAAATCGAGTGAGAATATTCATCGTATCTCTACTCCATTCAAACAGGTGTGTTCGGGTGTCGACTAGAAATTAGATTATTTTCCCAAGTTCTCTCCGTCGGTTATGTTCCAAAGCCGGTTTTAAATGGGGTGTAAAGAGCCGAGGAATACCGGAATTGTTGTTCGGCTATGTGCAAAACGGTAAAATAATCCTGGAGAATTAAATCACGTTTATTAAGTCAAAGCTAACAAATGCTTTCCATTGCAAAGCTTCGATGACCTGTGTGCAATTTGTTGTGGGTAAGGAATAACACATCGTTGCCTAAAATACAACCAAGTTTCTAAGTGAACGGCTATATGTGTCATTCAGAACTTGACAAATGGCTCAGTTTGAATTGAATGAGTCAATATTCATGGTGTCGTACAGAAAATATGGCCTGTATTCGTCCGGCAAGATTGTTACTAAAGACAACTTTGTTCGATAAGTTTCAAACAACAATTTGTTTGATTTATTTGCGAGGGATGAACGTGATACGTGAATGTTCACTCAATCGGAAAGAGTGGAAAATGTAATGAATAATCTTGTTAAAGTTCTGCGTGCATAAAGTTAACACGCTGTGTTTGTTTAACATTCCTTCTGATTTATTTTAGGAAGTGGCGTGCCACATTCTAATCTCGAAGGCTATGCCCACAACAGTTTTGTGTGAACGTTTGGACAAAACAAAGTCACTGTCGGTGGGAAAAGTCAGTGAAATATCTCATACTCACTGGCACTCTTCCCTGGTCAATTTGGACAAGTCGTTACAGTAGAAGAATTTGCCTTGGAAGAGCTGTACCGCCACAACGGAGAAAATAAACATGAATAGGAGGTAAACGACCAGAATTATGCAAACGTTCTTGAGAGAGCTGACTACACAGTCGAACACAGCCTAGAAGAGAGAAGAGGAAGACGGAAACAAGGTGTCACCGGAGCGAACGAGACAAAATAAGCTTTCGGTGTATCATAAAAGCAGCTTGTGGCGCTGCCTCAAGTCATGATAGTCCATTTCGATCGCATTTTCAAAGCAAACAAGTATTTATTCTGTGATCAAATACCAAGTTCTGTAAGTGTTGAACTTTACTTGTGGGTATGCCTATAATGCTGCATCGCGATTAAAGTCGCACAGAGATTTACTACTAGCAGTTAGAAATTACATGGCGAATAAAATAGAGCATTGGCATCCCCCAATCCGAGGATTAACAGAATGCGATAATTAGCAAAACAATATGTTGTGAGTACTTTTGCCCTTATACATGAACCGATTTATTTATACGAATATCGTGCCACCTTGCCGGAAGCACACTCAATGAATTGGAATCGTCCAGTGCTACCTAACGTGACGTATCTTTCTAGGTCAGCGACTTATGACGTCACATAACTCGACGGTTCCGGTGCTAAGACCTATGCGTGTCATCCCATCGCCCCTTGGCTCACGAATAAGCCCAAACTCAGTGCTGTATACCACTGTATACTGTGGCTACATGTCGCTTTGTTTTTATGTACCTAAGATTATATCCCACTGCGTGTATTTCCCCTGCAGTCTAACTACTGCTATTGCGGCTGCATGCTTTGCAATGTCGCTTACTTGTGCGTCTGTGTCGCACCTAACCGACTTCCCCTGTCATCCCAGAAAAAGCAACTGAAGCTTAGTGCTCACTTGACCGTTAAGGGCATTGTCAGTCCAATAGCTGTAAGCAATCCATGAAGGTTATAAAAACTGGGGTAGAGTTAGCAATTTCTACCTCTAGTTGGCATTAGGAAAATGGTATATGCATCTCCACAAACTGTACCAAAGCAGTTAAGTCAGGATTGGCTCGTTCGTCTTGCTCATCCTACTTACACCTTAAATGTGCTATCATACACAGCGTGAGATGATCAACCGAACAGCTCACGTAACATCCTTTGCTCTCGGGTAGACTGTTCAGCTATTACACTAGTCAAGTGGAATATCATCTCAACCCAGTGGTAAAACCGGTTAGCAGCAGAAGACAACTGGTGCGTGAAGGCGAGGAGTGCTTCGTTTTAAAGTGGTAAACGTTAGATATTTAGCGGCCGTCAGGTAAAAAGAGTTGCACAATAGCTGTAGAAGTATCCGTAATGCCCTATCCTGTGATGTCTTCGCCTCGTTTAATGAGTTTCTCGCTGTGATTCCCAATACCTTTTACCTAACCCTGTTCTTTATCTTAAACCCCCACTTCGTGTGATCTGGCTCTCAATCCAGATTCTGTAGTCCGATATCAGCTGAATTCTATGTTCAATTGCAATATGAAAATTTCTCCTTGCATTTGACCGCTCGCAAGTGGACCTGGGTTCAACTTCTGAACAAGTTCATTATCGCTTCAGATAGTACCATCCAATGTCTTACAGGTACTTCGGAGTGTTTTAAGATCTATCGCTTTGCGCCATTTGAACACTGATGGGTAAACCAGGTTGGTACATTGACGCGCCATAAGCGTGGCTCATATTACCTCCCAACAACAGTGACCTCAGAATATTGCAATGTAGATGTGGGTGAGGTCACACATGGAAACTATTTCGTTCGTGCAGGTTATAGTTTTCCTTCCCCATTTCTCTATGTAGTTGAATACCCACAATATCAGATCACCACTATGCGTAGCACGCAGACATCAATCCCCACAAGCTTGTGACGCATCCCTACTGATTCCTCAGTTACCTTAATTCAGTGTTCGGATAAGCCGCGGCGCACAGAGACGTCGCTAGTTTGTTCCACTTATGACTTTAAGCCATATTTGTCGGGCTATTGATTGAATTAAAGTTGTTGACACCATTGTGCTGAAAGCACATATTGTTGAGATATTGTACTATTTTGTCTCTAATTCTTTGTAAATACTACCGTTATCCAGTACCGGCGTTGTTGTTTTGATCCCGGTGCAAACGCATTTGCCTAAAATTTCCAAGCGTTTTGTTGTTTACTAATGCTTATTTAGAACTCTGAGTGGAAACGCTCACATCCCTGGTTTCTTTTCAAACTTTCGTACAATGCAGACGCAAACAGACGTGACTCCGCTAGCAAGTTGTACTCATGGTAACGACAGTCGAATGCTACATAAAACTATGTCAGACAGTTATTGCATTGCTCAACAGCTTCTAGACTCCATAGGATAGTAGCAGCGAAATTGTACGTTCATACGCAAATTTAATACCTCGCATCCATCCCGAATTACCCGCGGCCGCAGTCAGGTATGCATCGATTGTCACAACTTTCTCCTGGGATTCAATATACATATTTTTGTTTGCCATACTTGCAAGCAAAACGAATGCCAGCACAAAATAATCATATAACTCAAACACCACTAGGAAGAACGTCAAGATCAGCGGCCAGTTACTTTACATTGCAGCAACCCAGAGTCCTAACACTAGTGCCGTTACTGCTGTGCACATCATCATTCTGTCATGCCTTTTGCCATAACAAGGAGGTAAGCTGTCCAGGAACTTTGAAACCTGGAACTCATTGTACCCTCCGGAATATCAAGTCAAACCCATAAAGTTTGTACCAGTTACGCGTCACCTGAACTCAAGGTGACGTGGCGGAACTTGACTTATTCGAGTAACTAAAACATACTACTGGTGTATAAAACTTGTTGATCTCCGCAGTCTGTCAGGAGCACAGAGCCCACGGGATACGCATCTTTCTATGTGTCTCCTGAAATAAAGGAACTTTAAAAAGAAACAAATCTGAAGAATGTAGTAGGTAAGTTTGCTGAAACATATTCAACATCTATTGTAAGCCTAAGTCTTCATCCTTCGATAGACAAGAAGTTGAAAATCATGGGTTCAAGAAGATTTTCGCTTGCATTGCTATAGTACAAGCAATCGAAATGTCGCCTGTCTCACCGAATCATGCGCCGTGCTTTTGATTGTAGTAGAAGCTGCTATGTAATTTAAGCAACTTATGTTGGAAATGTGAATTATATGGTTCAACCATCAGAAAAGACTGTTGTCCGAACTCCGGCGAAATGTTGCAGCAGCCGAGAAAAATTCAGATACCTGACCGTCTGCTCAGTCATATCTCCCATTAATGCACAGGATTCCAAATTGGCCACTAGGCTACACCAATGTAAATCAAGTTTAGCCAATGAGAAAGCAGATTGCAGACGAGATAACCGTATTTCATGATAAAACTAGTGGTGGCTGACCATTCGCCGGTCGGTAAGTGCTCACCTTTGGCTAATTTAACATCCGGTGTGATTGTGGAATCCGGAAAGGTCATATGGTTGTACATCAATCCTCAAGAGTTCCTCACCATGTTGGCATAACTGAAGGAAAACCATACGACTTGTATGCGTGAGATCATCCCCGCTACTAAGACATGATTGCACTGTACTAGGAGTGACACCGAATTCTAGCTACCATCATGTTGATCATCAGGTATGACAGATTCTGCGAAGGAGGCGGAGTGGTCTTTGTATAGCAATAAGCTGCAGTGCGATCCAAGGGGGATCGAACTAAACTGCTTCCTGATTCTTCTTGATATTTGTTACAGTCAAAAGGTAGCTACACCTATTCTACAGCCTTTGTGCACATCAGAGCCGTAGAAATGAAAAACCATCAACTGCTTGCACTGCGACGTGCAGTTAACCGCAACTTTACTGATATCCTCATCGTGGGTGATTTCAGTACACACACTTCGCGAACACCTGTTACGAACGTAAGACAATTCACTGCCAACAAGCGGGATCAGAACTCCGGTGTTCTACTTTACAACCACATCTTTCGGCCCTTAAGTTCAGAACAAGTAGCCAGCCGTCTTTTCTGATCCTTGCGCCAGACCAGCATAATATGTATGTATCCAAATGGGTGCACTGCCAGCATTTTACCCTTGCAACGGTAAATTTACAAAACAAGCACCATCAAAAATGCTAAGTTTACAAATGGGAGGACAAATGAAAAGGGTGTAGTCATAACTCGAGCAAGCAACGATCGCATGCGCTTCACTATATCTTCGGGATTGCGTCCATTCAAACGGACAAATTTCCATTAAAACATTTCTGCATAACTCATTACAGTTGACTTAAGACTTTGTATCCAAAGACGCTAGCTCGGGGATTTGTGCAATATCTCAGCTTTTATATTTAAAAGGTGGATTGAGCAGATTGGTCTAGATAAGTTTGGACGTTAATTTAAGAAAATATCTGTTAGCTTATTCTTGCAAAATGGAATACCCATAACTGGCAGTATATAAAGTGATGTTCGGCGAAAAGGCAACGTCTAATTTAAAAGCCGCACCACATCAATAAAGATTATATGGTTCATGTACTTACGGTATCCTGAGTGCCTTACGGTCTGCAAAGATTATGCAGTCCTGAGATTTGTCGTCAGTTGCTATGTGGAGTATAGAAATGATAACGTTGAAGCGACATGTACCACTACTCAACGTGACCTGTGGTTGAATCTTGTCAGTGTCACAGATCAGTCGTTCCTTGATGAAGATCCTCCGGAGGTCGCCTTTATAAAAATTAACGCCAGGCCTACCGGACTGATGAAAGGTACTTTAGAAAGGAATATTTTGAAGTATCCAGGAGCGGATGTCTTCGTAAGGAGTACTACGCGGAAATATATCAGCCATATTAAATCAAGGATACCCTATAGGCACCCAGGAAGAGTGACTTATCATTAATACGCAACGCGGCATGACAAGTGTGTAGGTTCTCTCCAACATACGGATGCCTAGATAACACCACGTAACCACTGCACTCAAATTTCCCTAGTAAACTATGCTGCACAGAAACAGAATACCCTAAGAAAACAGCTCGAACCGTAGGTCAGTGTATAATTACGTCAGTGAACTTCGAAATGTCAGGCACATCAGGCGGCCCACAAGAATGACTATAAAATACCCAACTGTATGCAGGCGCAGTTTATTCCCCGATTTCAACTGATTGTGCGGCTGCTCCATTTTCCTGTCTTCGCCACTTCAACGCTGAGACCCTATGCAACAGTTGACGTCTCTACACTCCAACAACTATCCTGGAGTGGTTACCATTAGTCTGTAGACACTGGAGCCTTAGTGAGGAAATTGGCGGAAATGCTGACTCTAATTTTAACAGTGTATCGATGGGAAATAGACTGGAAGGTCGGAATGACCAGTTCGTCACAAGAGGAAGATAGCAGAACTGAGTCTGCGAAATATCGTTAGAAAGCATTTCTTTGGATTCTGTCCAGCATCTTGGAATCCATCGTCGCGGATACCCTGATGATCTATTTGGAGCATTGTAACATTATTGCTCCCGAGCATCATGGATTTCGTCGGCAGCACGCATACACAACGAAACTGCTAATGGTGTGGTGTAGTTGGGTTGAGTCCATTTGCAATGGACAGGAAGTGGGTGCAGTTTATCTAGGTTTCACGAATCCCCCATTCTAGGAACAAGTAAAACTGTATCGATGACTCTACCCTGATGTTGATCGCCAACATTTTCCTTTAAAAGCATTTGTTGCTTAGAGTTTAAAAACCCCTGTCCGATCGTACACAAGTCATATGCGGAGTATCGCATTCAGTTATGCTCTCGTACAAATTATCGCCCCTAATTTTTTCACTTTTGCTGGTGACACCGTGATACGGCGAAGGAGTGATATTATGTTGATAAACAGCTGTTACAATATGACCTAGATAGGGTACATTGGTGTTTAACTCAACCTCTGCCGCAGTTCGCTATGAGTGAGTGCTAGGTACCCGCCATACGGTATCAGATAATGTGTCCTTGTTGACTCGGCACAGATGCACCGCAAACCTCCTCTGTGGAACATCTTATTGGCACAATAGTTTGGGGCAAGTTGAATGTCCCAGAAAATCAGAAAATGCATCAGAGTCAGCGATCAACACCGTAAACTCTTGTGAAGGGCTTTCAGTTAGACAGACATTCCTAGCTTCCCGTAAATTGCTCAGTGCTATTGCTTCTTCTCAGGTCGTGTATGCAGTTCAAGCATTGCTACCGTATTTACGGTACAATTTCACTGCCCTGGCACAGCTTCATCATCAAACTGCCAAGTATGTTGTTAGTGTGCACTCCCCATAGAAGCAGAGTTTAAAGTCCTTTGTCGAATTTAGCGGTCGGCGTCGGTGACTAGGGAACAAAGTAAGTATCGCTTACCTGATACTACACGATCGATATAACATGTACCGTTCTGTACTGAATGGTTAGCCATAGCACCAGCGAGATAAGCCAGTCACTAAAAGTGACGGAATGTGCGACTGCATTGATGGAGTTCGCATTTCGAATCTGTCATCTCCACACCAACACTGACACGCGGGTAACACACTCATCCATCTGTATTTCTCCCCCCCCCCGGTCCCATTCCGGGGGCAGAGGCCTTAGCTTTAAAATCTGTCACCAACTTATATTGTAAAGTAGCTTAGGAGGGAGAACTATTGCTTCACAAACACGTAAGAAGGATAATCTGACTTGCCAGGGATATTAAGATGTCTTCTGTCGTTACGTTAATCAAAACACTCTTTAGACTAGTAAACGAGACTTGTAATGCACAGATCTATATGTTTTAGTAAACCATGGTACGTTACTTACTTTGAAACGAGGTCGCAGCCACTAGTACCGCTGAGAGTGTGAAACAAGAGTTCCGGCTTAAAGACTATTTAGTTTGATTTAATTTTGCTGCTATTCTTATGAATACGTCTTCAAGGTAAAGATTACTACATAAGATAGTTCAATACTAATGCGAAAAATTCGTCACGCCGCGACCTTCCTTTCTACGTATTCCAGTTAATTGAAAAGTGTGACAGAACAATGAAACAATGGTTTATAATGGGCAAAATAGCACAGACTTAACATGTCCCGTACATTGGTAATAGAAGAAATCGAGATTTAAATATTACATAAGTGGACCAAATAAAGTACGCGTGGGCAAAGCGATAGAGTTATTGTGTTAACAGGGATGGTTATAGGAGTGTGAAAGTACAAGCAAAACCAAATAAAAATTTGTAATGGTTAATACTCATAGCAAGTGAAAGCAGATTGCTCACCGCTGTGCACAAATTTACATGCATCACTGTGGATCATTATTCCAAAGTGATTAGTTAGCCAGAATAAATCCAGAATATCCGATCAAGTAACACAGTGTGGAGCGTTCAATTCGATGTTCAATCGTTTAATGAAAACAGCTAATGTGGGGGCACAGACAACTGAGTTGGGAAGGGCGTTCCAGGGTTTACAGATCCGGAGGGAGAAATAATTTCGTCTACAATCGAGACGACTGTGTTGTTGACTCAGTTTCAGGTTATTGCCTCTGAGGTTGGTGCTCGGGCTGCGTGACAAAAGGTGGCGGCATACGTGCGTGGGGTCGCTCAGTATCTGGTAGACAAATATAAAGTCTCCACCTAGTCGTTGCTGATACGGAAGGTTGCGCAATCCCTTGACAAATTTTGGTGCTCGACATTGGCGAGTTTCGAGCGCTGCAAGGTCACGCTTTAGCCACGTATACCAAATCGGGATTGCGTATCCGACGTGGGGACGCACGTGGGCGTTGAGCATTAGAGGGATGGATGAACCTAAACTCCTGAATGCCCTGAGTAAAAGGCAAGATGCTGGTTACATCATTTTGAAGAGGAATCTGACTACCTGGAGCAACCGACGTCATCCTGTACTAGCACACCGAGTTCACGTTCCTGAGGGCTTGTCCACAGATCGTGTGCCCCATTTTGTAGAGATGGGCGGTCTATGGCGGATGTAGACAACGCGGCACTGGTCCACATTGAATGACAGTGCATTCCTCACCGGCCAATGCCAGGCCTCATCTAGGTCGCGTTGGAAGGTCTTGTGGTCATCCATTCCCTTGATAGCCAGCCAAACCGTGACGTCATCAGAGAAAAGTAAAATTTTTGTGGCGATAGATCTCTCTAGACCGTTGATGAAAACTAAGAACAAGCGAGGTCCAAGTACCGGACTATGCGGTAAGCCGAGCTCCACTCGAATCGCATCGGACAGAGATGTTCGGACTCTAACATCCAATTGCTATTCGCGAAGAAAGCTACCAACCCATCCTAGTCCTGAATCGCGGTCACCGTAGACGCCCATGGTCGTCTTACCCGCAACTGCTTTATATCCTTCTTTTGCTGCTACCTTTTATTAACACTATTTTTAGTTACAGCCGTCCCAGAATGACTCAAATGTATGTGCGGAACAGTTGGAGAGGAGAATATGTAACACAAAACCTGCTGTTAGCATTGGGGGACTTGAAAAACGGCATTTCTTTGAATAAGACTCCTAAGTAGTAGTTCAACATTGACTTAAGAATTTTAAGGCGACACAGAGACGAGATAGTAATGGCATTTTCCATTGTTATTTTCTGTTTTTCAGGTCTTTGCACTTGGGTACGTGTTTCTGGATCGCTTCAGAACAGTACTTTAGCCGAAGTTGGAAAAAGCACTTTTCAAAACATAGAGACTGTGGAAGCACTGCTGTTTGGTTTGACGACCATAGACGTTCTACATATAGCATATAACCTCGCGGAAAAATGGAACCTACCTCATCCATTTAATAAGGACACTAAACCTGCAGGCCGAATTTGGATAGAGGGATTTCTAAGATGAAATCCTTCTATTTCACTTAGAAGTCCTGAGGTAGTCAATCTTTCTCACGCAACTGGATTCAACAAAGCAAAAGTGAAGAGATTTTACGACAGTCTGCGTAGTAGTAGGATTTGGAATATGGATGAGACTGGTTTTTCGAATGTTTAAAAACGAACAAACATTTTGGTTCAGAAAGGGGAAAGCACCATAGGAAACATGAGATATGCTGAAAGGGGACAAAGTGACAGTCATTTTTGCTTTTAACGCGATGGGCACATAAACCCGGCCAATGTTCAAATTCCCGAGGAAACGGTGGGATCACTATCTGCTGAAGGGAGCACCTGCGATATCAATTGTCTATTGCTGGGATAATGGATGGTTCGATGCTGAGCAATCTATAAAATGGATCAAACCTTTCATTGCTAATGTTAAACCATGGAGGACAGAACCTTCTTTGTTAATACTCAGTGGCCACCAAAGTCAGAAGACTCTTGTTGCTACAGAATTGCCGTCTGCTTGCTATGTTACTTGTGTTGCCAGTGAAGCCTTCACCCCACGACCGCAAGAAGAAGTCCAAAGACTAGCCGGCAAGAGAGTTGTGTACATGAAATCACATTTGCTTATATCGTTTTGAAGGCAAAATGAAGGGAAG
The DNA here is from genome assembly GCA_944474145.2 of Dicrocoelium dendriticum. Lineage (NCBI taxonomy): Eukaryota > Metazoa > Platyhelminthes > Trematoda > Plagiorchiida > Dicrocoeliidae > Dicrocoelium > Dicrocoelium dendriticum. The sequence continues at coordinate 51,121,858 of OX104065.1, forward strand.
CTATTAAATTACACTTGAGACAACCAACAGAAGGAAAACGTCAAATGCAACGGCGACTAAGAAATCGTGTACTAAAGAGCGAATCGCATATGTCCTTAAAATTATCATCATGGAAATCCAAGCGAATATCCCTTTACAGTGACGGGCACTGACCAATCAGAATAACGGAATGTAGCGTTTAGACAAGTGTCACGAAACACAAGAATAAGAAATGCAGACCCAGAAACTAAAAACGAGTACAGTAATTGTGTGACAGTATAATATTCCTTTAACAGAACCAAGTAGAAAAGTGATGCGGTGAAAGCCAATGGAATGTTCTTGTAAATGGCACTGCTGAAGAGGACACGGTGATCAGCGTCCATTAACAATAACGTACGTGTACCAATCGGGATAGCACAGCGGAGTGTTTAAATTACAGTAAGAAGTGGAAAATAGGAAGAAGAATAAAGGATGGCTGTTAAGCTCATTCACAAGAGATGAATGTCAAATAGCTATTCTCGTAATAATTATTATGCTGATATTGCCACCACATTGTACACATCGGTTCCGGCCTTGCGATTTCACGTTTTACATGCCCTGGATTTCGGCATTCAATATCTTTGCTGATCAGTGGATGAGAAATCAACCTCATCAACCAATTTTGTTTTTGGATCTGGTGTGCTTGGTTGGACAAGCCTTCAACAAACCAGCAACTGTTGTTGTTGCTACAAAGGGCTTTGAGTTTTGCGGAAGTTAGCCCTTTAATCCCTGTGTTTTAACAAGAGGAACTTCAATGCTACCAAGTTTAATGGGTCACAGGATATTTGAGTCGATCAACTCATTCTTCTCGTCGCGTTTAACTGCAGCTTAAATGAACTCCTGTATGTAGTATTGTCATTCCAACCACGGTATTTATAGATCATGACCACATGCCTCCATCTTCAGCCACGAACGTATCTGCTTGCGGTACGTCTGCTATTTCAATGTCAGTTGACGTACAAAATCTCCAGTCTTCTGCTACTACCACGCGGTCATTGTTGACTGCTATAGGTCACTGAAGACTTGTGTGCCACACCAAAACAGGCAACTCAAGCAAGCAGAAAGAATTACCGTAAAAGTAAAAATGCCGAAATAAGAACCTCACTAATTATAGGTTCATTATAATGGAACGAAGGCAAAGCAGCAGCAGCAGCAAGGAGGTAAGAAGAGGGCCGAAAAGTAAAGAAGTCCAAACCGTCCTCTTCATCATACGAGTCCGATGAATGGCCGTGCTTTTTCTGTGGGAAAGAAGTTGTTCGCAGTTGACCTGGTAAAAATGGGATCGCCTTCGGTGTGTGTCAAATGTGGGCCCAGGAAGATTGCACTTTAAGAATTTCTAAAGTCCATGTGTGCTACACTTGTGCATCAGACGATAATTATTAACTCTTTGGTTTGATTTAACAGATCTAAGCATTCCGGAACGGCAAACAGTGCCTTTCAATTTTAAAGTCTCTACATCGTATTAATAAGTAACCAGCTGGCTATCCGCTTGTGTATATGCACTGGCTGTATTACAATGTGATATATCCCTATCTTCAACTGTTCTTTGCATATGTGCATGTGCAGTCTTAAGCGGTTAGGGAGGTGGTGCGGTAATATGCCCACTGGTGGGCCTCTTACCCCACATGCGTGGACGTTTTATCCAGAGTGAAGGGTAAGATGCCCGCCCCCAGAGAAGAACTATTCTCATGTAAATCGTTTCAATCGCTACAGACATTGCTCATAGTGAATAAGTATGGTAAGCCAACGGTGCGCCAGACGGAGCAAAGTAGGGACTTCACAAATCTTGCAAATGAAGCGGAAGTTTTTTGCGTAAATCCTTAAGGGGGTGCTTCTTGCAAGTTTCCCCCTATATCTGCATTTCTCTAGTATGCAAGAATTTTTTTGCTGCAAGAGGGACAGCTCACTACATGTAGCCAGGAACATGTGCATGCATGATTAGGATGAGAACTAGTTGTTGGCTTTGTTCCCGACACATTATGAAAAACGTGGTATCGATCAGTGATGGTTCTATGTATGTGCATCTATTCTAGCTTCCCATTAGTTATATATCTTTTGCATCCGTCTATAGAAATCCATCTGGCCGCATTCCTGAAGAGAACATAGTGCTCGTCAACTTCGATTTGAAAAGATTGCAAGTTTAATGAAGAATGTTTTTAAATTTTGCACGGAACCTGATTGTGTCTGACCGGCTATTTCACAATAAGGTGTATTTGACGACGACGAAATTTGGAGCGGGCAGCTGTCCTGCAGGTTGGCACAATCTGAGTACGACTTTTGCTTCGCAAACTTTGAGTAATTTGTATATTGCAATTTTAATATAAACAAATAGGAGGAGGTCCCCTGGCGTATGCAATTGTTAATAAGCGTCAAGTTATGCAATTGGCGCTGCATACAGAGAGGTTTGAGGTGAAGCTGCTGGTAACGTTACCGATGTTTCCAATTAGAAGTCTCTCGGTTTGCCACTCATCCGCAAACACCAATGCATATTACTGCACTATTCGGGGGTTAAAAGCTCGATTTTGGTAACGATCGCATGGTTTCTATAAGTTGTGTTGGCCATAATCCGCTGCCTTATACTCTTGCATGTTTGGTCTTTCACTGGACTTTCTGAGTGGAAATCTAGGTAACAGCAACAATCGGTGTGCCACGCCGAACTCCCTGGCTAGTGTACAAACGGTTGCTCTACTTCACGGGCGGAAATTTGTTTTGTTGAGTTATTCACCATGACCATGCGTGCATAGGCGTGTCTCGTATTGTCAGAGAATAAAGAATTTATTTATTTTTTTATTCTACACTATGGGATCCGTCAGTTTGTTACTCATAATGAACCACTGTTTCCATTGTTTCCAATTCCTAGGAAACGAACGCAATTTGTGCCCCCTTAATAAAAGTTCGTATGCTTGGTTTGACTCGAAACGTGTTGTCTACGAAGATTACATTTGACAAGTCTCAAACTATACTGCTATCTATAACAGCCGAAACACCTAAGGTTAATCCGAAGACGAAAAGTGTGAAAGGCAATAACGAAGGGTTGCCACGGAAGCGGTGTAGTGCTCGTCCCCTCATGGCTGAAATCACTGCTTATTACTGGGAGCATGTTTGGTGTTGCCCACTGTCGTTGAGTAAAGATTCATTGCCGGTCTCGTACTGGTCTGCATTAGTTAGATGGAGAAAGTTACTGGAACCAGTTTCATGAATACTACTAGCAGGTGCGGTTACCTGCACACGGATCAGCCACGGGAAACACGTCACAACGGTTAGTGATTTTTTTATTTGAAGTGCTGTAGTATGAGTAGATTTCGACAAGAAATTTCATTCCCAGCAGAGATGCACGGCAGCGTTAATCGTGTCCTAGGCTGAGACTCTGTGTCGCAGTCCACTTGCGCAAAAAGCACAAATACTGAGCTAACAATACCCCACCTCCAATAATTATTCAGGGGCGTCGGACTAGACTGCCTTGCATACAGTTCAAGCAGGAGGGAACCGAAATTACAAGTATATCAGTGTCCGCTAACCAAGGTAAATGCTTCAGTTGCATTCGCACGAGATCCATTAATCGTCGCAGGTTAATATCATGAAATCTGTGGTATGGTGCTGTGTGGGGATAGGCATGGGGTGCTTTGGTAGACAGGATACAACTTACTTTCAGCTTTGGCACTCTGCGGATGGTCTTCAGAGGTCGAAGCACTCGGAGCACACGGAGTGCTTTGATAGTACTCAGGTTTTTGCTGAAAGCACAGAACGTGGTGTAGTTCAATAAACGACATACACAATACAACCCTCAACTGAGTTGTAACGGCAAATGCATTGCACTTTAAATGCAAATTTGAGGTATCCTATATACAACTGATTGGTGACGGCAACAACTGATTAACTACACGGTACCACAGTACCAACACTGGGACTATAGTGTTTGGGTTCAGCATTAACACTAGTATATATGTTAGCTGCAGGCGGAAGAGAACTACTGTACCGCAATAAAAAACACAAGAAAAATGTGCAACAGTACCACGCCGGTTGAGTTACCAGTAACGGATGGACACTGTTCCGCAGAGCTAACAGCTGGCTATTGTGCCGCAACGGAGTCCTCTTATCCCTAACAACTGAGAACGTGTTTGGAATGGGAGGCTAAGCGGGAGGGGACGGACAAAGAAAGTCCCAAAAGAAACGCCTCTGAGGTCGGCTTCTACCCATGTCAACAAGTGTCTTCAGCCAAACGTGTCCATTCTCCTTCCGTCCACAACCGAGCCGAGACGGTCCAACCGTGGCCAACTTCGAAGTAAGAGCTTTCATTCCTCTCGACCAAGTCATCGCTTGGCCACCTCTCCTCTTCTTCCATCCACACGCCACGCGCGCAAACAATGCACCTCGCGCGAGTCGGTGGCTGGCATGCGGAACACCTGGCCGAGCCATCGGAACTTGCTGCGTGAAATAACGGTGCTGAGCGGTTCGCTTCTTCTTCCTGTGCTATAAACAAGGCGTCGAACACGTTCATTGCTCACGCGGTGTTCCCACCAGATGTGAGCTAAATTTCGAAGGCACCGGTGGCCGAACGTAAGTAGTCTCTTTATGTCCGTTGATCTAATGAGCCAGGTTTCACAACTGCACAGTAGGGTCGAACGTACGGCTGCACTGTATACTCTACCCTTCAGGGCGTGCGTGATGTCGCGCCGGCGCCGTAAGTGGCGAAGGTTAACAAAAGCGTCTCGTGCTTTTGCTAGACGGTTTGTGACTTCGTCTTTAATTCCAAGGGGCGTTGATACAACTACCTAGGTAGCTGAACCTTCGAACGACTTCTAGCTAATTCCCACCAAGGGTTAGCGTAGGAGGTGGTTCCTGCCAATCTTGGAGGAATGCTTTGCACTTCGAAGGTGCAAAGCAAAGCCCGAAGTGACGGACAGCCAGTGCTAATCTGTCCAGTGCCGCTTGGCACGCTTATGAGCTGTCACATATTAGGGCAATCTGGTCAGTATACTTCAACTCAAGAAGTCGTTCACGTGGTAGCAGCTCTACACCATCGAAGTCGTGTCTTATGAAGGCTACCTCCATGATTTTCTCAATAGCGAATTTGAAGAACAGAGGTGACAGCGGGCATCCTTGTCTCACATCGCTGGAGATATTGAAGGGCGACGATAGCTTGCCGTAAGTCCTCACTCTGCTCGAGCTGCGCGTGTAAAGCACTAGCCTAATATTTACATAATTCTCGGATACACCTTTCCTTAGCAGACATCGATCCACCGAACCGAAGGCGCTTTTGATGTCAAGAAACTCATTGACGGTGGGCCGCCAATACATGTGACGGTGCTCCAACAACTGACATAATATGAATACGTGATTGATGCATTCCCAACCACGATAAAACTCGGTCTGCTTCTCACGAATCTGGCTTTCACCATCGCTAATCAGTCTGTGAAGGGTTACGAAAGAAAGCAATTTGGAGGCAATGGGGATCAGACTGATTTCTCTATGGTTGCCTCATTCCCAACACGAGCCTCCTTTGAAGATCGGGACAATAACGGAGCGCTTCAAGTCGGTTGGGAAAGTGTCCGGCTCCCACACTTTCACTAGCAATTCGTGAAAAGCATCAACAAGAGCAGAGTCCCCAAATTTGATGAGAGCTGGATGAAGGTCATCTGATCCCGAGGCTTTATTCAATTTCAACAGTCCTATCAGATGTTGGAATTCTGAGCGAGAGGGCGGTTCCGAAGGGACGCCCCAGGGAGTAGAGCGATCACTGGCCAGCGAGAAACGTAACAACTCTGGCCGATTAAATTACTTTTTAAAATGCTCAGCCCAACGCTGCAAACGTTTTGACAAATTGTGGATAGGCTGCCAATCTCGTCACATATAGTTTCACTAACACCAGATCCCCTGCTGCCCGTTTCCCATATCAGACGGAATAACTTCCGATGGTTACCAAGGGCAGCGGCCACCTCCATCTGTGAGACACGATGAGACCACGAAGACTCGCGTTTTCTCTTCAGACTGGCACGGAATCATGCCCTGATGCCTTTACGAGTCTCGTTTTGGTCGCTCCCAGCCGGAACGCGCCGGCAGGCATCGATACTTTTCCGAGACTGCGAAGCTACTCAATGTCCGTTTTGACTGGTAGATTGTCCACATGATAATTTACTTGCTTATAGTAACCAGTAACTTTTACCTGTATTCAGTGAGCGCATGCTCTATCTGAATGCCAGGGTATTTCGACACGCATTCAGAACATCCGGCTTCGCTAGGTGACTGGCGTCAATGCGCTCACAGGGTCGTCGTGGGCGTCTGCCATAACGCACCTGCAGATCAGCACATAGAAGTGCACGCTCAGTGTCCACACATGTACTCCAAATCGAGCGACCGTTTTGGAGGCAACAACAACAACAACAACAACAGTTCCAAGTAACTACTTGCCATCAGTGATGCGGGAAAACTATGCCAGGGAAATATGGCATTTAAGTAGTTTGTTTTAATTCAATAATGAGGCTAAAACCTTCCATCGCTATAGGCGAATACTGGCGAGCCGTGAACTCAAACGATATCTTTAGACGGAAATAGAAACAAGGTACTTACGCTGTGGAATGAGCCTCTTTTCCTCCAAATGCATATGACCTAGAAGCAGGGAACAAAATGAAGAAACATTCAATGTATGAAATATATAATTTCCTGTCGACATCTACGATGCGTCACAACAAAGATAAGTGTCTGGGAGGCGAAAAATGACTCCCAGTTTGACATTCGGGGTAGAATTTTGTTCGTTTTCAGTTTAAGTCATCTGCAACGTCTGAAACGCTATTCCTAAACCAGCATTTACCACAATTTGCTATTTACTCATGTTTATCATGAAAGCGGGTTTTCTACTTTCCTGAGGATTACGTTGACTGCACGATATCTGTTAATTACGAACGTTGTAATCTCGTCTGAAAGTAATACCAGAATGAGCATCACAGATGTATTGCTCGTCAATTCACGCATTGGGGGACTGTGTCTTGCCATCATACGCCTGTCAACCAACACAGCTACAACAAGCCGCAACTGCTGACTTATCTTGTGGTCATGCGTGACTTTTGGGTGCTGTCCGCGAAGTCGAATTCTGGCATGTCCTACTTCATCATTTCAGTTAAGCAAAACCGCTAAACTTGGATTTAGTTAATTCTAATAAACTATTTTGTTTATCTACTTATCCTTTTTTATTTTATTGTTATCCATCGTGACCTACCGGTTATTAATTTTACCAATATATCAAATATTGGCAAATATTTTCAACCTTGCATTTATCGGTTGACGCAGTTATGAACGAGACTAGGAGGACTTAACCATTGTAAGTAGAGAATTATGAGCCGCTTGCCTGGATGATTATATTTTATGTCCTCTTGAGAGGTAAAGCATAGGGGCTCGTGTTCCGGATGGCTTGTAGCAATGCTCGCCTAGTTTCGGCAGCTGTGGATATGCCCAACTACTCGCACGCGTGCCGCCTCAACCATGACTTCATGCTAATCTGAAATAGCCAATGTCACCGCACGCAGCAGAAGCGTTAACAAGTGGCTTACTCTCCTTGTTTCCTTATCTGGATTACCAGATCCAGGTGGATACCAATTGTTCCATGGATAGTATGGACTTCGTGAATATGCTATGCTTACTAAGTGATTCTAGTAGCACATGGCCCACAACCAAGCCGTCGCGCTTCACATGCATAGAACGCGTGGATCTTCACATGTTGAAAGCCCGAGTGGCTAACAAGTATTTTCTTGCGTACGCGACGGTCGCTTACAAATGCAGGAAAGCCCCCAGGGTACAAGCCACGTATGCTGTCTGCGGGCGCTTTCTTCACTTTTGCTCCCATCCTGAAGACTAACTTTCCAAACGGTAAGGTGCGTGACGCAGAGTGGACCGGCAATAATCGGATTAATGCACTTGCTTTCCGACCTTATTCCGTCGGAGTTATACTGGACATGAGATGTGTGAATGCGGCTGTGGGTGGTGAGCAACCACTAACCCATGGCTCATGTGTTGCCGTAGGTATCTAGCAATAATGCGCAATCTCAGTTAAAGGTAGATTTTTAAGCTAACACAACATTCTGCTGTCCACCGGAAATAGGTTCTGTGAAATGCTTCTGAGTTCCTGCTCGCCACTAGGGATGCAACTGCGATTCATTCTAGACCTGAACACTTCTAAAGGCCATCGTACTGAGCATGGGATAACATACAAGTGGATAGGTTACGTGCACAATCTGTCGAGCATTTTTATATCATTTCACCGCAGAAATATTCTGGACATATCCCTTAATCTGTAATCTTCCGGTGAACATGACTTAAAGGACGCAAAGTGTGGTCCAGCTTAATAAAAGTAGTAACTTGCTTAATCTGGTAGGTGAGCCCCAGTTACTTAACTTTAGGCGAGCAGCAAACCAACCCTTTGTTAAGATATATGAAACCCATCCGGTATTCTGGAATACGTCGTCCCTCCGATAGATTTGGTTGTGCTTTAGGCGAGTAGAACAGCGAATAGAAACAGCGAGTAGAACAAATTATACTTCCGTTGGTTGGCGCTGTGGGATAGTGCACTCAGCTAGCAAATGCGTCGCTCACGGAATGGATATCGAACCATCCCGATTGCGTGGATGAAGCATTTAATGTCACAGTTGTCACGGTTTTCCGGTCTGTTCAGTGAGACATGGGGATGACAAAGTAGCTTGTCGCATCAGAATGACTCATCCACCTCACATGACGTATTGATTTTTCCCTTACGCCGGTGCACAGTTTGTGCCCATCTCCGTAGACTGCACAGGTTAGATCATGCAGCGACTACATTGATGGTGACTCACTGTGTTGAAAACAGCCCGTTTCCGTTACCAATAGTCACGGTCAGTGTAAGCACAATTAGGCACATTAAAGTCCATAAGTTAGGCCGCAACACAAGATTTAACGAACAGCTTCCACAAAGCCTGGCGTACATGTGACGCATAAACAAGATTAGAAGAGGTTTCTATAATAACGACTTAGTCGCTTGATAATAACAAGCGAGGCGACAATATATGGCGTGGCTTTTCCTCTATTTAAGGTATGATTACCTACTTAAACCCAGTCTGCTTGCAGTCAGGAAGTACCCGAGGACAGGTGAATTTCCTGCGACAAATGATTATTGTGTGATGAAAATGTAGACAGACATATGTTAAGCTGTCGACTATGAAAGGAGAACAAATGCTGTTTTCGTGTTATCTGCAAAGTTGCGCTTTCCGATGTTTACTCATGTAATCAGCATTCGCCATCGTGCATTCGATGAATACATAAAAGTGCCAAACGAAACGAATTTATGGCTGAATGAGCTTCTCGTATTAGGAATCGCCGGATCGGCAGAGGGGCTAAAATCGTCATACTAAAAAATTTAACATGAAAAAATTATTTCTGTCTGTATAGGCATATTACTGCTACGTAAATGGACGCAGCTACGATGAGTAGTAAAGAAAGTTGTATACCGGCACGCTTACCGGAAAAAGGAGACTAAAGCTCCGATTACGACGACAGCATCAATGAGATTCCAGCAGTCTCGACAATAGGAGTTAGGATGTAGAAAAACACCCAGATCGATTAACTGAAGAGTGATGGAACATGCGAATCAGTTATCGCAAGTAAACTTCATGGTTAAACTTATAATGAAAATGCTCCATGGCATTCGATAGTAGTCGAATAAACTCGAAGCAGGTTGAGAAGCAAAAGATTGCCAGGAAATTAGCATAAATTCCAATATGACCGTAAATTAGGTTCAAAAATGAAATGTAGACGGTTTCCAGTCCAAGGACCTAATTTATTGGTGTCTGTCATGTCTTATCGTAAAAGCTGACGTCCAAACACTGCGATCGTGTATCCCAGCGTTTGTTTTCCTACACGAGAGCCCACAACGGAGGTCTTGTCAGACCCTAACAGAACTTTTGACTTGTTGTCGGTTTTGATTTAGTCAGGACCAGGGGAAGCAACGTTTAAGCTAGCCCCTCCTAGCTCATACAAACCGGATTTGCACTCATTGACAGGACGGCGTCTCCAATGAACAATAAACAATGAACAATGAATTTATACGGGTTAAGAAGCGTTGCTTTACAAGCCCCGTTGGATAGTTGGTGGGGATATCCACATAACAATTATGTTGAAGAGGATAGTAAAATAGTTAATACTTTAAATACGAAAATAAGGACTTATCGTTTGCTTCGCTGCAGTCCTGCGATCCACTTAGATTCACAACACCCACAGTTAACAACAAATAATTCCAGGGTAAACTCCAGGTGTAGGATGGAGACATAGTGTAAAGCAACAAAGTGTAAGTGGATGAGTGCATCGTCCAACCGTCTTTTAAATATTGTTAGTGTCGGTGCAGAAACAACCGATTCTGGGAGAGCATTCCACGGGTGACAGACACGGATGGAAAAGAAATTTCTGCGGCACTCCAGACAACTGTATTGTTCTGCGAGTTTTAATGAGTGGCCCCTCAGGTTTGTATTGCTGCTGAGTTGCAGTAAAGGGCGGCACACATGATGTGGGTCTCGCAGAATCAAGTATGTCATAATCAGGTCGCCTCGTAGCCTGCGATAGCTGCCACTAAACAATCCTAGTCGTCGCAGCCTCTCCTGGTAGGACCGATTGCGCATTCCAATGACGTTCTTAGATGCCCGGCGTTGTGGCTGCTCCAGTGCATTAAGGTCGTGTTTCAGCCATGGATGCCAGGCTTGAATTGCATATTCGACATGGGGGCGAACATACGCACTGAGCATTTGTCGAAATATGGAGCTGTTTATTTGTCCAAACGCCCGCCTCAACAGCCCAACATGTTGGTTCCCGGTCTTCGAGGCCTTTTCGGATTGCCTGGAGCAACCCAAGTCATCTTGAACCAGGACACCCAAGTCACCTTCGAGAGTTGATTGTTGCAGTATATCCGTTCCGAGTCGGTATGAGTAGCTGCTTTGATGTTGGATGGAAAGCACCTTGCATTTACTGACGTTGAAATGCAATAAGTTTTGGATCGACCAGTGATACACTGTATCTAAGTCACTTTGGAGCACATGTTGGTCGGCGTTCGCCTGGACCCTGTGCCAGATCTTGATCTCGTCGGCAAACACTAGGAAGTTTGAAGCGATTCCCTGTGCAAGGTCATTAATGAACACCAAAAACAAACGTGGACCTAGAACCGAGCCTTGCGGCACACCACACTCCACTTGTATGGGGTCCGATAAAGAGCTCCGAACTCTGACCACTAATTGCCTTTGAAAGAGAAAGTTGGCGATCCAGCTTAAAAGAGGGTCGCCGATCCCGTAATGCTGCAGCTTGGATAGTAGTGTCCGATGGTCTAGACGATCGAAAGCCTTGGAAAAATCCAAGTAGATCACATCAACACCTTCTCCAGCGTCGGCTGCCTCGGTCCAACTACTGCGTGCAATTAGTAAATTAGTTGTACATGACCGCTGTCGACGGAAACCGTGCTGTTTAGGAATGATGAGATTGCAGTTTTCCAGATAGCACACCAGTGCATCGGCAACTATGGATTCCATGACCTTGGAGAGTGTAGGAAGAAGGGTTACTGGGCGGTAGTTGGAAGGATCAGTTCTGCTTCCACCTTTGTGAATCGGGCTTATTATTCCAAGCTTCCACATGGCGGGAACTTGGTTCTGGTCTAAGCAGTGCTGGAAAAACTGAGCTAAATGTCCTGCCAGTTGGTTTGCTGCTGTTCCCAATGCCTCAGGACGAATGGCGTCGACACCCGGCGAGCTGTGTTTGCGTAGAGAAGTCAGCTTTTGCAATACAGCCTCTGCGATAAAATTGATGTGGGTTAGTCCTGGTGAGCAGAATACAAAGCTTGGTAGATCGCTTGGTGGCAAGACCCTTTGAAACGTGGGGGCGTATTGCATCTGCAGCGCGTTTACAGCTTCCATAGACGTTCTTGTTGGGCCATCAGCCGTCTTGAGTGGAGGAAATCCTTGCCTCACCTTTCGTAGGCTATTAACGTGCTTGTACAGCAGCTTGTGGTTAGCACTGAAGGTTTTTGCGATGTTCTGCTGATAGGCGGCTATGTCTTCTCTTAACAGTTGAGTGCAGTGGTTACGTTGGGCTACGTAGTTGTCCCAAGTTTCTGGTGCTGGAGCTTCTCTGTACACTCGCCATGCTGCGTTGCGCACTGTCATCCATTTTCGGGTTCTGCTCCTAACGAAAGAAACGGATTTGCACTTATTGCAAGCTTTTATCTCTGAAGCCTATGCAATCAGCTGACTGAATTTTTTGACGAACTCGAGCCAGGCGACTTCCGGGGGTTCTTCGTCCAGGAAAGACCATGTTGTGGCGCTGACTAGCTGGGCGAGTCGGTCGTACCTTGTGATGGTTCGCACAGTATCATCGTTATCATTCAGATATTCTGCATAGCAGACGAAGTTGAAACTGATGACTGCGTGATCACTGCAACCCAACGGGCAGTCTAAAACCAATGCATCAATCATATGCTCCTCGTTGGTAAGCACAAGATCCAGCACAGATAACGTGTTACCAGTTCTGAACCGAGTGGGCAAAGTGATGTGGTTGTAAAGAGGAACAGTAGTTACTAGATCTTGTAAATCGGTTTTGAATTGTTCTCCGGTCGCGGCAGGGGATTCTAAACAATGTACGTTGAAATCACCTATGATAAGAATGTGAGTGTACTTTAGTTGTAAACTGCACCTTAAAGCAGCCATTAGGTGGTAGTCGGTTTCGGGTGTTGAGTTAGGGGCTCGGTACACCAAGATAATAAGGCAAGCGTCCCTGCCTTTTAACTGCAACCGGCACCAAAGAGTGTCGGGGAACTGCGAATCTGAATCCTCCACGGCTTCGCACTGTAAGTCGTTTCGGTAGTACAGGATTACCCCTCCTCCTTTTGTGAGCCTATCGTTCCGGATCAGCGACATGCCGGGTAGCGAAACTTCAGCGTCCGTCATCCCCGTGTGCAACCATGTCTCGGTGACACCAATGACATCATACGAGCCGGAAGCTTGGCGATCTTTCAGTTCAGCCAGTTTGTTAGAAAGTCCCTGAGCATTTGTATACAAGCAGGCCAGTTTCTCGGTCTCTAGGAGTCCGCAGAGAGGTGAAGCTGTCAAGTGTGGGAGAATGCCGACCGATGGGAGGTCGGCAGTTACTCGTTTTTTTGATGAGTCAGTGATACCTCGTTTGCAAATTGATTCGGCCAAGGTGCGTCCCAGCCTTCGTTTAGAGCTACTTCAGAGTCAGTTAAAGCAGCCGTCAAGTTACACTTCTGTACATTCGTCAGGATGCTTGCTGCTTCAGTTGCTTTAATACTTGAGCTGTGCGAATTGTTTGCGACCTTTAACCGAATTTCGGAGGGAAGATGTTTCCGATTCCTCCGCCATCGATCCAAAACATCCTTTGCTTGTTGCTCTGACTGCACCACAAGTTTTAGGATTCTAGGGCCGCATCCTCTATAATTTGGTGAGAGAGGTATCCTGGTGAGTGACAGTGCCACAACATCATCCAAAGAAAGTGTTTCACGAATGAACCGCCACTGTTCTAAATCGTGCTTTCCGGTATCTTGAACATGGTTAGAAGGATGTTCTGGCACGTCATGTATGAAGATTGTGTTTAGGCGGTCTTGCTTGCTGTGCCCCTCTTCGGTGGTTCGTTTTGGTTGTCGCGCGCTCCAAGGGACATCAGGATAGATACGTATCCCACAGGATTCGTGTTTTAGCGCGCTTGCGGAGAGCAAAACGTTTTCTACGTCGATGGAGGATTCTAGAGTTACTCGAATAAGTCTGGGTTCACCATAGTGTGGCGAGTTCGGATGACGAGTAATTCGTAACAAGTTTATGGGCTTGGCTTTGATACTCATCTGCATACACAATGAGTTCCATTGGTCTTGGTCGTCCGATAACTTATCCCGCAATGTGATGGCGGTAGATTCAGGGACATTTGAGCATACAACAGTCCGGGCACTGTGGTTGGATCCCTTTTTAATCGATCTACAAGGTATGGTACTCATTTGTCTTGACTTGTTGACATGTGATTGTTTGCTGTTTTTCTCTCCATTTGCGTTAACGGTGTTTACAATGGAAGAGGACGCAACGGCGGCCTCTCGGTGGACCCTTGCAGCAATCTCTGCATATGTAACCGATGTTCTGGGAGGCTTAGTCTCGACAAGAGATATTTGAGCTACAGGTACCAAGGGTTGGTGGTTGGCTACTCCATCCTTGTTAATACTAGATGTCAGGTCTAGTGGAATTTGCTTAACCAGACGTTTTGAATGGTGCCTGATTTTCTTTGCTGTGAGTACTGCTTGATTCACGTAGGTACATTCTGTTTTCGCCCGGCGTTCTACCAAAGTTGGAGAAGACAACGGAGATGGAGACATGGCTGATTGCGGTTCAGGCGAAGCGATTTGTTCAGCATTCCTTTGCTTAGCAGCCGCTACGCTTCTGTGGTCCATACTCGCTCCCATTGAAGTAATCTCATTGTTTATCCTCTGCTCCGCTTCTGCGAGTAACCGGTCGCATTTCTCAGCTAGGATAAGCAAGCACTTAACGAGGGGTTGGTGGAACACGCAGTACAGAACCAAAATGCATCTTGGGAGCTATTTCGCTCCCGTAACTGTTGTTGGGACACATTTGCACATTTCGTATGGTACCATTCCAAACAGTGCGAACAAGCTAGACCGATTTTTACTACCCGATGACATTCTCCTAACCCGCAAATGCCTTTCGATGGGAGTCTCTTCGGTTTTGCCTTTCTGCCATTCAATTTGGTGTCGTTACCCGACCCAGTGGGTTGGTTAACGTTCTGTACTTTTACAGCTTTGAGAGCGGCGCACATCGGTCAGGCGAGCGTGGTGGTTGCAAGGTCAAATGAGCGGTCGGCGTGGTCGCGCGGTCCGTGTGATGGGTAATGCAGCCGCACTGGCTGACAAGGTCACAAGGAATGGCGAGTGACTGCAACCTGAACAGAGCGCTGAACACAGATTGACAGAACACTGATTCTTTCACAGCTGTGTTGAGAAACACTGGATCGGAGTAAGCTTAGGCTTTTCGGCCTGCCTCGAGAATTCTGTATCGAATGGTGTCACACAGAATGGCAATCGGCTCAATACGATTGAATTAAACGCTTGCGCTTAATCACAAATGCCAATGAAAACGGTTGGCGATGGTGCAGCCTCTAATCGCAGAAGATATTTCCACGTATGATGGATCACTGTGTAGAGCTGGTAAATCCGGTTCGAATGAGCGCACAGTGACAACGCTGCGAGAAGATGGAGAGGGGATAGAGGGAAATAATCCAAATGAACCAGTAGCACGCACGTCACGCGTGTGTGAGGATGACCTTGACAGGGAATGTCGCGCACAGGGATGTTGCGCACCAGGCAGAAGTCATGTAAGTAATGGAATAATGTGGTAGTTGGAGTTTATAATCCCAATGGAAACGGATGTTACCCAGGCGGTCGAACAATAGTTTTGTTCACACAACTGTACTTATCAACCGAGTAAATTATGTACTGCTATAGATGGGTCGCGCTAGAATTATGTAAATAATACTACTTTTCAGTACTACTGGCCATTGAGACTTGCGCACATTCAGAGGCGTCGAATCACAAGTTAAACTGCTTATTGGTGAAACCCGCATGACAAACGGAACATTTTGTACCAAGTGGAGTCTTTGTGAGGTGTACAGCAACAGCTTCGACTTTAAATCTGAGCGCCAGTATGAGGCTAATTCTGTGGCGGTGAGGTCTAGTTCCTTAGCAGAAAATCTATTTTTTTATCTGAGGAACAACACAATTCACAATTTCATAATCCAAGTGCAAGACGCCATCTGTACACAAGTGCTTACTTTCAACAACATTTCAATGGCAAACACACAGGTGAAGGCGTGATCGAAATATTCCAATAGGCAATTCCGCACGCTGTTCTCCGTGACGGGATCTTCAGCTGCCAGTGCCAGGCTGCTTGAAGCGATGACAATCATAATGAACAAATCGAAGTATCGTAAATTGACCACGAAATGACAAAATTTTCGAACGCTGTGGGTGCAGAAGATGGGATTTAGAGCACAATCAAAACGAATGAAGAGTGTCCGAAGCAGTGAAGATGTACTTCATTCACGAATGCCAAAATAACCAAATCGTAGCACGGGCTGATTAACATATCGACATAGAAAACCCGGTGTCCTCATGATCGGCAAACGCTGATGAATGAGGCCTGAGTGGATGTGCTTTGAAAGAAGTACGGTAACATTCCATTCGTGATCCGCTAGACAGTTGACGGAGTTCTCAATAAAAATACTCTGGTTGCAACTGCTTTTTTGTATGATTGCGGAATGTAGTTCCTGGGACCAACTACATATTTGTGTCAGATCTTCTCTTTGGGATGTGCTTTGAGGTTTCTTATTGATAGCAAGTAGGCTATTTTTCTTTATCTACCATGCCGTAAATATGGAAAAAACAAATCTCCAGATTGTGATTAGTTTAAGCGTGGTAGTCAAAGCGATTAACAAAGTGCACAAAACTTGTTCCGGGACCTCTATTATGGGTGAAAGCTCCCAATATGGACTTACTGACACCCAGGTGGCCGACCACTGCTGTCTGCACCTTGAAGACTGCAAGCTTGTAAGCCATTCCCGATGCGACACTGGTATATTGCAACACCATTCTGTGAAGCAAATGGCTTTTTTCGCCTAACCTGTCATTCTAAGTACACTTTCCCTAAAGGTAAAGAAGTGTTTCATAATCTCCTACTCTTTATCTGCTAGTTTAGTATCCTTTTAAAGCAATCTTGTCCTGGAGATTTAGAAACCAACCGTGCATACGTCATCGGCTGACAAATCAAACGGACCGTCAGTGATGTTATCAGTGCTAATGCAGAAGCTCTGATATCGTCTAACTAGCGCCGCTATGAGAAAATACTATATTGAATACAGAAAATAGGGAATTTTAGGACGTGTTTCTGGCCACACAACCTTTGAGGATGAGTCCAAAGTCATATACTCAATACCTGAGTGTTTCACACAAGGTTTCCGCAAGCAGCTCCTATCCATTGCTGAAGCTATTTACATCTGCCATCCAAAGCCCGAGCTGTGATTTCAAAAGCGGTGCATACCTCTGTTACTACTTCCTTGGCCAACGGACAATAGTACCCAACCATCTGATGGCCATCCGAGATTCTATGTTGTACATTATTTTTGTCTTGCTTACCGTGTACAGTCTAACCTTGAACTATTGATCTTCTGTTCGAACAACCGAGCAACCAATTTTCAGCCCGATTCGATGGTAATAATACCTACTATCCACCATGTAAACATTTAGGTCCGATGAGAGTTTATACGGCAAGAATCCTTAACTCAACAGTCATCTGGTCTTGATTTGATGGCTACTGTGTTACACCACCGAAATATTTTCCAACACAAACGCAGAATAACAGCATTTATTTCAACGCACTTTTAACCTATTTCAGTCGTGCAACGTCCCATTTAGATGCGTTGATTTCTCGAAAATTGTAATTCGCAAGGTGGGCGACTATGAAATATTGAATTCCGACACCAATTTTGCCTCGACTATTGCCACCAGTAAACAGTTCTAATATTTTACCACTCGATGCTAGTAGCATTGAGGGTGAGCTTTAAACATCAGTTTCGGCACTATAAGTTCGTACCGGTGTCCGCAAGTGCTGCTTATTGCGTGTATACGGAGCAGCGGCCTTAGCAGAAGGAAGTCACCCAGAAAGTATGCCTAGTGCCTCAGTATGAAGCCCACTGCAAACCGACGATTTGACAGGGTGTACTGCCCCAGTCCCCTTCAAGTCAGACCCGGCTCTCGCCGAATGCGATGTGCCACAGGTTTCGGTACTGTGGCCTTGTCTATTCTTGGTCTTCATAAACGATCCAGCAAACCAAATTAAGTCAAACTGTTTACTCTAAGTCGATGACATCAATTTTGGTAAGGGATCATAGCTCCAGAAGTCCGTATCCAACTTCAAAACGACCTTGACAAGATTTATGGATGGTCGGTCTAAAAGCGCCTTTCTTCAATGTGGCTAAACGTCTAGCGCTCCATTTACAACACCGAATAGTTCACACATATAAGCTGGGGGACCAGGACCTGTAACACTGTTCTCTCAAAAAGGATCTCGGTATGTTTGTCTAGGAAGATCGCCGCTTCTCGGAATATTCCAAAAAACATCGTAGAAGGGGATCCAAATCGTGGGGCTTTAACGGATAGCTTTCGGACAATACAAACCGTCGATATTCCGCCAAATATTTCCCGCTTACATACGTCCTCATATTGAATATGCAATACAGGCATGGCACCCATGCCTAAAGCGGGCTCTCACGACCCTGGAGATTCTGCAACGTCGGGTGACCAAAAATCTCAAGGGGCTGTGCCGCTTGTCTCTCACCTTCCCTTTCTCCGAGGTCTGGAACTTCTTGGGGATCTGGGATCGGAACGTGAAAGAGCTTGTGCCTGGGACAGGACATAGAACCCCCCAAGGACCTACATAGAACACGGCTGTACAACAAGTGGATAAAAATGCACTCACTACCATGACCGTCGTCCAGTAATGGTAGCTGGACATGACGCCTTCATACTTCTGCGAAGTATACATAATTCTGTAAATTCTAGGAGCAAGAATCGGAAGTTTTGCTCACCTGGACACGAAGATGAAGAAGGTCTAACCCTCCATAGGCCTCAGCCATTATGGCCGCCCCGAGCAAAAATAACCTGTTCAGCTAACAGAGGAAATTAGAAGGCAATTGACGGCGGTTAACCGAGGGTTAAATCAGTCGACAAGCTGCTCTGCCAGTTTTACATTAGTGTACAAACGGATTTCTGACAGTGTTTCAGGACGTGGTGGGTTTTCGCCTGGCAAGCGTTCTCCCTATAAAAAGCCACAAATGTCCGCTTAACAACACTGCGACGTGGCGGATGTGACTCGCCACTGAATAAAGTCACTGCCCACAGCTACATACTGGCAAGCCGACCAGAATCCTAATGTAATATTTTCCTGACAAGTTTTCTCTACAAACGGAATGCCCAGTCTGTTTACACTACGCCCACTAAAACCCAACTTGTCGTCATGTTTTGACGAATTTATACCTCAAGATTAATTTTACAATTTCTAAAGCTTGGACAACTTTCGGCTTACTGCCGATTACATACATAGCAACGTGTTTGTTGCGAAACATAAATTGCTTGTAAACGTTGATCATGCCTGGTCAGGTGTGTCTCGGAAATTCGAGAATATACTATTTATTTATTTATTTATTAACAGCAGCTCAGAGTGTTTGGCATTTTCAGCGGATGTCATCGGCATTTATGTGGTAACCTAATCATGGCTTACCAAATATTAAACAAAACTAGTCACCTGTTGAAGCTGAGTCACAACAATCAGCTGAGAGGTCATCATCTCAAATTGGCAAAACAATATAGTCGATTGGAGTGTCAAACAAATTGCTTCCTGCTGCGTGCTTACCACACAGGGAATACCCTCTTAGAGGCTCTTATTTCAGCCCCATGTTGGCCGTGTTCAAAGCTCGTGTCGACAGTGCACTGGCCATACTACACCATATCACGTAACCAAAACGACCTATACAAACAGTAGCAAAACAAAAAACCAACCCACCTCCATTTTTGCCCGGAAACCATAGACGATGTTTTTGGATAATGCATAAAACCAAGTGTGAACTGCTCAGACGGGAACGCTGTAGTTGGCAAGTTCGCAATTTGCAGTTGTTCAGTATTTCCTATTGCTATTTTTGCCTTCATTTTGCTCACCCCTAACCGATCATCTGGCGGGACATGTCAAACTTCGGCTTTTTTGCTCAGCAATATGCCATTGACCATTGACCATCAGTATTCGTACTACATAGTCCATAAATTGAGGAGGAGTCTCGTGGCAACGTGCTGAGCCTGTTCCAGTCATTGCACCTTGCTGCGCGTAATCGGACAATAAGCGAGTAAGCTGTACCCCAATATTGCTAATAAGATTGGAGAGGATGGACGAGCATCGACCTTTTCAGACAAAGTGCAGGCGCTGCGTTTGAGCACCCAAAGCATGCACTTTCAGCTTCAATGTAACCTGTTCAACTGCATCTCGTAATATGGTAGCACACCTAAGTACTTACGGAAAGTGTATAATACATCGCCTAGCTGTCCAGATTGCACATATGCCCATACCTACCCTTGCTCAAGCTCATAAATAACGATTTCACTGGGTTTAGCGGTAGGTCGACCTCTGCTGACTCAAAGAACAGAGGTCTATGTCATCCGAAAATGCGTCATAATCATCGGAAGCATCGAGTATTCTCCAAATAAAAACGGAAAGTTAAACGTAGTTGAGCACAAATTGCTAAAACTACAATCCAGTTCTCATTAACAAAACACGGAACAGAACTTTCTCATTTGATTATGCATTTTTAACCCACATTCACTCGGTTCCACAGTTTTTGGACGTGTGTAAACGGTGAGTATGTCTCGAATCTGTCCAATTGATTTTGTTGATGGAATTCAGCTAGAACCCGGAGCAGCAACCGTGCAACTATCCGAATTCTGTTGTAGCTATGTGCTACACTGAGATATGTTCTTCGTAGGTAGAATTATATTTGGGCACACATTATTATAATAAGATAAAGACTGGCGCGAAAACTCACGGGTTTGTTGGAGAGAAAATATACATAGAACTGTAAGGAAGCATAGGTTTTCCGTATGAAACTGGCTGAACGATTTCAGGTTGAATTGGTTTTGATCCGAAATCTGAACCACGTCCCGTGCCAGGGTTTAACTTTTGAAACATGTTGTCTGTGTCAACGGGGAAAGTAAGCAGATGTTTCATGACTTTCTTCGGACAACACAACTGAGGTTACTAAGATGAGGTAACTTAAAAGCGAATGGGACACAAACATTAGACTTCTAAAACGCTGTTACATTTATTTATAATGTTTACTAGGTGTCGTATGTAACTGCGGCAGCAAATCCGTTGTAACAATATGGGTGCTTTCCTTGACCCTTTAGCCTAGATTTCAAAGAATGGCGTCGCCTTGAATCCGTACACCAACACAACCGAATACAACAATATTCAGCGGCGAAGGCAGACATTTAAAAGCTATACTAATTCGGATTTCTAATAAGCACGATGACATAGACAGGCTGATGAGAGGAGAAACAACCTTAAATACACGGTAACCTGAAGCGCAACTCCATAGAAATGGAATTTGCACCACTGACCAATGTAGATGTATTAAAATAGGTAAGTTGCACTTTCTAAGATGCTTTGTGAGGAAAACGTGACGAACATTTCGACAACCAGTGAACCAGACCTCTACAAATATCAGTTTGTGGGGAGTAGGTAGGTAAAAATTTATGAGAAATATCTATCGACTGGCGCTTACGATTACTGTGAAGGTTGCTTTGGAGCTTTTCGAGGACAGCATTTTGGATACATTCACTATTCGTCCTGCAAATTGGTGAATTGAGAAAAGAGTTGTTAAATGAAGGAAACAAAATGCGAAAATATGGTACAATTTGCAACCTATAATATCGCGGTTGTCGCCCTTTTAATTTTCATTTACTCTGCCTGTAAAGAGATCAGACGATTCAGCGGCAAAATTTGGTCTAGAATTGGTACATCCATGGAATAGCTACTAACTGATTGTCACAGGCGTTTAACGGTGGTTTTAATCGCTCACCAATGGACAAATCGGTCAATACAATAGTTCAGTTGTTTAGAGCAGACATAACTTTTAATTGGAACAAGGTGTCAGTGTTGATAGTAGCTCATCATTATTCATCACTATACATGTTAGCTAGAGGAGTGAAACACCTCGGCAACTGTGCCGCAATACATTCAAAGAGGGGAAATGCAACAGGTGCAAACCAGCTGAGCTACCGGTAACGGATAAGCATCGTTCCGGTAAACTACAAGCCGGCTACTACGCGACAAAAAATTACTATGCAAAATTATATAAGGCTAAATAGTAGCAGGGGAGTTTAAGAGCAATGGGGTGGGACAAAGTAACTCACAGCACGAAGGCCACTGAGGTCGGCATTGCAACACGTGAACTCACGTGCGGTCGCAAAAAAGCTGTCCTCCAGCGTTATCCGCCTCCAAATCTTTGGATTTATACTCACAGAGACCTACGTGCCATCATTCGATTTGGCTTCGCGAGCTCCTCCTACCACTGTTCATCTATTGGATCTATCATTCACGGATCACCAGTAAACTGTGCTCTTGCAACTTCGAAGTCAACCGTATTTGAAGTTTATCGGATGTTTTATTTTTCCTCTCGTCGCATAAGAACTCTTGTGGTCTTATTTTAAAGATCTTTTTGAGAGTCACCCGATCAGCTTACTACCATTCCTTCAAGTCGCTCTACAAAGCGACAGTCGTCAATTTGATCCGCCCTTGGAACTGCCACTGTCGTCATTAGACAGTATTTTCCAAGTCACCTTGCTTTGCCTCAGTCCTACGTCTCACCACTGCCTACCCTCTACCGTCTGGATCGATAGCACGCGCATCCACCCCAAAGAACGCGTGATTCATCTGGCCTCGACACGCCTGGACCTGCTGACCTCAAACCAGCGCCGATCGCCACGCAACGGTGCGTCAGTATCTCCATCCTATTCCTACCCCTACCGAGAACATGTCACGTATGAAGAGCAAATGCGAATCATGTGCCAAAGTGGTAAAAAGTGGTCTGGTGTGTACCATGTGTTTGAAAACCTACCACACTACCTGCCTTGGGAAGGCGTCCACGAAAGCCAACACCGCAGAGGCGTTTTGGTTCTGCCAAGTATGCAAGTCTATTCCATTTGTTAGCTGTCTATCTGTGCTACTGAAGAGGTGTGAAAGACTAACCGAAGCGGTCGAGCAAATGGTGAGCGCCAGAGTTACACCCATGGGAGGGAACGGGCCTGCACTTGTGAGTGAAAATAACACCCCGAACTCCCTAGTCAGGCCGAAGAAGCGAGCCAGGCGTCCCAACCCAACCCAAACGACTCAGCCTCCAGCAGTATCAACTCCATTCTCTCTCCCTCCTATAAGTAAAAACAGTGCCTGCAGCGCGCCTGCCTCAACTTCTGTACTGTGTGCTGCACCTAGTAGTCTGTTCACTACACTCGAGACTGTAAGCTACAGTCAACCAGAAATGGTGAACCACCCGGCAACGTACGCATCGGTTGCCGCCAAGCAAACACCGAAAGAGCACCGGTAACCTTTGTGCCCGAACTAGAGAAAACAAAACTGCCGCAGCACGGATGGCACACACCAATGCCTTTCATAAATTCAACAAAAACACCAGATACTAAGCCTCGAAATCCAAAACCAGTAGCCACCAGGCGCAACCATGGTGTCCTAAACATTGTATGCACAACTGTCCCCGAATCCAAATCCAATACAATTAAGGGTAAGTTGACGGACGATCGAAATCAGTGGGGTTCCATCTGTACGTCGATCGGTGTCCATGCTAATCCCACGAAATTAAAAAGAATCTCGCGCCACCCAAACGCGTTGCACTACGGCGAACCCCGGTTACTTCGGGTAACACTAAACTCAGCAGACGAGACTGAGGCCGTTCTGCTGTCTGCGAATCGTCTCCGCAACGACTCAAGTGGAGTGCGCATACTACCTGAAATCCCGTGGAAAGAACGTTCAGGGGATCCCGCTAACAAAGATAGGTACAGAATAAGTCAAAATAAGAAAACAGTGATTGCTCACGGTGTTCCTGAGCTTACTGACTCCTCTTCCGACGATGCCCAGACGCACGACCGCGAGCAATGGCACTACATCCGGGAGGTTCTTTCTCTCGAAAATGTGGTGGTCACCTCGATGACAAGGATCTCCATATCACCAAACTATAAAGGGTGCGGTCCCAGGCTCTTAAAACTTGTGTTACAGTCAGAACTAATGGCACAAACCGTACTAGCGAACTGGGTTAAATTCCGTTGCAGATTACCAACAGAAATTCGTCTGAAAGCAGCAGGAACACCAACACCTTCTAATGACAATTCAGTAGAGGCACAACACTTAGTGAAAACACCAACTGCAGGACCCGACTCGGGAACGGTTTCAAGAGTAGCCATAATATCCGGAGGGGCGCAGCAGAGCACGAGCAAACAACGGGATTCGGAGCATCTGATACCTGCTTATATATCAAATACTTCTCGAGAGTATGCAACCCATCCAAAAAACGATTAGCCGCCGACCCTTTAATGGTCGGCGTAAACACATTTGCTTCATCCATCCAATCTAACACACTCTTGGTCTCCGAGAATCTCTCATGCATGTACACAAATGCCCAAGGTCTACTCAGCAAATTAGCTGAATTAAGACTTCGACATGCGTCTGCAGCTTGGGACCTCATCGCTGTCACCGAAACGTGGTTGTGCTGCGAGATAACCGGTGCTGAAATTGCGCTAACGGGCACGTCCGTTGTCCGGAAGAATCGAACCAGCAAAGTTGGTGGGGTAGCCCTTTATTTTCGTAACAACATGCAATGCGAACGCATAAACGATTCGGAAACCGACTTACCTGAGCCATTTGGTGTAATTTCCGGCTAAGAGGGAACGATCTTGGTCTACTGGTTGTTGTTTACCGCGCACCATCGTCTACTCCTGA
Source organism: Dicrocoelium dendriticum (assembly GCA_944474145.2). Taxonomy (NCBI): domain Eukaryota; kingdom Metazoa; phylum Platyhelminthes; class Trematoda; order Plagiorchiida; family Dicrocoeliidae; genus Dicrocoelium; species Dicrocoelium dendriticum. Next base: position 51,146,487 of record OX104065.1, read on the forward strand.
GATGGACTGCAATTTGATGGCTGCGTTGAGGCATGATAAACAGGAAGTACAGTCACATTATAGTCACCGGTGACTTCAACTTACATGCCATCGAATCCCAGGCCACACCAGGAGAGCAATTCAAAGCAGATTTGCAAGATCTGGTTTCAGACTATCCTCTTTATGGCCACATCACTACGCCCACCAGATTCAGGGGAATTGACAGGCCATCCATTTTGGACCGAATATTCACCAATGAAGAATTAATGGTCGAGAGAGTAATAACCGATACTCATTTGGGCCGCAGTGATCATGCGACGCTATTGTTTCATTACATGTGCTACGCGGATTATTCTAAAGAGCATGCCGAGGAATATCGTGTCATAACCAACTATGAAGACCTGTCCGACCTAATCGATGCAACCAGCTGGTCGTTCTTAGCTGAATTAACCCCCGAGGTGGCCTGCGGTGAATTCGTCAACATATTTACCAAGCTCGTGGCAAGGACATCTGAAACCAAACTCTGCCGGCCTAAAAGGATGAAGTCTTTCGTAAGGAGCAGGACACGTAAATGCATGGAATTAAGCGACTTGGCATGGCACACCTATATAGCCTCACCGAACGCCCATACCTGGGATGACTACACAATAGAAATAAACCACTGTGTCAAACTCGTTCGAGAGGATAAACTTAAGAACCAACAAAGTCTAGCGGAAAAGTTTAGCTCCAATCCCAAACTGCTATACAGACACGTAAACAATTTGCGTCGTGTTAAGCGCGGTATTCCTGCCCTGCACACAGCATGCGGCTTAGCCCAAACCGCACAAGAGGCAGTCAACGTTCTTGGACAACAATTTGGTCGTACCTTACAAAGCGAGCAATCACCGTACATCTTGCCTAAGCAGATAACGCCGCCATCAGGACTAAACCACATATCGTTTACCTCCGCAGCTGTACTGAAGAGGCTGATGTCTCTGCGCGAGTTCAGCTCCCAGGGTGCGAACGGCATTCGTCCAAAGGCGTTGAAAGTTGCTGCCATGAGTTTGGCAGGACCATTAGTAATTTTCTTTCAACGGTGTCTGAACGAAATGCACGTCCCCACGATGTGGAAGCACGGAATCATCACGCCTATCTACAAAAGTGGTAGTCGTGCTGAACCAGCAAATTATCGCCCGATAACATTACTTCCTGTGATCTCCAAGGTTATGGAGTCCATCGTAGCTGAGGCTTAAATGTGGTACCTGGAGAACAACAAAATGCTCGTTCCGGAATAGCATGGATTTCGCCAAAATCGTTCCTGTACAAATAATCCCTTGACTGCTCTTTCAAACTGGACGGAATCTGTGGACGCTGGTGTTGGAATCGACGCGGCCTACTTGGATTTCTCAAAGGCATTCGACCACATAGACCATCGCATTCTCCTCCACAAACTCCAGAAATATGGAATCGGCGATCCTGTTCTGGGCTGGATAGGAGACTTTCTCCTGCAACGTCACCTGAATGTGAGGGTTCGAAGCAACCTATCAGAATCCATCGAAGTTCAGTGCGGCGTTCCTCAAGGCTCGGTACTTGGACCCCGCTGTTCCTGGTCTTCATAAATGATCTCGTGAGTGTGCTTCTTCTAACTGTTTGCTATTTGCTGACGACCTAAAGGTATGGCACACTATAGCTGCAGTGGAGGATCACACATTCTTACAGGAGGACCTGGACAAAGCGTACACATGGTCCATCGACAACATGCTGTATTTCAACGTCACCCGGTGCAAGGTTCTCAGTATACGGCACAAGAGTTTGCACTGCTACCGCCTAGGATCACAAATTCTACAGCGGGCTTCTCACGAGTGCGATCTCGGCGTGATAGTTCAAGACGACCTCGGTTGTTCCAGGCAGACTGAAAAGGCAGCTAAGAAAGCGAACCAGTACCTCGGCCTTCTTCGCAGAGCTTTCGGGAGGTTTGACCCTTCGATCTTTCCAAAAATGCTTAGTGCGTACGTGAGGCCGCACGCGGAATACGCTATCCAAGCGTGGCAACCCTGGCTCAAGCACCATCTCACCGCGCTCGATACTGCACAACGTCGGGCAACGAAGAGCGTCAGAGGTTTGACCAGTCTCCCCTACCCACTCAGTCTGCAGACCCTTAAAATCTACAGTGGACTTTATCGGCGGCTAAGGGGCGATCTCATAATGGTGTACCTAATCCTGAGAGACCCCAACCACTCATACCATTCCCTTCTAATACTCAGTCACAACACCTCGCTAAGAGGTCACCAGTTTAAGTTAGTCACGCAGTTCAGCCGCCTGGAATGTCGGCCAAACTATTTTTCCCTTCGAGTGGCACAGCCTTGGAACGCCCTCCCCGAACATGTAATGAATGCATCCACCCTATCCCTTTTCAAAAAACGCCTTCACCATATCCTGTCACATTTACACTACGTGCTATAGCTCATGACCACCAGATGTAGGCACTAATGCACAACAGACAGGGGCTAGTGCCATAACCCTACTCGAGAGCGAGTCACTCCAAACGCCTTGCACGAAATTTGATAAACGCTAATACTATAGACACTGGATTTCTGTATCCTGTCGACCGACGATAATCGCACACAAGTAAGCGTTGTCCTTGCTATCGTTTTTTAAAATTTTTCTCGCCTATGATGTGAACAATAACCACTCTCCTGTTGCTTTGTGCGCGTATATTCTCGTTTCGAACTCCTTTATACGAAAATGCAGTTACATCTGTAAGCGCGCGAACTGACAACATTATCCCCCTCGCTATCTCTTTTGTCACGCTATCCACCCTACGGGACATGTCAAGCACCTGCTTTTTTACCCGTCATAAATCATTGTTCATTGTTCATTGTACCCATGTCAACAAGTAGTTCTAGCCAAACGTGTTTATCGTCTTTCGGACCACAACCAGGAAGCCGAGACACTCCAACCGAGGCCGGCTTCGAAGTAAGAGCTTTCATTCCTCTCGACCAAGTCATCGCTTGGCCACCTCTCCTCTTCTTCCATCCACAACCCCCGCGCGCAAACAACGCACGTCGTGGGAGTCGGTGGGCTGGCATGCGGAACACCTGGCCGAGCCATCGGAGCCTGCTGCGTGAAATGATGGTGCTGAGCGGTTCGCTTCTTCTGCCTCTGCCATAAACAAGGCGTCTAACATGCTCGTTGCTCACAAGGTGTTCCCACCAGATATGAGCCAAACTGCGAAGGCACCGGTGCTCGAACGTAAGTAGTCTCCTTATGTCCGTTGATCTAATGAGTCAGGTTTAACAACCGTACAATAGGGTCGAACGTACCGTTGAACTGTACACCCTACCCTTCAGGGCGAGAGTGATGTCGCGTCGTCGTCCTAAGTGTCGAAGGTTAGCAAAAACGCCTCCAGCTTTTATTATAGGGTTCGTGATCTCATCAATCCAAGGGGCGCTGATACAACTTCCCATGTAGTTGAATTTCTGAACGACTTCTAACTGATCTCCACCAGGGGTCAGCGTAGGAGGCGGCCCAGACCAAACTTGGAGGAACGCTTTGCACTTCGACGGTGCGAAGCAAAGCCCGAAGTGAAAGACAGCCGGTGCTAATCTGTCCAGTGTTGCTTGGCACGCTTATGAGCTGTCACATATTAGGGCAATATGGTCAGCATACTCCAACTCAAGAAGTCGTTCACGTGGGAGCAGATCCACACCATCTAAATCGTGTCCTGTAAACGCGATTTCCATGACTTCATCAATAGCGAAGTTGAAGAGGAAAATGACAGCGGGCATCCTTGTCTCACGCCGCTGGAGATATTAACGGACGACGACAGCTTGCAGTAAGCTCTCACTCTGCACGAGCTACGAGCGTATAATGCTCGGATAATATTCACATATTTCGCAGGTACACCTTTCCTGAGTAGACACTCCGAAAGTGCACGTCTATCCACCGATTCGAATGCACCTTTGATATCGAGGAACATGACGACGCTGGGCCGCCAATATATGTGACGGTGCTACAACAACTGATGCAAAGTAAAGTGTGAGCAGTGCAACCACGACCTCGACGAAATCGGGCTGGCTGTTCGCGAATATGGCTTTCACGAATGTCAGTCAGTCTGTGAAGGATGACAGTAGCAAGTAATTTGGAGGCGATGGAGATCAGACTGGTTCCTCTATGGTTGCCACATTCCGATTGTGAGCCTGCCTTGAAAATTGGGACCATGACGGAGCGGCTCCAGTCGGTTGGGACAGTGTCATGCTCGCAAAATTTCAATAGTAATTCGTATAAATCATCCACAAGAGTAAGTCTCCCAAATTTGAAGAGCGCTGGAGGAAGTTCATCTATTTTCGCGGCTTTATATAACTTCAACAGTTCAATCTCACGTTCGACTTCTGAGCGAGAGGGTGGATCCAAAGTGACAGCCAACGGAGCGGGGGGATCAGTGGCCACCGAGAAATCTAACAATTCCGACCGATTAAATTGCCTTTTATAGTGCTCAGCCCAACGCTCCAAGCGTTTTGACAAGTTGTAGATAGGCTGTCCACTCTCGTCACATACAGTTTCACTAACACTGGGTCTCCTGCTGCCCATTTCCCGTATCGGACGGAATAACTTACAATGATTAAAAAAGGCAGCGGTTACTTCCATCTCTGAAGCACGTTGATACCACCAGGATTCGCGGTCTGTCACAAGCAAGCACAGCGTTTTGCCCCGAGCTCTTTGTGAGTTTCATTGTGTTCGCTTCCAGCCGGAATATGCCGGCGAGCATCGATAACTTTCCGAGATTGCGAAGAGACCCAATGTCCATGTTGGCGATTAGGATTACCGCATGAGGATTTTCCTGCTGCTAGTAAGGTCTGGTGAATATGAGACCAATGAGCTTCATTTGCATCCAGTGAGCGTTTGCACAACTCGCATGACAGCGTACTTTGATAGGCATTCAGAACAGCTGGCTTTGTCAGTTGGCTGGTGTCACTGCGCTCACAACGTCGTCATAGGCGTCCGCCAAAACGCATCCGCAGCTCAGCGCATATAAGTGCATGGTCGGTGTCTTCACATGTGTTGCAAATTGAGCGACAGTTCTGCACATAACCTCTCCAGTGGTAACTTATCGCAATGTGATCGATTTGCGTCCATAGCTGGTTCGAGGCTGGTGGGCGCCAAGTCACCCTCCAGCGGGTGCTGTGTCGGAACTTAGTGCTCGCAAGCAATAAGCGAGCATCTTCACACAAATGAAGTCACCGCTCACCGTTATCAAAACGACAGCCCACACCATGTTGGCCGCCCAGATGCAGTTCATCAGTGGATAATTTTCCAACTTCAGCGTTCATATCCCCAGCCAACACAACAGTGTCCGTGCTTCTTCTGTGGCGAAGGAGCTGGGTCAGTTAGCGGTTGAAGTCGTCTTTTACCGAATCGTCGCTAGAGTTTGTGGGGGCATAGGTAACGATGACAAATAGACACCTGTTAGTCCCACGCGACTTCGAAGCTTTGAACGAGCCAGCCAATCGGATTGCACGCATCCGGCTAATGATCGGAATCCAATCAACCAGAGCAGCTTCAGCCCGAGGACTCAGGACAACGCCAACACCAGCTTGACCGGTGCTCGAAGCTGCATCGTCACCGGATAGGCGCAATGAGAAGGTGCTGTTGGTGTCACCCGAAGGGGATCGCACAGTGAGCACTGAGATCGCATTTTGCAATTAGGTCTCTAATAAGCAACATATATCGATCGACAGGGTCTTTGATGTCAGGGCAACTGTTGCCTGTTGACCGATCTGTAGTAATGTGCGTACATTGAGACATGCCAATCCAAAGGATGCTCGAGAGCTCCAAATGGAAGCCGATGAACGGGGCTTGGCCGCTTGCTTGGACATTGGATTGTTGACAGGGCAGGAATGACGCTCCGCGTTCACATGTGAGTTGCAACTAAAAGGTAAAAGCTTGTCAAAGCAAAATGGGGGAGGGCCAAGAATTGGGAGTTTGAAAACAGGGGTATAAAAATGAAGCTGGGACGGGACGGTAAGAATGAAAATGCGTAATAGGGTGACTAAGAAGACGGTAAGTCTTGAGCAGTAGCATCCAAACCCTATCCACCCTGCTCGATGCTGCATGTAAGGCGCCGTTGATTATCATCTGTGGTGGCCAGAACATAAAGAAATTGTTTGACAAAGATTCATAGTATTGCATGGGCAGGATACTGTCAGGTTGCCCAGGCCTAGACAGGAGAACGATTAGGGTCCTCAACCAAAGCTTTTGGTTCAAAAATCTTACCGCAAGGTAGCGGAGTTTTGACACTGGACTACAGACAGCCCGTTTTATGGAGTAAGGATTCATCCTCATTCCAACCTCCCACCTGGAGTACCAGTAGTCTGAGTTTGTCTTTCCTCTAACCGTTGATCAATCTGGTATGAGTGGCTCTGAAGGTGCAAAAACACCACCCAGCATAGCTCAATGGATCACTGAGGCAGGCAAACCAACGCACCACGGTAAGATCCAGCCTTATTGCGATGGGTTGATGTTAGCTAGTGATCGGTGTAAAGAATTTTGAGTACCAGCTGCTGCGTCCTTTATTGATAAAGCATAAAAGTCGCGATTAGCATCAAGTCAGGATAAGCTTTAGACAAACATGTGGGAGCACTTTCAGGAATTGGCACTAACACTGCGGACAGACTACAATCTAGAATCGGTGGGAAACTGATGCGGAGACAGTAAAAACAAAAGGAGTTCATCTCCAAGCAAGTAAAATGTTTTCCTAATTGACGCATCATCACTTTTTGGGTCGACTATCAAACGAGACAGATAAGGCAAGATGGAGTGGCGGCATGAAGGGGCACGAAGAAACAAAACCTTAACTTTCGGCCGTGTGGAAGAAATGGATGCCGAACTATCTGAAACGGCGTGTAGGGGGTGAGAGGGGTCGTATCTTGGATACGAAGTTAAAGCATGCGTCAAAATGTTTGCTGGCCATAAAATCAACGAGCGATTCTCTACTTAATCCAGAGCATCAGCAAATAAATTTTAGTGATCCCAAAGGAAGAGTATAGCCCTTTTGAAATAGCCCGGGGAAACTAACAGGGAAACAGTACAGTCAATGGGGGAGGATATATGTATTTAGACCTTATAAAATTAGGGCACGCGGTACGGAGAACATTTTGAGCCTAAGGGTACAAGGATAATCTTCTGACATTTTCATAAGTCAAGCAAATGTGTCGACCAGGATAAATTGTAGGACACAGAACACCGCAAAACTACGGGATACGAACGAGTGATGTTTTGGTCACTCACTCCAGAAGGAAGAGGGGCGTGTACAAAAGGAAGCAGTCTATCGTAGCGGAGAAAAGTACTCATAAAGTACTTATAATGGTTAAGGGAGAGGGAATCGGAGCTTGACCACCGTTCGTCTAATTCTCGTTGGACTTTAGAGGATTCCTCAATTACCGGGGTTATACATCCCAGAATGACGTCGTCAGTGTAGTTACACCCGATGAAACTGGTTAGTATGAGCAGCCCATCAACATAGAGGGAGGGAATAGCTCCCTGTAAGTTACTACAATTGGTTGGGATCGCGGAAGATGTTTTGAAGCATGACTGCGTGAAGTGTATGCGGTTCGTAAAGTAAGCACGCATTACATCACCTGATTATAGGGGAACGCGGTTTCCGAACAGAAGGTTCAGTAGTAAGTATCTGTCAAGGTTCCCAAATACATTAAGATAATCAAGGAGTAGAAACCGCACAGTTGCATTTTTATCCGAGGTAGATGCAATGGAATGCACAAGATACGAAATGGTATCCAAAGTGGAGCGCTGTGACTTGTATGCAAACTATGTACTATCAGTCTTATGATCCCGTAGATTCGTGGAATTAGTAGTTTTACAAACATCTTCAGCAGCACGGAGGTGCAGGCTATTGGCCGATACTTCTTTGATTCCTTTTTAAGCGCAGGTGTTATTCCGACTGCTTTTCAGATGTCGGGAATGGTACCAGTCGTTAAACATCGGTCAAAAATCTCTGGCAGAAAAGACTGCAATGCATCATCACATCCTCACAAAGCGATTAGGGGACACATGGAATTAGGGTCATTAGCCTTGTTTGACATCAGTCTTGTGAGTTCCCTGTAAACATTGATGTGGTCAAATAAGGTGCGTGGGTCATTGCTGAGGAAGAAAGGTAGGGGGAACCCGTTTTATGATGATGAGTTAAATTCTGCGTTGAGCTTGCCCACATCAACAGCACGGCGTGGGCTACTGGAACACTTGCCGATAAGTTGTTTCAAGTGCCTCCACAGGTCACGTTAATCGTGGTTTCATAAAACGACTTCAATATATAGGCTACGTAACCTTTTCATCTGCCTTAATAGCCAATGATAGCCATTTGACACAAGCCGTTAGCTTTTATTTGTAAGCCTGTTCTATGTTACGCAGTGGTCTGAGTAGTAGAGCTGGAAATCTATCAATTTGAAGATAGATGGTATCAGTGCGTCAATAAAGATTGGAGCAGAGATTGCTATGCTCCGCGAGGTGCTCACATTGCACTGATAAAACCGCACTGATAAACATTGAGAGGTCGGTTGAATAGAGCTTCGAGTTGAGCCTTGCAATGTCTTGAGTTGAACAGTTTCACCGCGTATTGGTTCTGCTTCGCCATCTTGTCATCGCAACGTAGTTGGCCTTACAGTTGGTCACTGCGCATCTCTGCACCATGCTGTGGTTTGATTGTCCAAGCAGGGCACCTCTTTGTGTGGAAAACAAGTTAGGTTTGTCAGTGAAAACTACATCCAAACGGGTGTCGAATCTGGTAAGGAACTACACCAAGTCGGTTAGATCCATCAAGTTAATGAAGACTATGTCAGTAAAACAGAGCCTCTAACACCTTTAGGCGAATCGGCGAGTGAGAGCATCTCACAGATACAGTGCAGTTTTGAAGAATGGGAGTAGCTTTGCGTGGTATCGTTTCAATGGTGCCCAGGTGCCCAGCGATATACCGAAAATCGAGAGGTAAGTTCATGAGGATTCAGTGCGCTTCAGTAATCTTGTCGAGGTTACATGAATAATCCGTACAAATGACCGGTCTATGTCACTGAGTGGTTAACTACTCTAGCAGCTGCTTGATAATACGTCCTCCGAGAGAAGAGCAAGGAGTGCGATCTCTGATCGGGAGTTTGGTGAAACGAGTTTAGTTGTAGCCTTACATGTCTACGTCCGATAGGTTTCTATGAAGAAATCAGGGCAGAGAGAAATAATGACGCACTCAGAGCCGAGTGAGATGGCAAGACAATGTATGCTTACGTGGAACCGACTGTTTGAATAAGCGTCCAGGAAACACTGCGTGAAATCCGACGCTCATTGACTGCAGACGGGAATGGAGGCTATCTGCTCTGCACCCATTCTGACAACGCAGACCTCAAGTCTATCATCACTGTCTCAGTCAACTTCGAAAATGCATACCATTTTGCCGTTTTATCCTACTGCTGGCAAATGTAGAGCTTTCGCGAAAGTTGTTTCAAGCGCACATAAGTATGAGTCTCAGCGATAGAAATATTATAAAGTCCACGCACGTAGGTGACGTTCGTTTTGGGGTGTAACGGGAAGGCTTCATCACAAGGCAACAAAGGATTTTGATGTGTACTTCAGCGTTTTATGCTACAATACTTTAATACTACACCAGTTTTGTGGGAGATTGAGCTCACTGAATGACAGTTAGCTGGATCGGTGAATGAAACAAAGATAACATAAGTAGCTGGGTAAAAGGAACTGTGTTCGTTGAAGGGAACTCATCTTCTGCAAATTACTTCGATACATCACATTTCACGGCAACAGGACGTAAAATAAGATGATTTTAAACGTTTTTTTATCACTTCTGATGCCAAGAATTACAAAGAACTTTGTGTGTCGCAACTTTTAGTGAGATTGACATCAGAGTTTGGCTGTGTTCTGCTTCGTCCACAGTGTAGCAAGCTTCACTTAAAATCAGTGTCATAACAGTAAATGTTGAACTTTATGGTTGGGCCACCTTTTGTAAGCAAATAGTCATGTAAAACACCATTTTAGGCTCATCCACTAGGTCGACACAGGTCACTGTGAAAGACGGAGGTACAAAATTCTCTGATTCCAATAAGTAGATAACGTGTAGAACTTGCGGCACAGTCGCGCTGATGATCGTGCCGGATATAGGCAACGTAGAAGAGTCGCTCAGGTTTAGCGGATGCATCGATTGCCAGATAATAAACTTTCGCCAAATGATGGTTGGACGCAGGCCTTCTGCTGAACTCGAATCGCCTAATCTAGCTAGTCTTGTCCTTTGCACGGCTGCCAACCGGGTTGCCTGGATGCATATAGTTTGACCCAGCTGGACCAAACCCGAGGCTGTTAGTCGCTGATGTGGAACAAATGGCATTGGAAACGATGGAAATGTTGAACCCGGCCAATGCAACCCATATTCCTGGATTGTGCTTACGTTATCAACCATATCATCAGTTAGTCCCTTAGTTGGATTCGACGTACTTGCGTAGCTGTGTGATGCTGTCGCCTATGTCCACACAGTGCTCACACAGCTGATTCATTCAGCCACCTAGACACTCTATTTATCTCTCTGGAGTTACTGTCGTTCTTTTTCTGATACGTAAGTTAACGGTATCTGCTGCACTTTGGTACACGGATCACGGCACTGCAGGCTTCAGTATAAAGTGTACAATTGGAGAGAATGGCAAACCAAGTACTGAAGGGCATTCGAGGAAATCAGCCTGAGCTAGATGAAGTATTCGAAATGTTCTCGAAGTTCGACTATTGCGAGTCGGCGTAGCCCACCCCCGACAAACACTCCGGAGGGAGTACGTCATTTGGTTTACGCTTTGTAGCAACGAAGTATAAACTCCCGCTGTCCAGTCGCCAGTTCTCCGCTATGTGGCTACGGACATGAAACAGCTAGCTGGAGACATCTTGGCAGCTCATTATCATCCACGAAAGTGCGACTTTTGATGTAACCATGTAAATGCTACCCCAATAGGAAAACGGCTTTTGGAATCAAGGACCGCATACACAGAAGAATATCGAGGGACACTCAGTACGAACAGCGAATCTTGGCCTCATCTAATTAAAAATTCTAAGCGCAAAGCATTACTCACATCGCGCAGTGACAAGGTACCTTGTAGCGTTGACATCAGCAGTCGGATACTAGGCGCTATCGACTACGTTAGTTCAACTAGGCCTTCGAGACCGAGCAGGTGTCGCTTCCGTTACTTACCGCACGATTTCTTTAATCAGTTAAAGAGAAGGGATTATTTTTAACTGTTCGGTGTTTGAAGATGAAGGCTTCGAGGACTGCAGTTGTTACTCGATACTGTGAATTGTAACCATTACTGTGAGATGGAATGCTGTCGTCCGCCACGCTTTCCTGGTTGTGGTACACTCCACCCGCCTTGTGCTTGGCTCGATGCCCTACAGGATGTGGTAGGCAGTTGGAATGAATGGTGCGCAAACTGCGCTCTCCTAACCGGAGTGCCCGTGTAAAGTACACATGATGATGAGTTTGAGCTGGAGTTGATCATGACGCGTGGTATATAAATTTGCATAGACACCCCGCCTATATCGCTTTAATTTCTTGCAATGTTCGGTATGTATAAAGGGCAAGTTCATTGATCCTAGGTTGCTTGATTAATGTGCTGAGCCATATGCTAGGTATCTCTTGTCTTATTTCTACTCTCTTCCTCTTCCTAACCGTCGCATAATTTATGCTTGAATGATATTAGCTCTAAACGCTGCTATGTTCGTAGTAGTTTTTCCAGTAGAAAGTGTGGAATATTAACCTATTCCGTGAACTCGGGAATGCCTGCAACCGATGTCTACTAAAGTGTAACACAAGCGCATTCATTGCACATTTCAAAAATGATCGTTTTAGGCGTGCAATGCATGCTGGATGAATGCATCGCTTGCACTGGTCATCGCATGGGGACAGTGGACATGTGAATAATCTATTGGGTAGATTTGCACGAGAAACGCAGCTGCAATTGATAAGGTATGGAGCAGTTGACTGCAAGATCAGGCTCTCACGGTTCACTTGATGAGGGGGACACAGATGACTAGTTAGCTGACTAGTTAAGAGCAGGAAAACCTGTGTTAAAAAAGATAACCTACCTTTTATTGGTGATAACAGCTTGAGCACTTCCCAAGTCCTGTGGGTCGTCGCTAGTGCCGGAACTAGCTATTGTCTTGTTCTCCTCTTCTGCAAGCTGTTGATAAAATAATGCAGGTGTACAATGGGTTTAAATGTGTTCTATGTCAATATGATGCTCAGTCACTACCATCACGAATACTCTATTACCTTTTTACTGGTTTCAATCGAAATTACCGTACTTCATAATAAGGAATATAAAGCGCACAACCTAAACGGCTTAGAATTGCGTAATTGACTCATTTGATTATCACAGTGCACCCAAGAAGTGGCATGGTGATCAATATTTTCCTGACGGTAAAGTGACATCCGGAAAAACAAACATTCCATTACCCGTACATCACCTATTATCAGTGATTGCATCGAGTGTCATGGATGCTATGTACTCGTCGCTTAATAAGCTTTACTGCAAAACACAGCTAAATGTAGTGCTCGTATCATCCGTTTAATGGTGATACATTTTGAAGAAATAACCGACAGACCCACTCGGTAGTATGAGAAGGATTCTTTGCTGATAGACACAAGATATAGGTTGAGTAAATTAAGTTCCTTCTACCTGATTTTCTTCGGTGTTACAGACGTAGGCATAAGACCTGAATTCAACGGTTTACACGCGCTAGGGAGATGGCTTTTACAAATGACAACAAATGTCAAGTCCTTAAAGGCTTCCAGCGAAGAAAGATCTCGAACAGCACCAGTATGGTTGGAGAATATGACTTATAGTGTAATAGCTTCTTGGGATTATGTCTCGATATCATCCACTCAAAATTAAAATTTTCCGCAATGCTGGTGTTTGCAGTCGCAAGTGATTATGACTCAATACATTTTTCCTAAAATTTTCGTTTGTGGATAAGTGCATAAATCCATATAAATTGATTAGTGTAATTACAGCCTTGGTGCTAATAAGTCGAAAGATCGTGTGTCACTAGTTGACGTTGGCGCACAAGGTATTACCGATTCATTTATGACAAAACTCAAACAGGGAAACATACCTGATCTGCTAAACGCTTCTCTTCCTCTTCAGCCGCAGTTAGTTCTTGGGCGTTGGCAAGATTATCCACAGCGATAGCAAGGAAGACGTTCAGTAGTGTGTCTTGTGGTTGGAGTTAAGTTAGGAAAATCCGATTCGGCTGCGAAGTTCGGATCAAAAATCCTAGTATCTATTCATACGTTTAGCACCAGTGAATATTCAACTAACTCTCCTAGGTAGACCGGTAACTTGGTTGGGTCTGCAAAGCGTGTACATTAGATGTTATTCCGGTCGATGCGAATGTGCGTAGAACTCACTTGTTGTCTGAGTGAGCGTCAGCCAGGCGGACGTACGATGCGGTGGCAAGTTGGGGGTGGGGAACCAACGTCATGATACCATAGTAGTTCGAGTTTGGAAACGCAGGCCTAATTTGTGCACTTCCGTCACAGTAACTTAACAACTTGCCGCGCTGCTGTGTCTCATACCTCACAACGTGTCGGCGGAGGTACATTTCGCGACCGCGCATCCTTCGTCCGGCGATCCAGGATTCCCCTGATTTTTTTGCTCCTTCTCGTTGCCACACACACTACTCACCACTAGTGCGCCACAAGACGACCACTGTATACGGTCTTAACAGCCCACACGTCCATAAGGATACAGTGATTCAGTCCCAGCGTAATTCGCGCGAAACGAATCAAGGCAACCAGTTGCTTGTTACGTTTTCCGTTCTAATAACGTTCACCTGATTATGTCACATGTCATGAACAAAACATTCGAAATTATTTGAAAAGTGGACATATCACTACATGGTCCTTAGAATTCTCCAAAGCAGTGACGGTATAGGTTTCCGCGCTGCCAATGTTGATTCGCTGCGGTTGTTTTAGCAGACACCTAGCGGTTCACTAGAAAATTTCCCGCGTTTGCACAGGAAGGCCATCTGTTAACAGGGTGAACTCGCAGCGTAGGTGGTCGACTGGCATTGTTGAACTGGTTTTTTTCACTAATCCACAGAATCTTACTGAGACGTGTGATAACTAGCTGACAGTCTACTGAATGCGATGAATGATCAGTATTTGGATGTCACAAAAGCCAAGGATAATCACAGTGATGTTCTCCTCCTAGACTTACCATGTTAAAACTACTCACTCCCAGTTGATAACTCAGCCTTCCTTTTTACAGCAACTACGCGTTATCGTGAACTGCCTTAAGAGCTAACTTAGTCATGCCAGAAAAAACGCAACATTCTGAAAAGCTACTTTCCTGCACTGTGTCCCTTGCACATATCGCTACCGCCGACTCAGTTCATAAAATTCCGTGTAGTGCTCTCTTTTTTGACAGTCGTAACAGGCGTCTTCTGTGTTGAGTAATTTCCGCGGTCGGACCAAGGTACATATGTTGTACACAGTCTTTGAGACTGGTTTCATGGATGCGGTTGTCCCTTCTTTCTATAACAAGTTAGTGCTATAAAAGCACGACAGTAGAACACAGCTGTTTAAGGAAAAAAAACAATAAATTGCTCTCGTGTATAAATCCGCCGATTCTCTATCACGGTTCCTTTCTGGAGTGGAGCTCACACCGCCTCAATCCACATATTGGTATGCCGCAGAAGCGCACTTAGGAATTTCTGTGGAGAAATTTCCCCAATCCCCTTTATGCAATATTCACAAGGGTTTCACTGCCATTTTCTGAGCTGTTCTTGCATCCGCTTCTACACAAGTGGACTACTTTTAGGGAAACAAATATGTGTTAATCGTTTCGCATACCTGCAACGCATTCCCAAAAATGCAACTGTAACTTCAGCCGGTGTCCGGTTGAGTGTGAGGTCTAATTGCTTTGGAAATTAAGCGATTCCAGTACAATATGCAGTGGAAGTACTACACGCTACTGTTTCTATTGCTACTACTTCCAGTGCTGCTAGGATGACTGAACCCCATAATCCTGTTTGTAGCCACATTGGTTGAGTTTAAGTGAATACCTAAATCTGCCTCATCCTATTTTCCATCACGGAACGGATAAACATATAATTCATACCTCCATCGTCACGATCGTAGCCTCAGTTCTCAAAATATACCGCACCAATTAGGGAACGATAGAAACTTATTAACTACCGGTGAAGAATCCACCAGTTCAATTATGCATTTGGTTATGCTCGTTACGTTTGATAAAGGCGCCGAAAAGTTTGTTATGAACGAATTAAGATTCGTGCAAATAACCCACAGTTGTTGGGTTTTCAATCAGCACACATAAGAAACTCATACTTCACGTTGCTGAGCTTCCATAAATAAGACGGTTACATCAATAAGGGTTAAGTTTGTTCGCGACGGTCTTATTGATTCAAATAATGGTGTTCAACAAATACGTCAACCGTTTGCTCCCAAAGCTCATGAAAACTCGTGTCGTAAAGCCCTAAAGTTTTAGTAGATTCCTTAAATAAAGTTATTCGATAGCATGGGAATTGACTGGCGGCGCTTAGTTATCACTTGTGACCAATGTTGAATTGTGCTTTAGCTGGCCCGGGACCCGAGCACTTGATATACTTCAACAGGACTTGGGTTTCTACGAGAAGTTACCAGGGGTAGTACAGTCTTTGAGAATAAACACACGAGTACTCTAAACAGCACTCGGTTTGGTTAATCGAATCAATGGGGAGACGCACCGATTGCCATACCTGACAGCCTCAGTGACCAGCCGGACTGTGCCGCTTTTAATTACAGACGGAAGCCACTCAAGTACACGCATATTATCAACTCTGTCACGCTATGAGTAGCGGTATCCGATTCCCGAGTCGTCTGTGACTGTCGCCTTAATGCGAACAGCAACAGGACGCCAGTGTCTACACCCATATTCGGTGTAAACCAGGAAGAATAAGACCGGGAGGTATGTAGATGGGCGGCATGATTGATTCGGAGCCAGTCCACATCCCCTCTCCTGTAACCAGTACACAGAACAAACTGCTTATAATGCCATAAGATAATTGGCGGCTTAAGTTTGTTAAGCTCGTCGCTTGGTGATTGGGCTACCCTGTCCTCTGCACGGCAGTAACGTGTAAGTCAGTGGATAGTGAGCGGCGCTATATCACATCTAGTAACTTATTCACGACGGTCGTTGCCGTGCCCCGTAGCTCAGTGGTCTCAACCACGGACTGGCAACAGTCGAGTTGCGGTTTCGTGCCCTACCAAGGGTCCGATGGAATGCGCACTGCTGATGATTCCCGAAAGGATGAAACTCGCGTACAGTGCTTTTCCGGGCTTGTGGCGGCTGTCTGCGTGAGCCTAGATGTGACGAAATTCTACATATCATTCAGTTGTACAGGGAACAAGCATACCAGACGTACGCAACGCGGTGGCTGGGCCGTAGGCCGTTCCACTCTCTGAGCCTAGCACGGTCACGGAAACTGTGTACCCCATCTACCCCTGAGACAAGCAGCGGTCTTCTGGAACCAGTAATGGAGGTGGCAGTTTCCAACAGGTTAGCACCTTGACAACAGTTACATCAAGCGCAGCCAGACCATGAACGACAATCAACAAACACATAAAATGGGAGAAAATAAACACGCGGGTACGCGTACGGAACAACCGCAGCGATGACCTGGCGCACCTACCACAATGACCAAATTATTGACCTGAGCTAGTGAACGAAATCGGAAGCAGCGTACCTACCAAGCGCTGACACTTATCTAATCAACGTACTCGTCGCGTGCTCGATGTTGGCCCCTCGTCGCCACTTTGATGACTGACCAGACTGGTTTGACTGAGCCACACACGACCACAAGTGTTATAGCACCATGTGCTTGATATCGATCGCCTAAGCTCTGTCGGCGACTGTCGTTACCGTAACCGATGCCTTCCTTTCTGATGTAATAACCCTTTCTAGTGCATATGAGGAACGGTATTCATGATCTGGTCATGCCATTGGCGCCGTTGCATTGCCATTGCTTCTTAAGACTTAAAGTCAGTATTAGTTGGTAATATACTCACGTTGGTCATGTTCTCGGGGGCAGCTGTGGTTGGCAAGCCAGTTACTAACTGTAAAGCCTTACTCCCCTGAGCTTGGTATTTGGGAACTCCCAGTCAAGCTCTAGAGGGAACATCACCTCAGTGGCCTTTTATCTGCGGAGCACGACTCTGCGATCGTGTTCTCTGACCATGTTTCCTATGAAGAAGAGAGATTCCGTATAGGCTATCGGTTAAACAGTAAATTTAAAGTTGACCGAGTACTTTGCGTTGATGAAGAGTAATAAGCTCTTTCCAGTAGAAGACCCACTCACGGTCACCGGGTGCTTTTATTTTGACCGGCGATTTTGGATGTAAAATCGTGTCATGGAAGCAGATTTTATGTCACCTTGATTCTTATTCACGTTAGACCGAACCTCGTAGAATGACAAACATGCCAAAGCATGTAGCGTAGTAGTTTATGAGAGATGGAACAGATAAACTTACTAACCATGTCGGAGCATTGTAGGGATTCCAATCAGCTGTCAGTAGGTCTCTGGTTTACAGTGGAAATTTGAACCTGTCGAATGATAGAGCTAATATCCCAAACCCGGCAAATTTACTTGGTGAGTAGGTTACTTTTTGAAGGTAGTTCGATTGCTCAAAAAGAAAGGGAGCTACACGGTAAGTACATTCTATTTGGTATTTATCCTAACGATATGAGCCAGGGGAGCTGGATATATCACACCGTACTGTGTTCAGATCATGAAAGCCAAAGTAGATGAATACGGTCCGGCTCCTTACCTTTCTCTCTTGCTTTAGCTCGTGCCCCGTTAGCTGTCTCACGGGCTCAGCGTGTCTCCCAGTCGTTAGCGGGTTCCTGGGAGAAACGCTTTGTGAGTTCCAACTAGGAATGATACCAATTGCGTCCGCACCCACGCAATCAACAGTTGTATATCCGTGGTTACCGACTGAAATTCAGGCCCTAGGCCTTAGTCTTCCGTGGTAGCCGCATGGTCACCATCCAACACGACTCACAACAGTTAAGCCTTACGCACTGAATGACATGATGGATCGCGATTCTTTTGATGTGTGATGCGATGATAGCTAATCCGACAAGACTAAAAAAGAGTGTAAAGAAACAACAGGAATTTTAAAAGCTCGGCGGCCTTGTGGTCACCACACTGCGATCTAGTAAAAATCGACAAGCACATACGCCCTACCTCAGGGGTGTCCAAAGTCCAGCCCGCGAGCCCGCATTAACATTCCAACTGGCTCGCGGCCTCATCATGAAACAATAAATTCAAGCTGAATTTTTTCTGTACAGACGACATTAAATATACAGAGAATAAAGATATGAGAAAAGATTCCACAGCGTCGGATGCTGGCAAAAATCACTAGTGGAGTCTTGCATGATTGGAAATTTCATCTGCAATTTGCTAACGGTTGGAACTTTGATTGTGATTTCCGATCATTCAAATGACCTTTCATAGTGGTTGCGAGGACCGCTCATACACCGAACTATGTCCTCAAAAGACCCAGATTTGATGCTCACCCATACCCCCCAATGTACTTAGTAACTGTGGAATTCTCTCTATGCTAACACCCTTGTCTAGTGCTTCACCATTCCCTCACTGACGATACTTGACCTCATTTATTTTCGTCACATCGGTAACAGGCGTCCCATGCACTTAGTGTGATGTCGCTATCTTCACAGAATTGCAACATAGCTACCACTAGCTGAGTGATGCACAGATCATCAAACTGTCCAATCTATTTACTTGCATGTTTGCCTGTTGTTAGCGCTGTGCCCAGACCATCAATTATTGGCCGGTGCCCTTGCTAATACTTTCACACATTTATCGCGCCTTGTTCTCTAGCTGTCAGGTACGAAGAGAAAAAAAATCGTTGTGCAGTGGTAATTTGTCGTTGATAGTGATAAACCGGGACCCTGAACAATTGAGGTCTGCCCAATTTTACTTAACTGTATACATTTCAATAGTACCGTAGTTACTGCGATCCAAGCTTGTTCTATTTTTGGGATAATTGGATTTGCGTCATTCAACAATCAATGATGCAGTATTGTTTATTTTTAACCAGCTAGGAAGAGTCAACCTAGTACTTTTACTAAAGAAGTCTCAATTAAATAAGAAATAAAATAATGAGTTCTTTAACTTTTTAGATTTATCACTAGCTAAAGCTAGCCCGTAGTGAGCAAGGGATTTTTGGTGTACAGGTTATCACAGTCTAAATTTCCAGTGTGGTATAATACTCAACTTGTTTGGCTCGACATACTTGCATTTTAGCAAGAATCGTGTGAGGACGAGGCTGTGATTCACACCTACGTGATATCTTGCGTATCAAAACCAGTGTCATTGTTCATGACCTAACTAGTATACTGCAGTCAAGAACTCAGTTTCACCATTCGTACTAACAACTTACTAAAAATCTACGACAGATGACATTTTTGCTAGTATCTTGACCTCAGACTGAATATGGCCCGCCATATTTTTATCGCACAAAATGTGGTCTGCTTTGCGAAAACTTTGGACACCCCTACCCTACATGAATGCCTACGTTTAGTTGCAAGAGTTGCTGTCTGTTGTGCCCAAATATCTATGCACCTTCGCCTACGATAACAGTAACTGTAAGCGACACATTCACTTAGGGCAAGAGTGCCACATAGAAATTCCCGAGTCCAACCAAGAAAGGAAGCTGAGGCGTTAACTACGGTACTATTGGACAAAATAGAACCCGTGCAATATGTACATATCACAACAGTACCCTTTCAGTCCTGAAACAGCCGGGTCTTCGCCAGTTACACAATGTAACAACTTCACCGCACTTGCTACCGTGCAGCACAGAGTCCGAGAGAGGAATACAACGGCTCTATTCAATGGGTCCAAATCCTTATCCTATTGGTTCGCTGTAGGGCGCGTAGGGAGATACAATATGTCATTAAGTTCAAAGGGAATGCGAGTGACATGTCTTGGGGAGAATGTGTGATGAAGGGACAACAATGCCGGTGTGATCCTGGGTGGGGGAATGCATAATCCTCATGACGGGAGTAGAATGCACGTTGGTTGGGGAAATCCAGGGAGTAAGCAAACTAGTTAGCAGATGGTGCAAAGCAAATCCTAATATCTATCTTGCGTAATGTGTCTCGGATCGAATGTGGGATGAAAGAAGAACGAGCGCCCGTGTGTTTTTGGGGCAAGTAGCGCGGGGTGAGAGTGCACAGTCGTCACAGCGGGTATGAGATGAAAACAAATGCATGTTGAGTGTGAAGTTACAAGGTGAAAAACAAACAGATGGCGCGACTATCCCAAGCGAAATCCAGATATCCAGCTCGCGAATCGGCATGGTAATTTTTCCAGCTACAGTAACAGAATTAGTAAAGCTGCTTGTGTTAAACTATCACTGGGTAGATAACTGAGATTTACACCAGGACTTCGTGAATGTCGAAGTCTTCCCCTCAGGCGTTTTACTGACCACTATTATCACGACTATTAAAGTGGACAATATAACGTCATTACTGGTGTGAACTTCATAGTTAACAGATTTGAAAAAAGCATTGCGGATATTGTTAGACTGCTCAAGCTCGCCATGTGGGATTTGACGCCGAGCGCTCTCTTCAGTTGTTGGTGTTGTAACGCAATCGAAATCGTACTTGTTCGTTTAAACTAGCCGTTACTTTTTAGTGTGTTCTGGTTTTTGGTAATTTGATATGGAACAAATGCACAGTGAATCAGACGGTTTAGCCCTTGCTTCGTTTGTCCATTTGGAACGAGGACAATTGTTTATGGACAATCGAGCCGGTTGACTATTGTTCCTGTCGTCCTACTGAGGACACGCGTTTCCGTCCCGCTCGGTCATCCACCTATTCCGCTCGTGGGAGCATTGTCGTCAAATAACATGGTCGTATCCCGGGAGTTAATGCGGCTATGAATCGTTTGCTTATCTTCTTGCGGGATTCGTTTACAGACCGGATTTCTCCTCCGAATCTTCAACCTGTCCTGCCGGATCTGTTACAGCGTCATCCGGTGCAGAGCCCTGATAGTTGTCCGGTAGATATAACAGTCACTAGCCAACGTTAAAATCACTTCCTATTGCACAAAATCTTAATCATTAAGTGCGCCATCAGTAAGTCATTTTGATCATGACCAAGTAAACGGGCTTATTCTCACGACAGATTTGCATCTGTCAGTAATATGGAAGGTGTGAGGCATGCCACTTGAAGCGGCCGGCTTAGCTTCCGTTTGTTTATTGTGGGAGCTTTGTGCTGTGGAGGTGGTTTTATTACAACCCATCAAGCCCACGATCATCGACAATTTGTAAGTGTCGGTTAGGTTTCGACTTACTCGAGTGCGTGCAGTCTTTTTTGACAATTATGCAGCAACAGTTGTACAATATGCATTGACCTGACTGCCCAAGTTGATATTCGGCTAAGGTACCTACACCTTAACCAGCCAAGAATGGCAAAAGGAAACAGTAAACGAAGTTTTCGACAGACGTGGTACAGACATTCACAGACATGGCCTGTTAAGGTTTGACATGCGCTCCGTCGAGGTATATCTAAAAAGCCTTTCTAGGCTTTGCGTTAGTTAAAATTTCCCATATTCAGACTCAGTCAGACAGCCACTATACGTTCAGAAACGTAATGAACGATCATTTCATTCTTTCGGTAATCGTCAACAGTGCGCATTACATTTAACAACTGTGGGGCTCGAAACCACAACCACACACCTAAGAGCCTGTGGTCAAGACCACTGCTCTATGCGGGGAGATAAGGAGTGACAAGGACTAATACAATAGAGCCAATAATGAGGATTCTCGTGGTAAGGATTTCACCCCATGTACAGTAAAATCGAGTTAAAAATTATGATACGTATGCAAAAGCTAGACGATTCATTCTAGGCTAGGGGTCTACCGGAAACTTATCACGATTGGTGTGGTAAGAGAAATACACACATACGTTTAACTAGACAATTGTGTTAAGGTATACAGGTTACGGAAATCTTAGGGCAATCAGACATGTAATACCATAAGGTGTGTTTCGCTTACTGATGTTAGAAGCTTCGAGTAGAAAGATCATTTGTCTGGAGTAGTATAATCCTACGGACTTGCACATACGTTGAATCAACCTACTTCTTCTATCATATTTGAGTACATATCCAACAAGCCAAGGGATGTGCATCAACAGAAATTGCAAACTCATACACGCCGCGGTGTGTTCCAAGTTCACGGGGGTAAAGGATACAGTTACCGAAAAGCACCAGCAACACAAAATAGACACAATAAATGAAACCTCCGTTGCTGACACCTCCTTGTGAGCGTATCCCATCGTACATGATGGCGTTCCAATCTTCTCCAGTCAAAGTCTAGGTGGGGTAGGGAAGGTGTAAACGTTAGTGTGGGAATATGTAAGAAATTTACTACATTAAATGGGAGGGCTAAGTAGTTGACCTCGTTGTTTGTGGGGAAAACAAACAAATTGCTTATCAGTGAAATGTATGCAGCTCCAAGAACTTGCAGTTCAAACAGTTATGCACTAAAACGGACTGTCTTCATTAATCGACCCAATAGACCACTAGATTCCCATCAGTCATATTGGATTTGAAAGATTGACGTGCCATATGCGCATATCTCAACAACCAGTGGTATGGAAGGTAATCGAGACACACATCGGGTATGAAGATCGGTACCTCGGATATTTGTACTCTAGTGTCCTAGCTAGGGAATTATTTATCCTCTCATCCGACAGGACACGTATCGCATTCGCTGCTAAACTCTCCACCAACTGCCATCATATGATGTGAAGCAACTATAATGGTTAGACTGATCTTACAGTGCCACAGATCGCTGATCAAATTTTTGAATCTAATCGATATGAAGATCGTAGCATGCACAAACTAGACAATACCTAATCATGCTGTTGATAATTAAGCGACCTATGGAACGGATGGCTTTATTCGGGGCATCCGTCAGGTATGGTCAACAGATTCTGAGAAACACCGTCATCGCATTGACCACTCTACTAAGAGTTCTTCGTCCGACTTCCAGACTGTGTGCGTGTCCTACAGTGCCTGTCTTTTAGCCCTAAAGTACTGATGCTTGAAAAACCAGTAGTAAACCCCTATGTGGGCGTTCCAAGTTCATTCAATGTACTACTGATGATATTTTAAGTTACGAATGACCAGTTTCCCGCACTGTACTCTCAGCACGCTGATTTTGTAATTTGAGTCTGCATGGTGATACTAATTATTGTGATCAGGTGGAAGATTAGCCTGCAGAATAAATCGTACGTTTCAGATCACTGTGCACTGAATGCTCAACGGGTGGATAGTGACACTGACTCGTTTCACGTAGAATACGAAATCGTGAGTACCGCTGTAGTAATGGACAAATGTTCAGTGGGTACACTCAGTTGTTTTCACCGTACTTCCCGAAATCGACCAACAGTCATGCCGGGTGGTTCGTTTTTACGTTATCTCTGATAGGTTAAAGTACAACGAACAAAAATATGGTTATGGCGTTGCTCATTAAAAAGCATCAGATGTTCGCGTGTCTGAACAGTTCTTGATATTAGTTTATGAGCGCATTTCAATTCGTCAATAAGAACTTTTATGCATCCAGGATGGGTGAATATGCAACTGTAAGATACGTACACATTCACACATACACACATTCAGCAAGGTAGCAAAAGCAGTATGATACAAAGCAAACTAAAATGTGGGTTGCCGAAAGATAAACGCAAGTTCTTCACATCACCAATTGCCTAGTTAATTCCCGAAAGGTTTTGTTGAGGTCTAGCAAGAATCGCACAAGATGATGAATAACCGACGAACGTTAAGCTAATATTTTGGCATATAAGGACTTATGCTTCTGTCTAGTTGACAGTGCTGAAATACATTCCGATAATGTGCTAAAATGAGGGTGAGTTGTATCGCTAAGTATCGGATATCCTAACACATAGCTTTCAAGCAACGTGGAAACCTTTGGCTACTACTCACTCCTAAAATGTGACCAAACGGTTGAAAAACAAGAGATGTGTAAAGGTGAATGGAACTGAACTCGCCCAAACGCTTTGTTCAAAAACATGATGGACATGAATGCCCGTCGTGATCGGGACTTGTGCGGTTGGAGGCGCGTTAAATCTTCACCGGACAGATTCAACGGATGGGTTGGTATGCACTGAAGGCAGATTATTTGACTGGTCTTTTATCTTCTTCCTAACCTCCTGTTCATCACAAAACTGTAATTTCCATTGAAATATCCGCCGGGTTCATTTTTTGAACGGTTGATGGCGCTTCGTGATCATCGAATCAAGCTGGCAAGTCACCAAACCAGCATTCAAATATGAATTAAGTATGCACACAGTGGAACTAACATTTACTGCAGAGGAGATTTCGTCCGATCAAAAGTGAGAACTGCGATCTCCGCTGATTTACTTCCAGTTATAAAACATGGTGTGGATCGGCTACTAAGATGCGATGGGGACACTGTTTTAAGTTTGACCTATCACAGCATAAAGTGTACATTTTGCTTGTCTGATGAGTCACGGGTGCTGCGCCTGCGTTGACCGGCAGGTTGTGGTTAGAGCCACCGAGGCCAAATAGGTCCCCCTTTCTCCCTCGCCCGGACACCATATCCCAACCCTAAGACATCAGCGCTCGGCCCGCAGCCGAAAGGTCAAGGAGTCTGTCTAATAAGCTAGAGGTCGAGGTTTCGAGCCTGTGTACGGGACCGGGCAACCCCCGCAGTATTCTTACGTCATGCAATACTGCTGGTGGTTGCAAGGCAGCGAAGCGTCGGCATGATGTACTGCTGTCTATTATTGCCTCAGCAACTACCAGCAGCTTGTTGGAGTCATTAAGGTGATAGTGCTATCGGACGGGCGGATTACTTGTCAGTTTTTGTATCGGACCAAGCCAGACGAAGCCCTGGGATAAACCTCACGCATACGGCAACACGTGCACCTTCATGTAATTGTATTTGAACTACAAAATATAGCATGTCACCTTCACATGTGTAGGAGACATTATTGAGTAATGTTTCGGCTGTAGTAAATTAGGAATGCACCTTAACAGGTTTATTAGTTCACTGAGTTGCAGATTTGATTACAGACGCTTTACTTTCAATCGAGATGTTATCTTCAGTAAAATCACTTATAGCTTGTTGATACACACTGGGCTTCAGACAGATCTGGAGATGAATCAGTAGCGGCTAGCATGTTACCTACAATTATGCACTGAATATGTCAACTCGATTGTTAGTGAAATATCTACGACCAAACTGCCAGCTCGGGAAACAAAGCAAAAACACAAAGCATAGTGGACAAGAGGTATTTCGATTTATCGTGTGCCAATGTAGCGTCTAGTGTACTGCTGTGTACTGGTGCCTCTACAAACCCCCAAGCAACTTCAGTTAGTGGTAAAATCGATCAAAGCAAGAAGGCGTAAATGAAAGGAATGTGTTTTATTTAACTTAGCTTCAGTTTTAACGTTAATGTTTTAATAAACGGATGGCAAATTTAACTGGAAGAAGTTGCACCACGTGATCAGCGTGTGGCATCGGCGAAACTCGTTGGGCTGTGGTTTATCGAACCTGATGTGGTGTTCATCACGTGAAAGAGACAATCCAAACACGCCATAGGGATGACAGTCTCCTACGCTTTAGGTCAATCTTAGTACGAATCCACAACAAGTTACTCGTGGACTACCTACATCCTTTCGCGCACTGACGGGTATCCTGCTAAGGGATCGGCCTCGGTGTGAATGCCTCATGTGGTGCATGTAGCGATGGACAATTGTTATGGCCCATGACGCACAGCTTTTTTGATATAGGTTACAAACTACTCTTCATCAGTTTCAGGTGCAGGCCCCAGTGACCAAGCGGACTATTTCACCTCAATGGAAATCGCCGTGTACAGTGTGATTGTACGTCGCAAACCAAGGACCCAACGATTATCACATAATGACCCTCCAATCAGTCATTGACCGTTGTGCCAGGCGTTGCTCGTCCGGACTCTGAGGCTCAAGAGGAAGTTTTCCAAAGTAATATCTCAAATGGTCCCTGGTTCAAGGTTTGCTATCGCTACCTGATGAGATCAACTAACATCGAAACGAATCGTGGAGTGCGCTGTCTTCGGGCGGGCAACACCTAGTTTGATTAACCTTGCTTCAGTGGCTGAGGCCTGTTCGTGGGATTGAGTATAGAATCAGTTTTCTCGACAAACCGACAAACCTGACTCTAATGTTCGAGATAGGTAGCACCCGATCTAGTGGTATCATAATTGATGCAAATAAGCACTAAGAAAAGAGCGTTATGGAAGCGAACAGTAAGCATTTGTTATCCAATGGGTAGCAGTTCGTTTAATTTTCCAGCATATCTCAGAGTAACATGAATAAGCGTTTTGGCAAGGGTTTCAGACGCTTATGGTTGCATGTGCGTGGTTGTAACACCCGAGAAAACGATTGCAATGCGTGGCTTACCTGAAATACTGTCAGTAAGGCTTTGACGAATGTGTCAAAATTTTGGCCAGGCTTTCCGTCATCAAAATTGAACCTTGGAAAAGAGAATGATCCGTCACGACTGCGATATGAATGATTACGTAGTCGCTGCAAATAAAAACCTTTGCACACGCAAAACTAGCCTGACACTTCCCCCAGGCGTTCTAGGCGTTTCGCGCTTATGCATCCTTCAGAATTAAGAAATTTGTTCATGAAAGTTTTTTTTACTAAAGTTTCGTGGGTGTGTGTGTGTGTACACGCGAGACAAGCAGCGAATTATGCTGTTTTCAATCGCAGTCGAGTGGTTACTTTGACGGCAACTTATTATTCAGCTTCAGGGAATCACTTGCTTGCTCTGGTCACTTGCGCTCATATTGATGGAGTAGCTAATTTCGCCTGCCCAGAGGCATTCAGAATTCATCTATGAAGCTCCGGACTTAATGTATCATCCGCAACATGCGCACCTGTCAGTTGCTTGACATTTATCAGAAACAGTCTCACAGATGATCTATTGCATGGTACGGACTAAACACTTACCAACGGGGAGGACAGTTGAGTTTCAACTGTCACTCTACATGCTCGTCAATTATAGTAGCGTAAATTGCCTTCAGTGACGGACGAAGAGGACGACGGTTGCTGAATTAATGCTTATTGATCCATGTGAGAAACGCTCAGTTGCCGTGCGCTTTTCTGACTAGCGTTTCGTCTGTGTCAACGGTGTGAGGATTGGTTTTCAGAACAGCAATTGGGAACTTGTTGCTATCTGGTTTAATGGTCGTATCTCAACGAAATTCCCGGCATCCAACATACCACGATGCAGGATGTTAGAGATGTACAGTTGAGCAAGCATAGGAAGGGTGTGTTGAGTGCAGTGCGGTAAAAGTTCCAGCAAAGACCCGTCGATTACGTGGTCATGTTTCACTGCCAGCTGGGACCTAATATGCAGAAAGTACTGAATTTTATTAGTACTACATGGACGTCTGTTCACCAGCTTGGAATGCTAGTGCCCACATGTATGTTAGTCTATCGCCTAGATCCGCCTTATAGTCTATCGAAAACCGCGATAAAATGCGTTAATCTCACCATGGCACTTAAAATTCGGCTACCCTAGATGAATTACTTCACAACTTTTTTTGGGAATTTGTTGCTTTATTCATGGAAAACATTGCTAGTTGTGTGGACAGTAAGTGTCGAGGCTGGAGTCAGATCGATTCATTAATAGTGAAAAATGGTGTGCAATTGGTCAGATTGATAGGCGGATGCTCGATCACCTGTGCAACAGACAGCCAGTGGTTAATCCAAATTACTCGCATGACTTACTCTCCGCCGAATAATTGCATCCCCAACAGAGCGAAGATAAGCATGAACAGGAACAGGAGGAATAGCAAACTGAGAATACTCCGCATCGCGTTGAGCAAGGATAAAACAAGATTCCTTAGCGAGGCCCAATATCTGCGGTAGGGAAAAAAAGTCAGTCGATGCATACAGCCTGTTGCATACATTGACATGGTCATTCTCTGGATGCGACCGTATAAATTAACCTACAAATTATGATGATAATAGTTAGAACTTACTCCTTTTTCGGTAACTAGACAATTCGTGACGTTTGGTGAAATTACTATAACAACTATTACCGGATCAGCTACTACCGATCGCAATTTGAGGTTATCGAGAACAAGAAAGCCCTTGATGCCGGTAATGTTAAAAGCCAACTGCGAAAACGGATATTTGCAGAGCACATTTTCATTCTTCCATCTATGTCAGGAGTGACCAAACATTTTGCAAGTTGGGCCACAGTTTGTGAGGTAAAAATGTCAGGCCATATTCAGTCTGACATGAAGATAATAACAAAAATTACACATGTACGAATAAAGTTCAAGCCTGAATGTATTATTTCATGATGAGGCCGCAGGCCAGTTGAAATGTTAACGCGCGTTGCATTGGCCCGCAGGCCAGACTTTGATCTAGCTGATCTATGTGCCTCATATTGTAGGATAAATGAAGTGCAAAATTGCCTTCACCCCACCTGTGGGACAAACATTCCCCAGCTATAGACACCGTCGTCGTCCCTTACGTTTGCTTCCGAACTTATGAACACATCGCGTGCTGATTGCAGATTGATCGATGAGCAGAATGAAATATGTAAGTGCGTATGCATTCCCTTTAACTCAGCACGGTTTAACAAACCTTGTGGCATCACCACTGACAACGATAATAAGGCTATGCAATTCACTAGTCCGTAAACCACAGTCTTATGGAAAGTGACTATCATCCGTTTGGCATGTATGAAAGTAGAAGGAGAACGAGGCAGTAACTTTGTTTCTCAGCACCTCAAACTGCTTAGAAGTGCCAGGCATAACTTTGGAAACAAGCGTACTTCATCCATCTTTTCACAAAAGTTACCAGTTTGAAGCATCGGCACTGTCCCAACAGTAGAAAAAGCAACATTTTCAATAAACCAAGGAGTATGGGGAAGTCACAACGGAATAATTAATTGCAGCGAATTATTCAGCCGTTCGCTCCCAAGCACAAGTCTTTCATCGCAATGTGTCAACCCTATCGAGTATCATTTGGATAATCAAAGGTTCATTCAATAACATCGTCGATTTCCTTCGCTTGATCATCTTTTTCAGCTAACATTCTCCAGCCTCTCTGCAGCTGTCTTGTGAACGGGACCTCCGGTTATCCGTTGGCTTCAATGCTCAACACAGTCCTAGCTCCATGCTTAAGTACACATACTTAAATCCTCAGTTACGAATCAGATAAGTCCATACACTTATCTCGCCTTGCGGATTGGAGAGTATCATAGTTGAGATAAGGCGGTCTTTCCGTGAGCTTCTCAAGCATCTACATTCGACTAGGAGTATTGAATGAAAGCCGGCAGCTCACGTAGGATCGATAGGTAGCCGAGCGGTATCTAATATCAAGACAGGCCCAGACTAGTTGCGTGCAATCTCCAACGCCCCCCCCCCCCCAAGGTTGTTGAATATTATTAATTAGACTTAATTAGCCACGGTTTCCTGGACATTTATTTTTTGTGACAATTCTTAATTATGGGCATTCATTGTTTTTCGTTTGTTTCTTAACATTTGTTTAAACGCGTCCTTTCTCTAAGTTGATTGCTTGGCACATATCCTTCGTAATGCGTATTTGCTCAGTGTTCCCTTTCCGCTCATTCCGTTTTCTCGGACACGCCTGACTGATGCTTTTCTTGCTTTTCATTCACCTGCCTCTCCTATGTTTTTGGCTGGTTCAAAGGTGTTTTCGTAGCATTATTTCAATCACTACTGTACCCTATTTAAGCGAAGCTGATTTTTCGTGACAGATGGAAATGGGTGGTGCCCACACGAAAACTGCAAATTTCTATCGTATACACTACTGACCTGGTTCATCTCGTGTTCTCGTTGCGGTCCTGCGGCGCGAAACAGTTGACGACGATACAACAAGCCACGAACCGAGACCATTCGATCTATTGAACTTGTAAATAACAATACAAAATTCACCTTTCCCAAACCAAGAAGCGTTTCTCCGCGAAGTCCTCGAATGTCGTTTTTTGAATATAGTTTCAATCCGCGTTTAAAAGTTGGCCTATTGCCCATCACAGTTCCGTTTTGCATGAATCTCTTACGCACGAATGCCAGTACTGATCTTCAACACCTACAGCCGAAACAGTTTTGCCAGGTCTCTTAGAGGAACTTAGCTTTAATGAATCTAAGTGGTCATGTAGGTAATCGGACCATTAATTGTAAAGGTCAGTTGGTTGCTATCCGGTGTCATTATTTTCTGAAGCTCAACAAACGATGACCATCAGGACCGCCGACTTTACAGTGATTTCTAAAACCACCACATGAATTAATAACCATAACTGTTTTGAATGATTTATCCACGAGTTCAAAAGTAACAAACCTTGGTATTTACTTTTGACCAGTATTGATCTAATCACCAATGATGCACTAAATCGGCCGATGTATCTTTAAGCGTGAACTTCGACCTATAAAATGCTCTGATACCCGGTGGAACGAGTCTTGGCAACGATGCCCGACTCATCTACCCACATGGGTATTGATTTTAACGTACATCTACTACACTCTAGAGAATTAATGTGAGGTGGCCAGCCACAACATTCTGAACCCTTCGACCTTGTCGAATATGTGCTGTTATGCTCTACGGTGGCTGCACGTTGGTCTGATTTTTATGCATTAATCGTTTTAACCAACGCAGTGATTAAATGCAGTCTAAACTGGAAGGAATTAAGTGAGGTTAATGATAGGACTAAGCAAACACAGGCCAAATTTTCTTAACTTTACCGGAAACATTGTACAGGGATGGCAAGTATGTGAGCTTTTATGCAAGCGGACAGATATACAAAATTTCACTAATATAGACGTAGTCTCAAAATGTTGAATGTATACGATGGAATTTTCTCGCCTTTTGCCCGGTTCACTAACACAGATATGGCGTTAGTTTTGCCGCGATTTATCACTCGTGTTTGTGTGTCAAACTTACATCGGTGTATCAGTTGCCATTTCGTGTTATTGGCGAGCTCGTTTAAGCTACATTCATAGCAGTTTAATAAGATTCAAATGGTTAGTCCATTGTTAATGGCCAAGGTTACATTCCACGATAAATGTATAAATTTACCAACCTAGTGTTACGTACGGGTATTTCTTACACATGAACCGCGAATGTGATGCTTTGTGTCGTGCACACTCCACTTTCGATTATGATCCACCAGTAAGCCGTGTTTCCAACCTCTCCAGGAATCTTCCCAAATCTTTTAAGATTTGTTACCCTCTCCTGGAGAAGACGTCAATGAGTACCACACATCACTGAGAATTTACTCTTGAGAGCGCAATAGCGAATAAAAAGCGAATGAATTTGAGTAAAACTTCAGAGATCTTATTTTATCGTTAATTTAACAGGTGTGTTGACTTCAGCTGTACCAACCGCCTAGCCTGAGTGTGCAATTAGAACCACATAAATTTTCCAAAACATCATTCCGCACCACTTGGGCCATAGTTTAAGATTGGAAATAACATAATGTGATATTTTTCGGGCAGAGTTTAGCAAAGCTCTGCATCACTGGAAGCTGAGACTTTTATTTCGAATGCCCGATAGGCTAATTTCGCCCTTCGCAGTTGAGTCCACTGGTCAGATAGATGGCGAGATGGGGTGACGGCGAGTTGCGAACGTCCCATTGGCGAATAACAGCAAATTTTAAAGCATTGATTACTTAACATCAAAGGGGTACTAGCATTCATTCATACTTGTTTACGTTACCTGGTGATTTTGAATATCCGTAGTAACCGAATGCTTCGGAGAGCAGAGAATCCAAACGAATCCAACGGGTAGAATATTTGCCATATGATTTCGAAAAGACTCGCAATCACAACCTGCAAAAAGAATGAGGGAATTTCTCTTTGCAATTCCACCAGGTTGGGATTTCACTAAATTCATAATGCAGATGAATTGGTGTAGAAGAGTGGATCGTTTTGGAGAATTCTTCTGCATCTATGTTAGCTTATACAGTTGTTCGGTCATTGTTAACTGACACCTTTGGAAGTGTTGTGATTATTTGCCAATTGTATAGAACATTATGGAACTGAAAAGTGTCTGCTTAACGCTTTGAGTCCTGAATTAATTTACTCATAGCTGGACCAGAATCACAAACGTTTACTCCGAAGACTGTAGAGCAACAAATCGGAGTTCTGCTCCTTACTTAATTGTTAACAGCAGGCTATTTCATGTATGCGCTCGAGTACCGGAAGAAATGACGCTTGCGCTGAAGCAGTATTACAATTTAAACAAAGTGATACTTATAAGTACCGCCAGGACACAAAGGGTTAAAGAATCGACCTTGCACAACGTTTCCAGTGAAAGCCGTTAAGGTGTGCGTTTACGGTTTGGTGTTGGCTCTTCATGGCAAGCCGAATCCGTACCAAGGAAACTCAATGGACACTTTAACCTGTTACGAAAGACGCTCGGTGTTTCTACCCAACAGTCTTCCATAAGAGTTTAATGCATGCCAGCAAATCCAAGTAATGCACGAACTTTGTGTCGCTTTCTGTGAAGCAAGAGACTGACTAGTTTGTTTCGATTCATTTGGGGATATCAGTAATGAGTTGTTGGCCTTGTACTGATATTTCAGTTCATGAACGGCTTCAGGCACATGTGGTGAGATCTGTAGAAAACTATCAAAATATGAGACTCGCTGCAACCATACGAAATTACTGCTACCGTGCATTCGGTCAACCTACCACGGAAAAAGTCTGTTCATATAAACCGGCAACAGGATACCACCCTGCGATAGACGAATATGTCGCAAAATGGCATATATGCAACGACCAATTCGCCACTTCACCTGCAACTAAGCGCTACCCAGAGTAAAAAGCCCGCTGATATAGCTCAAATTAAGTAACCATTTCCTATAGTTTAGCACTGCCTGTGTAGAGGTGGGATGCCTTGGGGAATGATTGAAAACTTGTAGGTGAAAAATGGAAGCATTCTCATTTGCATTCTCTGTCCACAAGCCAATATTGGTTATTAGACCTCTTCCTGATTTCGCAGTATTCGACCCTAATAGTCCACAGGAAAGCTGGGACGTTTGTTTCTTTATTTGCAATGAATCAATGTTCCAACGCTATCGTAACTGCCCAGTTTTAGCTACTGCAGAAATCAAGTTCCCGGTGAGAAGCAATTACTACAATAAACTACGTAAGAGTATCGGTACAATGTGACTGGTGTTCATGAAAAGTCAGACAGAGGACTATTGTAGAATTGGACCTCATTGTTAGATCAGCGGAGAAACCCACGAACATACTACGGCCCAAGAAGTCTGAGGGAAAATTATGAGTTACCAAGGGTGATTAACAGAGTTTTGTGCACCAAGCAGGATGACCATTCAACTGGAACTCTCGTCATTAGAAGTGATATAGAAAAATAGTTCTACAACCCAAGCATAATTACAAGGAACAGTTTGAAGAAGCACAACTTGATCCATGAAGCAAAGTTTCGCATTAACAGGTGATAACGAGTCCTTTACTAGCCGAATGATGGAAATATCAGATTTAATCGAGATCCTGACAACAATCTGACCCCTGGATGGTATTCAAGAGAGGTGCTTACGATGAGCAATCCGGTACGGCCTGAAATAACAATGCAAATGACACAGCTTAAGACAGTTGGGCTTAACGAACTGTATTTAGTACTTCCGCCATTCTGCAATATACGATGGCATACGAAGTTAAATCACTGTTCAACCTACTGTGCCACTACTGGAAATTCTTACAGAATGCCACTGAATCCAACCACAGACACACAACGCTCATTCGGCTACACAGGATGGTGGATGGCAAGAGTCAGTAAGGTGAAAAGTGGTTGCAGTCAGATTCAGCCAGACAGTCATGACATATCGGAAAAGCTTTGTACGGCTAATACATCCATGGGGGTAACGAAGCTGACAGGCGTCTCCTTGGATGTAGAACGACTGTCAACTAGATCCTGTCGGCGTTAGCGTTAGCTAACGGAGTTCAAACCGTGTAATCCATAAATGCCTTGTTTGACCTGCAATACCACGAATGGATGAAGTCGGGCAGCGGGATGCTAGCATACTCCTCTACAAGACGGTTACGTGACGGACGTTCATGGATGAGCCGCGCTATCTCGCGGCTGATTTGTTAGTAATAACAGTCACAGCCGTCATCAAGGAGCAAGTGAATTTTTCACCATTCTGCCACAAAGCTGTGATGAGTTTTAACCTTAGCGGGTTCACTGTTGAAAACGAAATGGGGGATTGGTTATCCAGTGGTTTGCAAGGTGCATGGTTACTGTCTAAGCTAAATCTGTTTACAATGTATCACGTTATATTGCGGGAAACCGTCGATTTAAATTGTCTAAGTCTAGCGCATGTTGCTCTTCCACTGGAATCACGCGTATCAATCAAATAGCCACAGTTTCACCGGTGCGCGCTGTTTCGGTCCCAAAACTATTGCGTTTGACTAGCATCCACTCTAAAGTGCGCTTCGCCTTTCATGACTAGTTCTACAAGTAAGTTAAACCTTTACGTACGGAGTTCATATTCTTTCTACCAATGGCCGAGGATGAGCAGCGTAATTATTGAAAAGATTTGAAATACTGGTTTTAAAACAAAAAGTAAAAATACTTCCCAGGAGACTGAGGTTACTGAAGATCGGTTCAACAGTTTATATATATATATATATATATATATATATATATATATATATATATATATATATATATATATATATGTTGCCAAGAACGGAGAGAGTGAAGAATAGCCACTAACACAGAAAGCTAGTGTGCAGAAATACTACGCGAGATTTTTTGAAGCGTTATTCTGATAAAAACTGGGAAGTATTTAAGAACAAAGAGAAGAAGTGTAGCAATGCAATATCTTACAGTTTAGCAGGAACGCGTTTCCACAGAATGCGAATATTTTGCATCATGCCTCAACTGAATGTGAAGGTCCAACTTAATTCATTCATTTTTCTCGTACGGAACTTCCATACAGTGGTTTGCACGGTGCAACCCTAAGATGCGGCAAGCACACCCCAACTGGTGTCACTGTAGTGGACTACAGAGAAGATAAATGGCTTCACGTTAACAGACGTTGTAAAAATGCCGAGGTGAGGACACCGGCCTAGATTTTAACAACCTAAATATGCTCATTGTTGGATCATGGACTGCCGGTTGTGTACCTGCGTTACCCAGGGCACACCAACCCAAAGATTGCATTTCAGGACGAAACCGTCGGTCGTGGAGAGCGATGTTGGGATAGGGCATCTGCGCGTCTCTCCACTTCGGATGCGGTCCAGGTGATCGAAATGGCAGTGGTTTATTTCAAATAAACTGCGGCTTCAATCGAGACTGTGTGCGGCAAACAAGACACAGTGAGTGTTTCAACACACAACAATTAACTTCTAATCGCTGTGTCAAAATTCTCGCGGAGCTCTGGCGTAAGCCCCCAAACAATATATGTCGGGTTCCCATCTCAGCTCAGGCTATCGATATCTAAACATGTGCTTTTAGGTTAGAGACACATTAAGCGAACTTCACTGTTGTTTATGCCCAATAGCTTAACATTGGGAGAAAACAAGATGCGACAGAACCAACTAACGCACTGGTCTACGCACGTGGCAGTTGCGGATCATCTTTTGGAGAGGTAAACCTCGAACGAGCAAGTTAAATCGGCGGCACCCGGGTTCAGATAAAAATACTGAAGAGAAACATCGTAAAGCAAGCACTACGGTTCTCATCTGGAACCGATTTCAAAGCTATATCCGGCTAACAGTGCAGACAACTAATAAACATTGATAACGTTCTTTGCCACTGGTAATGTGAACAATGATCGCATAAATTGAATAGCACTTGCATTTTGAGTTGCACAACAAGTTAATTGTTGAGGCTGTTGAGTCGACTGAATTGGAAATAACAGTGTTTTTAATCTCAAAACAAGAAACTGCGGGTTAAAGTACTAAGCCTAAGGACGACTCAAATGCAGTTCCTAAATTCAGCGGTCACAGTAAGGTGACCTCAAGCTAGACAGTTGAAACGAATTGACCATAATAATGAGCACTCTGCAAGTTTTATAGTGCTACAGTGTAGTGTCGAACGCAGTGAATCGGAGCACAGTCTTCACGTAGCTGTGACTCGCTTACAATGAATCGCTGAAACAGACTTCTTACCTGTGTGCCGTCGGAAATTCATCTCCATGGAGATAAAGTGAGGATAAAAATCCCCGTTGCATTCAGTCTCATTAAGCCGCACGCCCAATGCAGTCTTACGAGAAAGTTGGGACGCATCCAAAGAAGGCCAACGCAATCTACTTTGTGTGGGAAGATTGGAGGAATTTTACCTCATATGAGAAGAGTAAGCGAGATATCAGCACTGAATTGATGACCTTTCATGAACAAGCGTTTGTGATAGGCTGCGATCGTATACCCAAATTTCACCTCAACCGCATGGCAGTGAATCGCTTTACATCGCAATCTAGTGGCATGTCCGCGTTCTCCTGACCTAGTCCAAATACTTGCATCAGGAATAGTAGCATTTGCATTTCTCGGAAAGATGGATAGCGCACTACCGAAGAAACGACGTGTTTAATAGAGTGGTCCAGCGGGTTCCAGTTGATACATTAAAAAGGAACGCTAGGATGAAATGTGCTTACGCGGTTGTCAATTTCGTTGACAGAGTGGCTTGCTAGATGGGATAAGTTTTTAGAACGATGGTTGCTAGCAAACCATGTTAGTGTATTCCTAGGCACATCGTCTCTCGTCCTTTCAATGAGACGCCTTTGAGCATCATCCTCCGGCCGTCTACTGCGATGCCTGGAGAACATATTCGAAGGGAATTGTAAATAATGGTTACAGCATAGAAAACTTGTCGCGGTCAAACTGATTACTTCGTGTTGAGTGTTGGTGATTAGAACACTGAACGGTATCAGCTAGACAAATAGTAGGCATCGTGTATTTAGCTGGGATAATTGCTTTGCTGGCTTTTGTGTGCTCCTATGGGAGGACTACCTTAAATTTATACAGAACACGCTCACCAGAGCCGACATAGTATTCTATAACATTTTTGCAATCTGCCTGCTTTTAATAACCGACAGCCTAGAGTTTGGCCATAAATCTGTGTTGCCAAGTAGAAAAGTGAACGTTGTCAGCTCGACAGTCGTGGTCCTTAGCAGCCGATAGGAAAACTTTATTTAACATACTGTCTTGGTTCTAAACCATAACTGAAATCCAAAATCTACAAGGTGTTACGGAAGTAGTAGATATGCTTGAGGGGCCTGAAGTGGGTTCGTCACCAGTAGATCTCATCCATCACAACCTGCCCTTCTCAAGGACCATTAACTGCCGCACAGTTCGTGAGCTTCTCTCTCTGTCGTAGATTTATCACTCTATCTTATCGAACACTAAACTACTTGCACTCATTTGACTCGGATCTGTCAGTTCAATTCGGTGTTACGTTAAACAGAGGAATCATTCCCTCGCTTCAGTAAACTCACGTATTCAACACCTTACTTTCCGGGTGCTCTCACTCATTCGAAAAGACCATTTCAGGGCTCTCCATAAAGTCCTTTTGCACTCCTACCTGGCATTATGTGTCGCAGTTGCAGCTACTTTTGCAATCGTGACTTGTGCTCCTGTTTTCGCCTCCCCGGGCCCAACAATAAGATCCACGCAACGACCTGCAGGTCAACCAAGCTCGACACAGCCGCAATAATCGATAGACCCTTGTGCTCTCATGACTTTCTGTGACGCATTCAAGCCTCTGGCCGTCATTCATTTTCCATCTTGTGCGCATTTCCACATATTATTATGCAGTGGTGTGCAATCGCGTCGTCATTTAGCTTACAAAACCTTCATCAAACGTTTCGAGCTTCCTTACTACAGCGACTGAGAACGTTTGGTATTAGCATGCTCGGATGAGCCCTGCGGCAAGCGCTATTAAAGGAACTGAAGATCGAAATGGCACGCACTGAGTGTTCATGAAAAGCTAAGCCTAAAGCACTACAATTGCACGTTAATTGTGGTGTAGCAAGCTGTCTTAACGATGTACGATCAGGGCTAGAATTCTCCAACTGTCGTAAAAACTTCCATCCTCCCTCCTCTACGTGAAGTAAAAAGCGCAATAATGCGACGGATTCCTTTTGGTTCTGCACAGCGTGCAAAGCTATTCCAACGTGGTGGAATCCAAGCCGGACTCCTTCAAAGGTAAGCCACTAGACGACCAGAAAAAGTAGAACTGCATGTGTTAATTAAGTGAGAATCAAAATAAGCTGTGCAGTATGATGCCTCTCATCTGTTATCTGAGCTACATAAACTACAGTGAACCACAAGTACTCAAGCTAGCGCTTCAGTCTAGTAATGAAGCAGAGGCCATTCTTCAATCAGCCACTCACCCCCGAACTATCAGCTGCAATGTTTGCATTTTGCTAGAAGTTCCTTGGAGCGGAAGTCAGAAAGGGAAAATAAACGCTGACCACAATCGTAAACGAAGTCTTAAAATCGATCTCTGTGGACGGTATTCCAAAGCTCCGAAATTCAAACCAGCTAGAGTCTGAAGCACATATCTGAGTGGAAGGGCGTTTTATCAATGAAGTACTAGCATTTAAAAATGTAACCGCCAATCCGACCTCAATGTTGCCAACATCGCCCAACTACAGAGAGTGCGGTTCACGAATGATGTATGTAACAAGGCACACCAAACCCATGGCGTAAAATATGCAAGACGCTGCCGTCCGAAATATGCATAAAGTCGATGAACTAATCGGCAAGATAATGCTGAACAAGCTGTTGTTGTGTGCGATTCCCACATCATACCGCTAACAACCAGCATGTAGTCCAAAGACTGGCAGCTGAAGTAGGTCCAGCTCACTACTGACACAGCAAACTCTACATATCAACGCGGAATTGCACCGGGACCCGTGTTTGCGTTTCAACAAGCAAAAGCGACCGACAGGCAACCTCAAAAGGGTCGGCATAAACCGTTACCCGAAAGCCGCATCCACAACCGCGCCGATAGCCTCTGATGCTTTTACACCAAAAACAGAGCTTTTCCATTAAACTGGCTGAGCTGCATATACATCAGATTTCTACATCTTGGAACATGGTCACGGTAGCAGAAACATGGCTGAATACCGAGGTCACTGATCCTG
The DNA here is from genome assembly GCA_944474145.2 of Dicrocoelium dendriticum. Lineage (NCBI taxonomy): Eukaryota > Metazoa > Platyhelminthes > Trematoda > Plagiorchiida > Dicrocoeliidae > Dicrocoelium > Dicrocoelium dendriticum. The sequence goes on from OX104065.1 coordinate 51,185,707, forward strand.
AGTAAACCCTGCCTACCACTAAACCACCAAACCAACAGAGGAGGCGGCATAATCCTGTATTACGGATCTGACCTGCATGTCGATATTATCGGCCAACCAGATACTCAAGTCGTCGATTCTCTTTGGTTCCATCCGTGCTAGGAAAGCGGTAGTGTGTGATTAATATCAATAGTTTACAGCCCCTTAGTGTCCACCTTGGAAATGGATCGCTGCCTATCGTCTGCTATGTGATTGCTAGTACGGCCATACAGTTACGTCGTTCTGGTGGGAGACTTCAACCTGCACCTAATCGAAGTCCCTGCGTCACTCAGCGAACAAGTTCAGAGTAAATTGCACGAAGTAGTCGCCGATATACCGTTATAGAATCATGCCATTGACCCCCCCCACAATGCAGAATTGAGGATGACGTATCCGTTTTATAACTTGTGCACTCCAACCGGGAACTAAAATGATCGGTACCGTAAACACACGTGCATCGTTTGGCCATAGCGATCGAGAGGTGCTGCTCTTCCGTTACACATCCGTAAAAATAACGAGGAAGCCCATGTCGTCGCACACTGCGACATACTGTCTGACCTTGTTGAAGAAACCGACTGGTCCTTTCTGGTTGAGCAGCCGCCCGGTGTCGCATGGAAAGTATTTGTCACCCAGTCCACTGCGCTAGTCACAAGTGCTTCGGAAACCCGAGTCTTTTGCCCAATGCAAGTAAAGTCCTTTCTGAGGAGCTTGACATGAAAATGCATGGCCCTAAGGAATTCGGCCTGGCTTCTTCATAAAGTCTTTCCGAGTCTGCAGAACTGGGATGCCTACAAAATGCAGCGAAATCATTGTGTCAAATCGGTCCGCGAAGACAAAATCAAACACTAACAGGACTTAACGAAGAAATTGGGTACTAATTCTAAGATGCTGTACAGACATGTAAGCATGCTTCACTGAGTGCAGTGCGGAATCCCAGTGCTACTCGCAGTAAACATTGTGGCTGTAACTGCACAAGCGACTCAAGTTTGCTTCGGGAACAGTTTGCCCGCAATTTATAAAGTGAATCGTTGCCTAACCCGCTTTTGATACAGAGCACTCTGCACCCAAGTTTAAGCCACATATCTTTCATTGCAACAACTATGACTACAAAACTACTTTCCATTCGCGTGCACAGCTCTCTTGGCATGGGCGACATAAGACCAAAGTCGGCATGAGCATCGACGAACTGGTAGCTCAGCTCTTTCGACGACAGGCTGTCCCAACATGAAGGTATGGAGTAAGTACTCCTGTTTACAAGGGTGGGAATTGTGCAGTCCTCAAACTACCGTCCAATAACTCAATGTTAAGGACTCCAATCCCATCTACTTCCTCGCTGCACCTAAATATACGCTACAATCGTACAACACCGCACCTGAAGCACAACAAGAGTTCATACACAGAATCGTCCAGGCTCTCAGTCATAAAGTTGAAACCAGCATATTCAACGCCGCTGAACAGAGAGGTATGGAGAACCACAAGAAAGACAAGAGCATAGTTATACTGCCGAACGACAAAAAACACCTTACTGGTATATTGGACACAGCTACTTCCATGATGAAAACACAACACCTGCTCAGCGATATCAACACATACCAGCCGATAAACAAAGACCCGATGAAAAGCTTAGAAGGCAATATCAGACGCACTCTGCAAAAACTGGAATAAGGATGATAATTACAAAATTGGAACACAAGATGATGCGAACACGAGACTCGGTACTACCACAGTTCTATGGTTTACCTAGACTGCACCAAAGTGGAGTGCAGCTTCGCCTCATCGTGTCGTTACCAGAGCACCAAATTACAGGCTTGTAAAGGAGCTCTGGAGACGCCTAAAACACCTAATCGCGGGATCGCAACACTCGATCAATCCGGAAGAGCAATTCCTTGAGAAACTCAAAACCGCAGCGATTGAACGGGACGAAATAAACGTCTCTTTTAGTGTTACCGCCTTGTTCACCTCAATCGACATCAGCTTGATGAAACAAACAAGGACGCGTCTGCTAGAGGAGCACACGTCGTCTGATATTAGGAGTAAACTCGAGGCCAAACAGATGATGGAGTTACTGGCATTCTGTCTAACAACACATTTCACTTGCAATGAACAAATTAACGAACAGATAAGAGGCAAACCAATGAGATCGCCAATCTCTGGTCTGGTAACCGAGGCAATGATGCAGGCGCTGGAACAAATAGCACTTCCGATCGCTAAACCAAAACTTTGGGTACGATACGTAGGCTAAACCCTTTGTGATCTTCAAGCGTTCTAAATCGGAGAAAACGCATGAGCGAATCAATTGTGTTCCATGGCATCCAATTCACCAGGGAGGATAAGAACAACGAGCAGTTACCATGCTTAGACGTTCTCATACGAAGCACTGATACTGGATGATTTGAAAAAACGGTCTACCGAAAACCTACGCATACGGCCCAGATCCTCAACTACGGCAGTAATCATCCCGCAGCCCACAAACGCAACTGCATGCGGACCCTTTTCAAACGAGCACAAACCCATTGTAGTACACCGTAGCTGAGACGGGTGGAGGAAGATCATCTCTTCAGTCTGCTCAACTGGAAGTCGTACCCAAAATGCTTCATTCAACGCTGCCTCGCACCACAAAAGGCTGCTTAACATACCTCGACAAATGCAAGGATTGAAACGAGAACCACTCTGCCCTATATCAACGGAATCTCTGAAACGGCAGCGAGGCTTTTATTGCCTTTTGGAGTCAAAGTTGTACATCAGCTGACGGAAACAGTTCGCAGTAAACTCTTCAAACTGAAAGATAATGTTAGCAAAGAGGAAGAAACAAGCGGGATTTATAATCTCTGCTGCCGGCACTGCGAAAAGTACTACGTGGGATAGACTGGAAGAAAGCTTGGCAGAAGACCACACGAACACAGCCTAGCTATTCGTCGCCACGATCAGAACTCCCTGATGTCAGTGCATATGGATGCCGAGAATCATCAATTCGACCTGGAGCACACCAGCATCATTGGAAAGACTAAAACCGCTAAGCACGTGTGCTCATTGAGCCCTGGTATTCAAAGCAGAACTCGATCAATAAGCACTTGGACATTGAAGTCGCTTAGGAGGCACTGCGAACTAGGCCCCTGAAGCCACACTGATGATGTTGTCTTGTCAGGCAACGAAACGTCTTCACAATAATCACTCAAATCGGAGAACGGCTCACAATTCGCATCTACACCCCAAGCTACAGATATTCTCATTTATTTCAAAGAACTCTGCTCCCTGTGCTAAGCAACATTATGGTAGGTATTACCGCAGAGACGCTCATGATATTTTTTGAAAGAACAAACATCATAGTGTCACAGCAGCATGGATTCTGTCAAAATCGATCCTGTATTACACTTGTGATTAGCCAGAATAAGCTGAACGGAGTCATTCGATCCCAGAGTGGCAGTCTACATCGTATATCTGGACTTCTCTAAAGCGTCGACTACCTGGACCATTGTTTTCTCCTTCACAGATTTTGAACACTATGGAATTGGTGATCCTGTTCTGGGTTGGACAAGCGACTTCATCATCCAGCGTTAGCTAAATGTCTGAGTCCGCAGCCTCGTTTCCGACCCAATTGAAATCCAGTGAGGTGTACCACAAACATCGGTACTGGAACCACACTCTTTCCTAGTCTTCATAAACGATCTTGCCAGTGCGTTCCAGTCGAACTTCCTACTATTTGCAGATGATGTCAAGAGCTCGCATGATACGAAGAAAGTGGACGATACACGACACTGCAGATCGATCTCGATAGCGTGTACACGTGGTCATCTGAAGATCGGCTCTAGTTTAACGTGGCAGAATGCAGAGTTGTGAGCTTACGCCATCAGCGTACTCATGAATAGCGACCGGAAGAACAGCAGGCGCAACATGCAACACAGGAAAACAACCTCGGAGTAATCATGAAGGATGACCACGGCTGCACGACACAGGCTGAAAATGCATTGAGAAGCGCCAGTCAGAACCTTGACCTCTTACAGAGGGCGCTCAGAAATTTCCAGCCATCTATCATTCTGCAAGTGCTGAACGCCTACATAAGGCTTCATTGGGAATATGTGATTTCCGCTTGGCATCCCTTGTGCAGATACGACGTTCATGCACTTTAAAGTCCATGACTTGGGGAGAAGAAAGTCGTTAGAGGCATGTGTCACCTCCCCTACCAATGCAGACTGCAAACACTGAAGCTTGTACAGCGGTGAATATCGCCGCCCGTGAGCTCTTATCATGGTGCCTCAAAGTGGCGAAACTCAGTCACACCGGTCGCGATCTGTTGCAACTGAGCCAACATACTAACGTGAGCACCCACTGGCCACGCACTACAGTCGACTTGAATGCGTGGAACCCTGTTCTAACTCTAGTCACTACTGCATTTATATATAGGTAATTTCCAACAGATGAGTTGTCGATGCATTATCCCATTTACATTGCGTTATATAGTCTGTTTCAATCGCAAGACAAAATAATATGAACCAGGCAATGCGCTCGCCAGCTCTATGCGTAGCGTTACGATGAGGAGACTATCACATGTGTGTCCATATGAATAAATTGCTGATCCAACCAAAACACAAATCTGCTTTTGTTCCTGTAATCTTAAAAAAGCTTCAATAAAAAAACCTTTTATTCTCGACAACGCGAGGCACGCCTTCACAGGCATGATCATGTTATGATAACAAAGTGTGAACAAAAATGTAAAATGGTACATGTTTGCCATAACAGTGAATGTGTGCCTGGATGCGTATGTAATCGTGTATAGGTGTAGTTTTGTAGCCTGTGCTTGTAAGTGTGCTGTTGTATTTGTAACTGAATATTGAATACTGAATTATAGAGCAAGTAGAAATGGATTCTGTACAACTCTTTCGAAATATGGCGAAAAAGGTTATAAAAGTTGTCAACCTTGAATATCATTGTCGTTCTCATGTAATATTTAAAATATTCGACTTACGATATTTCAGGATTCACAAATGTGATATGTCATCGTAAGTGTGCAGTCGTTCTCTGAATCGAATAGAGGCAAAATACAAATCTAACAACGTTTTGAACTGTTGCACAGATGTTGCCTCAATCACATGTTCGGGCAAACTGTTCCAAATGTTTACCACTCTCCGTTCGAAGCACAGTGGGTGGGGAACACGTTTCATATCCGGCACAACAAGTTTGTATCTGTGTCCGCGTGTGCTGCATGGCCCTCGTAAGTGCAGCATTGGCCTTAACATGGGGAAGTCACCGAGATGTAGAATACGGTAGGTCATAATGAGGTCGACTCGCACCCGACGGTAGGACAAGGTGTAGAGTCCTAGTTTCTCGTACCGGTCTTCATACCCAAAGCCACGTAAACTCGGGATCAGCCTGGTAGCAACGTGTTGGACCCGTTCGATCTTTTGTGCCTCGCCTCGGGTAATCGGAAAGTAGGCGGGCGAACCGTACTCTAGCATTGGTCTAATGATAGAAGAGAACAGGCGAGTGGCAACCTCTTCAGACCATGTGCCGAAGCTACGTTTGAGCGCCCAAAGCATGCGCAGTCCGTTCCGATATAGCCTGTTCGTGTTGTCCACGGACTTCAAATCGTAGCGTGAGAGTACACCTAGGTCCTTCACGGAGGGTGTGGGATATAGCGTTTGGCCGTCAAGGGTGTAGGTTCGGCCGTTAGCACCCTTCCCCAGGCTCATAAATACCGACTTGGCTGGGTTGACCGGGAGAAGAACTTCTGCAGACCATGTGGATAAGCGGTTGAGATCTTGCTGAAGTAGGCCACAGTCATCGGGAGCGTCGATTTCTCTCCAAATCTTCATGTCGTCCGCAAACAAGGCACACGGCGACCGGAGAAGCTGCGGTAGATCGTTGATGTGGATCAGGAACAGAGTGGGCCCCAGCACAGTGCCTTGAGGCACGCTACTTGTAGAGGGGTACCAGTCAGTTAGATGGTCGTCGACCTGTACCCTCCACTTTCGTCCAACAAGAAAGTCGCGGATCCACCGGTGCAGTGAGCCACCGACGCCACACATGCTGAGTTTGTGAAGGAGAATCTCATGACTGACCTTGTCGAACGCTTTACTGAAATCGATGAATATCACGTCGACGGACTTCCCCTTGTTTATTGCCTTCAACCACTCATGCCTCGTCACAAGCAGGTTCGTAATGCATGAGCGACCTTGCATAAAACCGTGCTGTGCGGGCGTCAGGACCTCGTTTGACTGTAGCAAATGCAGCAATCTCTTCTTCACGATTTTCTCAGCAACCTTTGCCAAAATAGGTGTCAAACAAATTGGCCTGTAATTGTCTACTTTGCTAGGGTCGCCGCCTTTCGGAATAGGCTTCACCACCGAACATTTCCAGTCAACCGGCAACGAACCTTCGGACAGCGACCTGTTGAAAAGGTCAGTCACGACAGGAGAGGATGGTTGAAAGTGACTTGAGAACCAGTGGGTGAAGCCCATCAGGTCCGGCAGGTTTGGTGCCGTCAAGGTTGGCGAGTAGTTGACCTACCTCCTCGACGCCGCAATGCAGACCATCGAGTTCGGTAAAAGCGGTACACGTCGAACTCGGAACAGACACCTGGTTATTCGCAAATACAGAAGCGAAGTGCGCCGCCAACGCGGACGCATGCTCAGTGCTGAAGGTTATGGGCTGTCCATTCGTGCCATCCAGCACTGGCACATCACCCGCCGGCTTCAAGCGTCGCTTCACGTATGCAAAGATTCTCTTTGGGGCGGTCTTCGCGGCTAATGCGAGCTGCTATTCAAAGTGTCGGCGTTTATTCTTTTTTGCACTGTTGCAGAGATTCCGCTGACATTTATACCCTTCGTAATCATTGGCAGAGCCAGAGAGAAGGAATTTGTCCCACAGTCTGCGCCGCCTCCGAGCCAGGTTTCCATACTCCTTATCAAACCAATGAAGCTTAATCGGTCCAACCTTTCGACATTTCAATGGCACAAATTGGGAACACAATAATGTCAATCTCTCTTTTATAAATATCCAACAATCTTCCACAGATGCAGCTTGTGACAGAGACCAATCCAGTTGGCTCGCGGCTCGAGCAAGACCATCGAAGTCCGTTTTCCAGTAGTTGGGAGCTGGTTCCAGCGGATGTGAATACGGCAAAGATAATTCCATATCAGCTATCAGTACTGAGTGGTCGCTCGTAGCCAGGGGCTCCAGGATCCTAACGTCACGCACTCGTTGTTCGTAGCTCGTTAACATCAGGTCGAGACAGGACGAGGTTGAACGTGTTGATATGCGTGTTGGCTGGCATACGTGTTGCGATGCACCAGTTTCAAGTACCAAATCCACGAACTTTGCTTCGACCTCACTATGTCCAGGCATCAAATGCACATCAGGCCATCGTATTCGAGGACAGTTAAAATCGCCCATAAGCAGAAAGTGTGGACGACTCATGTGGGTCCGAAGAATGGGCAGCCAATCCAAACAACGACTCAGGGGACTGCGATAAACTGCGCCCACAAGCAGCTCTCCGCGCTTGAGGCGGATGGAGTACCACAGTAGCTCACACAGGCCATCGCCACTTCGGTAGGTGCTCACAAGTCTGCCACGCAGGGAAGACCGGATGTAAAGTAAGACACCACCGTGGGCATTCTTTAGTCTATCGCATCGGAAACACGAGTAACCGTTGAGTTCAATTTCTTGGGTGTATAACTCTGCATGCAGCCATGTCTCTGCGAGTCCCACTACGTCTGGCCGCTCAGACGCAACGAAACAACAAAGCTCATCGCGCTTATTCATAATACTGCAAACGTTTGTGAAGGCTACTCGCAGGCCGCAGCAGGAGCCACCGGGCGTGCTTAAAGTGTGGGCAGCCTGTTTATCCTGATTCGCGGATTGTTGGAAACCACCCGAAAATTTACGATACGAAGATTTGTTTCCCCCTCACCAGTGCGTCTTTTCAACTTAATGATGACAGACTTGAGCCGCTCCCTGTCTACTGGGTCTAGGTCGGGACGAACATGGATCTTCAAACCTTTCAGCCTACTTAGGCGAGACATGATCAGTCTTGGACTGGCTTCGTCCACAAAAGTGATTCTCATAGGCCGATTTTGTTGATCACCTTGCTTTCCAAGACGGGTAATCTGCCTCACTTTTACCGAGTTCTCACTAGCGTCGAGGAGTCTATCAATTAGACCCTGTAAAAACTCGACATCGTGATCGTAGCGCACTTGGGGTGATGGATCACTGGACTCCGGTGCGTGAAAGACCACAAGATTATAACGCCTCTGGTCGGACGAGGTTGGCCTTGCAGGGCGAAGTATACTACCAGCCTCAAGTGGTTTGGCTAACTTTTGACTTACGGAACGTAAACTCCCAACGTTCCTTCGTAATTTCGTCCTCTGATCTTTCCACTGGTCTTCAGCACTCAGACTTTCACCTGCTGGGACATCAGTGTCCGGTGGACACAACAAAGGTAAACAATTTAGCCCAGGTGCAACTGGGCTTCTCACAACGGTTGGACTTCGTGTCGGTGAGTTTACACGGGTAGAGGAGGACGACTGAGCCGAAACCTGAAGGCTCTTCGCGCTAGGTTGTTGGGCCAAACACACGGAGCTGTTCGCGACGAAACGCTGAGGCCTACACGTCGGCTTTACTCTTTCTGGCTGTATCTTATTTCGGCAATTTTCACATATAGTTTGGACGAAATCGTGTTGGATCTCGCGAAGAGGATGAAAATGCTCAACTGATAATCCAACACATGAAATGTGGTATTTAACTTGGCACAAAACACACGTAAGAGCATTTGCACGGTATCCGACTAGTTTGGAGCAAGTACCACAGGACGACTGCTTCGGCATTGTGAATAATCCGAAAACAAGATGGCGGCCAAATGACGAAGAAAGTGGCGATAGCAAGATCGCCGAAACCAAGCGATGAAAACACAAGTATTTCTGGTCGGAAATTTCAGAATCGGAAATGAAACTGAATTGTAGCTCAATTTCCACGAAATACTTCCAATGAGCGCAGAAAGTTAACACAAAGTTGAAAAAGAAACCCTGGATTTGTCAACCTCATTTCACTTCTCTGAACAAGTCCCAGCGATCGAGCTTAGTGTTGCTACGCTAAAACGTATGCTTACTTGTCTAAGACCATCCTACAGACCTGGCCCCGATGGGATCTCTTCTGCTTTAATCAAACACGGTGGAGATGATATCCCTCTTATAGTATTAAATATCTTCTCTTTGTCTCTCCAGTCTGGTCAATACCCCGAACGTTGGAAAACGGCTACGGTCATACCGAGACATAAGTCCGGGTCTAAAATTGACATCCGGAACTACCGCCCCATTAGTCACACAGCCATTCTCTCACATGCTAGAGAGAATTGTTAAGGAACATTTGGTTTCGTTCCTAATATCGCACAAACTTCTCGCACCTTCACAGCATGGCTTTCTGAAATCTCGCTCGTGTGTTACCTGTCAAGTTGACTTCCTTAACCATCTAACTGAAGCAATTGACTCAGGTCTTCAGTGCATTGTTATCTTCCTCGACATGCAAAAGGCTTTTGACAGAGTCCCACACAAAAAGCTGTTATGTAAATTAAGTAAGTACGGTGTTACAAACCCGCTTTACTCTTGGATCCAATCTTACCTTGTAGGACGGTCGCAAGTTGTGGATATCAATGGTTACATCTCTTCACCTCGTTCGGTTACCAGTGGAGTGGTGCAGGGCAGTGTCTTAGGCCCGTTGCTCTTCCTACTGTATATAAATGACCTGGTTTCTGTCATACAATTTGGGAAGCCTTATTTATTTGCTGATGATTTAAAGGTGGTCTACACGTTCCCAGGTTCTCAGCGTACCGCTGAAGTTAACAATATCCAAAGCGACTTGGAAGCCATTGAGAGATGGGCTGATATGTGGCAGATGACATTTGCAACATCGAAGTGTAGTATTCTATCGTATGGATGTCAGATAGCAGCAGAAGTGTTCAGGCTTCATGATGAAGTCATTCCCATCAGCCAGTCTGTTCGAGACTTAGGTTTAAGATATTCTAGTTCGTTAAACTTTAGCGAACATACAAATCATATAGTGAAAAAGGCTAAGCAGTCGGTCGGGCTCATATGCCACCTACTAACCTTGAAAGAAACCAGACTAATTGCTTTCAAAATCAGTATCTGGCCTTTGCTTGAATATTGTTGTGCTGTGTTCGGTAACTTGCGAAAGGCTGACTTGAGAGCCATTGAAAACGTCCAAGGCGCCTTTACGAAGCGCATATTTGGCTGTTCAACCGCTCTTTCATACCGAGATAGGTGCAAGCAATTGAATCTTGAACCTCTGTGGTTACGAAGAATGCAACTAAATCTGTGCTTCCTCCACAAACTCGCGTGGAGGAAAGCATATATTGGAACCTATCAATTGCACTTTCGGGAAAACACCACTTATGAACTGCGAGATAAAGAATGCATATTCTATTTACCTAAATTCAAGAGCAGTCTAAGGAGAAATTTCTATCTTCTTAGGTATGGCTCCATTTGGAATAAGCTGCCAAAAGTGATTAGATGTATTGAACATTTCTGCATGTTCAAGAAAATGATAAAGGCTTATCTGTCAACGAACAGAGAGAAATGGATCTTAAACATTCAATTTGATGATGAAAAACTGTATGAAGAAGGGCCGGATCATGTATGATACCGGAGAACATCAACTCTACTGCACCAGAGAAAACTTGATCAGCTAGGATGAGCTGATACAAACCGCTTCTTATGCTATTCCTTAACGCTACATTCCATGCGGTTTTACTCCCTTTAAACTTAATTCATATCAACTGTCTTCTGTTTAAAACCGAGAGCAAAATTATTTACTGGTGTGACGTCAGGAGCTATTTTCGTAATTTTCCCCACAAATTGATTAACTCGTAATATTGTTCTGCGATCCCTTTCGCTACATTTGTTCTCCAGTGCTAATCATTTCCCCCTCTTTTCTGAAGTTAACAGTCCAGAAACATATACTTGAATTCAGTGATGGCAATAACTGATTCCCTACGCGACTTTTGCCTATGGACAACTTGTACAGTCATCTGTCTCCGGGTGTCACGCTACACTATTTATCGTATGATCGGCTCGATCGATTTCTACGCCGATGTACAAAACATACCTGCCTATTTCTTACATTAACGATATAGTACCTCTTTCACAGAATTCTTCTTTTCTATATTCTTCTTTATTTCATAGTTGGCCACGACTGGTCTGATCTCCTGTGGTGACGGATTACAGCTTCCAGATTATAAAAGACGTTACCTGTGCAAGGCAAATTGCCACCAACTGTCTGGCGTATAAAAAAGTGCCATAATAGAATGATCCGCATGACGGACTGGGCTGAGCATTCATGGCCCATAACACATGTTCAAAAACAGCTCTAAAATGAACGAAACATATGATATACAGGTGATGGCTCATATGCTACTATGCCACACAGGCACACGGCCAGTTATTGCATGGAAGTGCGAGCGAAACCTTTCGAGGGAATACCTTGCATGGAAGCAGGTCCCCTGGGGACGGTTCCACGAGTGGCCGTATTACTTTAAATGGACATCTGTTTAAATTTGCTTACGTTATTGTTCCTGTTTTTTATTTTCTTTAATGCCTTAATCCTGCCAATTAGTTTGGTACCTGTTTTTGGATCCATTGTAAAAAGCAGGAACAAATTGATTATTTTTTTGCGATCTTGTTGTACACATTGATCAGACCACATAGTTGGACTGTACCTCGAAACACCGAGGAATATAACATTTATCATTTATCAAAGTGATCTTGTCAACACAGCCAAAAATAACCGACCGGAGGACGCTATCCGCCGACTGTTTGATAGCGTCGGCGATGTAAGGACAGGCGATTGATGTCCGTGGATTGGATATACTTATCCAGATATTCACGAAGCGAGTCACATTCGCCACGTCACAATGTTGATAAACGGACATTTGTGGCTTTTTATAGGGATGACGCTTGCCAGGCAAAAACCCACCACGTCTGGGAACACTACTACCGAACTATTTGCTGGAACGGGTTAAACCCGAACCACCCAGCTGGCACCACGAGAAGGTTGTTCGGCTAGCCAACCGAACACCGGTCATCCTAGGAATTTGTCAAGCATTCGCTATTTTACCCGTTAAAAATTAGTACTCATGGTTTATTGTACAGCTGCTTCATCCACTTGGAACCCAGCTGCCGCTCAGTTATGTGGGCCTGTGGCAGTAGTTATGATTCATAAATGTGTTGTCAGATTGCACGTGGCATCTGTACAGGTTAGAGGAGCACCGGATTTAAGCGAAATGTGCGTTGCAAATGAATCCCAACAGTAGGATGCGGCGCCTCAACATTTCCACGAAGGCATAGTATTCATACGACGGAAACTGTAGCCGATGTACTCAGGTTATTTTCATGTATACTTAAACAACAAACCTTAGGTATGGAATACACTTGAAGCAAACTATAAATTTAACAGGCCAGCCGTGAAGTAGCCGTCGCTTATGCTTTTTTGGTTGGCAACCGTTTATGCGGTAACTGGAAATAAAAAGCGACTCTTGACAAGCAAATTCCGATAAAACTGTGCGCACGAAATTCTAAGGAGGTCATCTTACTACCACGGTGCGCTAACGTTGATTCGGATTCGCCAACAAACCTTTTCGTTGCCGATATATATATTTAGCTGAGATAAATCCGGAACTGACAACCATAATTTGGGTGAGATTGGACTAGTTGGCAAAACACGACTGCATGTACCAGGTAACAGACTCAAATTTTGGATTGTTGTGCGTTTTTCCCGACTAATCGATGGGAACGCAACAAAGCAAACTATAAAAGGACGTAATACACCTGATCCCAAACAATACCTGAGAATTTGACTGCGAAGTAACATCGGTGGAACTTACCGTAAAATCAAAAATATTGAATGAAGACTGAAAATACAACAGCGCGCCCAGTCCATAGATTTTTAGCATCATTTCCAACATAAAAACAGCGAGAAAGACGAATTCTGTATAATCTGAAACGTTGATAAAAGAGTGGTTTAAGTCAAACAATAGGTTCTGCAAGGCGAACAACATGGTGCATTTGTCTTGTGTAAAGATGCAATATCAATTACAATGCACATGATGTACTTTTAAAAAGTCTGATGGCTCAGCCTTTGCTTATGCAACCCACAGTGGCTGCATTAACCGCTCCAGATACCTCAGCGGTTTTATTGGTGCATCCCTTTGCTCTTTTTAATTAGCAGACACTGAGGCCCCAGTTTGAGTATCTGGTGTCTTTATTTGTGTCGGCTAACGTAGGTAGAAGCTATGTGGGTGCAGAGGCTTAGCGTAGGAGGCGGGGACGGTCCGCCCCAGGCAGCATGAGACAGAGGGCGGCAATTTTAGTATTGCTGACTGTTCGCTACGATATATGAAGAGTAAAATTTCCAGCTAAGCTGAACGTTGGATATTTTAATGATACTCGGTATACCTAACAACACCTTTGTGCCTTGTGACACACCTGTGCAAAAGTTCATCCCAGCGATCCCCCTATTTGTCCCATTGAAGTCACTTTCATCACATTTAACTCAGTGCCCCAAACGACCATCTATTTCATCGAAAACTGATGTGACCTTTGTCCTAAGCGGATTGTGTGGCCTTCACGAGTCCCGTGAGCCAAATTGGTTGTTACGCCACTGTGCAGATATTACTGCGGTGACGCGTTGCTGCGCTCTACCTTGCCGACACACTAAGCAACGCAGCACAGACAAAACGCATCACATCGGGCATGGCCCCAGTAAAGACAGAGGTGTGATTTAATGCAGATCGTAGGTCAAACTGTGTTGCTATCCAAAGATAACCAACTCACCGACACGACGAATACGGCTGCTAAAACGTAACAATTTGTTTTGAGCTAACTGCTACCCACTTAGTTTACTACTCACCGATCGATGGGTTGCGGAAACTTTACGCTCACGAAAGATTGGCACAGACGATTAACAGTGTGAGAAAGCGTTATTTTCAGTACATTGTGTCCTTGTTGTAAAGAAATTAATCCAATGCACTGGGTAGTTCACATCAAACTTACATAAAAATTCCGTTAGCCATCCAGGTTGGCCGTAAAATTCCACCGAAACGCACAGTGTATTTAACAAAACCAAAACGACAACCGAGATGTAGAAGCTTTGAGATTTCACCAACCGCCGGATGACAAATCTGGATAAGACATGATAGTGTAGAGCAGAAATAAACTAAAATTCTCTCAAAAAATAAACGCAAATCATGTTCCACAGTTTAATCGTCGCAGACCGAACATATTGGGCTAACGCAGTACATTTTCCTGCAAAACACTCTCCAGAGGTCATGGAAATGTGCAGTATGAAATAGAACATTACCATCGATTCGATTAAATGACCAGATTAAGTAGTTTCGCTAAGCATACTTCACATGAACGGGCCAACTGCTTGTCCTCAACTCTTGGTGGAGGTCTACTGGTGGAAGCTATTGAAAGTGGGAATTCTAGCCAAAATTAGCACACATTGTTCGTTAACCCAAATGAGAAGAATTTGACTGTAATAGGGGAAAAAAGACTGTAACTGGGGTATTATAGTAACGTTTACTGACACAATCGAAAAAGGACAGCCAGTGTTGATATTTCATGAACACGCCGAAAGAAACAGCAGGCATACGAATATCTCATTTATAAATGCCACCAGAAATTAATACTGATTGGGCTGTGCTCTAAGCTTGCAAAATAAGTACGAAAGTAACTAAGTAAGTAAGTAGGTAAGTATGCAAGTGGTGGTGAGTTTTCGGTTCTGGTGGTGGGTTTTCGGTTCTGTCCTACTGCCTTTCTTTCTCATATAAATGTCTAGTGGGCCATGAGCTATGCCATTAGGGGCCACTACAGAAGCGACGACGGGTCCTACAGAGAATTACGGCGAGCCGGCGCAGCGTTTGTAGGCACGCTGATTTCGATTTACTAACCGCGTGCTTGCATGCTAAGTCTCTTTATTTTAGGTGGTGGGTTTACAGTTTTTACCTTAATGCTTTTCTTTCTCATATAAATATCTCCCTGTACTCTATTCCATTAACTTGCACGTATCGCCTAAGCCAATTGTATTCGATTTCCATAACATTTTTGCGTTCGTGGCATTCCTTGAACTATACTTCCTGACCTCGTGCACTTAGCTAGGATTTGTTTGTAAACAACTTATTACATATGCTATTTAAGTAAGGTTTATATCACCGTTTCCTTATGCATCAATCGAGTTTTTCTCCTTTTCTTTCTCTCTTTCAAGTGTTTGGCTGTTGTTTGATATCCCCGGTGTGGCTGCGCTGGATGTGCATGTTGACAAGGTGCCTACCTGTCTATTACCCACTACCTCGTCCATACTGTCTCTAGGGGATAGTTGGTCGTTGCTGGAGGAGACGGGGTGCACGGCCCTTGTGGCCGTGCTAGGCTCGAAGAGTGGTTCCATGCACTCAGTGTGGAGCGGACTACGGTCCAGCCACCGCCTTGTGTGTGCTTGATTCCCAAATACAGTATGCTGTGTTTGCCTGTGAAGGAGTTTGGGCCGGCTCCGTTGATGAAACGTGGCTCCCATCCACATGCCTCCCGGTCTTATTCCTTCGGGTTTACACTGGATATGGGATGTGTGGTTGGATCTGTGGGTGGTGCAGCGCAAGCCATCCATGGTCCCTCTGTAGGCGCAGGCGTCCTGTGTCTGGCCACAGTGACAGGCAAATCCGAAACCGGATGCCGCCAACCATGCAAGTGGTGGGAGAGCCTATGGTGTGTTGACGTTGGTGGTGGCTAGATCCTGAGAGATGTTCTACCCACTGCCGCTAATATTGAGTCATGGGCTTATGTCCTAGACGACTCATCGTGGCGACCGCTAGGTGAGAGTTGGTTTACGTCCATCTCCCTGCTAAGATCAAGGACACCGACCAGCCTTAGTCAGTGAAATGACCGTGTGCTAGACCCGCTGCATTTCGGGCGTACATTTCATCGAAGGCTTTGGCTGAGGACCCGAGTCGTTCTCCTGTCAGGTGTGGGCGCCCTGCCAGTATCCTAGTCCATCCTCTTCGGAGGTTAGGAAGTGGTCGATGGCCCTCTTCCCGTAAAACCTAGTTATGGGGGACAACAGGTTTACGAATAATAAACACACAGCTCGATTAGCGTAGAACAGGAGCACAACGCATTTTCCCTGACGGTGGGAGAGCACCTCCGGGTGCTCAGTGGTTTGCTACTGCCAGCTTCAAGCCAGGCAATCCCTGATCAAATTGGTGCAAATCCGCCAAAACCCACCTGCATCTGGCCCGAGCCCCATGTGTGTATCCTACTAGGGTTAAAAAATATATGAATCGTTCCAGATCTCCAGAAGCTGCGTGTAACGGCCATCAAGCAGACTGCAACCTCTTTGCAATCACACTCTCGAGCTGGAACTGCTCCTCATTGCTGTGTAGGTCAAGCTATTGAGCCAAAGGCTCCGGGTGGAGTACCTAAAGCAAACCTCCGAAGCACAACCGCCACCATGCATTTGATTGCCCACCAATACAATCAGATACATGCGCGCAAAGCACTCAACATCGAGTGCTGGAACGTGCGCACACTACTGGACCGGAACTCGAGTGTGCCACGAGCGACGCACTGCAGTAGTCGCGTTGGAACTGGTGCGCTACAGAATCGATAGTGCGGCACTCAGCTAGACCCGGCTCGCTGGGCAAGGTAAGTTGCATGAAGCAGTGCTGGTGATACGTTCTACTGGGTGGGCAACGCCGCCTCAGCACCACGTGAACATGGGGTCGGCTTTGTAATATCCGATCGCCTTAATGGCCAGCTGGTGGGTGAACCAACAGGCATCAGCGCGCGACTGAGCACCATTCATCTACGACTGGCAATAGATAAGTTTGACACTTTTATAATCACATTCGGTCCGACCATGTGTTATCCTGATGACATAGGTGACCAATTCTACATTAAGCTATCCTCCGTGATACGGTCTGTGCCGAGGAGCGACCGACTATTTATCCTGGGTGACTTCGAAGCGCTCGTTGGGTGTGACGCATCGGTGTGCACAGATGTTATCGATCCGCATGGCATTGGTTCAGCGAATGTGAACGGTGACAGACTGCTTTCACTGTGTGTCACTCACGGCCTGACGATCACGAACACTCGGTTTGCAGTGAGTGCGAGTGATATAGCAACTTGGACGCACCCATGGAGTGGTCACGCTCACCTGATCGACTATGTCATCG
Source organism: Dicrocoelium dendriticum (assembly GCA_944474145.2). Classification (NCBI taxonomy): domain Eukaryota; kingdom Metazoa; phylum Platyhelminthes; class Trematoda; order Plagiorchiida; family Dicrocoeliidae; genus Dicrocoelium; species Dicrocoelium dendriticum. The sequence goes on from OX104065.1 coordinate 51,202,952, forward strand.
TACGTCAGCGTGATATGCGTGAAGTGCGCATGACACATGTGCTGCGTGGAGCTGAGTGTGGCACTGATCACAAATTGGTGCAGACCAACCAGTACATAAATTTTTTATATCCATGTATTGCACTCGTGACGTGAACCAGCGTAAGATTAACCTTCTCTCCCTCGGTACTGTGGAGAAACGTATTGAGCTGGAAATGGTGGTGGCTGCACGCCTATGTTATTTGGAATGCATAACCACAGTTGGAGACCTGTCGCACCACATTCGCGACCAGGTGACAGCTGCTGCCGAGGAGACCATCGGACGCTCAAACTGTAAGCGGCCTGATTGGTTTGATGAGAACAATGCGACGATCGGCGCATTGATGTCGGAGAAGAATGCAGCATTTGCTGCACATGTGGCAGATCCCAGTGACTTGGGTAAGAAGCATCAGTTTGTCGGAATCCGACAACGACTGACCCGAGAACACCGTCGCATGGTGGACGGAGAAGGCGAAGCAGATGGAATGCTATGCTGAACGCCACCAACCCAAGGGATCCTTTGACACCTTGAAGGCGGTGTATGGACCGAGGTTGGAGCCGCTGAGGACGCTAATCGATGGTAGTTCAGGTGCTGCCTGCATATAGACTGCAGACATAACGCCTGGCCGAAACACTTTGACTGTCTCTTGAAAAACCGTACAGAGATCGACTGGCCTCCTTTGAATGGCCTGAAGCAGCACTACGTGAAGGCGAGTCTGGCTGACACGCCGACACTGGATGAGACGCAGAGAGCACTTGCTCAGCTGCGAAACGGCAAGTGTGCCGGTACCAATGGGATCCCGCCTGAAGTATTGCAACACGGTGGACCTGCGTTGTTGAATGCGCTGCACTACTTGGTGCAACGTGTATGGATTGAGGAGGAGGTGTCTCCTGAGCTGAAGGATGCCCTTGTGCTACCACTGTACAAGCGCAAAGGGAGCAAGCAATGTTGCACAAATTATCGTGGCATCAATTTTCTGAGTTGTGTGGGCAAGGTGATTTCCCGAATCCTGCTCAGCCGCCTCGTCAGTCAGGTTGTGGAACCGAAGGTGACGGAAGAGCAATGTGGATTCCGAAGTTACCATCGATATGGTGGCTGCGGATGGCCAGTTGCAGGAGAAGTGCAGAGAAGGACATCAGCTGTTGTACTCGCTTTTTGTTGCTTTCACCAAAGCATTAAATACCGTGAACCGTGAGGCATTGTGTCTGGTGTTGGGTAAGTTTGGCTGCCCGCGTAAGTTTGTAAGTTTAATTGAATGTCTGCACAGTGATATGAGAGCGAGGGTGCAGCTGAATGGAGAGACCTCGGATGACTTTGCCGTTGTCTCATCTGTGAAACAAGCCCGTGTCTTAGCTCCTACTCTGTTTAATATACATGTTCATGAAATCATGTCTTGTGCTTTTGATGCGACTTGTGCTTACGGTGTTCGTGTGGAGCACCGTATTGATGGTGGGTTGCTGAACATCCGTCGTTTCGGTGCGAGAACTCTCGTCAGTGAGACAACTATCCGTATGTCGCTGTTTGCTGACGACTGTGCGTTGTTTGTATACAGCGCGGATAAGTTGCAGCACACGACTATTGCTTTGGCTTCGAGAGCGGCCAAATTCGGGCTCACCATCAACACAATCAAAACTGTCTGTCTCTTACAGCCTTCACCGGAGGTGCAATCTTCAATATTGCCGTGAATCGGCCTTGGTGCTGAAGTACTGGAAACCACCTCCCGCTTCTACTACTTTGGGAGTGTGATGTCCACTGACCAGCAGCTACACAGTGAGCTGCGTATCCGCGACTTGAAGGCAGCGGCGGCATTCGGGAAGCTTGAGTATGAAGTGTGGAAAAACCATCAGCTTACCATTGTCACGAAGCTGATGGTGTACAAATTCGTGTTGCTGTCCGTTCTTCTATACGGGAGCGAAATGTAGACGATGTACCGGCTGGATGTGCGATATCTCGAGCGGTTCCACCAACACTGTTTGCGACGGATTTTGCGCATTGGTTGGTGAGACAAAGTTGCGGACACGGCGGTTTGTTGCTCGAACTGGAATGTACGCAGTGGACTGGATGCTTTTGTTGAGCCACCTGAGGTGACTCTGTTATGTGTGACGTATTGATTCGACCAGAATACCGAAGCAGCTATTATATGGGCAGCTGTGTGTTGGGAAGTGGCATGTGGCGAAATCGATGCTTCATTACCAGGACATGGTCAAAGTGAGCCTCTCACGTTCTAATCTTGATTGCAGGTCACGGGATTCGAAGGCGGTTGATCGGCGTGCATGGCGCGACCTGGTCATGAAGGTGGTTGCCGAGGTGCAAGAGGAATCCCCCGTGCATGCGGAGAAGAAGCGGCAAGTGAGGAAGCAGCACGCGCCGATGGGTTGTACTCCATCGACATTGAGCGTCTGGTGCTGTAGCCCATGCGGTCGCGAGTGCCTGAGTAATGCAGGCCTAATGAACCATGAGCGAGGTCACTCGGGGCCAACACCGAAACGACGACGGGTCGCTGCATTCGACTTGCTAACCGCGTGCTTGCATGCTAGTCTCTTTAGTTCAGGTTGTGGGCTTCCTATATTGCCCTAAGATATTTTTATCTCATATAAATGTCTACCTGAACTATCTTCTATCAATTTACATACGTTGCATAAGCAAATTGTAGTAAACTTCGAGAACATTCTCACGTTTGTTGCATTTTTAAAATATACTTTCTAACGCCTTGAACTTATCGTGGATTTTTGGCAACCAATTTATTTCATATGCTTATTTAGTGAAGAGTTATGTCACCGTATCTGTATGCATTATTCGATTTATTTTATTTGATATCGTCGTTTCAAGTGATTTGCTGTTGTTTGACATCCCCGGTGCGGCTGTGCTTGATGTGCATGTTAATAAGATGCCTATCTGTCTATTACCCACTACCTCGTCCATACTGTCTCTAGGAGATAGTTGGGCGTTCCTGGAGGAGACTGGGTGCACGGCCCTTGTGGCCCTGCTAGGCTCGAAGAGTGGTTCCATGCACTCGGTATGGAGCGGACTACGGTCCAGCCACCGCCTTGTGTGTACTTGATTCTCCAAATACAGTGTGCCTGTGTTTGCTGTGAAGGAGTGTGGGCCGGCTCCGTTGATGAAACGTGGCTCCCATCCACATGCGTCCCGGTCTTATTCCTTCGGGTTTACACTGGATATGGGGTGTGTGGTTGGAGCTGTGGGTGGTGCAGCGCAAGCCACCCATGATCCCTCTGTAGGCGCAGGCGTCCTGTGGCTGACCGCAGTGACAAGCGAATCAGAAACCGGATGCCACCAACCAAGTAAGTAAGTAGGTAAGTAAATAAGTAAGCAAGTAAGTAAATAAATAAGTAAGTAAGTAAGAAAGGAGGTAAATAAATATATAAGTAAGTAATAAATATCATTCTACCTTTTCTCTATTTTTTGAAGTGACATATTCACAATGCAGAAATTCTAGGGCACGTTGCATAGGAGTGCAGTAGACCATTCCGTCGAGTAAAGATGGATCACACTTTATCTGAATTCAAATAATCTACCTACATGAGAGCCTTCAAATGCTGTGTTTTCAGTCTATTATTCCGTCAATCTCATTCAACAATTCATCATCCTTGGTAATTGCAGTGCTCCGACAACTACCCTAGCCGTAGAGATAAAAGTTTTCGACTTTTTGGATAAAGTTTCAGTTCACGAACCAATGGTGGCGTGTATGTGACCGAATACAAGAGATGTAATCTCTGTCTAGCCCGTAGCAGTGTGTCCGATGAAAGTTCTGGGGATTTTGTATATTAAATAACTGGAAACTCAGCTCCTACTGTGGCACACTGCATTTAAAATCCTTCTGTCAAATGACATTTTACTCTGGACCCAACTGATCGGCTGGATTAGACCTCAAAATAAGTTACCGTATACCTCAGGTTATTTGCCTCAGTAGCGGGAGGGGACGCTTCTCTAGTTAAGGTTTTCATTTCCGTTGCATCCGTTCGACTGTTTAATTTGCGACGCAGATAGTATAAACTGAACCATTCTGGTAGATGAAATGTGCGCGAGCAGCTAGACAGCTGAGTTCTGGGACCGTTAGAACATAGTTTTACTGTGGACGGTCCCGTTAAGGTGAGTTAAACGACAGTTGGGCAGTGAACAGCTGGCTAACTAAATTCAAATGCAGACCCATTGTTTGAATGCCAGTAAGTATTACACATAGGAACAGACATTCGGTTAACATTCAACCCACATAGTCTTACGCTTATTGAAAAGGAGAATAGCTCAATAACTGCCTAAAAGCAGATTATTTTTCTTAACAGCTAACATCTTTTATCCAACTCGTAAAACAAATCTATATTATTCTTCAACTCAGTGCCCAAGTAGAGCAAACTCTCTCTCCTGGAACGGATCTAGTCCTGTTACATTTTTCAAGCTGCTTACCTACAATGATACATAGACGAAAATACCCCGGGGGGTAACATGTGTTTGTCTTGAAGCTTCAAGCCAAAGACGTGCTAAATGGTTGCGTGAGCGTGGTGAAAGAGGCACTGTTTGTAACGAACATGACCCACACACACAGACACACATTCAGTCTGATGGGCTAACTTCGTCTTCACTCTGTTCACAGGATCGGATGGTGATTATCGAAGTGTTTGTTTTTGGAAGTTCGAATAAACGATTAAACCAGTGATTGAGTGTGAGTTTAGTGAGCTGATCACAAGCAATTGGATGGGATGGCTGAAGCTATGCTCTCGATTATGTTTTAAATCCGGCACTTGCTTCTTCAGTTCACAAGCTTGTGTGTTAGAAGTCCTCCACGCGCTAACATCGCAGTACGCCTACACACTATCAACCCTGTTAGGGGACAAATAGGTGATTTGCTGATAAATGATGGATCGTAGCTGTCCGTGTTGATGGAATTTCAACATGTTCAGCATCCAGCCATAAGCCAAACAAGTGTATAAAAGAAGTTCTAAGCGGGAAAATACAGAAACAGAATGTCTTTTTTATGCATACTAAACGATGGGCATGTCTGATAAGGTACTGTAAAGCAGACCATTAGTAGAAAGAAGGCAACTCGCTTACCGGAATCGTTTTTGGCACTTGAAAAACCGGCCCATCCCGGGAATGCGAAAACGGCGCTTGGACTTTAACTCTAAGGTAGGTAAAATATACAAAATCCTCATCAGATCAAACAGGTGGGAATAGAAGTGGAAACAAAAATACCGCTGCCCAGTTTCAAATCAGTGAAGAAATATTTTCGACAGAAAACCATATAGGTTTTAGTATCTCAGTACTTGAATTGAAGGAACTGATCTAACGGTACATTTTCGACAAACAATTCAAGTTTAAAGGATGTTGATACAGACAGCTGGATGGAGTTGCTGTGGGGTCGCCCGCAGGGCCGTTTTTTACTGACATTTTCCTTGGCAAAATAAAACGCGGGACTCCGACCAATTATCACGTCATTTGGTTCCCAATGCAGACACATGGATAATACCTTTAAAATTTGTGATTCAAACGCTGACGTAGCCATCTGCTAGATCAGTTAAATGTCTCGAACCCCTCTTTGAAGTTTACTAGTAAATCGAAAGCGAAGGACTGATAACCTTTCCGGACATACTGCTAGGCAGACGAGAACTTTGCTCACTTCAAAGAAGGGTCTATCGAAAGTCTACTTGGATTGGTCAATACACCCATTTTGCAGATTTGTACCGTTGAAGTACAAACGAAGTTAGTTCGTTGCCTGTATTATCACGCCAACCAAATTGGTTATCCAGCAACTTTGGAAAGCGAAATGGACTGCATCCTTAGTACAGGAAGCTAACGGCTACCGCACTCCTTTCATTTGGAGGCACTCTGTGGTCCGTGACCGACGAGAAAAAGGCAGTGAGTGTGCCGGAAAAGGATTTTCATCTGTAAGTCCTTTTCGATGGAGATGTCGCCTTCGAGTTACTGAACCGGAGACTCTCAAATGCAATAACCAAGTCATTCTTTGCTGCTTACCCGCAAGTGATTGCAGAAACTGCCCCTTTTATTATTCAGCATCTTAAGGTTAGAATTCAGGTCCAGTCCGAATCCATTACCGTAGGTCAGTTTACTTGCTCATGTGGTGCAACATACCCCAGCCACACAACCAGACGCTTGGTGAACCGGATTGGAGCACATTGCCCAGTAGCATTACGGAAGCGCACAGTTAGAAGCATCAACTGCTCTATTTTGGAGCATTTAGTCTAAAGCAGGCAGGAAGTTGTGACCAAGGAAGCTTTCAACGTCTTTTACGTTTTGCCAAACCGATACACAAAAAGACTTCGAAAACGCTTACTAAGAACGGCCCAAGCCATTGCGTTCAGATTAATGCAACCTGAACTGCGCTAGTAGAGGACGTTAGTGCAAGCGCTTCTGTTGCCGTGGCCATGATTTCACTCTGGGCGCCGAGCTTTACGTTCACAGACGGTGACTCATTTGCTCCAATTACCTCATCGGACGGACGAACCGTCTTGTTGTGTGTGCATAGGTGTGTGTGTGTGTGTGCCTGTGCGTGGCTATTACCATCGATTGGAGAGTCTGATCGATGAACAATGCAGTCTGTTTGAACTTTACCAACCCGAGCAGACCATTCATGACCTTCTGCAGTGTTTTAACCAGTTCTATATAATATACGCCTGATGAGAACTGTCGGAAAGAAATTTCTTTACTGAACTGTATGCTTTCATCTCCATGAATATACTCCACGAGCTACCCAGTTTCGTCCATATATTCTACACGTTTGACAATTCACGGCGACCGAGTGAACCTCAACAGGTCATTGACGAGTGCGCACCAAAGCTACCTGCCTATTAATCACTGCAACCACGCAAACATACTCACAAGGAAGTATAAACAGTTAGCCAAGCATCGTACAAATGTGAATAGCCTCTTAGTTGCGTCCCCACTTCAGCCACCAGTTGCAACGTCATCGGTGGGATAGCTATCCCGTGAGGTAACAAGTCTGTGATTTCCGGTATTATTTTCTTCCACACTAAAATGACTCTGAACTGATCTGCCTGCACTTGCTTATCGAATACCAACTCACAATGCAATAAGGGCATACAACATAATCCAAACAGCTGAGAGAGAATGAGGAACACTGGAGGCTTAAGTGAACGCCATCCTGGTTGAAACTTTACACTATCTTAGGTAACGTAATCAATTTGTGATAAGTAAATAAAAAGTTAAAGGAAGGGTTTGCTAGGTACCGATTGTTCTATGAGATTACTGCATTAGAACCAGTTACTTTGGATGCACTAGGGGATCTGGCTGAGGTTATCTAGATTTATGAGGGAATAACTCATCCATCTTAAGGCTACGATGAGCAGTTGGGTGCTCCAAAACATTCGATGATTGAGGTGAATTCTAACAGTTTTTATTCAGAAACAATCCCTCTAATTCAGCGAGTAAGTTAAACGATCATAACGAAAGCTCGTTTAAGCAAAGCTAATGAGATTTGTGTAGAGATGCCATGGGGTATCCCACCCTTGGCTCTAGATGAGTTGGGTTAATTGAAATCCATTTTGCTTTTTGAAGCAATTTCCGCGGCATCCTGAAAAGCCAGAAGATTTATTCGTCAGACTCTACTCACCTTCCGTACTTCGGGACCACCTACCAAAATGAAGTCAACATAGGAGTAACGAACATCATACACACATGAGACAGGTTATGGAATGCCTGTTTACCAAAATTGTAAGAATTGCAATTAGCAGCTATCAAATCTATCAGAAAAGTACAAATATGGCGTTTGTCTAACAGGTCACAACACGTTTGAGAGCCAACATAGTTCCCTTTGTCCTCAATGCCTATGACAAATTTCACCTATACTGGACTATTCAGTGAAAAACAGTTGTACCGTCCAAAAGGTTGCTACGACACATCGGCCTATCGTGCATTATCATGTGTACACTATAGTAACAAGCGTTCAACATGAGCATTTTTGTGGCAACTAACAATATCTCATTCATTGTATCCCTGAGCGCTAATAAATAAAAATGAAGTTAGCTGAAACGGTCATCATAATCGTTACACATTAGCTGAAGGTAAAAAACACACATCAACTATCGTGCAGCATTATTTAAAGATAAGACATAAGAAAAAGTAATACGTTAAATGTTATGGATTGTAAGAGGCAGGCAACATTCCGTTTAGTAGCAGATTATGGTTCAAGTGGGAGGTGGTGGTTAGAGGGGGAAGATAAGCTGGATGGGGGGGGGCAAAGAAACACAGCACAAACGCCACTGAAGTCGGCTCCTGGTCATGTCAACTAGTGTATACAAGCATACTTGTTCGTTGTCTTTCAGAACCCAATCAGGGAGCCGAGATTCTCCAACCGACGCCAAGTTGGAAATGAGAAATTTCATTCCTCTTGACCAAGTCATCGCTTGGCCACGCCTCCTCTCTTACCCACACCCGCGGCGCGCAAATAACGCAGGTCACGAGAGCCGGTGTGGTGGCCCAGCCATCGGAGCCTGTTGCGCGAAATCACGGTGCTGTGCGGTTCACTTGTTCTTCCTGCACTAAATACCCGGCGCCGAACAGCCTCATTATTCATGAAGTTTTCCCACGAGACATGAGCTAAACTGCGAAGACAGCGATGGTGGAACGTAGCTAACGTCTATGTCTGTCGACCTGAAGGGCTAGGGTTCACAACTGTATAGGAGAGTTGAACGGACGGCTGCATTGTAAACTCTGCACTTCAGGGTGAGAGTGATATCGCGCCGGCGCCAAAGATGACGCTGACTGGCAAAAGCCCCTGAAACATTTGCTATGCGTTTTATGATCTCATTTCAATTCCGCTGGCGCTCATATAGCTGTTTAAGTACTTGAATTTCTGAACGAATCCTATCTGAGCACCGCCATGGGTTAACGCAGGTATGGGTCCATGCCAATCTAGGAGAAGGAGTTTGCATTTCGAGGATGCAAAGCATAACCCGAAACGATTGACAGCCATTGCTACTTTCTCCAGTGCTACTTGGCACCTCTGAAATATGTCAAAGATAGGGGCAATGTCGTCGGCATACTCCAAGTCAAGAAGTTTATCACCTGGGCGAAGCTGAGACAGCAGGTAAACTGTGTTAATTTGCTGGATGATATAGCACAATATACTACTTACATATCAATTGTTGTCTCCTCACGGTGACCGCATACTTGTATATGACAACCCATACAATCCCATCCACACTGTTATCCGCTGCTTAACATCCCAGCAAGCGATCTCATCTCAACAGTCGCCTTAACGGTATGAACGACACGCTCGGTTTCGTTATTATTGCCAGTTCTAGTCACAATAACAGCATGTTACCCGGTCCATTTCCTTGGGTAGTAAATTGCTTGTGAGTTTGCCGCTTACCGCTGTCGCTGTGACCAAAACGAGATTCAGTGGCTTCAGTCTGTGCGCTTGGTCACGTGGCATGTGCGAAACGTCTACATAGATTATTAGTCTTCTCAATCTGGACAAATTCAATTGCAATTTCTTAACCACCGCACCCGTTTTATGTGCATGCGCTTCTGCAAAGTTTAGCACGATGTCGCTTTTTAAAATATCCACTGACGGCTAAATCTTGCATTCCAGAACCACCGTAAATCCAAAAACTGAACAGCAGAAGCTTCACGATAAATTTGTGTGCTTGTGATCACACGAATGGTCACTTAATCATGTTTTTAGAGATGTATTCATTAAGATTTCGGGATATATGGGTTTGTGAGCTTATTCCATTGGATCATTATCTATCTCAACGCCCAACCAATTCAGTATCACAATAATGGCTCGGCATGCTGCTTGTTGTTCAAAAGAATTCCATTACATGTGATTAGTAAAGCGTAATTAATCGGTGGATAGTACTTTCTAAGTGACTGAGTAATTGCATCCGAGCCACTTTGCCGATAGAGGTGCGCTAAAAGAGCACCGACGTCTGGCAGTTCCATCAATCACTAACCAGTACCTATCCGCTTTGTGTTGATGTGGGGGTGAAGGGTGAACGTTCTCACTCTCATGATCATTTACTGGTAGGTTGGAGAAGGGCTCTTAAACAGTAGTCAGAAACATCACGACAATCAATCTTCTACAGCGCGCGCAGTGTTCACGCTTTAATGGCTGTAATCAGTAGCTTGGTGGACATGCGTATATTATCGTTCGTCCTGGAGATGTACAACATAGGGTTACCGATGGTTGAGAAGGAGTGCCCGTGAAATGACAGTGTTACTTGATGAACCGGCAGTGAGGTGACGGACATCGAGTGCGGCATCGTTCAAACTGATGTACGTCAGATGTTGCACAAACATTCACGCCTCAGTGATTCAAGTCGGACCAACACCTAACTGCCAATAACTAGTAATGCCACCCGGTATGATAGACTTTGTCCAGTGGTCTTACATTGTCCGGAAAGGGGCATCGCACAATATGTTAACGCCTCGTCACCTCACCATATTGGGTGGTGGGGCAACGGTGTATAAATGATATACCAGAGGGTGATTTGTGTTCTCTATACAATGGATAAATTGGAAGGTATAAGTGTATCGCGCAAGCGAACACGAACTTGGTTTCCACGTTAAGTTTTACCTAATGCTCTTCAAACGCGGATTGTCAGTGCACATGCTCTTGTTTGTGGAGCAGTTCGTCAACCTACATGTGCTACACAAATACCACGTTTGCAGTGGTGATGGCACTGTGAACTGAATGTAATACTGTTCCTAATTTGGAGACTGGCAAATATCGGTGACGAACCGGTTGAGTTTGGACGGCCGCTCCAGCACAGACTTATAAGAAATGGAAGACAATTGAAGCTGAATTTTAAGCAGTTGTACATCTTCATAGACTTAGTTGGGTTATCACTTTGGCTCTTGTCATGGGGCAGCTTCTGTAAACACTAAGGCACCATTTTCCATGGAACAATTTCATACTGCTAGGAACACTTACTAGGAACAGCAACTGACACAAAGGATAATTTCTAGACAAGCAGTTAAGAGTGGGATATTTGGGCGGAAACAACAGTATCAACGCGCTTTTACCCACATTCGAAATCCGATCAAAGCAACTTCGAAATCTAAAGTAATGCTAAACGAGCACACAGGGAGGCCATCGCATGCAGTGTAGATGACCCCGGTAACCACAGTGACGAAGAGGACAGTGGTCGCGGTGTACCCTAGGGTACTAGACAGCAAAACAAAAACAATGTGTACACGTTAGTCGGCAAGCTCTGACTTATGGTTAAGTGCACCGCATGTACTTGGGTATTAGTCAATATGTTATTGAGGGTGGAAGTCAAGGTAATATCCTCTTATCACTGGATCAGTGCGCACATCCTAAGCTTATTCAATATTTCTCCAAGCGCCACGCTGATAGTGGTGGGGATAGCGAGCAAAGTGGTCAGGAAAATGTGTTACTTACTCTTTGTTTTACCGATAATAATCTGGACTAGCCCTCTTGGAACTTAATACGTCCAAATTTAAAGGGTTCCACATTTGCAATTGGCCAAATACCATGTATTAGCTTGCAGACGTTTTCTTGCATGTGGCTTGCCAGGAGCGCGCCCTTGGATTACTAATTCAGCACAACCTTAACTGCCCAATGCAATCTGTGTGGGCGTCAAGGGCCTGGAACCAACACGCTGGTTTTCTGTACGGGGCATTCGAAGAACCTGATCCATCTGTCTGTTCGCAGATGTTTAATGCCTACGTGCGGCTTAGGTGGAATTCACTTTCCAGCAGCGATAGCCATGTCACAAGCATGATCTCAAGCGCTCCGGACTCTACAGAGAAAAGCCAACGAACACGTCAAAGGATTGTCTCACTCTCCATATAAACTTAGGCTGAGAACTCTAAGATTGCATAGTGGTCAGTATCGATGACTATTGGGCAACCTTATAATCGCCTATAAAGTCTCAGGAAACCCAACCATGTCTGCCGCCACTTACTGCTACTTACCAACAACGCGAATCTGAGGGATCACCAGTTTAAGTTGGCCACGAAATACAGCCGGCTAGAAGGTCACAGAAACTTTTAGGTTCTTCATGTGTGTCAACCATGGAATACCCTCGCTAATTAAGTGATTTCCGCCCCAACTTATCCATGTTTATAGAACGCCTTGGCATTGCCTTAAATTACTTACTTTACGAAATATCAGCTGTGTACATAGGCAGAAAATGTACCGGTGTAACAAGCAGCATTTCCATGTACACATTTGAGGTCGGCTCGTTTACGTTTGTTTCCATGACAACTCTAGGGTGAGTCCACCAAAAGGTTTCGCTTTAGCACCATTTTTTCTTTTTCATTCCGTGTTTCTCATGATCGCTATCCCCTGGAGGACCTGTTAAGCACTTCTGGCTGGCTTGCCGAACAACCTCCTCGTGGTGCCGGCTGGGTGGTTCCGGATTTTCCCGTTCCAGCAAATGGTTCAGCGGCAGTGTTCCAGGACGTGGTGGGTTTTCACCTTGCAGGCGTTCTCACTATCAAAAGCCACATACGTCCGTTTAACAACACTGTGACGTGGTGGACGTGACTCGTTACTAAATAAAGTCACTGCCCCTTGCTTCATTCTGGCGAAGCATTGTATTCCAGCAAGTTTCTGCTGTAATTTTGGAGAGCATTGGGCTCCTGTTTGACAAAGGAACAAACGAAAGGCGTATAAACTGAGCAATCAGTCACTGGCTCCCAATAGGCGCCATTCCTTGAATTCGCTCCGCTGCTTGCGCGCAGGCTATTGAGCCAAAGGCTCGGGGTGGTGTCCCTTAAGTCAACACCCTACTTCGGCTTGGGCAACCGGGTAGTATCTCGATGACGAAACCATGGACTTTGATGTGTTGTGTTTGCTTTTATTATTTCTGTACCTTGTTTTGAGTACCATGATTTCCAATGGTTCAATGTGTATTCATAGGCTGTTGCAATATATATATATATATATATATATATATATATATATATACTCGCTTTGTATGTACTCGCTTTTCGTTGATTTCACCAAGGCATTTGATACGCTGAACCGCGAGGCATTGTGCCTGGTGTTGGGTAAGTTTGGTTGCCCGCGTAAGTTTGTAAGTTTAATTGAATGTCTGCACAGTGATATGTGAGCGAGGGTGCAGCTGAGTGGAGAGACCTCAGTTGACTTTGCCGTTGTCTCATCTGTGAAGCAAGCCCGTGTCTTAGCTCCTGCCCTGTTTAATATATATCTTCATGCAATGTTGTCCTGGGCTTTTGATGCGGCTTGTGCTTACGGTGTTCGTGTGGAGCACCGTATTGATGGTGGGTTGCTGAACATCCGTCGTTTCGGTGCGAGAACTCTAGTCTGTGAGACAACTATCCGTATGTTGCTGCTAGCTGACGACTGTGCGTTGTTTTCACACAACGCGGATGAGTTGCAGCACATGACTAGTGCTCTGGCTTCGACCGCGGCCAAATTCGGGCTCACCATCAACACAATCAAAACTGTCTGTCTCTTTCAGCCTTCACCGGTGGTGCAATCTTCAATATTGCGCGAATCTGCATTGGGGCTGAAGTATTGAAAACCACCTCCCGCTTCTGCTACCTTGGGAGTGTGACGTCGACTGATCAGCAGCTACACGTTGAGCTGCGTATTCGCGTGTCGAAGGCAGCGGCAGCATTCGGGAAGCTTGAGTACCGAGTGTGGAACAACCATCAGCTTACCATGGGCACGAAGCTGATGGTGTACAAATCCATGGTACTGTCTGTTCTTCTATACGGCAGTGAAACGTTGACGATGTACCGGCGGGATGTGCGATATCTCGAGCGGTTCCATCAGCAGTGTCTGCGACGAATTTTGCGGATCGGTTGGGGCGCCAGAGTCGCAGACACGGAAGTTTTGCGCCGAAGTGGGATGTATGCAGTGGACGGCATACTTTTGCTGAGACACCTGAGATGGCTCGGTCATGTGAGCCGTATGGATTCGACGCGGATACCGAAACAACTCTTATACGGTCAGCTTTGTATTGGGAAGCGGCACGTGGGGAAACCAAAGTTACGTTACCAGGACATGATCAAAGTGAGCCTCACACGTTCTTATCTTGATTGCAGATCATGGGAATCGAAGGCGGTTGATCGTGGTGCATGGCGCGATCTAATCACGAAGGCAGTTGCTGAAGTGCGGGAGAAAGCCCTCGTGCATACAGAGAAGAAGCGGCAAGTGCGGAAGCGGCAAGCACCGATGGGTTGTACTCCATCGACATCAAGCGCATGGTGCTGTAGAACATGCGGTCGCGAGTGCCTGAGTCAGGCAGGCCTAGTAAGCCATGAGCGAGGCCACTCGGGACCACTACCGATGCGCTGACGGGTCCTGCAGAGAACATAGGCAGAACCGGCGCAGCGTTTGTAGGTACGCTGCATTCGATTTATTAACCGCGTGCCTGCATGCTAAGTCTCTTTAATTCAGGTGGTGGGTTTTCAATTCTGCTTTAATGCTTTACTTTCTCATGTAAATATCTAGCTGTACTCTATTCCATTAACTTGCACACCTCGCTTAAGCCAACTGTATTCGATTTCCATAACATTTTTGTGTTCGTGGCATTTCCGTATAGTATACTTTCTCACCTCGTGAACTCATCTAGGATTCGTTTGTAAACCACTTATTTCATATGCTCATTAACTTAAGGTTTATGTCACCGTTTCTTTATGCATCAATCGAGTTATTTTCTTTCTCTCTCTCTCCCTCTCTAGTGTTTGGCTGTTGTTTGATATCCCCGGTGTGGATGCGCTTGATGTGCATGTTGATAAGGTGCTTACCTGTCTATTACCCACTACCTCGTCCATACTGCCTCCAGGAGACAGTTGGTCCTTGATTGAGGGGACGCGGTGCACGGTCCTTGTGGTCGTGTTAGGATCAAAGAGTGGTTCCATGCACTCAGTGTGGCGCGGACTACGGTCCAGCCACCGCCTTGTGTGCGCTTGATTCACAAATACAGTGTGCTTGTGTTTGCCTGTGAAGGAGTGTGGGCCGGCTCCGTTGATGAAACGTGGTTCCCATCCACATGCCTCCCGGTCTTATTTCTTCGGTGTTACACTGGATATGGGGTGTGTGGTTGGAGCTGTGCGTGGTGCAGCGCAAGCCACCCATGGTCGCTCTGTAGGAGCAGGCGTCCTGTGGCTTGCCACAGTGACAGGCAAATCGGAAACCGGATGCCGCCAAATATATATATATATATAATCTTTATTATACCATTGTTTTGCCATTCTCTGGTACGCTGAACTAATCACCGACAGGTGTAATTAAACTAGTCGTGAAGAAGTGATAGTCCACATCCTTGTCACTGTACAAACCTTGGCTGTCCCGTTAAGGCGGTAAATGTATTGTGATAACTCCTGGAAATGATAACTCCTGCAGGACGCAGCGACCAGCGGACAACTTATTTGCCGAACGCATGTCTGGTTAACATAATAACTAGAACATAGGAACGCGAGTTCATTTTGCGCACGACATTCGCGGCACCTTTCTGGAGCGATGCGCCGTTGCAAGTTTTCTTTCACCGAGCATCTGTTTAGATTGCCTCGTGCGCTTCGTGTACGTCGTCCGCTTGATTTTCCACCAAACCTCCTTTGCCTCCCGCCGTCACATGATTTACCTGTTTCCATTGTCGCCCTCGTTGATATCCATGTTCCTCATAAATAGTGCACTACAAGACAATTAGTGCAGCAGATATAAGTTCAACTATAAGCTCAATCTTTAAAATAGGCAATTCATATCACATTTTGCTTGCAAAAGTTCCAGACTTTCCATTCTAAGTTAACGTAATCACCTATGCGCTGAGCATGGAACTCTTAGAGGAGGATGCATTACTCATAGCAATCAAATGCTCCACCACACTCCGAGCATAAAGTACGTCTTGGGCTGTGAATAGCAGCCATGGCAAAACTGTGTGGAGCTAGTAAACGACTATTGCTCACAACGGACGCTGGCAAAAGCTTCGCTACTCTGGCACCATGGTTATTTTGCAGCTTGAAGTAAACCATCCTAAACTTCATAAACTAAGTGAGCATCAGGATGAAAATTATTGTTCTCTAATCCACCGAAAAGCTTGATGACAACTATTGTGAAATTCGAATGTGGGTGCGTTTCAGCTGAGGTGATCCAGAATGATCTTGCGCGGGTGTCACTGGATGTGCACACCAGATGAGGGGACAAAGCGTTAGTGGTTGTGCGGTGTGTGCTATCATGTGGCTGAATGCGAAGAAAAGTACTCTGGACTGTGAAACAACCGATAACTGGATGTATAACAACCTTCGCAGCTGGGGTGTTCTCTGTGAATGACGTAGCTATAGAAGAAGTAGGAAGATCACATTGGTAGAGCATTGACCAGGTTCTCACAAGCTCAACCCACAAAATTTGTAGAAGTTATCGATGCGTGGTAAAAGCAGTTCAGAAGCGTTAGCTAACCCGGCTTGTAAACCATCATTTGGACAGCTAGAGTAATGCTTCCAAGATCCTGCGCTACTCAGCAATTGATATTCGCACAGGCGAAGCAGTGGATCTCCTCGAACGCATGTGCACCAATGTCGTCTAATGGTTTAGCAGCAACGTAACGAATCAACCATATGAAGAGACAGAAACTGGCGTTCCTTTGACTGGGGAGTAGATCCTATTTATTTCTTCTACGGGTAGCTGAAAAGACGACTTCTCATGACCCTGGGTAGAAACAATAGTAGGATGGTCATATCATCCACAGAGAACTGCAAGCGTGTCCACATGACGTACCCGTGACTGGACCAAGAACACCCAATTCGTATTACTGACGGAATTTCGGTGGCAACACAGTGGTTTCGAAACTTACACCCATGGAATCGCTAGAACGCAAGGTTGCGAAGATCACTGCTTTCGATAAATCGAATCGTGTGGTTGCAACTATAGAGCGAAAAGTGGGAACGGAATAGTCTGGTGAAGCGCAGAAGAAATTGCCGGAACTAGAAGGAGACAAAAACTGAGCTGTCTTCTCTGATATATTGCTCGATCTACTCAGGCAGCTGCTACTATGGTGCGTCCGGGATATGGCTCCTGCTTTTCACTGACGCGCCGTAAATTACCGCACATTGCGCGGTCTGAGTAAACCCCGAGGAAAGCTAACGGCGGTCCGGAGATCCAATCGGATCACACAAGCTGCACTACGCACACAAGCGCGGCGTCTAGGTACCGCAAATTGCACGGGGCTGCACGCGATGTGGCGCAGACTACGGATAACTGAATTATCGATACATTCTGGTCAGGGTTTGTGGACAGAATGTTTTGCGGAAAACCGCATGGCTGTGGGCTCTCTACTGACTGATGTTTAGCCGTAGCACTGAAGTTACCGTTATGTGCAGGGTCCCCTAAGGTACAAATTGGACGTCGTGTTGTCGGACGAAGGTATACGTGATGCACCACTGCCGTTATGTCATCGCAGCTTTGTTCGCTTTAAGGTAGACTGACGGACGTACACGTGAGCAATAAGTTTTCGATGCGTCCGTATTTGTATCAAAGGTAATGTTAAAATGCTAAAGGTAATGTTAAATGTTAAATGTCAAAAATGGTATTGTTAAAATGTTAAATGTCAAATGTTAAAAATGTCAACTGTTAATGTTAAATGTAATGTTAAATGTTATGGTGGGCACGCCGGTAGACCGAAAATACGCACCCAAAGGCCCCATTTTCAACTAGGCCTTTTACATTAGGAATAATAATTACTTGGTAGAGGACAATTTTCTCGTTTGGTAGGTTGTTTTTCTGTTCACTGAGCCAAGTTCTATCTGGAATTTCTCTTTTCTAAAAAACTCCTGATACTTAAAGTTTACCCGATTGTTACAATTCAGTTCAGTGCAGTCGATAAACCATGATCCGGACACCAAAGTGCTGTGGATGCAGTTGCCCCGACTCGCGTCGCCAGATTGGCAATACTTAACAATTATAAGTAAATGCGGTTAGACTTACTTATGGTATTAGCCGAATGGAAGCGAGAACGAGGTGCATGCAGCTAATCGCATTGAAGTATGAACAGTTAAACGCAAGAGAACGCATGTAGAAGCAGCACTGACTCGGACGATGCTCCACGTCCGATAGAGTCTCTAACCATTAGTTTGGACTAGCACGAAGTTCCCATACACGTAGGTGCCTGACCAAGTCTCTCGGTCAATTTCTTCATACCTCTATCTCACGTCATCGATTGAACACTTTGTGGTTTCGCCCAACTTGGTGCAGCAACGGCGTACAAATCTCTCCAAGGAAGGCGATTAACTGGTGCACGGAGTACATGACTTAACCCCTGTTAGCGATTCAACTTCAACAGACACTGAAGTGGGGCACCGGAGGGTTTCTTGCAAAAACCAACTGGCGGACCTCAGCATTGCTCACTCTGTGTTCCCACCAGATGCGTGCGATACTGCGTGAGACCAGGTGATCAAAGACGGCCAGCCGATTGATCTCTTCCGTACAAACTGATCAAGTCTTAGATGCATACAATAGCCCCGGCGTTATCGCAGTTTTTCCTAAGTGTAGCTGGGTCACATACTGAACCATAACATTTGCGAACGCAATCTGAATCCACATTTAGGAGGGTCTTAGCACCAGGTGATCTTTCATCTTTGCTTACCTCAACGCAGGGACTAAACCACATCAGTTTTACCGCGGATGCTGTCCTGCAAAAGCTTGCGTCTCTGCGCAATCACAGCTCCCCTAGTGTTGATACTACTCGCCCATAAGCACTGAGAGCAGCTTCACAACAATTGGCAGAGCCGTTGGCTCAGCGCTTTCAGCGGTATCAATTCATCATGTACTGGCCAAAGTCATGGAGTCCATCGTTGCCGATGCATTGGTATGTTATCGGGAAAACTGCAACATAATTGCTCCCGAGCATCACGGCTTTCGTTGACAGCGATCGTGAACAACATTTTTACTGCTAAACTGGAGTAGCTGGACCGAGTCAGCTGACGCTGGAGAAAACACAGCGTTACAAAGAGATCTCTTTTCGGTAGTTCACATCAGGCAATTACAGCTACAGGACTGATAAATGCAAAAGTAAATTGGTGAAGGCAACAATGAGGACGCATGGGACGGTTTGAACAGATTTAGTATTTCGTTCGATGCTCAAATCGATTTAATCAGGTGACATCATGATAGGGCTAACCGACAGCAACATAACAGAAGAGGCAAAAATACTGACAATATAAAAATTAGCTAATCACATAAATAAATAGCAGCCGGTTATGCGTAATACTCCGGGGGAGACTTATCATCAGGGCTATGGCAAAATCAAGGGTTGCACATGCTACCTATGCTTGCATAGCTCTGGTTGTGTTAGCCGGATCGCGATGGTTTCAGCCGTCGGGTATCACCTCGGTACGGCATAATAGACTTTGAAGGCATCTTTTATCAAATTCTGCTGCCCACTTAGAATCAGATGTTCCATGCTCGAGCTGTTGACACTTCTGAGCATGCCTATCCGCAGTGACCTGGACAATGCCCAGCTATGGTCTACATGGATTTCTCGAAGGCATTCGACCACCTGGACCAACGGATTCTCCTCTCCCAGTTGCAGTATTATGGCATTGAAGACCCCCTTTTAGCTTGGATCGCCAACTTCCTCCTACAACGGTAGCTGATGGTTAGAGTTTGAAACTCAATATTAGACCTTATACATGTCGAATGTGGTGTGCCTCAGAGCTCTCTGCAAGGGCTATGCTTGTTTTTGACATTTATCAACGACCTGGCACAGACGATGGGTTCAACTTTTCTAATGTTTGCTGACGACATCAAGATATGGCGCAGGATTCAGGCGGATGCCGAGCTGGATATGCTGCAGCATGACTTGGACATGGTACAGCAGTGGCCAAACGAAAAGCTGCAGAATTTCAACGTGAGCAAATGCAAGGTACTCTCCATACGACACCAGAGTACCTACTGCTACATGCTCGGAACGCAAGTACTGCAGCGATCTTCCGTCGAACGCGACCTGGGCGTGCTGGTTCAGGATGACTTGAGTTATTCCCAGCAATCCGAAAAGGCATCCAAAACTGGTAATCGACAAGCCGGTTTGCTGAGACGGGCATTCATAAATAAACACATAAATAAAGTTTTATTCTCGAATATTTCGAGGCACGCCAAACCGAACGTGGTCAAAATTGGACAACCGATGGCGTTTCTCCAAGTTAAGGATAGGTCACACGCAAGGACGTGAACATGTAACGTCATCTGCTAAGAGGCAGCATAGTTAGCGCTGTCTTGGTAATGAAGGGTTGAATATGCTTAACGAGGGTACGTAAACCTGTGTGCGCGTCTGTATGTGAATTAGTGGTGTGTGAAGTAGGGGGACTTGCCAGTGTGACGCAATGGGCAGTGCGTTTGCTCGGTGGCGAATCACATCCGCCACGTCGCACTGTTCTTAAGCGGACATCTGTGGCTTTTTATAAGGAGAACGTTTGCCAGGCGAAAATCCACCACGTCCGGGAACACTGCCATCTTCATTTTCCGACAGGGGCTCAGTGTGCATGTTCGCCCCCATGTCGAATAAACAATTCGGACATGGCAGCCATGGTTAAAGCAGGACCTTACTGCATTTGAGCGGCCTCAACGTCAAGCATCTAAATATGTTATCGGAATGTGCAATCTATCATAGGGGCAAAGACTGGAACGTTTGGGAGTGTTCACTTGAGTGCTTTCATGTAAATATAAGTAAATCAATGAATAAATGTAAATTCTCCGTTTAACACGATAAACATCTTCGAGGACCTGATCAATTTGTACAACTGGCAATTGTCTGCCTGTGAGGGCAATAATTGCATTCATGACTAAATTGGTGTGCTGTTTAATGGCGCCACCAGTGCGTCGGGACAGACTGAAAGCTAACAGCATTGTCACGTCAAGTCAAGTCAAGAATTCGTTTTATGCACCCACGAAGGGTGAATTTGCAGCCGTAACGCATATGCGCCCTAAACAGTAAAGGGAACAACATTGTAACCTTACAATGTGCTCCCGGTAGTTTGATTCCCTTTAGCAGCGAAAGCAGCCCAATAAAAGCTTACGGGTTTGTTGGAAGCCAGTCATGAGGCGATAACATCTTTCGTGGTGGTAGTAATACGGCACCCATCGACCGGTCATCACATAAGACCAGGCTGTTTTCCTCAGTTGCTAGCACAGCGACCCACTAACCACTTCACGAGGAACCCTTTTGCTGCTCTTTCTCCTGGGTGAAGGCCGACTATCGATCGATCGAAGCATGACACGGCTGTGGTGTCTGCCTCACGTCCAGCTCTCACATCAGTACGGAGTGCATTCCCTTGGTTCTGCCCTGCGGTCGAGGCATGACGCATTCATTGCGGCTGTTGTGTCTGGCTAATCTTTATTCCTCACAGCCGAATGGCGTGCGTTCCTTTGGCCTTATCCTGAGATACACGCACGACAGGTCGATTGTGGCTATGGTGTTTGCTGACATGCACCTCACACAGCCGAACGGCTCGGTGTGTGTAGGCCTCCAAACCGCGTCTCCGTGTCCCACCATATTCCTGCCGGCAAATCAGTTTGCGCCATTGGACAGTTAGCAATGCAGCTTACCGGTGTAAGTGAGCACCTGAGTGCAGCCGCTTCTTGCTCCGGACCAGATTAATAAAACTACCTATGGTACACGCAAACAGGCATTCACACGCGCGGGCGCCCATTGACCTAGCGCGTGCTTTTCAGCCGTTTGGGTGTCTCTCTTGTCACGCGGTAGTTGCCACCTTGTGAAGTGATAGTAGTCTGGATGAATGTTAACGTCAGGGGAAATGGAGAGCTTGGACAAGTGCCCTCTCTTTGTATCGCGCAGTTTGTGTTAGTCTAACCGCAATGTCTTCGTGCATCGGCAACCTTTGTCTTCTGAGCACTTTTTGCAGCGTTTTGGCACGACACAATGTAGGTCGAATACATCATCCGTCCTTATTTGTTTGTTAGTTTTAACCAGGGGTTCTAGGATATAATTCTTGATGCAACTGACAGTAGTTTTCTGTCATACCTTGGGACAGTGCTCCACTATCTGTTTAGACAGTCGCCTAGTTTGACGTACCTCACGAAATTATCCTATTCCAACCTTCCATGTTATATTTATAAACGCCTGATGCGATCGTTCGAAAGAGTTCTCTTGGCAATCTTTTGTTCTAGTTATACAGTAGCTTGTAGTCAATGATGGATAATCCTCAAGTTGCACAATCGTGCTTTTTAAGAGCTTGGAACAGGTCGTCAGGATCTGCGCATATTTCGGACCAGAAAATCGGTGTAGCCAGACGGAGGGGGTCATGAGAAGCAAAGCAAGGTGGTTTCGAGGCGAAATGCTGAAGTACACACAGGATTGCAACTCCGCATGTAGTCGCGAACCAGATTTTGTGTGGCAATTTTGGACAGCACAAAACATAGTGCTTTACAAGGGAGTGGCAGGGGATTTGAATGGTGTAAATAAAACTCTTCACACCCAGACAAACCTCGGACAGTCTTCACATGCGCCGAAAAGCACTGTATGGCCGTTTCATCCTTTCGGGTGTCCTCTGCTGTCCCAACCGTTGCCAGTCTATGGTTGAGACCAGTGAGCTACGGGGTACCGCAATAACCCCCATGAACAAGTTAATGGATGTGCTGGGGCGCTATTCATCGAGTGCCGCCGACGATTCCCAAAAGAATGCAACGGCAGCACAATTCCTTGCCGGACGTGTGAAGGCTGGCGTACTGAGTCCCAATGTGATAATGTTCAACATACTGATGTCCAACAAAGGATAGCGCAGTTGAGACCAGAATCCGCATAAACTATGAACAATGGAACAATAAGGATAAAAAAGCCAAGGCTTGACAGGTCCCACAGGCTGGATTGTGAGGGTAACCTTAGTTGAAAAAGTTGCACAGAAGTGAAAAAACCCCTCGGTGAACTCATAATATTATCCACATTGACACATAGGAATCTCGGTCTACTCCGATTTTGTGGGTTTGGTGAGCACAACGTTGGTCTGCGCCATATCGTCACTCAATGAATAGAACTCAGATTAAGTAATGTAAATGATGCAAAGAACCATCCAGTCGTTATTAAACGTGGGTAGCGTGGGAGCAGAAATGACAAAAGTCGAAAGAGCGTACCACGGTTGACAAACTCGAAGGGAAAAATATTTCCGGCGGCACTCCAGCCGACTGTATTGGGTGGTAAGGTACAACTTACGACCCCTCAATTATGTGTTGCAGCTAAGCTTCAGGAGGTGGCGGCCGATGTGACCGGGGCTTTTCAAAATCTGAAACGCCAGGATGAGGTCACCCCATAGACGGCGGTATCTGCCGTGGTAAAATTCCTTGGCTCTCGGTCGCCTATGATATTGCAGGTAAGACAACACCTTCACATTTTTCGTTGCATTACGTTGTGCGGTCTCCAGCGCAACCAGAGCGCGTTTTAATCAGGGTTTACAAGCCTGAATCTCATAATCTACATGGGGTCTCACATGTACATTGAGCATTTGGGGAAAATGGAGGGATCGGACCGACAGAAAGCCCTCCGTAACAGACCAACCTGTTGGTTCGCGGTTTTAGGCGCCTCCAACGACTGCGCCGAACAGCCGAGCTCATTATACATCACCACCCCAAGATCTCGCTCTTAAGAAGCGGTGTTCAGCATGTAGTTTCCAAGCTTATATGCGTACTTGGGCTTGTAGCTGACATTTACCATTTTGCACTTGTTCGTGTTAAATGGAAATAGATTTTTCTTTGACCTTTCAAAGGCGTGGTCTAAGTCCCGTTGCAACATAGCGTGACCTTCCTGACAACCGATTGTCATCCATATATTGATGTCATCGGCGAAAAGCAGGAAATTTGACTTGATGACACCCGCAAGGTCGTTCAAGAATAACAAGAATAAGCGCGACCACAACCCTTGACCCATGTGGAACACCGCAGTCCACGTTAATTGGATCAAAAATGAACCCCGAACTCGAATCTGAATACGCCGCTGAAGGAGGAAGTTTCCGATCCATCCAAGAAGAGCGTTTCCAACTCTGTCGGCTTGCAACTTTTGGAGAAGGACGAGGTAATCTGTGCAGTCCAAGGCTTTAGAAAAGTCTAGGTAGATGACATCAATGTCGTTTCCATTGTCGGTTATCTCGGTCCTGTTGCCACGGGCAATAAATAGATTGGTAGTACATGACCGGTGCTGACGGAATCCGTGTTGTTTCGGTGCTATGAGCTTAGAACTTTTGAAGTAGACCATTACAACCTCAGCTACGATCGGTTCCATCCCCTTTGAAAGCACCAGTAGGAGGATCCCTGGGCAATAGTTGGCGGGATCTGAACAGGTAACACTTTTAAAAATCGGGGTAATGATGCCTTGCTTCCACATGCTAGGGACCTGCTATTCGTCCAGGCATCTTTTGAAATATCACGTTAGTGGTTCATCTATCCTCGTAGCTGCCACCTGCAACGTTTCCAGGGGAATGTTGTCAACTCTGAAAGAAATATAGGTACGCAACGAGAGCAGCTTCCTCAAAATGGTCGCTGAACTAAACGTGACTTATGTAGATACTGGTATCTGGGAGAAGAGGACAGGTATGTTACACATCCTGGTAGTACGTCAGAAAATGGGAGCATATTGAAACCGTAGAATGTTAGCTGAATTCACAGTGGTTTGAGCGCATCCGTCTGCTAATATCAATGGGGAACACCACGCTTCCCATTCCGGAGGCTGTTCAGATGTATGTACAGAAGCTATTTGGTTGCACAAAACTTTTACGCTAGATGCTACTGGTGTAATAATTTGTCCTCACGCACAAACGTGGTACAATGAGTACTAAGCCCAACATACTCCAGTAATCAGGGATATGATTCGCTCTATACCCATGTCACGCAGCGTCTCTTAGCCAGGTTCCTCCTCGAATCCGGATGAACAGGTTTCTTACGTTTCATGCTCGCCCCACGGTTCTTACTGAGGCCTGCGAGTAGCCTTTACAAACTTTTGTAGTCGAATGAACAGACTTGACGACGTTTGTCAATTCGTTGCTTCTCGGCAACCAGACATATTAAGCCTAGCTGAAACTTGGTTAAATTCAGAGATAACCGCGCTAGAAGCCGAAATCAGCGGGTATTCTTTCTTCCGCTGTGATAGACCATCTAATAACCGCGGTGGCATGTTACTTTACATAGGAACTTCCTTGTGCGGGAGATACATTAGCATCTACAGGAGTAGTGATAGCCTGTGGGAGCAGCTAAGGTGTTCGATCCACCTAAGAGGCGGCGAACTCCCCGTGGGTGTTGTGTATCGCAGTCCACTGAGCCGCAGCTTGGACTAGTTGCCTCAAGTGCACAACCGCATGAGTCGTCCGCAATTCCTGCTTATGGATGATGCCAACCGTCATCGAATACGGTGGCCCGTAGTCGAGCTTCTCCCCGGCCACTGCGAACTCGAGACGAAGTTTGCGGAGATGTTTGAAACTGGGGTCTCACAGCACATCAAAAAACCAACGCGAATTATGACGCGCTCAACTCCATCAAGCCTGAACTTGTTGCTGAACAGCTGCGATCAATATATGTGTGATGTTCAAGTCCTTGAGCCCCCAGGAGCAAGTGACACTCGATGGTGAGCTTAGAAGTACCACTGCCGTTTACTCCACCGTTGGAGCCAGACTTCAACTACTGGAAGGCGGACTTAAATGGCCACACTCGAGCCGCAACCTTGATGGACTGGTCCCTAGCACAGAATTCCTTAGTTGAAGCGTGTTGGTCTATCAACGATGAGAGAGTAAAATCACTGTGCGTTCAATTTGTGACCCTCAAATATCGGAAAGCTGGGCCAGGCAAGCCACACTGGTTTGACAATGAGTATGTCAAAATGGCTCGACAGTGAAGCCAGCTATGGAATAAATTTGTGCACTCTGGCTCTGCCGAAGATTACGAGACGTACAAGAGGAAACGAAATGCCTGCAATAGAGCGAAAACGAGCAGACGCCGAAACTTCGAAGAGCAGCTTGCAACTGCAGCAAAAGCAGCTCCCAAGAGGATATTTACATACGTGAAGCGACGCTTGAAGGCGACAGATGATGTGTCTGTGTTGGAGGGCTCGGATAGACAGCCCCTAGTTTCCAGCACTGAGCCTGCTTCCGCATTGGTGACGCACTTTGCTTCCGTTTTCACAGCTAACCAGACGTCCGTGCCCAGTTCGATACATATCGCCCCTACCGATCTGGGTAGCCTGGATTGCAGCGTTGAAGAAGTGCGCAAATTGCTCGCCAGTCTTGACGGTACCAAGGCTGCCGGACCTGATGGGCTCTATCCGCTGCCTCAAATCGCTATTAGCCATCATCCTGCCTTCGGTGACTGAGCTATTCAAAAGGTCGCTGTCCGCTGGTTATTTGCCGAGCGACAGGAAATGCTGAGTGGTGAAACCGATTCCGAAAGGCGGCGATCCGAGCATGGTGAACAACTGCCGATCGATTTGTCTGACCTCTGTTTTGGCCACGACACTCGAGAAGATCGTGAAGCGGGTCTTCTGCAGCATCTCGGGTCGAAAAGCATCTTGACGCCTGCGCAGCATGGTTTCATGAAAGGTCGGCCATGCATCACAAACCTGCTACTCTCGAGGCACGAATGGTTGCAGACCCTAAACCAAGAGAAGTCAGTTGACGTTATTTATATCGATTTCAGTAAAGCGTTTGATAAGGTGAACCGTGAGATCCTCCTTCGGAATCTGAAGAAGTGTAGTGTTGGTGGCTCACTGCACCAGTGGATCAGTGACTAATTTATTGGTAAGAGGTGGAGGGTCCAGGGGAACAACTACTTGACCGAGTATTACCACTCGAACAGTGGTGTCCCAGAGGGCACAGTCCTTGGGCCCAATTTATTCCTGCTCCACTTCAAGGAGTTTCCTCAGCTTCTCAGTTCACCTTGTGCGTTGTTCGCAGTTGGCCTTAAGGTATGGAGGGTAATTGAGGCGCCCGACGACTGCGACCTACTTCAGCGTGATCTTGACCGACTCTCCATGTGGTCAGCAAAGGTCAGCCTTCCGATCTGCATTGCACATCCCGCCCTTGAGCTTGAGAGTGACATCACGACGATGCCACAGGTGTCTTTGATGAATGCCAGGCCGGCCCTTGCAATCCGTTGTTAGACTTCATCTCCAACACCGCCACTAGCCGTGATGCAACTCCCTAGCTAACTAAAGTAAGGGACTTGCTCCAGAACACGTCCAGCAATGGTGAGCGCGGGTTCAAGCACCTACCAGTCCTGGAGCAGTGTTTCACATTTCCCCGGAGCGAAGCATAAACCGTACTTAGACCTATCCATCGCTAAGCCGTTCAAAGCGCTCTGGACGGTTTGTGGGTCGTCCCTCAGCAAGGCGTTATCATCGGAGTAGTCCAAGTCTGTGACTCTGTCTCAAGGTAGGAGCTCAACCCTGCAGTTCTGGACACCTTCCAGTGCTATTTGGACATCTTCGATGGCGAAATTGAAGAGGGAAGGTGAAATAGGGCAACCTTGGCGAACACCGCTGGTCACAGCAAACGAAGAAGAGAGCGTGCCGTAAGCCCTGACTTTGCCCGACGTGTGACTGTCAAGTTCTTTCAGGGCGGTTACAAACTTCAGTGAATAAGTTTCATAACGCAGATCTGTCTACTGAATCAAATGCCCCTCGGATGTTCAAAAGCACTTTGGTTGTTGGTCGCCGGTGGATGTGACGGATTTCGAGAAGTTGGCGAAGCGTGAAGATTTGGTTGATGTAGCCGCGGCCTGGACGAAATTCGGCTTGTTCTTCACTGGAAAACACTTCTCTATTTGTTGAAAGACTGCGAAGTAGGACCGACACGAAGATTTTGGATGCGACAGAGATTAACCAGATTCCGCGGTAGTTATAGCAATCGTCGCGGAAGCCTTTCTTGTGAATCGGAACAATGAGCGATTCTCCCCATGAGTTCGGAACCTTCTCCTCAGTCCAAACTTTCGTGAACAGCAATAGGATTTCGCTGACAAGTACACTCCCGCCATCTTGGAACAGAGAAAGTGGTAGGCTGTCGGGACCCGGAGCCTTGTGGCGTTTCAAAGATTGGATTGCATCTCGGATCTCTGCCTCCGTTGGGGGGCCTATGCGGACAGGCTAAGCATAATCCATTGGGGCTGGATGTGACATAGGGGCTGTGTTTGGTGGTTGAATTGAATAGCGAAATGCTCTGCCCAGCGACCCAATCGCCTGTGAAGCTTGGTGATCTTCATGCCGTCTGATTCGTAAACTGTCGGGCTGATAGCGTGCGAATTGCAACTGGTGGCCCGGATGATGCAAACTAGACGGCGGAAGTTGCCAGGTGATGCAGCGGCTTCCATCACATCATCTTGTTCTGGCCACCAAAATTCACAACCAGAGCGAAGGCTTGCTTTCAGCTGTTGCGTAATAGACAGGCGGCGTTCGTTGTACTCTGCGCGAGCAGACACCGTCCGTCGGCAATTCAGCAATTTTAAGGATCTTCTCGTGATCCAGCTTTTGGGAATGGAGCGAGCGAAGCCACAGCTGGACAAACCGGCCGACAGCAAGGCTTGTTGCAGTCTTGAACAGTGTTGATCAACATCCAGAGTAGGAGAGACAGCGAGATTTTCACGAAGCCTTTGTTGATACCCATTCTTCACCATTTGGTACTCCAACTTGCAGGAGTTCAGGCGGGTGTGTTTTGACCTAGGCGAACCACCGAAACGCATGCAAACGGTCGCACATACCAGTGTATGGTCGGTATCGAGGCATGTTGACCAAAATGATCCGCAATCGCCTACGCTTCCCTCTGTGCAGTACCCTAGTACGGCTATGAGATTTGGCCTATTCGCTCGGAAAACATGAAGCGGCTGTCAATCGTCAACAAGCGCTGTCTACGAAGGATTGCTCGCGGGTGGTGGCAACACCACGTAAGCAACGCAGAGGTCTGAGACCAAGTGATCAAGTAGTGCCAGTCTTCAGAACGTTATTCTCCGACATCGCACGCGTTGGCTCAGGCACGTTTTGCACATGCCAGCGCATCGCTTACCACGTCAAGCTCTATTTGCACTCCCAGGGAGCGAGTGGAAAAAGTGCCGCGGTGGAAAACCAATGACGTGGAGAAGGAGTATGAAGAAGGCAACCTCAAGTTTGGCGGCATTCGGACTAATCCGTCTTCCAGGTTGGGACTAGGAGATGCGGAATCTTGGTGATTGGAAACTATGGAAACATTGGACGTCATGACCCTCAACAGACATCCGTGGCGGCATTGTTGCTCTGCCATTTTATCCCCCCTTTAATGCACACAAAAAACACGAAACAAAAACAAAGCAGTCAAACTGGCGTGTGTAAAAGCACAAAAATTCGTTTTCCATATTTTACAGCATTTCGGTTTTCTATCTTCTCCATTTTTCTTTTGCCATGGTTCTGTTGGCACAATGTCTGTTAATAGACTGGGAATCTATATATATATATATATATATATATATATATATATATATATATATATATATATATATATATATATATATATATATATATATATATATATATATATATATGGTTGGCGGCATGCGGTTTCTGGTTTGCCTGTCACTGTGGCCAGTCACAGGACGCCTGCGCCTACAAAGGGACCATGGATGGCTTGCGCTGCACTACCCACAGCTCCATCCACACACCCCATTTCCAGTGTAACACCGAAGAAATAAGACCGGGAGATATGTGGATGGGAGCCACGTTTCATCAACGGAGCCGGCCCACACTCCTTCACAGGCAAACACAAGTACGCTGTATTTGGGAATCAAGCGCACACAAGGCGGTGGCTGGACAGTAGTCCGCTACACACTGAGTGCATGGAACCACTCTTCGAGCCTAGCACGGCCACAAGGACCGTGCACCCCCTCCCTTCCAGCAACGACCAAATGTCTCATGGAGCCAGTATGAACGTGGTAGTGGGTATTAGACAGGTAGGCACCTTGTCAACATGTACATCAAGCGCCGCCACAATGGGGATATCAAGCAACAGCCAATCACTTAAGAGAAAGATAACAAAGAAAATAAATCGAGTAATACATAAGGAAACGGTGACAAACCTTAAATTAATGGGCATATGAAATGAGTTGTTTACAAAACGATCCGAGATACGTTCACGAGGTCAGAAAGTATATTTTAGGGAAATACAAGAGACACGAAAATGTTATCGAAATTAACTACAATTGGCTTAAGCGACGTCTGCAAGTGTATAGAAGAGAATACAGGTAGACATCTATATGAGAAAGAAAAGCATTAGGATAAAATTGAAAATCCACCACCTGAAATAAATAGACTTAGCATGCAAGCACGCGCTTAATAAATCAAATGCAGAGTACCTACAAACGCTGCGCCGGTTCTGCCTGCGTTCTCTGCAGGACCCGACGTCGCTTCGGCAGTGGTCTCGAGTGACCTCTCTCATGGCTCACTAGGCCTGCCTGACTCAGGCACTCGCGACCGCATGTGCTACAGCACCATTCACTCGATGTCGATGGAGTACAACCCGTCGGTACTTGCCGCTTCCGCACTTGTCGCTACTTCTCTGCATGCACGAGGGATTTCTCTTGCAACTCGGCAACTGCCTTCATGACCAGGTCGCACCATGCACGCCGATCAACCGCCTTCGAATCCCATGACTTGCAATCAAGATTAGAACGTGAGAGACTCACTTTGATCATGTCCTGGTAACGAAGCCTCGATTTCCCCACATACCGCCTTCCAATACTCAGCTGACCATATGAGAGTTGTTTCGGTATCCGCGTCGAATGCATACGGCTCACATGACCGAGCCACCTCAGGTGGCTCAGCAAAAGTATGCAGTCCACTGCATACATTCCACTTTGTCGCAACACTTCCGTGTCAGCAACTTTGTTGCACCAACCAATGCGCAGAATCCGTCGCAAACAGTGTTGGTGGAACCGCTCGAGATATCGCACATCCAGCCGGTACATCGTCAACGTTTCACTGCCGTATGGAAGAACGGACAGCAACACGAATTTGTACACCATCAGCTTCGTGCCAATGGTAAGCTGATGGTTATTTCACAATCGGTACTCTAGCTTCGCAAAAGCCGCCGCTGACTTCAAGAAACGGATACGCAGCTCACTGTGTAGATGCTGGTCAGTCGATACCACACTCCCAAGGTAGCAGAAGCGGGATGTGGTTTCCAACACTACATCACCAATGCCGATTCGCGGCAATATTGAAGATTGCACCTCCGGTTAAGGTTTAAAGCGACAGACAATTTTGCTTGTGTTGATGGTGAGCCCGAATTTGGCCGCTGTCGAAGCCAGAGCAATAGTCGTGTGCTGCAACTCATCCGCCCTGTGTGAAAACAACGCACAGTCGTCAGCAAACAGCAACATACGGATAGTTGTCTCACAGACTAGTATTCTCGCACCGAAACGATGGATGTTCAGCAACCCACCATCAATACGGTGCTCCACACGAACACCGTAAGCACAAGCCGCATCAAAAGCTCAGGACAACATTGCATGAAGATATATATTAAACAGGGCAGGAGCTAAGACACGGGCTTGCTTCACAGATGAGACAACGGCAAAGTCATCCGAGGTCTCTCCACTCAGCTGCACCCTCGCTCTCATATCACTGTGCAGACATACAATTAAACTTACAAACTTACGAGGGCAACCAAACTTACCCAACACCAGACACAATGCCTTACGGTTCATGGTATCTAATGCTTTGGTGAAATCAACAGAAAGCGAGTACAACGGCTGGTGTCGTTCTCTACACTTCTCCTGCAACTGACGAGCCGCAAACACCATATCTATAGTGGTGCGACCAGAGCGGAATCCACAATATATATACATATATATATAAATATATATACATATATATAATCTGATCAAGTCGGTATTCATTTGCCTGGTCAAGTGTGGTAATGGCCGAGTCTACAATCTGGCCGGCCAGCAGTTACACCCATCGCCATCCGTGAAAGATCTCGGGGTACTCTCATGCTGCGATTTAAAATCCATTGAAAACACGGACAGGCTTTACCAAAACGGACTGCGAATGCTCTGGGCGCTCAAACGCAGCTTGTGCACTTGGTCCGAAGAGGT
Organism: Dicrocoelium dendriticum; assembly: GCA_944474145.2. Classification (NCBI taxonomy): domain Eukaryota; kingdom Metazoa; phylum Platyhelminthes; class Trematoda; order Plagiorchiida; family Dicrocoeliidae; genus Dicrocoelium; species Dicrocoelium dendriticum. The sequence goes on from OX104065.1 coordinate 51,235,002, forward strand.
TGCCACTCCTCTCTTCTCTGCCATTAGCAAACCAATGCTAGAGTACAGCTCACCCGCCTACTGTCCGCTCATTCGGGGCGATGTGCAAAGGATTGAGTGGGTACCGCATGTTGCTACAAGCCTCATCCCCGTTTTACGAGGTGTGCTATATGAAGACCGATGCAACAGACTAAGGTCGTACACCCTGTCTTATCGTCGAATGCGGGTTGACCTTACCATGACGCACCGGATATTATATCTGGGCCAATACCCCATGTTGGGACCGCTGCTTCATCTGCGCACACCAAGCAGCACACGAGAACACCGGTGCAGCCCTGTCGTACCGGATTTGAAGCGGGTCGCTTTCCAACTCTGTTTTGAGCGGTGGATGGTGAATATATGGAATAACCAGCCCGCAGAGATAGTCGAAGCAAAGTCGGCGTCGGAGTTTGAAAAACCCTTGGACGCGCTCTTTGCCGACTTGAGATATCGGGAATAACTACCATCATAATAGGTAGATTTGCATGAAATATATTAGATACAGCTACACAGAGGCATCTCTACTCGCTGTAATTTCTTATTATCAGTATAATTTGTTTTCGGGTTCTACTCTGAATGAATCATTGTGCCCTTGAAGAACGTAGGGCGTGTTGACCGATGCAGATGTAATCCGATCACTGAACTTGTCAGTAAAATCCAACAAAGCACTGTCAATGGAACGGTCGTCCGAAAACCCGAGATGGCATTACCCACAAGTTATGGCCAAATGTCGTAATGGGTGCATTTTCGAAACAAGTTATCGTTCTTGTGGATATTCCGCATAACACACAAAGTCGGAAATTATGGTTGCTGGTTGCTCCGCCCAAAAGGGCTCTCCGTCCTGGGATACTTAATCATGAGCTCTTCGTTCATGAGCACCAAATCGAGCACAGATGGCTTATTTCTGGCTCTGAATCGGGTAGGCGAACTGACATGGCAGAAGATCGGATTGCTTGAAATAAACTCTTGCAGGTCTGCCCTGAATTTCTCTCTGAGGGATGCCGGAACTTCCAAATCATGAATATTGAAGTCACAAGATATGAGAACATGGCGATATCGTCCTCCTAGGACCCTTCCCAATGATAATGTCAGGCTTGAGTTCATCTCTGGTGTAGACATTGGGCGATGATAAACAACGGCCAAAAGACAAGCGTCGGATCGACCAACGGTTCGCACTGAAAGTCGTTGCGCTAGTATAACAGTACCCCCCTCTCTTGCTAGGGCGATCGTCTAGGAGAAGGGACATATCATGTATCGCGATCTCAGCGTCAGTAATTTCTGATTGTAAGCAGGTTTCCGTAACCAGTATGAGGTCCCGGACACGTGACGCTTGACGTAGCCGTATTTCGGCAAGCTTGTTCCGGAGACCTTGTGCATTGGTGTGCATGCAGGAAACGTACTCGCTTTTAACAATGAATCGTAGGATGCGTGTTTTGAGTAAAATGTTGTGCCGAACAGTAAAGGTCGGCCACTCTTCCTTTTTCGGGTGGATGGATGACAAGCTCATCTGTATTAAATTCACGGATCCTACCATTACCTCTTTGCTGCTACTCACAGTCTGTGTG
>OX104065.1:51237084-51253933 GCA_944474145.2 Dicrocoelium dendriticum
CCTACCGTGCTCGAATACAAACTATCTTAGAAGAGACTGGCAATCACTCTCTCCGCTTTCAACGGACCGACGAGTAAGGTAACAGGAGAGGTAGTCACTGAATGCCAAACAGCATGCATTTTGTAGTGTGGAAGGTGCAGAAAATGAAACAAGCGTGATCTCGGAACGATTTGACAGAGAAAAAGCGCATGGCAATCAGCGCTACCGAATATCCAAAAACCGAACCTCAGATAACCGAAACTTAATTGATGTAGGCTTATAAGGGGAAATCAACATTCCGTCATATTTACACTAAGTAAGAATACTGGGATTAATCTATCTAACAATGTTGTATCATGCATCTTGTTTTGTGAAGGAACTCATCAATGTCTCGAAATGGTAAATACTTTGCACATGGTTGTGGTTGAAGTTAGGATGGTGTACTCATGGCTGACGTTGTATCCACAGCCTCCGAAATTGTAGCAGAGCTACCGTCCTGGATCTGTGTCTGCTAATTTCGTGGTAGGGTGAAATCATCGTGCCCGGTTCGGAACTACTTCGGTCAGCCTCCGCCTAGTACACTATGATTCCTAACTTAGTGCGGATCTCATAGTAGGCTAACGGTGGGTGACACCAGTTGTGGACGAAATCTGTTGCACTGCACTCAGAGGACAACATAAGCCTGCAGCCACGGTTGAGAATGACAGGTGGCACTATCCAAAGCTTGAAAGCTGCAACCGTGTGAACCAGGCTTGATTGCCTCCCTCAAATAGGCCAGGATGGTACAAAACATGTCCACCAACGCCCGTGATTTCGCATAGGCGGGCTGTTACTGTGCCGGGGGGCTGGAGAACCAGGTACTCAATCCCATCGCCTAGCCGCATCGAGTACGTGAAACGCCTGTCTGGAATTCAGGAGAGATGCTTCCCGGATCTGAGCTACGGCACACGACGGGATCTTTAACGGAGAACCCCTGCAACATGTGACTGTCTGAGTGCTGGGATTGTCTGAGTGCTGGGATTGTCTGAGTGCTACTGAGTGCGTATTCGTCCAGAATATGTACAAATGACTGAGGAGACTTTGCCGTGCAACTACAGTGTGTTTGAATTCAGTGCGTCCTTCACTTCTACATTCTGTACTCCGGTTGCATCTACATTCCTCAATAACTGCTCTTGCCTTCAGTTCTTTGTCTTCTACCAGTTACGGGTGCTCGTTAGCTACGTGCTGTTTGTGCGATTCACTAAGAATACTGCCGAAAGCTAATATTAGGGATAGGTAGCCGGTGAGTGTTCAAAACGTTACGTATTTAAGCATCATGTCAAGTAACACAGTGAGTAAGGTCTATTGTTGTCTTACGTTCAACTGGCTATATCGCAGAAATGACTGGGAGATATTCGCATCACCGCTGAGATGGCATTATTTGGATACAACGTTATGTATATACGGCACGGAAGTAGCCGCGGCTTCTTTCCATGAGGATATAAATGCGTGTATATGCAGTATTTGCTGTGTAACTCGACAAACAAATCACATGCATGAAAAAGAGCAGCATTACCCCCGCTAACACATGATGGAAAATTAACAGATTTGTCAGTGCCCCCCATAGCGCTCATAATTTGACCGCGCCGTATCAACTCCACACTCAATGTGGCGGATTGGGTGCATGCCCAGGGGAAACTCGCCTTTCTGATGAACACCAAACTCTCTCAGATGCGCACAAACCGTCGCAGCTACTGCAGTAACCTAAATAGATGAATAAGTCAATGGACACAAAAATTAGCGTAGCGCTGCGGATTGTCGGCATAGCATTTGTTGGTCTATTTTCCCTCCTTCGCATTTGGAAATTCCGAGAATGTCGATTATACGTTTAAAGGGCACTTGCGTTCATCTGCCAGAATAATACTAATAGTTATAATAATACTATTAATATTGGTAGGAATGATGTATTTGTTCTCGCGGTACCGAGAAACCGATCCACGAATTGACGGATCATATGTATATTACAACATGCTCAGGCATGCGAGCCTGTCCATTGTTTGGGTTATTACAGGGTTACAATCGAAGTGTTTTTGCGAATGTTTTCATTTTTGATTTTTGTTGCAGTATGCTACCGGTTGGCGGGCCCACATTCGGTTGTTTTTAGTTCAGCTTTGTGGTGTCATAATGGCGGCAGTTTGATTGGGGCGGAGGGAATACGAACATAATGTAACTTAATCATGCCTACATAAGGGTTTCTCGCATTTCACGAGAATAAAGTATTTATTTATTTATCGACCAATCACAATCAGGTGAGAAATACACAGTCTTACTGAATAGACTGTAGTAATTCCATTGATGCAATTTGCGAGCAGCAAGTATGCGCTGCGCTACAAAGCAAAAGAATATATTAAGTTAACTGCATTAGATCATCATAGTAAAGTTGCTTTAGCAGAATAAACTTTCATTGTGCAGATGGTAGGTGTTTATGCATAGCGTAGTGTCTAGACATTCCTTGGTTTAATTATGGAGGTGAACTAATCAAATTGTATTTTGGGCTGCCAGATGGTTGAGATGCTGGGTTAGCTCAGTTGCATTTCTTTCAACCTTCACTTGTAGGTAGATAATTAGGGCGTGCGTGATTATGCAAGGAAAAGTTAATGTCTTAATGGGAGAATTAAACAGATAAGTAGACAAAGAAATTAACGCCTGTTCACTGCAGTCAGGACTTACTCACTGTATCGTAGTCTTTTAGAAAACGCCAAGTACAGGGTGATTAGGAAAGCGTGTAATAGTTATTCGATTCTTGGTGTAGAGATGTAGATGAAATGCAATACAAGTAAGATCGAGGCTATGGTCTAAGGAATAAGTTAATGAGAAATATCGGTAAGGCAGTAGGACGGTAGAGGTGAAGTAACTAGGAACCAGGAGCACAACAGATTCAGTGCAGAATGAAGTAGGGTAAGTAAAAACAAGTGAAGTAATACGGTCATTTGTGGAACCGTCTCCAGGGAGCATGCTTCCATGCGGGATAGTCCCTCGAGAGGTTTCACCCGCACCTCCACGCCCCATCTGCTCATGTATCGGTGTGGTTTAAAAGCCCGCTGGCCCCTACCAATTTTATTAATCATTTGGGCAATTGTTTTGTTGGTGAGCTAGTTACTCAAGCCATTCAGCCCTTCCGTCATTCATAGATTTTGGTGTGCATGTTGACCGGGATCACCGGTTGGCTTCATGTGCCATTATGTGTGGGTTCTGCAGTTCAGACTGGACTGTTTTCTTAGTTGCTGCACACTTTTTAGATTCACCGATGCGTCTTTCGTCGTGGGTATACATGTTGCTTAGAAGCTTCAAACCGTCAACTCAGGAGATCGGCCCAATGTTGAGAACTGACGAATAACAGGAGAATAAGATGGAATAGTAAAAATAGGGGGTAGAGATATCAACGAACTAAGTAGCCAAATAGCATGTCTCGCGACAATGTGGGATGCTATATGATTGGGTGTGATAAAATATTGCAAAAGTTTAGAATAACAGGTTGGGTTGGTTTCCTTCAAAACGCACTAGATGATGCGAATTATCCGGATGCCATAGCACAGTAGAATGATTACCATATACGAAGGAGTGAAAAAGTAAGAGATATACTTTTGTTGCTTCTCCACCTACAAGTGGGACTACAAGGGTGGCATTTTCAGCATAAAGTTATGATGGACTGTGATGAGCCTGCATTATAGGTCATGTATTGTTTGGACCCGATGAAATTAACACATGTGTAGTCACTGGAAGACCGAATGTTCTCATAAAGTTCTGCATGGGGATTAGAGCTCCATAATTTCATTTTAAATTCGGTTAGGCTCTCACTTGCCTGTACTTTGAAGGGTAACTTGTTCCATACGTGAGTATACCTTACCAGGAAGAAGTTGGAGCTGATCTTTAACTTTCCCAATTTTACGGATGGTGAGCAACCTCTGTTACTTTTGAGATAGGTTGAGGAATTTTGCAAAGTAAGATCTATTCCGGTAGCCTACGCCCGGCAATCTATAATGATGTAAAAGAGAACTGGCTTTTTTCCCAGGCGGCGAAACCATAGAGAGTATAGTTTAAGGCGGCGACAGCAGTTTTCGTAGTTCAGATTGATGGACCGGCCAATAAAGAGTCTCGTGAAAGAACGTTGAATGTTTTCTAAAGCTATTCGATCCGTTCCACACAGGTGACTATGAATAATTGTGTGATACTCCACCACAGTTCTCACAATAATGTTAAACATTTCCAGTCACTCTTCAGGTGGAATAAAAGGTTTAGTGATATAGCCTTTTAATTGCCTGGCCTTTACTATCTTATATGAAATATATTCGGCAATGCTTAGTCACGCGGAATATATTACTCCAAGGTCCCTAACTGAAGAGGAGTCTGGGGTGTTTGAACTTGTCAGGGTGATGGAACCATCCGGTATGCATCATCCGAACCCATGCACTTGCGATTTTTCAGCGGATAATTTCAGGGACCGATTTTTACTGCAAGAGTCCAGCGCAGATGAGTCTTCATGTATGTTCTTAAGGCCCGACTCAAGTCTATCGGGTAGAAATGAGTAGACGAGTTTGATATCGTCCGTAAAGAGGTATGATCGACCAAGTTTGATTGAATCACATGTGGTATTTATATACATTAAGAAGAGTAGTGGTCCAAGTACAGTTCGTTGGACAACTCTGCTTGTAACTTCTATTGAGGAGGAGAGTTGCTGACCTATTTTAGCGCCCTGTGTCCGATCTTCTAGGTAGGATTTAAATCAGCTTAGTAGTGGGTTGCTGACTCCATAAGAGTGCAGGACGGGCAGTAAACGTTTATGTGACACAATATCGAAGGGCTTGTGCATATGTGGTAGACTGTCAATAACTGCCATGCCACTGTCAGCAACCGATATTACGTGGTCGAAGAACTGTGTTTGACAGGTTACACAGGATCACTTCGTAAGAAAGCGGTGTTGTGCATTGTTTATCAGGTCTAATCTTGTTAAGAATTGGACAAGACCATTCTTGAGTAATCACTCCAATGTCTTTGCGGCTGCCGCAGTATGATTAGTTGGACGATAATTCGTCATCCCAGATCGGAAGCCACCTTCTTCTTTCGGTGATAATATGGATCCCTAAATAACTGCAGATTTTTGTTACTTCGTTGCTATTTTCGGTGTTGGAGAAACGGATATTTGGTTCTGTAGCATGGGACAGATCGGAGGAGGGAACTGCGTTGTATAGGGTGTTGTTAAGTCAGTGGAAGGCTCGCAGGCGGCAGCACGTCTGTGAGGTTTGCGTACGTATTATTTGTAAAGCTGCCCAGAGGCGATGTAAGGCGATAAGTGGACACCACTCACAAGATATCGTGGCAGGAGACGGGGGATTGTCAGTCGTCCGCCCAGTTCCACCATCTGTGAATGGTTGCGGCACATAGTGAGAAAACCATGGTAAAAGGGGTGTACTAAAGTGGTCCACGCGCCAACAGAAGATTGGTGGGCGACGACGATGGCAAAGAACTGGATGTTGTGTGCCGGGCATAAATTGCACATGAACAAAAGCAAACCTAAAACATATAATAGACATTCTCGGAATTTCCAAATGCGAAGGGGGGAAAATAGACCAACAAATGCTTTGCCGACAATCCGCAGCGCTACGCTAATTTTTGTGTCCATTGACTTATTCATCTATTTAGGTTACTGCAGTAGCTGCGACGGTTTGTGCGCACCTGAGAGAGTTTGGTGTTCATCAGAAAGGCGAGTTTCCCCTGGGCATGCACCCAATCCGCCACATTGAGTGTGGAGTTGATACGGCGCGGTCAAATTATGAGCGCTATGGGGGGCACTGACAAATCTGTTAATTTTCCATCATGTGTTAGCGGGGGTAATGCTGCTCCTTTTCATGCATGTGATTTGTTTGTCGAGTTACACGGCAAATACTGCATATACACGCATTTATATCCTCATGGAAAGAAGCCGCGGCTACTTCCGTGCCGTATATACATAACGTTGTATCCAAATAATGCCATCTCAGCGGTGATGCGAATTTCTCCCAGTCATTTCTGCGATATAGCCAGTTGAACGTAAGACAACAATAGACCTTACTCACTGTGTTACTTGACATGATGCTTAAATGCGTAACGTTTTGAACACTCACCGGCTACCTATCCTTAATATTAGCTTTCGGCAGTATTCTTAGTGAATCGCACAAACAGCACGTAGCTAACGAGCACCCGTAACTGGTAGAAGACAAAGAACTGAAGACAAGAGCAGTTATTGAGGAATGTAGATGCAACCGGAGTACAGAATGTAGAAGTGAAGGACGCACTGAATTCAAACACACTGTAGTTGCACGGCAAAGTCTCCTGAGTCATTTGTACGTATTCTGGACGAATACGCACTCAGTAGCACTCAGACAATCCCAGCACTCAGACAGTCACATGTTGCCGGGGTTCTCCGTTAAAGATCCAGTCATGTGCCGTAGCTCAGATCCGGGAAGCATCTCTCCTGAATTCCAGACAGGCGTTTCACGTACTCGATGCGGCTAGGCGATGGGATTGAGTGCCTGGTTCTCAAGCCCCCCGGCACAGTAACAGCCCGCCTATGCGAAATCACGGGCGTTGGTGGACATGTTGTGTACCATGCTGGCCTATTTGAGGGAGGCAATCAAGCCTGGTTCACACGGTTGCAGCTTTCAAGCTTTGGATAGTGCCATCTGTCATTCTCAACCGTGGCTGCAGGCTTATGTTGTCCTCTGTGTGCAGTGCAATAGATTTCGTCCACAACTGGTGTCACCCACCGTTAGCCTACTATGAGATCCGCGCTAAGTTAGGAATCATAGTGTACTAGGCGGAGGCTGACCGAAGTAGTTCCGAACCGGGCACGATGATTTCACCCTACCACGAAATTAGCAGACACAGATCCAGGACGGTAGCTCTGCTACAATTTCGGAGGCTGTGGATACAACGTCAGCCATGAGTACACCATCCTAACTTCAACCACAACCATGTGCAAAGTATTTACCATTTCGAGACATTGATGAGTTCCTTCACAAAACAAGATGCATGATACGACATTGTTAGATAGATTAATCCCAGTATCCTTACTTAGTGTAAATATGAAAGAATGTTGATTCCCCCTTATAAGCCTACATCAATTAAGTTTCGGTTATCTGATATTCGGTTTTTGGATATTCGGTAGCGCTGATTGCCATGCGCTTTTTCTCTGTCAAATCGTTCCGAGATCACGCTTGTTTCATTTTCTGCACCTTCCACACTACAAAATGCATGCTGTTTGGCATTCAGTGACTACCTCTCCTGTTACCTTACTCGTCGGTCCGTTGAAAGCGGAGAGAGTGATTGCCAGTCTCTTCTAAGATAGTTTGTATTCGAGCACGGTAGGCTGAACTACGCAACGAACAACTGCCAGTGTTAAAATAGCAGGAATGAACAACATTTCGACAGGATAATCTGAAATCAGCTATTCCGCGTATTTTGTTCCAGCCTTTTACATTTACTTAGCAAATTTGATAGATTATATACAGAGATCATAAGGGGGTAATTTACACCACGTGCATTCATATAGTCGCTACAAGAATGACACTCCCGTTGTTGTACACACTGCTGAGCCAGCAGAACCACTACTGTTGGCGCTTAGCAACTGTTACGCCGCAATCGCATAGACAGTTCAGAACGAATGTTACAACCCCTTCCAAGTTTAGATGTGCGCTTAAAAGAAACCTAACTGGTACAGTACCCTATGTTTGACGTTTGATTTCCTGTGAATTACAAACGAGTACCATTTCGTATCATGTTTTCGACAGCTACCTGGTTATGCCCATAGGAAGCGATTGCATGTGATCTGGAACGCGTCTCTTCTACAGTACGCGAAAATGGAGGTCCGGAGTAGTTTTTAACAAAGCACTCAAACGGAAACGTGAAAGCCGTGAACGAACGAGTGCCTGAATTCCCTAAGGAAAATTGGTTCATAACGATGTCATTCAAATGCGAGAAAACTAGGAGGCGTCTTTATTTTCGACCTGCAACATTATATGCTCCGGTGGATATCAGTCGCTTCTTTTGTTTTTTCTTCCTAATGGTTTGTACTCTCTTTGAGGATGTTGAGGTTGTGCCTGAAGTTCTCAGCCCAATTTTTTGGGGCTCTTGTTCCAGGTGCCACGGTTCCGTCGCTAGCAGATCGAACGCTTTTATATGATTAGTTCCCACAACATGAGTGCACTTCTGTAGGGGAGTATTGGTCCTCGTGTTACATGGTACTAAGCTGACAGTTGGGCAAATGTATGTGTGTTTGTTAGATTATGTTTTACTTAATTTAAGCCCTACCAGTGACCTGACTTTAGTAAATACCGAACACTGACAGGGACCGTGTCAGCAGCGACTGCGAAGGCGGTGTGAGGCCCAATAATTAATGTAGACGCACCACTATTAGCTGATTATTGGATTGCCAGACAGTAGATTGTGAAACGACAAAGAAGTATGCAAAGTTTGCCTGAAAAACTAAGTGGGGCTAGAGCTTAATATTTTACGGTTGAAACATGGAAGAGCACACATGTTTAGCACAAGTGTTGCAATAGATCATTCAAAACTTCTGATTACCTTCATTTTCTTTAATGGTTTCACGTTCCGACTGTCGATTCTAGGCGCTTTCGACGCAAGGACTGTTGCCAGTTTCACCACTCATTTGTATCCTGATGCTTTAACGACTGGACTCAACTGCATCTGTCGTAAGCCGCTTCTTCGATCACTTTTAGGGAACTAGATTGAAATGTATGGTTTGTGACGATGTTTGAACTGGAACAGTGAGCCGCATGACATTCAGCATGATTGTTAATAACCATAGCATTCGCGTTCGGAACTTATACAGATTGCCTCAGTCATGACTGGAAGTGCATGTTTGTAGTGGGGCATTGTCACATCGGTTGGCCACACCATGTCATTTCGCCTGCTACGGGAGTAGCGATTCCGTCCGAGTAATTTGGAGAACGATTGCGCGTATCTGGCATAGCCGTGGACAAATGCTTGCTTGATATGTTAACCTATCTGAAACTTGGTCTGTGGCACTGATGGGCCTAAAATTTTATTTGCTGCCAATCTGTAATCGCGACCGACACTTGTATTTCAGTTTTTACGCGCTTGGAGATACGTAAATAGCAAGTAAACTTATTACTTGCTCTCAGCATTATAAAGCTGTGAAATTCATACTGGCTGACGTCTGACCAGTCGGTCCATTTAGGGTGTGCGTGAGTGCTACACCCCCAACGGCACAAAGTAGAATTGGACAAACGTTACCACAAAAATTCATGAAATGTGTTCATTCTTGCCCTACTGTTTAGTGTAGAGTCAAACTGAAAGCGATGACATACCCGACCATCCGCAAGCACCCGGAAGACACCATGAAAGCGTACTATGTAGCTGAGTTGTGTGTCAGCTTTGCTTCAAAACCACTCGTGAACCAGCCGCTCAAAACTAAGTTCTTCCTTTGTTTGCGCAAGTGCTGTTATATGCCTAGGCTGGCTTCCGAAGCAGTGGATTTCAGCTTAGGGACAGTTAGCCTTCCTGGTGTAAAATGGAATTTTACGGGGGTAAATGGGTCGGAAACCAGTCGCCCAACAGAATTAATAACAAAAGCCTCTGTATCAAAACATGCAACCAAATACTTACTCACTGGTAACTAACAATCAAGGACTAATCATTAGTAAAAGGTCAGCGAATTAGCCAATTTTTGATCAGAAGCGAAGTGCACGCATCCACCTGCCTGACTAGGTTACGTAACCTGCCAGTCGGAAAAGTACACAACGTCTACCATCTTCCTGTGCAAGGTAGCAACACTATGACGAGTAGCAGAAAGTAAGTAGATGCGAATCCAAATGGGCTCCAGTCGAAAGGAAAATGCGGGTCCGTAGGGTGTAACCTAGTAGTCAAATTTGGTTTACCTTGCTCACACTATTGCAACTTGTACCATCCAAAATGTGCAACTCTGTCTTAACAAGACCTGAGAGGTCGAAACAGCTCCAAAGATGATCTTTGACTTTGTACTGCGTGTTCGACAATCCAATTGGTCAAATGCACATTTCCCCTAAGCCAAAAGTGCGAGTGTCTAGCAGAGGAATTTGAACAACTCCCGAAAGCTATTATATCACTGGAGGCGAGTACGCAAAAGTAATACACAGTGTCTTCAAAGCGAAGCAATGGTGCAAAATTGGCTTCGCTCGAACTACGATTGACAAGTTCCTCATTACCGTTATCCTCTTCAATTTTAGAAGAAAGTCAAACGAATACAGACCGTAGCTCTGATAGACAAATGATACTCCGTACAAAGAAAATATGGCACCACCCGAAACGTGTGATCAATCATAATCAGCCAGTCTCAACAATTTGTATCATAACAAGTATGGGACAGTCGAACCCGAGTCTACTGCATCTGCAACTCAAGGATCTCCAGCCGTGTTCAAATCCTCTGAGACTCCAGTCACCCATGCAGTTATCGCTGCAAAAGTCACTCGGGATGCTCCGTTTAGTGTCTCCTCTGTTGGAAACACCGCTTACGCCAATAGTGCAACAAAGCGTGGACCATCATCACTTAGCATGAAACCAGGCCCAAAACTCACCAGACCTTGCAGTTCAACAAAAAGTGGCTCCAAGAATAACTCCCTAACTATCGTGTAGACTAATGGCCTTTAAACTACCGCCTTCATATTGCGCGGTATGTTGCCTGAAGACCGAGACCAGTGGAACTCATCGTGTATTTTGATGAAGGTAAAAGCCAAACCACAAAACTAGTGAGCGTTACTCGCCACCCGAACTCTGCATACTACGGCGAAAGCAGGATTATTAGAGTAACACTGGAATCGGCCATTGATGTGAAAAGCGTTTTACTCTCTGCAAGTGCGCTACAATCCGGGCTTGTAAGGTACGCTTCTATTCTGAGGTCCCTTGGAGCACACGCCAATCATAAGAAACATCTTGGAGGAAAACAGCAAGTTGGATTGTACAGGTACAAGCGTTATTTATGGCGTGCCAGAACTTCCTTCCTACGAAACTTATGAAGCCGATAATCACGATTTGGAACAGTGGCGGTTCATTCGTGAGACGCTTTCCTTGCACAACGTTGTAACGTGATTGCTCAAAAGGCTAACTCTCTCACTAACTTGTAAAGGAAGCGGACCAAGGATCCTAAAACTCATGGTTCAGTCAGAGCAGACAGCAACGGAATTTTTAGTACCTTGGCGAAGACATCGCAAAAGCCTTCCATCTGGACTTCGGTTAAAAGCTGCTGATACCTTGCGAAGACCAGATTTGAGCCTACCTGAAAAAGCAAACCTACCAGCGATACCGCAAGAGTATCATTTTGGCGCTTTGTCACACGATTCTGCATATGTCCGGACGAGTAATGGAACGTACCTTGGTCAGACCAGTTTGCGAACGACATGTCATCACTTTCCCAACAGAAGCGAATAATGGTTGACTTCACATCGGTCGGCATTTTACCACACTTGACTCCTTTGGCTCCTTGTGGGCTACTAGAGACCGCGAAACTATCCTGCCTTTATACCAATTTGCAAGGTCTGTTTAATAAGCTCGCCGAACTGGAATATCGACAAATCTCGAAGACATGCGACATCGATGTCCCGGAGACACGGTTGCACTCTGGAATAACAGACGCTGAAGTGTCGTTGAAGGGCATATCACTCATACGAAACGACAGGCTTACGAAAGGAGGGAGGGGAAATACTGTATTACCGAAGCGACCTACTGTGCGAGGTCATTGGAGATCCAGACTTACAGTTTGCCGACTCGCTTTTGTGTTATCTGCAACCAAATGGCAGAAACACCTGCCGGATATCTTTGGTATCGTCATCAGCATAATTATGCACGTTAGTTAGCGGTGGGAAGCGCCTCCGCTACTGTGCCGCAATATATAAAAGCAAACAACGGAAAAATGTGCGTCAGATGCAAGCCAGCGGAGTTACCGGTAACGGATGCGCATCGTTCCGGTAAGCCACCAGCCGGCTAATATGCAGCAAAAATTACTACAAAAAATTACATAAGGAGACATAGTTAGGTCTTGGTTGGAGGAAGAGGCTAAGAGGGCTAGGACGCACACAGAATCTCACAGCACGAATGCCACTGAGGTCGGCTCCTGGCCATATCAGCAAGTGTATCCAGCCAGACTTGTTCATCGTCCTTCCGTCCCCAACCAGGGAGCCGAAACGCTCCATCCAAGGCAAGTTTCAAAATAAGGGCCTTCCTTCCTCTCGACCGAACCCACTCTTGGTCACCTCTCTCTTCTTCCATCCACACCCCCGGCACGCAAATAACGCACGTCGCGGGAGCTGGTGGACTGGTATGCGTAACACGTGGCCGAGCCATTGGATCCTGTTGCGCGAAATAATGGTGCTGAGCGGTTCATTTCCGTTTCCTGTGTCGTTAACAAGGCGTCGAACACGCTTGTTGCTAACTCGGCGTTCCCACCAGATGTGAGCCAAACTGCGAAGCCACCGGTGGTCGAACGTAACTAGCGTCTATGTCCGCTGATCTAAGGGGCCTGGATTCGCAACCGTACAGTAGGGTCGAACGTACTGCTACATTGTACATTTTACCCTTCAGGGCATGAGTGATGTCGCACAGACAGGCACAGGAGAAGCTTAGCAAAAATGCCTCGGGCTTTTGCTATAGGGTTCGTGATTTCATCAATCTCACGGGCGCTAAAACAACTTTCAAGGTAGTTAAATTGTTGAACGACTTCTGGCTGATACCCACCAAGGGTCAGCGAAGGAGGCCGTCAGGCCAGACATGGAGGAACATTTTGCAATTCGACGGTGTGAAGCAAAGCCCGAAGTGACGGACAGCTAGTGCTAATCTGTCCAGTGCCGCTTGACACGTTTGTGAGCTGTCAAATATTAGGGCAATATCGTCTGCACACTCCAAGTCAAGTAGTCGTTCTCCTTAGAGCAGATCCATACCATCCAAGTCGTGTCCTGTAAACGTGATTTCCCTGACTTCATCAATAGCGAAGTTGAAGAGGAAAGGTGACAGCGTGCATTCTTGTCGCACATCGCTAGAGATATTGAAGGACGACAGTAGATTGACGGAAGCCCTAATTCTACCCGAGCTACGCTAGTATAAGTTTAGGATAATATTTATATATTTCTCAGGCACACCTTTCCTGACTAGACAGTCCCCAAAGTGCAAGTATATCCACCGAGTCGAATGCACCTCTGATGTCGAGGAACACAACAACGGTGGGCCACAAGCATATGTGACGGTGCTCGGACAACTGACGCAAAGTAAAGTTGTGGTCAGTTCAGCCACCACCTCGACGAAACCCGGCTTGCTCTTCACGAATCTGGCTTACAAAAGTGCCAGCAAGTCTGTGAAGAATGACAGAGGCAAGCAATTTGGAGGCGATGGAGATCAGACTGATTCACCTATGGTTGCCGCATTCCGATTGTGAGCCTCTTTTGAAAATTGGGATTGTGACGGAACGGTTCCAGTCGCTTGGTACAGTTTCCTGGTCCACAGTTTCACTAGTAACTCATGTAAATCATTCATAAGAGTAGGTCTCTGACATTTGGAGAGGGCTGGAGGAAGATCACCTGGTCCCGCGGCTTTATTGAACTTCAACAGTCCGATCTCACATTGGACTTCTGGGCGAGAGGGCGGTTGCAATGGGATAAACCACGGAGAAAGCGATCCCTGGCCGATGAGAAATCTGGCAATTCCGACCGATGAAATTGACTATCAAAGGGCTCAGCACAAGGGTCTAAGCGTTTTGACAAGTTGTGCATAAGCTATCCAGTCTCGTTACGTATAGTTTCGCTAACACTAGATCTTCTGCTGTCTGTTTCCCGTATCAGATGCAATAACTTACCATGGTTACTGTCGTTGGAATACCACTCCCCCCCCCACAAACTCTACGACGGAAATGGGCTGTCATTTTGCGACAGGTTTAAGATGCAGTCTAAAGCGAAAGCACATCCACTTCCTTATCATAGATAATTTTGAGGTACCCTTTTTAGAAACCACTGCAACAATCGGAGCAACATTCAAAGTAGATCTATAAGAGCTCATAACAAGTGATTCAAATTACAATCACTTCAATATGCACCCTTGTTTCAGAACAGGTAATATACTATCTATGCTGGACCTTGTGGTCACCAACGAGAAACATCTTGATGTATTGTAGAATTGTATTGTATTGTAGAATGCCATTTTGGTCAAAGTGATCATGCACTCGACTTCATGTGCGCTGCGGAATATCGCAACCAGAACCCTGAGTTGGTGCGCACTATTACGCGCTACGAGCGCTTAGCCCAGCTCGCCAGTGTCACAACCTGGTCGTTCCTCGCTGAAGGCCACCCGGAAGTCGCTTGGCTCGAATTAGTCAGCAACTTCAATCAACTGGTTAAGGATGCCTCAGAGACAAGAGTTATAAATAGGCCTAAAACCGTTTCTTTCGTGTGCAGCGGAACTAGAAAATGGGTGACTGTATACAACGCAGCCTAGCGAAACTACAGATCATCACCAACTCCAGATAATTGGGTCAACTACGTGGCCCATTGCAACTACTGCACTCAACTGCTCAGAGTTAACAAAATCGCAAATCAGCAGAATGTGGCGAAGACATTCAACGTTAACCGCGAACTGCTGTACAAGTGTGTCAGTGGCCGTCGTAAGGTGAGGCAGGAGATTCCTCCGCTCCGGACGAATTATGGTTCAAGTTGTACAGTTGAAGAAGCAGCAAAACGCATTGCGGACTCAATATTCTCCCACTTTTAGAGTCTTGCCACCAGGCCATCTTCCAAGTTTCGTATATCCGCCTCCAGGACCCACCAACTTCCTTTTTACTGCCGAAGCTGTATTGCCGAAGCTGAGGCCACTACGTAAGCACAGCTCCTCGGGAGTCGACACGACTCGCCCGGAGTCACTGGGAAGAGCAGCAAAACAACTGGCAAACCCTTGGCACAGTTCTTTGAGCGCTATTTAAACCAGAACCAGATTCCTGCGATATGGAAGCTTGAAATAATAACTGCGATGTACAAAGGCGGAAGCAGGACTGAGCCCTCAAACTACCGCCCACTGTCTCTGCCCCCTGTATTATCCAAAGTCATAAATCCATCGTTGTCGATGCGTTGGTGTGGTATCTAGAAAGTTGTAACATTATTACATCCGAGAAACACGACTTTTGTCGACAGCATTCGTGTACAACGAATCTACGAATCTCACGGAGCAGTTGGACCGAGTTGGTTGACGCCAGAGAGGCCGTTGATGTGATCTATTTGGATTCGTCCAAGGTATTCGATGGTTTAGATTATTGGATTCTCTTTTCCAAGCTCCAATATTACGATACCTGTGACCCTCACTTGATCTGTATCGCAAACTTTCTCGTGCAACGACAATTAATGGTCAAAGTCCGGAATATCTTATCTGAAGCCATACTATTCTAGTCATGTGTGCCCCAGGGCTCAGTTCTAGGCCCACGATTGTTTTTGGTATTCATCAATGACATTGCAAGGAAAATCACTTCGAATTTTTTACCTTTTGCTGACGATGTCACGATACGGCACCGGATTCAGGCGGATACGGATCAGAATTTACTTCAGTGTGGCCTGGATATAGTACATGAATGGTCAACCCGAAATCTGTTTCAGTTCAACGAGGATAAATGTAAAGTACTCACCATACGACACCAGAGTACCTATACCTACAAGCTAGGAAGGCAAGTACTGCAAAGATCATCCATCGAACATGACCTTGGCGTACTTGTTCAGGATAACTTGGGTTGTTCCAAACAACGTGCAGAAGTAGCAAAAACTGGTAACTACCACATCGGCTTGCGAAGACGGGCGTTCGGACAACTAGACACCACTATGTTTAGACAGATGCTGAAGGGTTATGTTCGCCCCCAACTCGAATACGCACTCCAAGCCTGACAGCCATGGCTGAAGGAGGTTCTTACTGCACTAGACCAACCTCAACGTCGGGCTTCTAAATACCTCATTGGAATGCGCCACCTTCCACACGAGCAGATGTTGAAACGCTTGGGAGTATTCTGCGGGCGGTGTCGCTGACTACGAGGCGACTTGATTATGGTGTGCTTGATTTTACACAATCAAAATCATGTGTACCGCACTTTACTGCAACTCAACAGCAACACGAAACTTAGAGGCCACTCTTTGAAAGTAGCAGAAAAGTACAGCCGCCTGGCGTGCCGTAGAAGTTTCTTTTCCATTCGTGCGTGTCAACCATGGAACGCTCTCCCTGAATCGATTGTTTCTGCACCCACGCTAGCCGTATTTAAAACTCGGTTAGATGACGCACTCCGACAAGTACATTTTGTTACTTGACGCTACTCTCCATCGTACTCCCGGGAAATACCTTAGATTTATTTTTTCGCCTACTGAAGCTACGGAAATACTTGGAGTGCAGGGCTATTACAGTACATACGAAAAGTCCATTCTTTTGATAGTAGAACTACTAAATGCATATTTTGCAATAAGATTTTTAGCTAAACGCCCGGGTTACCCAAGGGAGCTTCCAAAGCAGTGCTTCTTTACCCGCATAAAATCATTGTTCAAGTATATTAGGAAAATACTGAATGCTGCGTTTCTTATTAACGAAGGGAATTACTGTACTGAATGTTGGTGTTACGACACGGAGCGTCTTTGACTGAAAGATTAGTTGAATTTTTAACATCAACCGACGGGACTGTTTACTTGTGTGATGATGTAACCTCGTTGGCAAGGCCAAAGTGCATTGTCTTTTCAATAAGGAAAACCATTTCAACTTATATTACAACGTAGCCTTAATAAATGCTTAAAAGTTAACGGGAACGCATGCAGAGAGTGGGGATATTTATTACTGACTG
>OX104065.1:51254364-51282352 GCA_944474145.2 Dicrocoelium dendriticum
AACCCTTCGGATTTTTACATCATTCGATAGAGAAATCTTTCCGCTTGCTAACAAGCCTTCAGTCGCTTCACAGCACCACTGTGCATAACAGTTACAGAAGAAATTCATTTTTAACTTGCGCACTCAAGCGCCCAGCAAACTTCACGATCGCCATCACATCTCGGCCAGATCAATTCACTCACTCAGACGACCCAAGCACGTCCTACACGGCCTATTCAAACGTGACCGCATGACGCACAGGCCCATCACGCGTAAGTCGATCAACGTGTCCTCCGACCACAAGCGGACAAGACGGCGAAGCACACCTACCACGCACGACACCAAACTAGCCCGTGAACCGGGCCGTGACCGCATGACGCACAGGCCCATCACGCGTAAGTCGATCAACGTGTCCTCCGACCACAAGCGGACAAGACGGCGAAGCACACCTACCACGCACGACACCAAACTAGCCCGTGAACCGGGCCGTGCTACCTCGCTGCAGCCGACCATGACCAATGTAACAAGGAGAGAAGTTACAAGTGGAGCTGAGTCACTTGCCCAGACAGTGGAATCGGGCCAGCATTGCGCGTTGTGTTCCGTTAACCATAGTCCGATTACTGAGGCTAACGAGCACAACAATCTGTCCGAGTCTGTTTCGTTCTGTCTTAATTGCACAACGGTTCCCATAGTAAAATGCGTAATTGCTTTGTCGAAAGATTACGACCGTCGGATTGCAGAAGTAGAATTACGTCTAAATGAAAGAATTATTTCCTTAGAGGCTATTATAGCAAGGTTTGTATCTCCACCATCTCCCGTACTCACCGCCACTAAACCGAAGAAAAGAGCCAGACGTTCTCGCGAAATCACAGCGGCGAATATCTTGGGAACCCCGAACCAATCAGGCATCACGTACGAACAAAACATCCTCAGTTCCTCAGCCATTCCGCCCTTATCCAAAGCCTCAGTAAGAACCAGACTTCCGACTGACCAACAAAGTCTGAGTATCTCTAAAGGCCAATCAACTTACGCAGCGACTATTGCTAGAGACACTGTAAACAAGACTTTAAGCACAATATCTGCGACATGTGTAAAAGACCAAGCACGAAATTCAGAGACTTGTTTTAGTCCATCCATCACGACGTCTCCCACATTACCGAACACCAGGAGGAACTACGGTGCTCTAACACTCATATGCACCAACGTTCCTGAATCCAAAGCAAATTCTCTGAGAGGTAAGCAACAGGACGATCTGAACCAGTGGAATCTCATTTGCGATCGCATAGGTGCTAGGGTCAAGCCGACTAACATCACGCGTGTGACGAGACATCCAAACTCCGCTCACTATGGTGAGCCCAGAATTCTGCGGATAACACTGGCATCCACTGACGATGTAGAGGCGGTGCTCTTATCGGCATATCACCTCCGAGGTGAAGACAGTAAGATCCGCATCTTTCCGGATGTTCCATGGAGCGAACGTCAGCGAGAAAAAAACAATTTAGACGATCGCAACACGGCCAGCTGGCGAAAAACCATTTTAGTTCATGGTGTGCCCGAGCTACCAACAGCTAGGGACGAGGAGGCTCATGCTCACGATCTGGAAGAATGGCGGTACATCCGTGAAACTCTATCTGCAGGTGACGTCATCCTTCAGTCGATTTCTAGACTGCCCGTTTCACCTCATTACAAAGGTAATGGTCCAAGGATACTGAAACTTGTGGTTCAGTCCCAGCAGATGGCGGCGAACTTAATGCGTAACTGGCATAAAATGCACAATGCACTGCCATCGGAACTACGATTTAAGGTACCATTTATTGAATCGAAGCCACCGGAGGATGTGACACCATCTGTGGCTCAATGTGATAAAATAAACGGAGCCGAAGACACTGCATCAAGATTATCAACCACTGAAAACGACGCTATTGAAGAGCGTTCTGCGTGTGCAGGAACGACGTTAGGTGGGCTGCAGGCCCGTGCAAAGTGTTCATCGATAAACTGCGCAAAAAACGATCAGGTGCCGGCCTTTCATCGGCCGGCTTAAATCCAACTTCGTGTAATCCTCCACAAGCCCTTTTGGTGCTCAAGCAGCTGTCCTGTATGTACACTAATGCTCAAAGTCTACTTAACAAAATACCCGAACTGCGACTACGTCAAAGGTCCAAATCCTGTGACCTCGTCGCTATAACGGAGACGTGGTTGCGCCCGGATATCACAGACACGGAGGTCGAGCTACCAGGCATGTCCGTCGTTCGGCGCGATCGATCCAGTAAAGGGGGCGGGGTGGCTCTGTACTACCGCAGTGACCTCCAATGTGAGCCCATAGAAGACGTGTACAGTAACGTGCAGGATACTCTTTGGTGTCGGCTGCGTTTAACAGGCAACGACGTCTGTCTGGTGGCGGTCGTTTATCGACCTCCATCCTCTACACCCGAGATGGACTTCAACCTCGCGTCTGCGTTGAGGCTTGTGATCAGCAGGAGATACAGCCATATTCTTATCGCTGGTGACTTCAATATCCACGCTCTGGATGCCCAAGCAACACCTACGGAACAGTTCAAAGCGGATCTACAAGACCTTGTCTCCAGTTTTCCGCTTTATGGCCATATCGACAATCCCACCAGATTCAGAGCAGCAGAAAGGCCGTCCATCCTGGACCGCATATTTACCAACGAAGAACTCATGGTCGAGAAAGTAATCATCGACGCTCCTTTGGGTTGCAGCGATCATGCAGTTTTACTCTTCGATTATATATGCTACGCAGAATACCCTGCGGATACTACACGGGAAAGCCGAGTTATCATACGGTACGATGAGCTGGCTCGACTTGCAGAGACAGCCAACTGGAACTTTCTGACAGACGAAGTACCGACAATCGCATGGCCACATTTCGTCAACCAATTTAGCACTCTCGTCGAAGAGGCATCCGAAACTAAGGTTGTCCACTCGAAGAAGACTGTTTCATTTGTGCGAAGTAGGACACGGAAATGTATGGCAGTGAGGAACTCGGCCTGGCGTATCTATAAGGAACACCCGAGCACGGAGAGCTGGACGACCTATGCAATTCAACGTAATCATTGCACTCAACTCGTTCGTGAGGATAAACTGACATACCAGCAGCATCTGACGGAGCGCATGGTTTCGAATCATAAGCTGCTCTACCAACATGTAAACAACCTGCGCAAGGTGAAACGGGGAATCCCTCCTCTTCAAACGCCAGATGGCATGACGCTGACTACGGAGGATGCGGCGAACGCCTTGCGGCTGCAATATGCTTCGAACTTTCAATGCATTCCTTGGTCATCTGTTCCTTTGTCAGCAGCTGTTATACAACCAAAACTTACGCACATAACTTTCACGGCGGGGATGGTATTAAAGAAGTTGTTGTGTATGCGTAAGCACAGCTCTCCTGGAATCGACAACATTCACCCTAAGTCCCTTGCGGTAATGGGAGAAAGTTTAGCAGAGCCTCTGGCACGATTCTTCCAACGCTGCTTCGATCAGATGTATGTACCCGAGATGTGGAAATGTGGGATCATAACCCCAATTCACAAGGGCGGTAGCCGTTCTGATCCAGCCAACTACCGTCCTGTAACCCTTCTCCCGGTCCTGTCGAAGGTTATGGAAGCTATTGTTGCTGACGTATTAACAGCCTATCTAGAAGAGTCTGCCTTCCTTGCACATGAACAGCATGGTTTTCGACGGAATCGATCGTGCACCACAAATCTGATGCTAGCAAGATCGAGTTGGACCAAATTAATTGACAGCGGTGCAGGAGTGGACGTGGTGTACCTAGATTTCTCAAAGGCCTTCGATCGACTAGACCATGGAATCCTGATCTGCAAACTTCAGAGCTTTGGCATTGGTGATCCGCTCCTAGGATGGATCACAAGCTTTCTTCTCCACCGGAGCTTAGAGGTAAAAGTGCGTGGGTCCCTGTCCCACCCAATCCAAGTCGAATGTGGTGTACCACAAGGATCGGTACTGGGGCCACGATTGTTTTTGATGTATATTGACGATATAGCGGCCCTCATTCTTTCCAACTGCCTACTCTATGCCGACGACATCAAGGTCTGGAGAGCGATCAATACACCAGACGACTCCGCAATACTTCAAGAGGACCTGGATAAGGTGTATGCGTGGTCAGTTCAGAACCAACTCCCATTCAACACAGAAAAATGCAGAGTATTACACTTACGTCACCAATCAGCATTTTTCTATAAACTGGGTGACCATGTGCTTCACACAACTGCTGAGGAAAAGGATTTAGGAGTCTTGATTCAGTCCGACCTTGGTTGTTCAGCCCAGGCAAAGAAAGCATCGAACGCGAGCATTCGAAATTTGGGCCTTCTCAGGCGCACATTTGGACGCTTCGATCCATCCGTTTTTCACCAACTTCTAGGTGCATACATACGACCACACGTGGAGTATGCAATACAAGTCTGGCAGCCGTGGCTGAGGAAAGACCTCTCTGATTTAGAGAAACCTCAACGACGCGCAACGAAGAACGTGAAAGGTTTAGGCCAGTTACGCTACGAAGACAGACTGAGATCGCTCGGGATATTTAGTGGTCAATATCGAAGACTACGGGGAGATTTGATTTTGGCTTATCAGATTCTGACAGACCCCAATCATACCTGCCGCCATCTGCTGGAGCTCAGTAACAACAACAACCTGAGAGGCCATCATCTGAAGCTGGCAGTGCAGTACAGCCGTTTGGAATGTCGACGGAATTTCTTTTCCGTGCGTGTTTGCCAAGCCTGGAATGCTCTCCCAGAATCTGTAGTCAGTGCACCAAACCTGATCGAGTTCAAAAATCGAGTTGATAGTGCACTCACTTCATTGCACTATCTCCCATAGTACAGTCTAATTTTGAGAGATCCAAAATCCATACTTTAAAAATAATTTTCCCCCACGCTTATTTCAACAGTGGATTCATATTTTGACGCTTCAAACTCAAACACGTTGCCCCATGCGAATTTCAAGGGGCGGTGACTCTTTTAACCAAATACTCTCCATATCTCATGATCCCCTCCGGAGTTATAGTGGATTATTATTTTGACACTTCAAACTCGGTGAGTCCACAAGCTTGTAGTGACTCGTTGTTAAACGATTTTACTGAATTGGTTTCCATTGAATTTTTCACACTTCTATGATTTTCGCACTGATCACCCTACGGGATTTGTCAAGCTTTAGCTTTTATACCCGCATAAATCCATTGTTCCACTGTCCTTGAAAGAAACGCGACATGTGTAACGGCTGGCATCTGGGAGAATGGGACAGGTATGCTACAAATGCTAAGAGCACGTCAGAAAATTGGGGCATGTTGGAGCCGTTGAATGTTGGCTGCATCCTCGGCGGTTTGAGCACATCCATCCGCTGATATTAATGGGGGAACACCACGCTTCACATTCCGGAGGCTGTTCACATGACTGTACAGATGATTTTTCTCAACACAATACTTTTCCGCTAGACTCAGCTGGTGAACTAATTTTCATCACGCACAAGCATGGTTCGGTGAATACAATGCACAACATATTTGCTCCACTTGTCAGGGTTATGGTTCGCTCTATACACATGCCACGCTGCGTCTCTTACTGCCATGTGTTTTTGGGTTCTACTCCAAATGAATGATTTTGCCATTGCAGTACTTAGGGGCTTTCTGACCGATGTAGATTTAATCAGATCACTGAAGTTGCCAGTAAAATCCAACAAAACACTGTCGATGGAACAGTCATCCGGAAACTCCCAGCTGGTGTCTCTCACAAGTTCTGCTGTATGTCGTAGTGGCTGTTCGAAACAGATGATCACGTTCTTGTGGATACCCCGCATAACACACGAAGTCGTAACTTATGATTACGTGGCCGCTTCGATCCAGAAGGCTCTCCAGCCATGGTTTTTGAACTATGGACTTGTTGTGGTCTTCATAACATTTGCCTGAAAGCTGCGGATGAATATCCAATACCGTAGAGCATCACCGTCAAAACGTATTATTTCACTTTTCAGCAGTCCAAGCAAGTTATCAGGCATTCCGGCGTTTAAAATGATCTCGTTACGTCCTCCAAGCGTCCTCTGGCAGGAATCGAACCGGCGCAAAACCAACGGCAACCGACTCACAAGCACGATTAGATACGACCGACTTGGCGGAGGTGGCAGTAAATTGTAGACCAGCATGCGAGTTAGAAAAGTCGATTCCGCATGTGTCACTAGGAGAAAACTCAGGATTTTCGCTCACCATAACAGCACAATCCAATCTTACGTTCTCTTCCTTCAAATTTTAATGCGTTTAGACGTTGCTTTAATTCCTTACTTCGACCTAACGCTACTGATGACTGCTCAGCTGAGGAAGTTGGCTTTAATGTATCATCATCCTGTGACAGTTCTGATGCAGAAAATTCATTAACTTCATCCACTTATAAGCGGGTCGAAGATTATTCAACTTTGTTACTGCTATTGAGTTAGGGAGAGCGGACTGATTCACTAAACAAACGCACGATCTGGTCTGCAGAATTAAAGGCGATGAGTGAAATAAATTGTGCTACTAACTGTAGTTCTAAAATCGTAGTTTACCCAAAACAGTACGATGGATTTACGAATAAGTGAAAGGACTCGCAAACAGAGCAACAGTAAATCTACAAATCGTCTGAGCAGGGAACATCACGGACACGACACAAAAACAGCACAGTAAAACAAACGTGATAAAGACGCGAAAGCAGATAGTAAGTTCACAACTTTGAACAGGAATATTTAGCAACCGAAATAGAATAAATGTGAAATCTGTAGATATGTGTCAAACTTCGACCGTCAGTCTGTAATTGTACTCTCTCGGATAAATTCTTAGAAAAGTCAAACGACTCATCCATTATCAGTAGAACAGTTCGCTTTCGTGAATTTGGAATTCACACTGTTCATAGATGAGGCGTTAGACGAAAGCGAGGAGTGATGATGCAGAGGAATTGTCGATAAGTAGGTGGCTGTGATTGAGAATAGTAGAAGTAACAGAAGAGGCAAAGCAGTGCCTCAACCAAATCCAAACAAGCCATCGCTTTCTCACGAATGTTAGCACATTATGATCCTAGGAAGCCCCTCGTTCTCCTATGTGACGCATCTCGCTGGGGTGTGGGTGCTATCCTACGCCACCACATGAATAAAGTAATCTTTCGCCCCAAAGGATTTGCAGCACATACTCTGCACCTGGCGGAATGAAACTATTCACAGCTAGACAAGGAAGCGCTATCCGTAACCTTAGAGGTGAGAACGTCTTAACAATACCTCTAGGTTCCCTCTTTCGAACTTCACACAGACCACAGGCCATTGATATCATTGTTAGAAGAGATCAAAGGTACGCAACAAATGTCTTCACCAAGAATGCGGTGGTGGGCTCTGACGTTCAGATCATATAATTATAAAATTACCTACATTCCGATTACCAGCAATCACGTAGCTGATGTCCTGAACCGTCTACCAGTTGCATAGATGTCACATAAGACCGATTCTCAATGTGAATTGGTTCACCTGATGCATCAACTAGTTACAATGCCTCTAGGAAGCTCCGCAAACTGTCAGTGGACAGATCAAACCCAGTTCTTCCAACAGTCAAACGATGGCCTACTGTATGAGTCACTGATGTAAAGCCATTTACAGCACGTAGAAATAAGGTGAACGTATTCTATGGTTGTGTGTCTTGGGGTTCCCGGTCGGTCTCACCTAGCGAGGCTCGTGCGCAAATCCTATACTAGCTCCATGACGTACATTCAGGTGCCTCGAGAATGAAAGAATTAGCAAGTGGATATTGGTGGTTGCAAAATAATAGATTCAGCTATGGAAAAGATGCTGAAGAATTGTGATACCTGTCAGACACACCAGCGCAGTAAACCCCCCGGGCCATCATACATCCGTGGCGCTGGCCCGACAAGTCGTGGCAACGGGTCCATGCGGACAACTTCGGCCCGATTAATGGAACAATGTTTCTTACTCATCTGCGCCCAGTACAAATGGGTTGAAGCGTATTCCGTTACGCAAGCAACATCCGAAAACACCGTTCATCATTCGCCACATTCGGTATTCCGGAGAACTTATGCACAGATACCGGGTCCCCTTTTGTTAGCACGGAGGTCAATCGATTCGTCACTAGCAACGGAATTCAGCACACAAAAGCAACGCCTCATCATTCCGCGGTAAACGGGTTGCCAGTGGGCGGTGCAGACAGTGAAGCGAGGACTGTGAAAAAGAGTGTAGGGACCCAACAAACAAAGATGTATCGGTTCCTACTGGGCTATCATACCACACGCACTGAGAGTAGGGGCAAGTCTCTTGCAGATCTGACATTTGGCAGGAACCTCAGGATAAGGATGTATCTACTGTTTCCTGATCAGCAGGTGGGAATAGAAAAACCCTAGAAGAGAACAGTGTCTTCAGATGAGCAGAAGAAGGTTATTACTGTGAAAAAGGACTTAGTCTACACTAGATGGCTACACAATGGCATCATCATTCATCACCATACACGTCAGCTAGAGGTGGGAAACACATCTACTGTGCCGCAATACTTAAAGGAAAAGTTAAATAAGTACAACGGTTGCATGCCAGCTGAGCTACCAGCAACGCATAGGCATCGTTCCGGTAAGCTACCTGCCGGTTACTAGGCAAATATAAAAATTATTACCTTTTACGCTAAGAAATGAGGTCGTAGATGGAGAGGAGGCTAAAAGGGATGAGGAGGGACAAAGAAACCCATAGCAAGAACCCCGCTGAGGTCGGCTCCTTGCCATGTCAGCAAGTGTATCCAGCCAAATGTGTTCATCGTCATTTAACCTCAACCACGGAGCCGTGAGGCTCCAACCGAGGCCAGCTCCGAAGTGAGGGACTTCATTCCTCTCGACCAAGTCATCGCTTGGCCACCCCTCCTCTTCTTCCATCCACATCCCCGGTGAGCAAACAACGCACGTCGAGGGAGTCGGTGGGCTAGCATGCGCAACACGTGGCCCAGCCATCGGAGCCTGGTGCGTGAAATGACGGTGCTGAGCGGTACAGTTCCTTTTATCTGTGTCGTAAACAAGGCATCGAACACGCTCGTTACTCACGCGGTGTTCCCACCAGATGTGAGCCAAATGCGAAGGCACCGATGATCGAAGGTAACTAGCCTCTTTATGTCAACCGATCTTAGGGGCCAGGTTTCGCAACCGTACAGTAAGGTCGAACGTACCGCTTCATTGTACACTCTACCCTTCAGGGCGAGAGTGATGTCGCGCCGCCACCATA
This sequence comes from Dicrocoelium dendriticum, assembly GCA_944474145.2. Taxonomy (NCBI): domain Eukaryota; kingdom Metazoa; phylum Platyhelminthes; class Trematoda; order Plagiorchiida; family Dicrocoeliidae; genus Dicrocoelium; species Dicrocoelium dendriticum. The sequence goes on from OX104065.1 coordinate 51,263,599, forward strand.
GGTGGCGAAGGTTAGCAAAAGCACTTCCAGCTTTTGATATACGGCTCGTGATCTCGTCTTCCATCCCAAGGGCGCTGATACAACTTCCCAGGTAGTTGAATTTTTGAACGACTTCTAGCTGATCCCCACCAAGGGTCAGCGCAAGACGCGATCTCTGCCAATCTTGGTAGAACGCTTTGCATTCGATGGGGCAAAGCAAAGTCCGAAGCCGCAGACAGCCAGTGCTAATCTGTCCAGTGCAGCTTGGCACGTCTGGGAGCTTTCACAGATGAGAGCAATGTCGTCTGCATACTCCAAGTCAAGAAGTCGTTCTCCTGGAAGTAGCTCCACACCTTCCACGTCATGACCTGTAAATGCAATCTCCATGACTTCGTCAATAGCGAAGTTAAGAGGAAAGGTGACAGCGGGCATCCTTCTCTCACACCGCTAGGGTTATTGAAGTGTGGCGACAGCTTGCCGTAAGCCCTCACTCTACCCGTGCTACGCGCATATAATGCTTGGATAATATTTACATATTTCTCGGGCACACCTATCCTGAGTAGACAATTCCAAAGGGCACATCGATCAACCGAATCGAAGGCACCTTTGATGTCGAGGAACACGACTACGGTGGGCCGCCAATATGTGTGACGGTGCTCCAACCACTGACGCAAGGTGAAGATGTGGTCGATGCAGCCACGGCCACGATGAAACCCGGCTTGCTCCTCACGAATCTGGCCGTCACGAGTGCCAGTTAGTCTGTGAAGAATTATGGAGGCGAGTAATTTGGAGGCGATGGAGATCAGACTGATTCCTCTATGGTTGCCGCATTCCGAACGCGAGCCTCCTTTGAAGATGGGGACAATAACAGAGCGGCTCCAGTCGGTTGGGACAGTCTCCTGCTCCTATAGTTTCACTAGTAATTCATATAAAGCATCAACAAGAGCAGAGCCTCCGAAGTTGAAGAGGGCTGGAGGAAGATCATCTCGTTCCGCGGCTTTGTTCAACTTCAACAGTCCGACCTCACGATCGACTTCTGAGCGAGAGGGTGGATCCAAAGGGGACACCCCACGGAGCAGGGCGATCACTGGCCGGCGAAGAATCGAACAATCCAAGCCGATTAAATAGCTTTTCAAAATGCTCAGCCCAACGCTCCAAACGTTTTGACAATTTGTGGATAGGCTGTCCACTCTCGTCACGTATAGTTTCATTAATACCAAGTCTCCTGCTGTCCGTTACCCGTATCAGACGGAATAACTTACGATGGTTGCCAAGGGCAGCAGCCACTTCCATCTCTGGCGCACTATGAGACCACCAAGATTCGCGGTCTCTCTTCAGGCTAGCACGGAACCTTGCCAGGAGCACTTTGCGAGTTTCATTGTGTTCGTTTCCAGCCGGGATATGCCAGCGAGCGTCGATAAGTTCCAGAGACCGCGAAGAGACACAATATCCATGTTGGCGATTAGACATACCACATGAGGATTTGTCTGCTGCTAGTAAGGTCTAGTGAACATGTGACCAGTGACCATCAATTGTCTCCTGTGAGCGCTTACTCAAATCGCATGACAACGTATTTTGATAGGAATTCAGAACAGTTGGCTTTGTCAGTTGGCTGGTGTCAATGCGCTCACAGCATCGTCGTGGGCGTCTGCCAAAATGCATCTGCATGTCAGCACAAACAAGAGCATGATCGGTGTCCACACATGTGCTCCAAATCGAGCGACAGTTCTGGATGCAGCCTCTCCAGAGATAACTGATAGCAATGTGATCGATCTGCGTCCAAGGCTGATTCGAGGCTGGTGGGCGCCAAGTCACCCTCCAGCGGGTGAGGTGTCGGAAGTTAGTGCTCGCAAGAACTAAGCGGGCATCTTCACACAAATGAAGTAACCGCTCACCGTTATCATTACGGGAGCCTACACCGTGCTGACCGCCCAGATGCATTTCATCAGTGAACAACTTTCCAACTTGTGTGTTCAGATCCCCCGCCAGCACAACAGCGCCCGTGCTTCTTCTGTGGCGAAGGAGCTGGGTCAGTTGACGATAGAATTCGTGTTTTACTGAACCATCGTTATAGTTTGTGGGCGCGTAGGCAGCGATGATGAATAGACACCTATTAGTCCCACGCGACTTCGAAGCTTTGAACGAGCCAGCCAATCGGACCGCACACATCCGGCTACTGATTGGAATCCAATCAACCAGAGCAGCTTCAGCCCGGGGACTCAAGGCAATGCCAACACCAGCTTGGCCGGTGCTCGAAGCTACATCGTCACCGGATAGGCGCAATGAGAAAATACTGCTTGCGTCACCTGAAGGGGATCGCAGAGTGAGCACAGAGCTCGAGTCTTGCAGGCGGGTCTCCGATAAGCAGCAGAAATCGATCGAGAGGGTCTCCAATGTTCGGGCAAGTGCTGCCTGTTGACCAATCTGAAGCAATATGCGTACAATGAGGCATGCAGGTCTGAAGGAGGATCGAGGGCTCCAGATGGAAGTCGATGAACTGGAACAGACCGCTTGGTTGGACATGGGCTTGTCGACAGGAGAGGAGTGACGCTCCGCGTTAGAATGTGCGTTGCAATTAGAAGATAAACGCCTAGCAAAGCAAGGTGGGGGAGGGCCAAGAATCGAGGGGTTGAAAACTTGGGGGATAAAAGTGGTTGAAACGGGACAGTAAGAGTGAAAAAGCGTAAGATGGAGAATAAGAAGACGGGAAGGCTTGAGCAGTAGCATCCAAACCCCTATCCACCCTGCTCGATGCAGCAGATAGGGCACCGTTGATTATCCTCTGCGGTGGCCAGAGCATCAGAAATTTGTTTGAAGAGAGATTCATTGTATTGTGTGGGCAGGATACTGTCAGGTTGCCCAGGCCTAGACAGGAGAACGATTAGGGTTCTCAACCAAAGCCTTTGGCTCAAAAACCTTACCGCAAGGCAGCGGGTTTGGCGTTGGGCTACAAGGTGGCAACCAACCACCATAATTGGTTCCTCGGGAAGCAAACGACGTCCAACTTTTAGACGGCCGGCTCATTCGTCGGTATTCAGACCACGTTCGTCCACGGAGTTCATATACACCGAACAAGACACCGACCGAGTTGTGCACAAACAAAGAATCAGGCACTAGGGGCAAACCGTACGGACACGCTGGCCACACGCTGCCGAGGAGATGGACCAGCATACCAAACCCAGTGGATTGCTTTAGTCGGGACTGTTACGACGTCTATGGAGGTAAGTAATGTCACATGCGCAGTGAAGGTCAGACCTTAATCCACTCCGGTGGATGGACACCACACATCCATGCATGGACGCACACACCCCAATCTCATCGTGTCGCCAGTGAATGCATGTCGAGATTGTGGTAATGGCTAGTCGCTTGAGAAAAGCTGAGGAGCCGGCCCTAGCCATGCGGGTCAATCCCGGGCTGCGACCGAGGATGAGTCAGACGAGTATTATGCCGGATAGCCGCTTGAGCCAAAGGTAATTAGAAGCACATGGTAAATTGAACAGTCAGGTGTACGCATCGACTAGGCAGAGGGAGGAATCGTGGTTGGCTGCTTGGCGGATCGGTTTAGCCGGGATGCCTACACGTAGTTGAGGTAGCAAAAACAGACCGGCCATATAAAGCGGAGCTACCGTACCCACTGTGACATAAGTGAATGAATGAAGACGGTCACTGACAAGTGGACACAAAACCGAAGCTCTGACAATTGGTATACTTTGTACGTTTTCTACATTACAAACTCAACGGACTTTGGATTATAATATACCAAAAGGATAGCTACCAGTTTTTGTGAAAACCGTGTAAATCTTTTTCAATCTTCCTGTGATCCGTCTTGTAGTGGGTTTTCCCTACGCATATCAGCACACATCGCCCAAGTTTCACTCGTCCGACACGGAACTACCAGCTCTATCCAGTGGATCGCCAGGCGTAGGAATTATTCTATCGCCTTATCACCTAAATCGTCTTATCGGTTTTGGCGATTTCTCATTTAGCTGTCCGCATCGGCTGACCAGTTTTATCGGTTGAGGGCGATCGATCTACCCTACAGTCGTGTCAACCGGGCCCTGTCACGAAGCGCTCCGGCCAGTAAACAGGAATACAACTCACATCGGCAGTCAGCTGATAGCGCGGCGTTTGGATCGGCGTGTGAACTGAAACTAGCATGCGTCCATTTCAAGTCTGGGAAGTTTAATTTTATCGCATTCTGTCGTACTCCACAGGCCAGTGTGTGACCAAGAAACGTAGTGGACCCATCCATGCGTGTGACTGGGATGCACAACTAGGCAGTCGGAGAAGTACACAACGCCAACTAGCCTACTGTGCAAGGTAGCAGCACTATGCCAAGTAGCAGAAAGCAGGTAGATGCGAATCCAAAGGGGCTCCAATTGAAGGGTAAATGTGGGTTCGCTGAATGTAACCGATTAGTCAAAGTTGGTTTACCTTACACCCACTGTTTCAGATGGTACCATCCAAAAGATTCCAATCTTTTCCAACAACAAGTAAGAGAGCGAAACAGCTCCTATGACGATCTCTGGTTTTGTACTGCGTGTTCGACCATCCGACTAGTCAAATGTATACTTTTCCTAGTCCAAAAGTGTCAGAGATTAGCAGAAGAAGTTGAACAACAAACGAACGCTAATATTATCTCATTGGAAGCGAGTATGCACCAGCATAGCACAGTGGCTCCAAAGAGAAGCAATAGTGCAAAATTTGCTTCGCTCGAACCACGATTGACAAGGTTCCCATTGGTGTTATCTTCTTCAATTTTGGAAAAATGCCAGGCGAAAACAGATCGTAGCTCTGATAGACAAACGGTACTCATGACCCCGAAAAGCTGGCACCACTCGAAATGCGTGATCGGTCCAATGCAGCTGGTCTTGACAGCTTGTATTATTAAAAAGGATGGGACAGCCGAACCCGAGCCTACTGCATCTGGTCAAGTTCATATCCCCCGAAACTCCAGTCACATATGCAGAGATCGCTGCAAAAGTCCCTCGAGATGCTACATTTAGGGTCTCCTCTGTTGCAAACACCGTTAACACCAATAGTGTGACAAACAGTAAACTATAACCACTTGGCATAAAGCCAGGCCCAAGGATCACCCGACCTGGCGGCTCAACAAAAAATGGGCTCCAATAGTAACTCCCTGACTGTCATGTGGACAAATGTCCTCGAACCTACCGACATCACATTGCGTGGTAAGTTGTCTGACGACCAAGACCAGTGGAACTCATGGTGCATTTTGATAAACGTAAAAGCCAAACTCACAATCCTAGTGAGAGTTACTCGTCACCCGACGTCTACACACCATGGCGAACCTAGAATTATTAGGGTAACACTGGAATCAGCCAGTTATGTAGAAAACGTTTTACTCTCTGTAAGTGTGCTACAACATGGGCCTTGCAAAACACGCATCCATCCTGAGATCCCTTGGAGTACGCGCGAATCGAAAGTAACATCTCGGATGGATAGAGCAAGCTGAATTGTCTAAGCACAAGCGTTAGTTATGGCGAGCAGGAACTTTCTTCCCGCAATAGTCATGAGGCCAGTAATCACGATTTGGAACGGTTGTAGTTCATTCGTGAACCACTTTCCTTGCATAACGATGTGGTGCGACCGCTCAACAGGCTACCTCTCTCACCAAATTATAGAGAAAGCGGACCAAGAAGCCTAAAACTCCTAGTTCAGTCAAAGCAGACAGCGACGGAAGAGTTGGAACCTTGGCGAAGACATCGTAAAAGCCTTCCATCTGGACTTGGGTTATAACCTGCAAAGAGCAGACATGAGCCTACATGAAAAAGCAATCCTAGCAGCGATTACGCAGAAGCATCACTATACTGTTCGGCCACGCGATTCTGCGCATGTCCGGCACATTAGCCAAATCAGTTTGCGAATGACGTATCATCATTTTCACATCAAAAAACAAATAACAACCAACCTCACATTGGTCGGCATTCTACCACACTTGACTTTTTTGGCTCCCTATGGGCTCCTAGAGACCGACAAACTATCCTGTCTTTATACCAATACTCAAAACCTTTTTAATAAGCTGGCCGAACGGAAGGATCGCCAAATTTCGAAGTCATGCGATATTATCGATATCACGGAGGCATGGTTGCACACTGGGATGATAGACGCTGAAGTTTCGCTGCCGGGCATGTCACTCATATTAAATGACAGGCTTACAAAAGAAGGGGGAAATTGTATTGCCGAAGCGACCTACAGTGCAAGGCCACTGATGAGTCAGACTAACAGTTCGTCGATTCTCCTTGGTGCCACCTGCAATTACATGGCACAGACACATTCATTATAGCTTTGGTATACCGCCCCCCCCCAAACTCTACACCGGAAATGGACTGCCAACTTGCGACAGCCTTAAGATGCAGTCTAAAGCGAAAGCACACTCACATCCTTATCATGGGTGATTTCAACGTACACTGTTGAGAAACACCTGCTGCAATCGGAGAGCCATTCAAAGAAGATCTGCAAGAGCTCATAACCAGTGTTCCAAATTACAAACACGTCACTATGCCCACCCGTTTCAGAAGAGGTAATAGACCTATATTGCTGGATCTTATGCTCACAAACCAGGAATATATGATGAATGTATTGATAGTAGAATGCCCTTTGGGTCGCAGTGATCATGTACTCATCAGTTTCGACTTCATGTACTATGAGGAATATCGCAACCAGAACCCTGTGTTTGGTGCGCACTAGTACGCGCTACGACCGCTTAGCGCAGCTCGTCAGTGCCACAACTTGGTCGTTCCTCGCTGAACGCCATCCGGAAGTCGCTTGGCTTGAATCTGTCAGCACATGCAATCAACTGGTTACGGATGCCTCAGACAAGGGTTTGCAATGGGCCAAAAACCGTTTCTTTCGTGAGGAGCAGAACTAGAAAATGGATGACAATACGCAACGCCAGATGACTGGGATATATACGTAGCCCATCGTAACCACTGCACTCAACTTCTAAGAGATGACAAAGTCGCAAATCAACAGAACATGGCGAAAACTTCAGCGCTAAACAAAAACTGCTGTACAAGTATGTCAATGGCCGTCGTAAGGTGAGGCAGGGAATTCCCCCGCTCCAGATGATTAATGGTCCAGTTAGAACAGCCATAGAAGCGACTAATGCGTTGCGGACTAATGTGCTACCACATTTCAGAGGGTCTTACTATCAGGCCACCTTCCAACTTGTTTTCCCACCTCCAGGACTCATCCACATCTCTTTTACTGCCGAAGCTGACGTCTCTGCGCAACCACAGCACCAAGGGAGTCGACACTATTCGCTCAGAGATACCGGTAGCATAAACAAGACAACGCAAAACCTTTGGCACAGGTCTTCCAACGTTGCTTAGACCAGAATCAGATTCCTGCGATTTGGAAACTTGGAATAATAACTCCGATGCACAAAGACGGAAGCAGAACTGAGCCCTCAAACTACCGCCCATTGTCCTTTCTCGAGGTGTTATCCAAGGTTATGGAATCCATCGTTGCTGATGCGTTGGTGTGTTATCTAAAAAACTGTACAGTTATTGCTCCCGATAAACACGGCTTTCGTCGACAACGATTGTGCATAACGAATATATTAATCGCAAACAGTAGTTGGACCGAGTCAGCTGACGCTGGAAAGGCTGTTGCTGTGATCTATTTGGGTTTGTCAAAGGCGTTCGATCGTTTAGATCATTGGATTCTCCTTTCCAAGCTCCAATATTACGCGATCGGTGACTCACTCTTGAGCTGGATGGCCAATTTCTCCTGCAACGAAATTAGTGGTGAGAGTCCGGAGTTCCTTATCTGCACCCATACCAGTCGAGTCTAGTGTGCCCCAGAGCTTACTTCTAGATCCCGATTATTTTTGGCATTCATCAATGATCTCGCACAGAAAATCGCCTCCAATTTCTTGCGGTTTGCTGATGAGCTCAAGATATGGCGCCGCATTCAGCTGGATACTGATCAGAACGTGCTTCAGTGTGACCTAGATACGGTACATGATTGGTCAACCCGAAATCTGTTACAGTGCAACGTGGACAAATACAAGGTACTTTTCATACGACACCACAGTACTTATTCCTGCAAGCTAGGAACGCAAGTACTGCATCAGCCACCCGTTGAAAGCAACCTTGGCGTCCTTGTTCAGGATAACTTGGATTGTTCCAAGCAATCCGCAAAGGACTCGAAAACTGGTAACCAGCACCTCGGCTTGCTACGACGAGCATTCGGACAACTATTTTCAGACAGGTGGTGAATGCGTATGTTCGCCCTCATGTCGAATACGATATCCAAGTCTGGTAGTCGTGGCTGAAGCACGACCACACTGCACTAAACTAAGCTAAAAATCGGGCTTCTAAATACGTCATTGAAATGCGCCACCTTCCGCAGGGCAATAGCTGCTTCTTCGGCGCTTTGTACCACCTATCGTGAAAAGTGGATGGATGCCACGCCTCACTTTAGGAAGATTGTTGACATACCTATACGGCAGTTTGTTTGCCAGGAATTTTTTGGTTAGTCACTGTTGATAAGTTACTTTGTCCTCACGGACAAGTGCAGTGTAATGGTTGTGATCGGTCAGGAAATTGCCCCAAGTCTCTGAGTCGGGGTTAACCATGTAGGCACACCATGCTGCATCCCTTATCGCCAGGCATTTTCGAGTCGTGCTCCTTAGACTTGAAGACATTTTTTGCGGGACGGATGGGGCTTGGTCTCTGTTGCTCTGTTGACGATGTCACTGAGTCTTTCAACGAACTCTGACCAAACATTGTCAACAGGACTGTTGCTTGAGAATTTCCAAGCAGCTGCGTCGACGACTTCATGCAATACGTGGTAGCGTGTGATTGTGTGAGTTGGTTCCGAGTGTTCAGATGGATACTCTGCATAACACACATAGTTGAACGCTATTACTACATGGTCAATGAGACCTAATGGACTATCCATCAATAACTTCTCAAACATGAGCTCTTCATTCGTGAACGCAAGGTCCAATATGGACGGTTTGCTTACTGTCCTGAATCTAGTAGGCGTGTTGACATGATTGCACAAGGGAATATTAGCGATACATTTATGCAAGTCTACTTTGGATGATGCCGATACCTCCAGATCGTGTAGATTGGAGGCCCCGGAGATGAGAATGTGGCTGTATCTAGTGCATGTTACTCTGTTCAGGCCACGTATCAAGCGGGAATCCATTTCCGGAGTGGACGTTGGGGGGGGGGCGGTAAACGATAGCTACGAGACATGCGTGGGTGTGTCTTAGGCGGAAACAGCAACAGAGTGAGTCGGTAACGTGAGTTGATAGATCATCAACTATTGCACATTGCAGGTCGCTGCGGTAGTATACAAGGACCCCACCTCCTCTGCTGGGGCGGTCCTTCCGGATGAGTGACATTTCCGCTATCTCAACCTCAGCATCAGTCACCTCTTGGTGTAACCAAGTTTTGGTAATAGAAATTAGGTCCCAAGTATTCGCAACCTGACGTATCCAAAGTTCGGTAAGTTAACCGAGGAGCCCTTGGGCGTTAGTGTGCATACATGCAAGATTCTCAGATTTAAGCAATGTTTCGGAGGTTGTGCAATTCATACGTGAAGTTTCGCCGAACAGTGAATGGCCGGCGACTAATCGTTTTTTTGATGTGTACTTGCTGAAGGATTTAACGTCTTATTCATCATCCGCATAGTTAGTCCCGTGTCTAATCTTCTACGTACAGTGCAAGGTGTCTGGTCAATATCATCTTCTATAGGTTGTATGGCCACATTCGACACACTACTGGTACATTGTTTTCGTATAGGTTCGTCGCAGTTAGACACAGGCAGACAGCCACCACACATCCAGGAAAGCGCTAGACGGCCGTTTCGTTCTATTGGGACTCGTCAGTAGCGCGCACCCGCCGAATCCTGCCGGATTCGAACCCACGACATTACTCTTGCGAGTCAGCGAGTTATGTCACTGAGCCATGGGCGACGGCAGCGGCCCGCCATGACTGATATATGACTGCGATATAGCGCGGCTCATCCTCCACTGTCTTGCATGTCATGAAGGTGCAAAGGACAGGGCTGACCCCCTGAGCAACGACTTCCTTTGCAAGCCGCCACCGATCGAGGTGGCACGTAAGCTGCCAAGGCAACTACTGATTATTTGTAAGTAGTAGGGGGATCTATAAGGTACATTATTCTTCCATAGATCCCATCGCGTTTGGTTATTTTGACATACCATCTCTAGAAAGCATATCGCTGTCTCCAACTGAACCTCAGATGGTAGCCTGCAACGGAACATGTACCAGCTGTTTAGCAGCCGTCTACCATACGTTCTGACTGAAGGAACACCTTAAACACGCTCGGACCACTTCTTTTGTACAATGAACAATGATATAGCACGGGATAAAAGCAAGTGCTTGATACGTCCCGTAGGATGGTTGGGGTGAATATGATGAAATCCAAATATATCTGGGTCATCTACCGAACGTCTGCCTAGATGAATACTTCGATAAATTACATCAGTGTAAAAGTTAAAATAAAATCGAGCGTAAACGTTCGGAAAGACACTGGGGTGCAGTGATCGTTGATATAAGGCGTGAGGAAAGTAAAATATGGTCGCTCACTTGGGTCCATTTGATACATAAATCCTGTTGAAAAGCATGCTTGGCGTAATCCACAATAGAGGAATTTAGGTAACAAAATGTTGGGAGCTAAGGGCAACATCTAATCGTTTTTTGAAAACGTCCAAGGTAAGAGAGGATAAAACTGAGTCTGGGAGTGCATTCCAGGGTTGACAAACCCGAAGGGAAAAGTAATTCCGTCGACACTCTAGACGGCTATATTGTTCCTTCAACTTTAAGCAGTTACCACTGAGCTGCGTGTGGTGGCTAAGCTTCAGCAAATGGCGGCATACGTGGTTGGGGTCACTCAGTATCTGATACATTAATATGAGATCGCCGCGCAGCCTCCGATAACGTCCGCTGAAAATTCCCAGCAACTTCAGCCTTCGGTGGTAAGAGTGATAACGCAGGCCCTTTACATTCTTTGTTGCTCTTCGTTGTGGTGCCTCTATCGCTTCTAGGTCGCGCTTCAACCAAGGTTGCCAAGCTTGGATGGCGTACTCAACATGCGGGCGCACGTAGGAATTGTGCATCATGGGAAATTGATGGGTCAAATCTCCCGAATGCCTTCGCAGCATGCCGACGTGCTGGTTGCCTCTTTTCGCAGCTACCTCAGCCTGTTTTGAACAGTTGAGGTCGCTCTGTACGAGCACACCAAGGTCATGTTCCTGGGAAGCTGGTCTGCAATCCGTTTGTCCCAAGTAAATAGGTGTAGTTATGTCTATGGCGTAATTGCACAACGCGACATTTGTCTACGTTGAATGGTAGGGCGTTTTGAACTGACCAGTTCGACACTGTGTTAAGATCGCACTGGAGCCGTTCGTGGTCGTCCGGTCCTCTGATCCTTCGCCATATCTTGATATCATCAGCGAAAAATAGGAAATCGGAAGCAATTGATCTCGCCAAATCGTTAATGAACACCAAGAATAGACGAGGTCCAAGAACCGAGCCTTGTGGTACTCCACACGCCACATCGATTGCATCAGACAATGATTCTCGGACTCTCACCACTAGCCGTCGTTCTTGTAGAAAATTGCTAATCCAACTCAGGATTGGGTCGCCAATGCCGTAGTTCCGAAGCTTCTGAAGGAGAATGCGATGGTCTAAGCGATCAAACGCTTTTGAAAAGTCCAGGTAGATGACATCGACTCCTACTCCATCATCAACAGCTTCAGTCCAGCTATTACGTGCAATTAATAGGTTAGTATTACACGAATGCTTTTGACGAAAGCCATGTTGCTCTGGGGCTATTAAGTTGTGGCTTTCCGGATACTGCATCAGCGCATCTGCGATGATTGATTCCATCACTTTGGATAGTACGTTGATGCGGAAGACCCCTTTATGGATAGGAGTAATAACCCCTCGCTTCCATACTGGTGGAATACGGTTCTCTTCTAAACATCGCTGATAGAAAACAGCCAGTGGCACTGCTACATCACTCGCTACCGCCTGTAGAGCCTTCGGTCGGATGTTGTCGGCTCCGGGAGAACTGTGGATATGCAGGGATAACAACTTCTTCAACACAGCTTCCGCAGTGAAGGTGATGTTGTCTAAATCCGACGGTGGAGTATTAGAAATGAGGAGAATGTTTGGGCTCGTTACCTGCTGGAAAGTTTGGGAGGATCCGGGAGATCACTGCTTCCATTGCTGATCGCGTGCACCTGATACTCTGCTTCTTCGCCGACAGATTTGTGTGCAATCTTCATTGTGATGACTTGTCTGCGGTCATTCCACAGTAGTTACGATGTGTCACGTATACAGCCCAGGTTTCGGCATTCGAGCAGTCATGGTGGTCTCACCATGCCAAATCCCTTCGAGACATACATTTACGTTTTCTTCCTCAGAAATACGCTTGTTTTGGTGACCTTGATGCGCGCAACATGTTAACTATGTTCCAGCACTGGGCATTCGGTTAAGAAATCCAGTGTATCCTTAACAAGCTTAGATAACACATTGTAGTGCGTGACAGTATGCACTTTATCCTCCTCCTTTTCAGGGTACTCTGCATAGCATATATAGTCAAAGAGTAGAGTAACATGATCACTACGACCCAGTGGTGTTAGTTAGCACAAGATCCAGTATCGACGGCTTGTTAGCAGTTCGAAATCTGGTGGGAGAGGTTACGTGGTTGTACAGAGGGTGGTTAGCAATTAGCTCTTGTAAGCAGGCTTTAAACTGCATACCGTCGGTTGCCGGCGTTTCTATGTCGTGCACGTTAAAGTCTCCAGCGATAAGAATGTGGGTGTAAGACTTGTTCAAAGCAAACTGAAAAACGTGGTTCAGTTTGGAGTCCATTTCCGACGTTGAGTTTGGTGGACGATAAATCACGGCTAGTAGACATGTGTCCTTGTTTCGCAAACATAGGCGGCATCAGAGCGAATCAGGAGCGCGGATTTCCGGGTGATCGATAACTTCACATCGGAGGTTTGTATCATAGTTAAGGATCAAACCGTCATCCCTTCCGGTTCTATCGGTCCGTAGCAGCGACATACCGGGTAAATTGATCTCAGAATCGGTTATCTCAGGGTTTAACCATATCTCTGTAATCTTGACGAGGTCCCGCGGTTGAGAAGCATGGAGTTCTCTAAGTTCGGCCAACTTGCTTAGAAGGCCTTGGGCGTTTGTGTACATGCAAGATAGGGCTTTTGTTGTCAGGAAATCATTGATAGATGTCAACTTTGTGTTAGTTTTTAAGCCGGCCGTTAGGTGGCCGGCTATTAATCGTTTTTTGGTTCGTGTATTTCAGTCATGTTGCATGGCATTATTAAGCGTCCCTGTATAGACGTTTCAGTCGTGCTGTGCTTTGTCCTGTTGTGTGCCGTGGGCCCTGTTGTGTTGGTCTCTCCGCAGGACTGTGCAAATAAAGAATTTGTAGCGTTTGCAAGTTCTATCGAATTGCTTCCGACTTTTGACCGTTGGCCTGCTGCCTTTAGCCGGATCTCTGTTGGCAACCTGGCTCGAAACTTTAACCAGCTATGCAAAAGAACTTGCGTCATTCCCTCGGAGTGTAGTACTACTTTAATTAGCCTTGGACCGCAGCCATTGTAGTTAGGTGATGACGGAACTCTTGTCAGGGATTTGGCAATAACATTGTCAACAGAGAGTGCTTCGTGGATGTAGCACCACTGTTCTCGGTCAAATGTTTGCGCATCGTGATCAGAAGAATGCAGAAGATCGGGAACACCATGAACAAATATTGTTTTCTTGCTATCCGCATTAGGAATGCCGCGTTGCTCAATTGCTTCTTTTGGTCGATCTTTCTAAGGTAGACCAGGTAATATGCGCACTCCGTTCAGTGAGTTGCGAAGACGAACAGCTGAGAGGAGGACAGCCTCTGTCTCATCTACTGAGTCTAGTGTTACTCGAAGAATTCGAGGTTCACCAGAGTGCACTGAGGTCGGGTGACGTGCCACGCGTTGCAGGCTCAACCCGAATACCAATCGCCTCGAAGATGGAACTCCACTGGTTGCGATCGTCTTGCAACTTGCCTTTTATTGTGCCAGATTTGGATTCGGGAACATTGGTGCACACGAGAGTTAACGCAGCGTGGTTTTGTCTAGCGAGTGTAGGCTTTATACTTTTTGCCGGCAATTGGGGTTGTTTAGACGGCACCATTGGAGTTGACGGTGAAAGCAGCTTTGCGCCACGCGTGCTCGGTACTGAAGATGGACCTATGTGTGTCGCTCCCGGTGTGTTTGTCGAGGCAATCGATGCGTACGTTACCTGCTTGTTATCTGCACCGAATTGCCTTCGGCTCTGAGCTGTCGGTGTCATGCCTGAATCTCCAATTGAAGTGTCGATGGTTGGAGAAGTGGAAGCAGGCATGTTTGAGGCTTGCCCACTTATGGGAGTGAGGTGACCCGCTGGATTTAAAGTCACAGACGCTGCAGTACGGTTGGAGCGTCTAGCTCTCTTCTTCGGATTAGATTTGGAGATTACTTTGGGTGGATGAGGTGTTATCGTGGGTACGCAGCCGTGACACGAATTTCGCTAACACATCATTCAAGTAGTGTGTTTTACGAATATAACACCATTGTTCTTTATCATGGGTTATTATTTCATGCTCGTCACATGCTTCAGTTACAGGAGCCACGTGAAGAAGTATGGTACTTGTCGAAGTTTACTTCCGGTAGTCCTCTAAGGTGCGGTTAACTCGATAACGTTCGCCCCAAGGGATGTCTGGAAAGACAGATAGAGCAGTATTCATTTATGAGTCCACCTGTCGACAGCAACATTGATTCCACTTCAGTGATGGAGCTTGAAGAAATCCAAAAGATATTTTTGTGTATATTTTTGTTACCCAATCGTACAATATTGGTTTTTGTTGTAATGCCGACCCTACGACCATTTTTACCCACATCCGGCTCATCACACGTCTCCACGGTGAATTCCGACACTGACATATGCTCTCGTCAATTTATCCGATTTTCGTTCGATTGTAGCCTTTCTTGAATACAACCCGTTGCATCCGTTCCTCCGGTATCCGCACCAGAGCAAGGACGCTCTCGGACTAGTGTAGACTAGTCCTACAAATTGGTGACCTCGATTCGCAAGCGCGAATTTTCGAATGTCTTTGGTCCTTTCGTTTTCGGTGAGTTCATCCCAAGTCGTTTTTCCTTAATTCCTAGTGTATTATTTACCCTCCATTTGGTTTTACACATCATTCGTATTACTCGTATACCATGTCTGATGCCGAGGTAAAACCCGAGCCAGGTGGTAGCATGAATTTGCTCACTTTGGCTATTCCGAATTTTATGGCACACAAGCCCAGCGTCTGGTTTGCTATTTTTGTGATAGAGCTAGCGAACAGAGGGATCTCTGCCGATCAAGCTACATACAACCAACTCGTCCCACGCCTTCCGCAACATGCGGTGACACTGGTTGAAGATATACTGCTTCATCCACCGAAGGACAGTAAATACGAAGTGATGAAGCAATTGAGCCTAAAGGAGTCGCAACCCAGCGCTCGTGCTCGATTGGATCAACTGATTAATAGCACTAAGCTAGGCGATCGCAAACCTTCAGTCCTGCTCCGCGACATACAGCCGATAGCTTTAAAAGAACTGTGACTCTCACGCCTACCTGATCCTTTTCCTTTAATGCTCGTAGCGTACCCAGGTAGATCACTCAAAGAGCTGGTCATAACTGCAGACGTAGCATGTGAGAGAATCCCTCAGCACACCAAGGCATCCGGTAACATTTTCGCCACATTAGCTGATAGAGACTTGAGTACGAAAGCGTCCGCGCAAGCAGACCCCAGAGACGAAGAGATAGCCGCGCTTCGCCGTGAATTAGTAGCAATGCAGTTAGAAAGACAAGGCTTAATGAGACCGCACGCCGACCACGAAATAGCCGCCATTCGTCACGGCGCCTATCAGTCCCGACCTCCACCGTACAGATCCAGGTCACCGCGCAGACGCAGTCCATCACCCCCTCGCAGCCGAGCCCGAAATGCCAATTTAATGAATAATCTGTGTTGGTATCATCGCCAGTATAGTGACAATGCTCGACGTTGTCGTTCACCTTGCGACAAGCGTGGTGTAGTGGCACAGGGAAACTAGTTCGCCGGCACGTGAATGCGGCCCACGCGTCCGGCAGCGACAAAACAGGCCGTCTGTTTTACGTCACGGATAGGCGCTCCCGCGTCACTTTCCTTATCGACACAGGAGCCGAAGTGAGCGTTATCCCTGCCAGCGCACAAGACAAGCATTCGAAGCCCACGTACAATCTATGGGCAGCCAACGGTTCACCGATAGCTTCATACGGTCAGCGCATGATGAACCTAGATTTAAATCTCCGCAGAGACATTCACTGGGTTTTCACGATTTCGTCAGTACTTATCGCAATTATCGGCATCGATTTTCTTCGCCATTTCGGATCGGTTGTCGACGCGGGTCGCCACAGAATTTTAGATGACCATACAAAACTAGGTGTTGATGGCGTCATTTCAGATGCCCCGATAATCAGCCCTGTATTTCGGATCGCAGACGCACCGTCCGACTACTTGAGCCTCCTCTCCGAATACCCGCGACTGGTTCGACCGGCTGCAGAGCTTCCACCAGTCACGACAGAGGTCGCTCACCACATAGTCACGAGCGGTCAACCAGTTAGCGCACGACCAAAACGGCTTGCTCCAGACAAACTAAGTGCAGCACGAGCCGAATTCGACCACATGCTTCAGCTCGGTATCGTCAGACCGTCCAACAGCCCATGGGCGTCGCCTCTCCACATGGTCCCGAAGAAGGTACTGGGGGACTGGCATCCTTGCGGCGACTATCGAACCTTAAATACGGTTACCATGCCTGATCGCTATCAGATCCCACACATCGTGGATCTCACAGCCAGTCTGGCGGGTAAAAATATCTGCAGCAAAATCGACTTGGTACGCGCATGCAACCAAATTCCGGTAGCCGAAGCGGACATCGCTAAAACTGCCGTGACAACTCCATTTGGTTGGTTCGAGTTTCTGCGCATGCCATTCGGTCTAAAGAATGCTGCGCAAACTTTTCAGCGCTTCATCGACTAAGTTTATAGCGGCTTAGACTTCGCTTACGCTTATCTCGACGATATTTTAATCGCGAGCTCTTCACGAGAAGAGCACATGCGCCACGTACGAACACTTTTTAACCGTTTATCTCAACACGGGGTGACGATCAACGCAGAAAAGTGTTCGTTTGCTGTTTACTCAGTCAACTTCCTCGGCCATCGTATCTCCTCTGCAGGCGTCGTGCCACTGCAGGATAAAATTCAAGCCATCATCGACTACCCTGAGCCTCATTCTTTCAAACAGCTTAGGCGTTTTGATGGGCTTGTCAACTTTTACCGACGATTCATACCAAACTGCGCGTCGCTGATGCAATCCCTCACGGACCCTCTCCGAGGGAAACACAAGAAATTCGAATTTCCTGCCGCAGCACGCGCTGCTTTTAAGTCACTGAAAGAGGCTATCGCCAACATAGCTTCTGTAGCGCATCACGATCCGGCCGCTCCACTGTCCCTCAGTACTGACGCCTCGGACGTGGCAGTCGGCGCTGTTTTGCAGCAACGAGTAGCGTACCCGTGGCAGCCATTAGCGATTTTCTCCAAGCGCCTACAACATACCGAATCTCGTTACAGCACGTTCTCTAGAGAACTACTAGTCATATATCTTGTGATGAGTCACTTTCGACCCGTCTTAGAAGGCCACTGCTTTGCCGTCTTCACTGACCACAAACCCCTGACCGACGTGATCGGCTCGACTAACGACCGATACTCTGCTAGAGAGTCGCGCCACCTTGACTATATCGCTCAGTTTACGACCGATATACGTCATGTCTCAGGTGTGCACAACGCCTTCGCCGATGCACTTTCCCGCATCCCAGCTATCTCCGCTGCCGGCGGCACTGCTATCGACTTGGCAGCCATGGCCACAGCGTAATTCAACGACACTGATGATGATCTACTACGCAGGTCTCCCTCATTGGACATACGACCCGTTCCGCTGACATCATCAGATGGCACTATACTTTGCGATTTATCTCTGGGCACCCCGCGCCCAATCGCCCCACGTGAGTTTCGGCAGACCGTGTTCGACACGTTGCACGGCTTGCCTCATCCAGATGTTCGTGCATCGGTTACACTCGTAACCGCACGATTCGTTTGGCGCAACGTCAGTCGGGACGTCCGTACTTGGACAGCTGCTTGCCTTCCGTGTCAACGCGCGAAGGTGCATAAACACACGAAAAGCCCATTAGGTACGTTTCCTACGTCAGACGCACGTTTTGGAAGGTTTAAGCTCGATTTTTTAATTTTACATTGATGTTATTTAGCAAATATCCATCTTGGCAGACGTTCGGTAGATGACCCACATCTATCCTTTGATTCCATCGTATTCACCCCAACCATCCTACGGGACGTGTCAAGCACTTGCTTTGCTCCCGTGATAAATCATTGTTCATGTTCATTGACCTCGTAGGTCCTCTGCCGCCTTCGAATGGCGCTGTGTATCTATTGACCTGTGTCGATCGATTTACTAGATGGCCTGAGGCCGTCCCTATCCCAAATTGCTCTTCAGAAACAGTCGCGAAAGCTTTTTTAGAACGCTGGATTGCACAGTATGGCTGCCCTGCCATAGTGACCACTGATCGTGGGTCACACTTTTTCTCCACCTTCGTTCCGTTGCCTAAGGACTTAGGTTGCAGCCACGT
>OX104065.1:51282845-51357324 GCA_944474145.2 Dicrocoelium dendriticum
ATAGTTACGTTCGACCATCGGTGCCTTCGCAGTTTGGCTCACATCTGGTGGGAACACCGCGTGAGCAACGAGCGTGTTCGACGCCTTGTTTACGGCCCAGGAAAAGGATCTGAACCGCTCAGCACCGTTATTTCCCGCACCAGGCTCCGATGGCTCGGCCACGTGTTACGCATGCCAACCCACCGACTCCCTCGACGTGCGTTGTTTGCTCACCGGGATGTGGGTGGAAGAAGAGGAGAGGTGGCCAAGCGATGACTTGGTCCAGGGGAATGAAGTCCCTCACCTCGGAGCTAGCCTCGGTTGGAGCTTAACGGCTCCCTGGTTGGGGTCCAAAAGACGGTGAACACGTTTGGCTGGATACACTTGCTGACATGGCAAGGAGCCGACCTCAGTGGCGTTCATGTTGTGAGTTTCTTTGCCCCTCCCCATCCGTTTTAGCCTCCCCATCCATCTACGACCCCATTTCCTAGGGTAAAACATATTTTTTTCTTTTTGCCTAGCAGCTAGCTGGAAGCTTACCGGAACGATGCCTATCCGTTGCTGGTAGCTCAGCTGACATGCAACTGTTGTATCTACTTCTCCTTTGTGTATTGTATTGTATGTATGTATGTCCTCCCACCATCCTAACCTCCGGATGTTCCAGAACCTCAAAGGCTGCGTGTGACGGCCGTCAAGCAGATCCCCATCTGTCTCTGCAATCACATTCCCGAGCTGGATCTGCTCTCCACTGCCTTGTGGGTCAGACTATTGAGCCAAAGACTCCAGACGGAGTCCCTCAAGCAAACCTCCAAACCACCCAATGCCTTGTGGGTCAGGCTATTCAGCCAAAGGCTCCGGTCAGAGTCCCTCAAGAAACCTCCAAATCACCCACTGCCTTGTGGGTCAGTCTATTGAGCCAAAGACTCCGGGTGGAGTCCCCCAAGCAAACCTCCAAACCACCCACTGCCTTGTGGGTCAGGCTATTGAGCCAAAGGCTCCGGGTGGAGTCCCTCAAGCAAACCTCCGAAGCACAACGACCACCTCGCGTGCGATTGCCCACCAATGCAATCGTATGCCTGCGCGCAAAGCACTCAGCATCGGGTGCTGGAACGTGCGCACACTACTGGACCGGAACTCGAGCGAGCGCCCGGAGCGACGCACTGCACTGGTCGCAATGGAGCTGGCGCGCTACCACATCGATATTGCGGCGCTCAGTGAAACTCGGCTCGCTGAGCAAGGTAAGTTACATGAAGCAGGTGCTGGCTACACATTCTACTGGGTGGGGAACGCCGCCTCAGCACCACGTGAACATGGGGTCGGATTTGCAATATCCGATCGCCTGAATGGCCAGCTGGTGGGTGAACCAACGGGCATCAGCGCGCGACTGATGACTGTTCGCCTACGACTCGGAAGAGGTAAGTTTGCTACTTTCATAAGCACGTACGGTCCGACCATGTGTTATCCTGATGACACGCGTGATCAGTTCTACACTGAGTTATCCTCCGTGATACGGTCTGTGCCGAAGAGCGACCGACTATTTCTGCTGGGTGATTTCAACGCGCGCGTTGGGCGTGATGCATCAGCGTGGACAGATGTTATCGGTGCGCATGGCATTGGTTCAGCAAATGCGAACGGTGACAGGCTGCTCTCACTGTGTGCCACTCACGGCCTGACGATCACGAACACTCGGTTTGCACTGAGTGCGAGTAATATAGCAACTTGGACGCACCCACGGAGTGGTCACGCTCACCTGCTCGACTATGTCATCGTACGTCAGCGTGATATGCGTGAAGTGCGCATGACACGTGTACTGCGTGGAGCTGAGTGTGGCACTGATCACAAATTGGTTCGGACCAAACTGTACATATATTTTCGTAAATCGATGTATTGCACTCCCGCCGTGAATCGGCGTAAATTTAACATTCTCTCCCTCGGTACTGTGGCGAAACGTACTGAGCTGGAGAAGGCGATGGCTGCACGCCTGTGTGGTGATGTGGACTGTATAGCCACAGTGGGCGACCTGTGGCACCACATTCGCGACCAGGTGACAGCTGCTGCAGAGGAGACCATCGGGCGCGCAAACTGTAAGCGGCCTGATTGGTTTGATGACAACAATGTGACGATTGACGCATTGGTGTCAGAGAAGAATGCAGCATTTGCTGCACATGTTGCAGACCCCAGTGACTTGGGGAAGAGTAGTCAGTTTCGCAAACTTCGACGGCGACTGACCCGAGAGCTCCGTCGCATAAAAAATGCATGGTGGACGGAGAAGGCGAAGCAGATGGAATGCTACGCCGAAAGCCGTCAACACAAGGAATTCTTTGACTCCTTGAAGGCGGTGTATGGACCGAGATTGGAGCCGCTGAGGACACTGATCGATGGTAGTTCAGGCGCTACCTGCACCCAGACTGCAGACATAATGCAGGTCTGGCGGAAACACTTTGACTGTCTCTTGAACAACCGTTCAGAGATCCACTGGCCTACATTGAATGGCCTGAAGCAGCACGATGTGAAGGCGGATCTGGCGGATACGCCGAGACTGGATGAGACGCAGAGAGCACTTGCTCAGCTGCGAAACGGCAAATGTGCCAGAGGTGACGGGATCCCACCTGAAGTATTGAAACACGGTGGACCCGCGTTGTTGACTGCGCTGCACCACTTGGTGCAACGCGTGTGGATTGAGGAGGAGGTGCCTCCTGAGCTGAAGGATGCCCTTGTGCTACCACTGTACAAGGGCAAAGGTAGCAAGCAATGTTGCACGAATTATCGTGGCATCAACTTGCTGAGTTGTGTGGGCAAGGTGATTGCCCGAATCCTGTTCAATCGCCTCGTGAGTCAGATTGTGGAACCAAACGTGGCGGAAGAGCAATGTGGATTCCGTTCGGGTCGCAGCACTATAGATATGGTGTTTGCGGCTCGTCAGTTGCAAGAGAAGTGCAGAGAATGACACCAGCCTTTGTACTCGCTTTTTGTTGATTTCACCAAGGCATTTGATACGGTGAACCGCGAGGCACTGTGGCTGGTGTTGGGTAAGTTTGGTTGCCCGCGTAAGTTTGTAAGTTTAATTGAATGTCTGCACAGTGGTATGCGAGCGAGGGTGCAGCTGAGTGGAGAGACCTCGGATGACTTTGCAGTTGTCTCTGGTGTGAAGCAAGGCTGTGTGTTAGCTCCTGCCCTGTTTAATATCTATCTTCATGCAATGTTGTCTTGTGCTTTTGATGCGGCTTGTGCTTACGGTGTTCGTGTGGAGCACCGTATTGATGGTGGGTTGCTGAACATCCGTCGTTTCGGTGCGAGAACTCTAGTCTGTGAGACAACTATCCGTATGTTGCTGTTTGCTGACGACTGTGCGTTGTTTTCACACAACGCGGATGAGTTGCAGCACATGACTAGTGCTCTGGCTTTGACAGCGGCCAAATTCGGGCTCACCATCAACACAAGCAAAACTGTCTGTCTCTTTCAGCCTTCACCGGAGGTGCAATCTTCAATATTGCCGCAAATCAGCATTGGTGCTGAAGTATTAGAAACCACCTCCCGCTTTTGCTACCTTGGGAGTGTGATGTCGACTGATCAGCAGCTACACGTTGAGTTGCGTAATCGCGTGTCGAAGGCGGCAGCGGCATTCGGGAAGCTTGATTACCGAGTGTGGAACAACCATCAGCTTAGCATTGGCACGAAGCTGATGGTGTACAAATCCATGGTACTGTCCGTTCTTCTATACGGCAGTGAAACGTGGACGATGTACCGTCGGGATGTGCGATATCCCGAGCGGTTCCATCAGCAGTGTCTGCGACGAATTTTGCGGATCGGCTGGGGCGCCAGAGTTGCAGACACGGAAGTGTTGCGCCGAAGTGGGATGTATGCAGTGGATTACATACTTTTATTGAGACACCTGAGATGGCTCGGTCATGTGAGCCGTATGGATTCGACGCGGATACCGAAACAACTTTTATACGGTCAGCTGAGTATAGGGAAGCGGCACGTGGGGAAACCAAAGTTACGTTACCAGGACATGATTAAAGTGAGCCTCACACGTTCTCATCTTGATTGCAGATCATGGGAATCGAAGGCAGTTGATCGTGGTGCATGGCGCGATCTAATCACGAAGGCAGTTGCTGAGGTGCGGGAGAAAGCCCTCATGCATGCAGAGAAGAAGCGGCAAGTGCGGAAGCGGCAAACACCGATGAATTGTACTCCATCGACATCGAGCGCATTGTGCTGTAGAACATGCGGTCGCGAGTGCCTTAGTCAGGCAGGCCTAGTGAGCCATGAGAGAGGTCACTCGGGACCACTGCCGAAGCGACGACGGGTCCAGCAGTGAACGTAGGCAGCACCGGCGCAGCGTTTGTAGGCACGCTGAATTCCATTTACTAACCGCATGCTTGCATGCTAAGTCTCTTTATTTCAGGTGGTGGGTTTGCGATTCTCTCCTAATGCCTTTCTTTCTCATATAAATGTCTAGTGGGCCATGAGCTTGGTCCTTTGGGGCCACTACAGAAGCGACGACGGGTCCTGCAGAGAATTACGGCGAGCCGGCGCAGCGTTTGTAGGCACGCTGAATTCGATTTACTAACCGCGTGCTTGCATGCTGAGTCTCTTTATTTCAGGTGGTGGGTTTACAGTTTTTACTTTACTGCTTTTCTTTCTCATATAAATATCTCCCTGTACTCTATTCCATTAACTTGCACACATCGCTTCAGCCAATTGTATCCGATTTCCATAACATTTTTGTGTTCGTGACATACCGCGAACTATGCTTCCTGACCTCGTGCACTTAGCTAGGATGTGTTTGTAAACAACTTATTACGTATGCTATTTAATTAAGGTTGATGTCACCGTTTCCTTATGCATTAATCGAGTTTTTCTCTTTTTCTTTCTCTCTCTCTCAAGGGATTGGCTGTTGTTTGATATCCCCGGTGTGGCTGCGCTTGATGTGCATGTTGACAAGGTGCCTACCTGTCTATTACCCACTACCTCGTCCATACTGGCTCCAGGAGACAGTTGGTCGTTGCTGGAGGGGACAGGGTGCACGGTCCTTGTGGCCGTGTTAGGCTCGAAGAGTGGTTCCATGCACTCAGTGTGGAGCGGACTACGGTCCAGCCACCGCCTTGTGTGCGCTTGATTCCCCAAATACAGTGTACTTGTGTTTGCCTGTGAAGGAGTGTGGGCCGGCTCCGTTGATGAAACGTGGCTCCCATCCGCATGCCTCCCGGTCTTATTCCTTCGGGTTTACACTGGATATGGGGTGTGTGGTTGGAGCTGTGGTTGGTGCAGCGCAAGCCATCCATGGTCCCCCTGTAGGCGCAGGCGTCCTGTGGCTTGCCACAGTGACAGGCAAATCCGAAACCGGATGCCGCCAACCATGTATGTATTTCCTTCATGTATTGCGGCACAATAGCGGAGGTGTTTTTCCCATCTCTAGCTGATATGTATAATGATGATGATGATGGAGTACCAAATCGACTCTGATCATGCCATGGTACGCTGTCGTTTTCACATGAGCTTTATCGGGAGGTGCCTCGCTCGAGTGGTAAATGTTACCTCAGCCCTCGGTTAGGCAAGACTACCAGGATGCCTTGCGTACCGAAATTTCGTCCTTGTCCTAATGACACTGAGATTCAATGGAATAGGATTGCGGCCGCCATGAAACACGAAAGAGCTTCCGCTTGTGACAATATCAATCGTCACTGCGCCAGTCATTGGATATCGGAGAGGTGGGTGAATCTGCTAGAATCCAGAAGAAAACTCCCGGCTGACTCTGAGCACAATGTGACCAGGCCGACTATTAGGCGCGAACTAAAGCTTAGCTTGCGTGCTGACAAGTAAGCCTGGTGGACTAGTCGGGTTTAAGAAATGGAGGATGGAGCAGCAGATAATTAACGCGGGCTTTTCCAGCTGATCCGTACCACTGGTCCCAAAAAAACCAGGCGTGAGCGAGACAATCTGACAGCGCGGGTGCCCCAACTCACAATAAGGAGCGTCGTATGGCTCGTCGACCGGAGCACCTTCGATAGCAGTTCAGTCGTCCCTCTGCTTTTGTATCTCTTCCAACTCAGGTGTTGCAGGCTGAACCATGGCCAGTTAGTTTAGAGACCACTTCGGAGGCTGAGGTCCGAAACGCGATCGCAGCCCTTAATCGTTTACGTGCTCCTGACCCTGATTCCCTCGCGGCCGCACTATTTAATCATGTTGGTGAGGTCCTCTGCTATGCACCTACTTCCCTGTTCGAGCAGGTCTAGAAGGCAGAGGACATCCCAGCTAACGAGTGAATCAGTGATAGCGGTGATATACAAGAACGTCAGCCGCATCGACTGTGCTAACCACAATGGTATCAACCTAATAAAATTATTGGCCTCCATTCTCGTTCGTCGCCTCAATGCAGAGCGAGATTCACAGAATAGGGAAGAGCAGGTAGGCTTCCGTCTAGGATGGGGCTGTGTAGACAATATATTCACTGCTGCAGGTGTTAGAGCAGCGCCACACGTACCGCAGGCTGATAATAGCTGTGTTCCTGGACTTCAAGAGTGCGTACGCTTTAGTCGATCGATGCACTATGTTCGAAATCCTTGCGCGAAAAGGTATGCCCATAAAAATGAACATTTTACGTGCTATATACTCGAACACTACATGCCAAGTCAGGGTCTAGGCTGATATGTCTGATCAACAATCAGCAGCAGTACATCAGCCATTTGAACTGATGCTTCCCTGTCATACAACCATGAGGACCAATGAAATAAAGAATAAGAGGGAGAGAAGGGGGACTTACCTGAAAACCTTAATGCCCTAAGCAAACATTCAGGGTCAAAGCGCCTACACCTTGTGTAGACAACATACCGTCACAAACAGCTGGCTATCGTGCAAAGATAAGGCGGCATCAGCGAGACACCTTCCTCGCGGCTTTCACTGCCCCGCGTCATAATCAGCCATTACCCCGCAGATAACTCAGCACCAAACACACTGTAAACAGGCAATCCGATTAAGAAACGGCAGCAGACGCGCCACTGGTGTCGGTTGCGAGCCATGTCCTGTAAAGTCTCGAGCCAAACACAAGGCGAATCATGTGGACTCCAGCCCGGAAGGAGAGGCGGATCAACAGCACCCAGTATGGTCGTCAGTAACTTCATTTCCCGCTGTCAAGTCAACTTCTGTCCACCTCGAGTCTTGCGCCATCCCACACCTGGCAGACTAAACAAGGCCCTCCTAGGTAAGCGGTGACCAGGCATACGTAGCACGTGCCCGAGCCAACGCAACTTATTCAGTGCTATCTATTGTTCTAGAGAGCTAGCATGATTATCACTACCTAGTACTCGCCTAAGCACATCATCGTTGCGGACACGTTGGTGCCATCCGACACCAGCTATGCTTCGCAGACAACGATGATCAAAGACTTGAAGGCGCCTCAGATCTTCAGACCGAAGGGGCCAAGTTTCACTACCATAGAGCAGAACGGCCCTCACTGTGGCCTCGTATACACGGCCTTTCAGACGGAGGGAAACTCCCTTCTGTCGCCAAAGATGACGCAGGTTCAAGAAGGCAGCTCTGGCCTTTGCAATGCGTGAGCTCACGTCAGTTTCTATGCGCCCATCATTGCTGATGCAGCTGCCAAGATAAGTGAATTGATCAACCACCTCGAGTTCCTCGTTAGCAAGCGTCAAGGGGTCATCAAGTGGCTGGTGGTCCTGCAGCAACACTTTGCACTTTGAACGTGCGAAGTGCATACCAAATAATGGAACCACTCTGGACAGGCTATTCAGGGTTGATTGTGCCGCCGCAACATCGTCGAAAAGCAAGACGATATCGTCCGCATAATCAAGGTCAACTAACCTTTCACCAGGTAGCACTTCAACGCCTACATCGTGAGATTTCGCAAGGGAACACTCCATGATAGAATCCACGACGAAATTGAACAAAAACGGAGAAATCCGACAACCCTGACGAACGCCACTTGTATTCGAAAAGCTATCCGATAGGACATCATAGACCCTGACGCGGCCTCTAGTGTTCGAGTATAGAGCACGAAGGATGTTCACATATTTCCTGGGAACACCTTTCCGCGCAAGTATTTCGAACAGA
The DNA here is from genome assembly GCA_944474145.2 of Dicrocoelium dendriticum. Lineage (NCBI taxonomy): Eukaryota > Metazoa > Platyhelminthes > Trematoda > Plagiorchiida > Dicrocoeliidae > Dicrocoelium > Dicrocoelium dendriticum. The sequence continues at coordinate 51,290,898 of OX104065.1, forward strand.
ACCGATCGATTGACTGAATCGAACGCACACTTAAAATCGAGGAACACAGCTATTGTCGGTCTGCGATATGCTTGGCACTGCTCTAGCAACTGCTGCAGAATGAATATTTGGTCTATACTGCCACGGCCTGGGCGGAAACCGCAGTGAGGCGACGAACGATAATCGAGGCCAGTAATTTTGTCACAACTGGCGTTGGGCTAATACCCTTGTGGTTATAACAGTCTGTGAGACTGCCCTTCTTGTATATCGCTACCATAATCGATTCGCTCCAATCAGCCGGCACACTCTCTTCGTTCCAGATACGTTCGAATAGGGAGGTCAGTGCGTTGCAGAGGACCTCACCTCCATCCTTAAATAGTGCAGGTGGGAGGGAATCCGGGCCACCGGCACAAAAACGATTGAGGGCTGTGATCGCGTTTCGGACCTCGGCCTCCGACGGAGGCTCTAAACTAACCGTCCATGGCTCGTCCTGCATCAAATGAGTAAGAAGAGATCCGGGAACAGATGGCCAAATGAAATGATCTTGTAAGTGTCCCGCCCAACGAGCCATAAGGCTCGTTATCAGCGCACCCGCGCTGTCTCTGATTGTCTGACTGACGCCTGGTTTCCTGGGACCAGTGGTGAGTATCAGATGGAAGAGCTTATAGTTATTGCCTACTGCGCATGCCTCCTCTATTTCTTGAGCCCGACTAGTCCACCAGGCTTCCATATCAGCACGTAAGCTCCGCTTTAGCTCGCCCCTAACAGCCCATCTGCTCACATTGTGTTCAGATGCAGCCGGGAGGTTTATTCTAGATTCCAACAGGTCCACGGACCTCTCGGATATCAAGTGACTGGTGCGATGACGACTGATAGTGCCACAAACAGATGCTCCTGCGTCGTGCATAGCGGCCGAGATGTTACTCCACTGAAGTTCATTGTCATTAGGACAAGAGAGCAAACCTTCGGTACGCATTGCTTCTTGATAGGCTTGCCTGACCGAGGGCTGAGACAATTTCTCAGTTGCCAATCGGAGAGGATGCTTGGTGCGCCTCCCGGTTCATGGAGAAACGACAGCGTACCACGGCATGATCAGAGTCGACGCAGATATTCCAGTACGAGCGGCAATCCAGGATGGAACCGCGTCACCTGTAACTTATGGCTATGTGGTCAATTTGGGTCCATCGCTGGCCAGCTACAGGAGGACGCCAAGTGGCACTTCGGCGCTCACTGTGTCTAAAAGCAGTGCTAGTAAGAAACACTTTGTGCTCCGCACACAGTTGCAGCAGACGCTCACCGGTGTCAGTCCGCTCGGAGTTAATCCTATAATTACCACTAAACTGAGCTTCTGAAGAGCTCAGAGGCCCTACTTGTGCGTTCATATCCTCTCCAAGTACTATAATATCTGCACTAGTAGCACTGCGTAGTAGCGCGTTCAGTTCGTGATAGAATGTGTCCTTGACAGCATTTGAACTGCAGTCGGTGGGTGCACAAGCGGAAATTACAAAACAGCGTTGTGTACTACTTCGTGAAGCAACCTTAGCTGATGTCGTCAAAAGGGTTGCACATAAACGGCTGTTCACCGGAATCCAATCAATCAACGATGGTTCAGCCTTGGAACTTAGAATGATACCTACACCAGCTTGACCCGTGAGTGCTGCATCGGTGTCTCCGGATGCGTGCAACCAATAACGGAAGGATAAGCCGGGTGCAGTTTATACAACAACCCAATCAGGGTCATTGATCTTACTTTCGGACACACAACACACATCAATACAAGTGTGTCCAAGGCGCGTGCGATTGCAGTCTGCTGATATATGTGTGGTAGAGTGCGAAGGTTGAACGTCGCCATGAAAACGGGACAGCGTGGCCTTAGAGGTCACTGTTGCCGATAGGCGTCCGGTGCGTGTCGGCAGAAGGTGGCTGCAGATGGTCCTACTCCAGTGGCACTTCGGTTACTGTCGGCTAAGCTGGGAATTATAGTAGGAAGGTTAGTAATGGGGGTCGGGATGGGAGTAAGAGAAACAGGTGGAAAAGAAAGATGGGAGGTACCAGCAGTAGCATGTTTTCGCTTTTCGGCCCTGCTGTATGCGGTAGATAAGGCAATCCTTGATAACCTGCGCGACGGCCGATGCAGGATGAAGATCATGTTTGAATGATTGCATGTGGACTGGGATACTGCCAGGGCGCCCAGACCTAGAAAGGAGGATGATTAGGGTCCTCATCCAAAGCCTTTGGCTCAAAAGCCTGTCCGCAAGGCAGCGGGGAGGTGGCAATGATTTAGTTTTACAGAAATGGACGCCAACCCATATCTAACCCCCAACCGGGAGGACCAGGAGACTGAGTTTGTCTGACCTCTCACCATTGACCAATCTAGTAGGAGTGTCTCAAGGTGCCCGCAGGCACCACCCAGTATAGCTCAATGAGGTACGCAAACCGTCGCACCACGTTAAGGTCCAGGCTCGTTCCGACAACAAGTGGCGTTAGTCAGGGTTGTCCGATTTTCCCATTTTTGTCCAATTTCGTCGCGGACTCCATCGTGGAGCGTTCGCTTACGGAATCTCACGATGTAGGCGTCGAGGTCCTGCTTGGTGTAAGGCTACTTGATCTTGATTATGCGGACGATATCGTCATGCTGTTTAAGGAGGTTGCAGCGGTACAATCAACCGTGAATAACCTCTCTAGATGGGTCCCATTACTCGGTATGCGCTTCGCACTTTCAAAGTGTGAAATGTTACTGAAGGATCATCAGCCACTTGATGACTCATTGACCCTTGATGGCGAGGAACTCGAGGTAGTTGATCACTCCACCTACCTTGTAACGATAGTGTGAGTAAGCGAGTACAAGGCAGTGATAAGCAAGCTATTTCCTTGCAACAACAGATAGCACTGAATAAGTTGCATTAGCTTGGGCACGTACTACGTATGGCTAGTCATCACTTACAGAGGATGGTCTTGTATTGTTTGCCAGATGCAAGGTGGCGCAAGTGCCGAGGTGGGCAAAAGTTTGACTTGGCAGCGGGAAATGATGTTACTGCCGACCAAACTCGGTGTCGTCGGTCCTTTCAGGCTGGAGTCCACGTGACCTGCCATGTGCTTGGCTTGACACGTTACATGACATTGCTCGCAGTTGACAGCAGTGGCGCGTATGTCTTCCCTTGGTCGGATTGCCCGTTTAAAGCGCGTTTGGTGCTGAGTTTTCTGCGGGGCAGTGAAACGCGCAAAGTAGCTGTCTCGCCGATATCGCCTTATCTTTGCATGATAGCCAGCTGTTTGTGATGATATGTTGTTGACAAGGTGTAGGTGACTAGACCCTGGATGTTGGCTTAGAGTATTAAGCTTTACCGGTAAGTGTCCCTTCTCTTACTCTTATTGTTCTTATTTGTTTAGGCCATCGTGGTTATACGGCAGCGAAGCATCAGTTCAAGTGGCTGATGTACTGCTGTTGATAAACTCCTCGAACACCGTCACCTTTACAAGAGGCTCAGAACCATGGAGTTAATAGACATACGGACTAAATGTAAGTCAGTTGATCGAGCTGCCTTTATGTGTTCGACAGAATGAGGGTTTGCGGTAAGCTTTATGCGTCCTTCGCTGTCGATAGCGGTGTGTGACAAGGTTGATCAATGTCGCCGGTCCTCTTCAATGTTGCAGTCGAATACGTTCTGTCGAGAGCTCTATAAGACTTCTATGATTTTGGCTTACATCATCTATCGGGTGAGTGCGACGGATTTAGATTGGACTGATGATAAATCCTTAATTGGTGACGATCAGCAGAGTATGGGACCCGTTCTAAACCTTTGGACGATCGAGAACTCTAAGTATGACATGTTACATCCCCTCGAAGTGCTGCTCCTGTATTGGCCCACACCCGCTTCAGTTCTCAGCTTGGAAGGTGCACAGCTGGAAAAGGTAGTCTAGCCTACCGAGAGCTATTTTTGTTGAGAGAAGTTTCCGCAAAATTCAGCTGGACAATAATGATCCTGGTGACAAACTGCGGTAGATCCACTTGCCACGACCCACATCGTAGGATCAACAGTAAATAAGGACTAAAAAATGAGGATGAATGCAAATGGAATACTAAGTAAATTGAATGTAAGAGGGAATCGTGTTAAAATAAGCGGGATGGAATGGTGACAATTATATGCTAGAAACTGAGTGCAAAAAGCCACCGACCACTGGTGTGGACCATCGCGGCATTTCAATCCACGAAGACGGCATGCAGCAGTTTGATGAAGTTTCTCGATCCGTTTCCATATGCCTTTATGTCACCGACTGGCCACGTAACGGTTTTGTCCAACTTGGTCCAGCCACTGCGTATAATGCACGCGGTGGAAACCAGTCAACAGGTATACGGAGGATATGACCTAGCCAACGTAAGCGCTTAGGATTCAACACTCGAGTGACGCACCAGAAGACTTCTGCCAAAATCCAACTGGCGGACCTCAGTATAGTTCACCCGGTGTTCCCACCAATGTAAGTTATGATCAACAAGCACCGGTGATCAAACACGTTGAGTATGTTAGTGTTTTTACTGGGAACTGGCCAGGTCTCTGATCTGTACAGTAACACCTATCTTATCGGAGGGTTAGAGACCCTACCTTTCACTGACGGGCTGATATCTCAGTCTCCACAGATGGTTCAGCCTCTAGAAAGCCGCACCGGAATTGCTGATACGCGAGGTAATTTCCTCAGTGATGTGATCACCAGAGCTCACAACTTCCAAGGCAAGTGAACCGATTCACCACTTCCAGTGAGTGTTCGGTGATAGCTAGAACCGGTGGTGTATCCGTCCAGTCCAGCAACAATACCTTTGAAGGTACAAAGCACGTGCCGAAGGGTGCAGCACTATGCACCAATTTATCCAGTAGTGCTTACATAGATAATGCGTCCGACCCAAGGTTTGTAGATCAGTCACTTGACAGAACATCCAACCCGGAAGAACCTGAAAGAACCCAGTCATTTATGGGCACTTCGAACGACAAGTTAAGGAATAATAAAAGAACGTCAGCTGTACGCCGTAACAGCGCTTCGCTGCCGCGCCACCACCACCAGTCGCGCGTGGGCTGAGTATACCGCGGGGACGCCCGCCCCTACGCGGATACGAACCGGTGACCTTATGATTGCAAGCCAGGCATGCAGACCACTCGGCCACCGGCCGACGCAAAGTTAAAGAGAAAAGAAGGTATAGAGAAATCACGGTGAACCCCGCTTATCGGAGGAACTCAGGAGACAGCTTCGCGCAAACTCTTACGCAGCCTCAGAAGTCACGGTAGAGAATTCAGAATCGAAAAGAGTCTAGCTAGCACGACTTTCACTAATAGGCAGTACTACAAGCTGGCTCGAACAACAGAATCGACGGAACTTTTCAGGTCAATGATTCTGCTCTCATGAGGACATATGAGTACTCGAAGAATGATATCCATGAGAATTCTGGAAGCAATGAATAGGTTAATCTTTCAATGATTTTCGTAAAGTCCGCTCATGCTTTTTGATGATGAGCACGACGTTTGCTCATTGACAGTTTAGCGGATAGACTTATTGAGCGATCACGGCCACAAGCTGATGCCAGCAAGATCAATGCCGTCGCGTCCCAGGGCACTTCTATCACTGGCTTACAGTCGACTATGGAAGCACTGCAAACACAAGTTGCGACACTTAGTCGCCAGGTTCAACAGCTTACTATGAACCGTCGTCGTCATAGCCAATCAAAATCGTCCTTCAAACATTCTAGGTCTAGCAACAGGCAAACTTGCTGTTGGTACCATCAGCGCTTTGGTACCGCAGCTCGTAAATTTATCAAGCATTGCAACTTTGCGGAGAAGCAGGGAAACTTCTCGGCCGGTCCGTAACGGCGACGGACGCGACCGGTCAACACCAAAGTCGCCTCATCTGCATTAGGGATTTAATTTCCCGCACCGAGTTCCTAGTCGACACTGGAGCCGAAGTTAGCGTTGTACCCCGTAGCTCAGATGAGGTCGTTTTATGCTCGCCGACCGAACTGCGTGCCGCCAATGGCACACCAATCAGCATTCTTCGACAAGTCTGACTCTTCGGTGCAACAAGCACCTTCACAGCTAGCATCGCAACCTCAGACCAGTCAGTTCGCTCCAGCGGAACCTACAACCTCAACCGACAGCACTCCTATTCGCCCTGCTATCAATCGACGCGGTAGGAAGCTTAAACTTCCAGTTCGTTTTTCGGACTTTGCTAGCACTTACTAGTTTACATAGAAGATGCCTCTGAAATTTTCTGCTCTTAGCAAGCGTTTTCCAAAATTCACACAAGATCAAAACGTTTTGAAACTAGCAAAAAGAGAGCAAAACCTTTTGAAAACCCAAAAACAGTTTTGCGCGTTTTCGCTTTGCATTCTTGTGTATTGCTATGCATTTACGCTGCTTTCTCATTTGCTTTCCATATATATCGTCGGTTGGTTGCACCTCGGTTTCACTTTTCGCTGGATCCCCGCACGTCAACTGGAAGTGGAACGAAGTCCCTGCTCAACCACCTACGTGAACTTTAGTAACTGTCCCCCCCACAAAGTTTTTTTTACCGTTTCGACACCGTAGGGAGGGCACGGGTGGCAGCCCGCTAGGGTCCGATTTCATGGTTCACCCCCAGCAGCTGCATCGGGTTTCACAACCTGTTCTCGCAGAAGGCTGGCCCGCGACGGACAGTCCTCACGTAGATCGAAGGATTGCTTACACAGTCCCTTCTGGGGAAGGGCTATGTAGCAGTCTGGAGATTCCCCGATTTGCCTGTGTAAAATTCTAACGAAAATTATTTCATTGTACACCTAGGCAACCGGTGTGGTTTGTTGAGCTGATTGCTGAGTTCGTATGCTTGAGTTGGTCATCGCCATCTTTACTTGGCGCTCGTTACGGTTGCAACTCGCGACTGCCCTGTGTGCTGTTGATCCCCCGTTCCCCTAGCTACAGTGTCAACGGTGTCGTTCTTTTATAGCTATGTAACAGAAGCTTTTTCTGTACTAATAAAAGTTGCCCTGCAACTTGATCTGCCTTTTCGAATCGCTCTCCGGGCTCCCGGTACAGGCTACTCGCTAAAACAGTCTGAAATCACTTTTTCAGTGTTTAAAATCGTGCCGAAAAGAACATCAAATCCGATCAACAGAATCACCTCCATCTTTCAGCAAATATGTAGGAAGGCCGTCAGGTTAATAAGCCTTGTTTAGTTTCAACACGGCGAGCTCAGTACGGATCTCTTCCAAAATGAGAGGTGACACCAACTACCATGTCAGCGCAAGTGATTCAGCCAGCGGCAGTGTCGCGGCAGGCTTGATGGACTGCCCTTCAATATGCTCCACCCAAAGTGTAGTCGAAGAGGGTGAGAATGGATCACATGTAAGTCTTCCTCAGCTGTTCCACTAAGTGAGGGATTTCGCGGACCTGTGTTCTGGATGAGCTGGAAGAACACCTGGCTGCAGGAATATGCGGGTTTGTATAGATTTGATGAAGCGCTGCCCGGCTTGAGGCAGGTGGTAGCAAACAACTGAGTTTTGGGTGGTGCTCTCACACCGTCAGGGACAATGTGTGACGTTCGTGCTCTGCACCAATCGGGCTTACAACCCGTAAACCCGGTGTATCCCATGGCTGAATTGCAAAAGATGGCCATCAACGGCCCTTTCTAATCTATGAAGAGGATCGTGAGACTGAGTTATTCTGACCCATAACCATTAACCTATTTAGTAGAAGTGACCCTGAAGGCGCTTTTCAAGTGCCACCAAGTGTAGCTCAATGTGTTACGCATGTACGCAAACCATGGTACCACGTTAAGGTGCAGTCTCATCGCGATGGTCGATAAAGCCCGGTCCGAGGTAATTGTGGCGTAGTGAAGATATATGCACCTCGACAAAGACCCTCGTTTACAGGGCCTCCGTGTATGGAAGCGAGACATAGTTAATCCGCGAGGGACGACATGCGCCATCTTTCCGTCTTCGCCACAGTCTGTTTACGAAGTTGAAGTTCAAGTGGGACTGGAATGATAGAATGAATCCCGTAAGTGTTCCTTCTTGAGCGGGTCGTCTATCCAGGAGTTGATAAAGGTGCTCCGACTTCTTGATGGGTCTAAAATGAAAACACCCGAAAAAACACCCTGATCCACCAATTAATTGCCCACGTTCCTTACATTAGCTGCCCCTGCTATGTCAGTTACGTGAAGTAAGTAAGAGAGGAAGAAAAAATCGAAGGTAAAGAGTAAGGGAAATCAGTTGAAAGAAGAAAATAATACCAATGGTGAGGAAAAGTACAGAAAATAGAATCGAAGTATGAAGATGGGAATTAGTCAGGAAAAAGGAAAGGTTTCGTGTTGACACCCAAGAGCATCTAGTCGACGCTCTAACCCCGTAACCGTAGCTTCTTTGACAACATTTTCTGGAAGCAAGTCCCAGTGCTCGATGACTCGACGCGATAACCGTGTCTCCGCTCTAACTCGATCGGACCGCGGTTTGTCCAGCTTCATACAATGTCCGCAAATACCAGATAATCTAGCAGGACTAAATAGCCAAGACAAATCAGGGCCAACCTTCCCAGTCAAAATATGGTAGGTTAGGATTAGGTCCCCTCTAATCCTTTGATAGTGCATTGAATGCATCCCCAAACTAAGTAGGTGCTCGGGGTACGTTTGCCCTCGTAATCCCTTGACCAACCTAGTACCGACACGCAACACCCTTTCTAGTGCCATTTTGTTCCGGACAAGGCATGGTGGACAGGCCTGGACGCAGTATTCTAGGTGGGGTCGCACAAACGGTGAGAAGAGCTTCACAAACACATCAGCGGTTAGGGTCCCAAAAGAACGACGGATAAACCACAACATCCGGAACCCTTTACTAGCCGCCTTCTTCCAGTTGTCTCCAGTGTAGTGTAGAACAGTGGACCACACCTAGATCAGCCTGATGAGTCACGTGAGGAAGTTCGCTCCCATCCAGCACATAACTTGTGGAGGAAGCAGACGCTCCGATACCCAGCACTGAACACTTTGCCCGGTTTATGGGCAGCAACCACAAGACAGACCATTCCCAGAGTCTATCCAGAGCCCGTTGAAGAGCCACAGGACCTCCAGGGATATCAACAATATTCCAGAGCTTTAGGTCATCAGCAAATAAGAGCGATGGTACCTCAAGCTCCTCCGGAAAGTCATTCACGTAGACTGAGAAAAGCAGCGGACCTAGGACAAAGCCTTGCGGAACGCCGCTAAGTACAGCTTGCCGAAACGAAAGACTGCTTCCCACACGAATATACTGTTCCCGTCCATCCAGAAAAGCTGACACCCACTGGAGACCGCGACCAGCTATTCCGTACGACCTCAAGTTCAGTGAGAGTCTCGAATGGGGGACAGTGTCAAAGGCCTTAGCGAAGTCAATGAACACCACATCCGACGCATGTCTACTGTCTACGGCGGCTTCAGCCCAGCTCTCACGAGCTACCAGCAAGTTCGTCTGACACGAAAATCCTTTGCGAAAACCATGTTGCTCGACCCTAAGCAGGTTAAATCTATTTAAATGGTTCTCAACTGTATCTCGTACTAATTTTTCAAGTAACTTAACGACCACGCTAGTCAAGCTGACAGGCCTGTAAGTAGCCGGTAGGTCTTTGTCACCGCACTTGAAAATCGGGCAGACAACAGCCTCCTTCCATTCGGTAGGCAACATACAGCCGTTGAGGGACTTCAGAAACACACAAGTCAGGGGTCCACTGCCAATCTGTGCAACAATTTTGGATGAACAGAATCTGGCCCGGAAGCCTTAGTTGGGTTCACTTCTCTTAACAACCGGAGAACTTGGGACTGTTACAGGAATTTCATCCGGACAACAGTCCCCAGAGACCCTTGAAGCTAACTCTGCATGGCGTATTTGTTTCGTGGACAAAGACGCTTGAGTACTGCTTACCAAGCACACATGCCTTGTCATAGTCGCTACAGGCATGGGTCCCATCTCCTCGAAGCAATGGTGGAATGGGCGAGTTTGCACCACAGCGTCGTTTAACGTAAGCGAAGAATTTCTTGGGATCCTTCGAGGCAGTATTAGCTAAACCTTTTCATACTGAAGCCGGGACAACCTAAGATGTAGCTTGCACTCATTTCGAACCAACCGATACTTGTCAAACGTGCTGTTCGGTATGCTCGCCAGCATCTAGAGCGCTTCTTTGGCAGGCCCTTCCCCGCGGAATCTATCCACGGAGGTTGCGCTCTCGATTCCCTTCTTTCTACCAGTGGGATGTGAGGTGCAGAGATGTCGACGAGGTGAGCCTTAAGTTTTTCCCAGGCTATGTGAACAGTGTCGGTCTCAGATATCACACAAGGCGATGACCTAGCTTTATCTCGCATCGCTTGGAAGTCCGCGGCCCAAATGTTCGGATACCAACTGGTAGTAGCTTGGCAAGGCCTGATAAGGGTACACTGGAAAGACAAACAAATGTGATCGCTGGCGCCAAGTGGCGAGTCGTAAGCAGTGTCATTTACAAAGTCAAGTGACTTAGCAAAAACAAGATCTAAAATGTACGGCTGCTGATTGCTCATGTACCTAGTGGGGAGGTCCACGAACTGGTGTACTGGTACCTGCAGCGTTAAGTACAGCAGTTCTGTACCGAACGATCCCAGCGCCGAACTGCAAGATAGACCATCTCAGCAAAAAGACGCTCTACTGATGGCAAAACCTAGATGTTGCGTCCTTGGGAGTGCCAGTATTCACTCTAAGAAGTTGGTTCCGCTGCACCAATTGGGAGAGCTCGGTCATGTTCTACGCATGGCACTTGAACGTTCGCCACGCCGCAGCTACTTGTTCAAGCAGGACCGCGTGGTTGTCAACCTCCCACTCAGCGGCAAAACATAAAATCGCTGACATCAGCAGCACACCGTACCGACGCTCCACTGCCACGCAACTAATAGCGGCCGCGCGTGGACTAAGGATCGCCCAGCCCTCTAAGCAGACTTGAACGAGTGACCTCCGGATTAGGAGGTAGGCGTATGACTCATTGGGCCACCGACCGTCACGTCCAAACGCAGCTAGACCCGTACATTTTTATGGCTGGTGACCAAAGGATGAGGAGTGCCTGGCTTGACACGCTAGAAAGTATGGCTCGCAACCGGGACCAGTAGGAGAACTCCATGCATCGTGGAGCTCAATGATCATGGCGATGGCCGCACCCATGTGCCGAGTTCCACTCCCAATTCAGGGTACATCTACCTAATGAGTCCAAAAAGGACGAAACCATGGGTAGTGCGATGCAGGAATGGGAAAGCAACACCGAAACCACCCACTTCAGTTGGATACGGTCTCAGTGATCGGAATGGCACTGTCTGACTTCAAAGTCAACCCTAGCCACACCGATTTCGGCGACGTGCATTGTTTGTACCCCCGGGGTCTGGATGGAAAAAGAGGATGGGAGACCAAGCGTTGACTTGGTCAATAGGATTGAAGTTCCATTACTTCGAACTTGGCATCGGTTGGTGGTCTACGACTGCTGGGCTGAGGCCCGAACGATGATGAACATGTTGGCGAGGAGCCGACCACAATTGTGTTTGTGTTCAAGTTCAAGTTGGACAGGAACGGTAGGAGAATTCCCATGTGTTCCTTCTCCAATGCGTCGTTGAACCAGGATGGAGTTCGCGGGAGCGATTTGAAGCCGAGAGGAGCCAAATCAATACACACGAATCACATAACGGTCAACCAATCAATGCCCACGCGGCCTGCACTAGCAGTCCCCACTGTGCCGGCCACGTGAATAGAATAAAGGTTAAGGGAATCAACAAAAACAAAATAATGGTAATTGTAGTACGGGAGGGAATGTGGTTAAGACAATAATAGTAATAGATGTGAGAAGCCAAGGAAATAGATGTAGAAGTTAAGAACCAAACGGAAAGGTCTGAAACTGTAACCCAAGGGCGTCGAGTCGATGTTCAAACTCCTTCACCGTTGATGCTAATACTAATTCGCCGGGTAGTGCGTTCCACGAGTCAATGACCCTGCGTGACAAACGAACGTCAGCTCTAACGTGATCAGACCTAGGCTTATGCAACTTCAGAGGGTGACCACCAAGAGATGGCATCTGAGCCGGCTGGAACAGTCCAGTTAGATCAGGCCCAATCTTGTTGGTCAATAAACGGCACGTAAGAATCATCATCATCATCAACAGCAGTACATCAGCCATTTGAACTGATGCTTCGCTACCATACAACCATGAGGACCTATGAAATAAAGAATAAGAAGAGGGAGAGAAGGGGGACTTACCTGAAAACCTTAATGCCCTAAGCAAACATTCAGGGTCAAGGCGCCTACACCTTGTGTTAACAACATACCGTCACAAACAGCTGGCTATCGTGCAAAGATAAGGCGGCATCGGCGAGACAGCTTCCTTGCGGCTTTCACTGCCACGCGTCATAATCAGCCATTACCCCGCAGATAACTCAGCACCAAACACACTTTAAACAGACAATCCGATTAGGAGACGGCAGCAGACGCGCCACAGGTGTCGGTTGCGAGCCATGTCCTGTAAAGTCTCGAGCCAAGCACAAGGTGAGTCACGTGGACTCCAACCCGGAAGGCGAGACGGACTAACGGCACCCAGTTTGGTCGTCAGCGACTTCATTTCCCGCTGCCAAGTCAACTTCTGTCCACCTCGAGCCTTGCGCCATCCCACACCTGGCAGACTAAACAAGGCCCTCCTAGGTAAGCGGTGACCAGGCATGCGTAGCACGTGCCCGAGCCAACGTAACTTATTCAGTGCTATCTGTTGTTCTAGGGAGCTAGCATGATCATCACCACCTAGTACTCGCCTACGCACATCATCGTTGCGGACACGCTGGTGCCATCCGACACCAGCAATGCTTCGCAAACAACGATGATCAAAGACTTGAAGGCGCCTTAGATCTTCAGACCGAAGGGGCCAAGTTTCACTACCATAGAGCAGAACGGCCCTCACTGTGGCCTTGTATACACGGCCTTTCAGACGGAGGGAAACTCCCTTCTGTCGCCAAAGATGACGCAGGTTCAAAAAGGCAGCTCTGGCCTTTGCAATGCGTGAGCTAACGTCAGTTTCTATGCGCCCATCATTGCTGATGCAGCTGCCAAGATAAGTGAATTGATCAACCACCTCGAGTTCCTCGTTAGCAAGCGTCAAGGGGTCATCGAGTGGCTGGTGGTCCTGCAGCAACACTTTGAAGGTGCGAAGTGCATACCAAATAATGGGACCACTCTGGATAGGCTATTCAGGGTTGATTGTGCCGCCTTAACATTGTCGAAAAGCAAGACGATATCGTCCGCATAATCTAGATCAACTAACCGTTCACCAGGCAGCACTTCAACACCTACATCGTGAGATTCCGCAAGGGAACACTCCATGATAGAATCCACGACGAAATTGAACAAAAATGGGGAAATCGGACAACTCTGACGAACGCCACTTGTATTCGAAAAGCTATCCGATAGGACATCATAGACCCTGACGCGGCCTCTAGTGTTCGAGTATAGAGCACGAAGGATGTTCACATATTTCGTGGGAACACATTTCCGCGCAAGTATTTCGAACAGAATCGATCGATCGACCGAATCGAACGCACTCTTGAAATCGAGGAACACAGCTATTGTCGGTCTGCGGTATGCGTGGCGCTGCTCTAGCACCTGCCGCAAAGTAAATATATGGTCTATACAGCCACGTCCTGGGCGAAAACCGGCCTGCTCTTCTCTAATCCGAGATTCCCGTTCTGCAGTGAGGCGACGAACGATAATCGAGGCCAGTAATTTTGTCACAACTGGCGTTAGGCTAATACCCCTGTGGTTCGCACAGTCTGTGCGACTGCCCTTCTTGTATATTGCCACTATAATCGATTCGCTCCAATTAGCCGGCACACTCTCTTTGTTCCAGATACGTTCGAATAGGGAGGTCAGTGCGTTGAAGAGGACCTCACCACCATCCTTAAATAGTGCAGGTGGTAGGGAATCCGGGCCAGCGGCACGAAAACGATTAAGGGCTGTGATCGCGTTTCGGACTTCGGCCTCCGACGGAGGCTCTAAACTAACCGTCCATGGCTCGTCCTGCATTACCTGAGTAGGAAGAGGTCCGGGAGCAGGGGCCAGCTGAACTGATGTTCAAAGTGCTCAGCCCAACGAGCCATACGGCGCTCCTTATTGTGTATCAGCGCACCCGCGTTGTCCCTGATTGTCTCACTGACGCCTGGTTTCCTGGGACCAGTGGTGCGTATTAGCTGGAAGAGCTTCCGGTAATTGCCTACTGCTCCTGCCTCCTCCATTTCTTGAGCCCGACTGGCCCACCAGGCTTCCTTGTCAGCACGTAGGCTCCGCTTTAGTTCACGCCTAATAGCCCGTCTGGTCACATTGTGTTCAGAACCAGCCGGGAGTTGTCTTCTAGCTTTCAGCAGGTTCACAGACCTCTCGGATATCCAGTGACTGGTGCGATGACGACTGATAGTGCCACAAGCAGATGCTCCTGCGTCGTGCATAGTGGCCGAGATCTTATTCCACTGAAGTTCAGTATCATTAGGACAAGACAGCGAGAGTTCGCTATGCAGTGCTTCTTGATAGGCTTGCCTGACAGAGGGCTGGGACAATTTCTCCGTTGCCAATCGGGGGAGACGCTTTGTGCGCCTTCCGGTAAGTTCATGGAGAAACGACAGCGCATCAAGGCATAGTCAGAGTCGACACAGGTACTCCAGTACGAGCGGCAATCCAGAATGGAACCGCGCCACCTGTAACTTATGGCTATGTGGTCAATTTGGGTCCATCGCTGACCAGCTACAGGTGGACGCCAAGTGGCACTTCGGCGCCCATTGTGTTTAAAAGCAGTGCTAGTAAGAAACAACTGGTGCTCCGCACACAGTTGCAGCAGACGCTCGCCGTTGTCAGTCCGTTCGGAGTTAAGTCCATACTTACCACCCAGCTGAGCTTCTGAAGAGCTCAGACGCCCTACTTGTGCGTTCATATCCCCTGCAAGTACTGTAGTGACCATGACATTTTACTCCATCAAACATCACGTTCAGACTTGTACACATTTTGTTTTACTTTGCACCCATCCCAAGCCTATATATACTGGACTGCAATTTTGAACCGTGTTCGCCATCTTGTCCGCGCGTTGCCGGCTGTTGCGTTCCTACGTGGTGTTACTCATTGCTTCACCACTCTCTCCCATTGTCCTCAAGCTATATTCACATAGCTATTGTACATAGCTATTTTCTCAAGACATTCTTTATATCCCACCGTCTTCTGTCTCACCGGGCTACGGTTTTCTTGTGTAGCATTCGTCAAGGCGCTACATAATTGGTGACCCCAGTCGCATTCCGGTGAGTTCGTTCCATTTCTTTGGTTTTTTCCACGCAAACCATGGCCTCAGTTTCTAAAAAGTGTGAGGACTCACAGTCTGTGCAAGCGGTATCTCTGGTAGTTCCACCATTTATTGAAAAAGATCCCGTTTTATGGTTCATGATTTTAGAAGCTGAGTTTACTTCTAAGCATGTCACTAGCGATTCTGCAAAGTTTAACCACTTGCTCACACGCCTGCCAACTGATATTACTATAGCGCTACGCGATCTTATTATTACATGTCGTTCTCCCGACCGTTATACTTTGCTCAAGAACGCTGTAATAAAGCGTGTTACTCCCTCCGAGAAGTCCCGCTTGCATAAACTTTTTACTGGTCTACAGCTAGGTTCTAGTAAGCCATCCGCGCTATTGCTAGAGATGCGTGGTCTTCTTCAAGGACTGCATATGGACGAGTCGCTGCTTCGAGAGTTATGGCTTCAGCGTTTGCCTGAAAACGTACAAGCTATGCTATCGCTTGCGAAATCGCAGCCTTTGTCAGAAGTTGCAGATATTGCTGATGATATGATGGATCGCTTCACCGGACCACCGTGTCCGTCGTCTAGTTCTCTTCGCTCACCTGACGTAGATTTCACTGTTGACCCTTCGGTCCAGACCATCGACACCACTACTCCACCTTCCACTGGTGAGCTCTTAACAGAGATAGCCGCGCTACGGCAAGAAGTTCAAAGCTTAAAGTTACATCGGCACCAACGGGATTCTCCATCCCGTTCCCCTAGCCCATCTCGAAGACGAACACGACTCCCAATTTGCCGTTATCACGCACGTTTTGGAAGTTCCGCTAGAAATTGTATAAAACCATGCTCATTTCCCGTAACGAGAAAAAGGACAGGCCGACACGTATTGGCGACGAACGCCGTCGGCCGAAGTCGTCCAAGTCGCCTCTTCAAAATCGTTGATAGGAACACCGGGATCATGTTCCTGGTTGATACCGGGGCGGAAGTTAGCGTGATCCCACCGGTTCCAGGCGACGCGACTAAGCCACAGACAACTAACTTGAGTGCCGCTAACGGCACTGCTATTCGAGTCTTCGGTCAACGCTCTCTTACCATTGACCTCGGACTACGACGTCCCTTTCGATGGATTTTCACCATCGCTGCCGTTCCATTTGCTATATTGGGTATTGACTTCCTCCAACACTTCGATCTTCTCGTCGATGCGCGTCATCGCAAACTCGTTGACCAAAAGACCCAGCTTTTCACATGTGGAGTTCGCACACCTTGTGTTTCTGTCACTCCCATTTACATTCAGCCTGAAGCTGATAAGGAATTTTTAGATCTGTTCAGACAGTTTCCGCAGCTCGTCCGCTCAGCTGACGCTACTCTTCCGGTCGCATCTAGCGTTACGCACCATATACGAACCCGTGGCCCACCGGTTTCTGCACGGCCACGACCTCTCGCCCCTGATAAGCTAAAAGCCGCTAAGGCGGAATTCGAGCACATGCTCGAACTTGGTATCATCCGTCATTTTCGTCCTTTTCTAGAGGGCAGAAGCTTTACCGTCTTTACTGACCACAAACCTTTAGTTTATGCCCTCGACTCGTCATCGACCTTAACGCAATCTACAGGGCCACCTGTTACGACGCCCAGCTTTACAGCTCCACCACAATCCCAGTCACCCGATTCGCCTCAAACTAATACCAGTCACGGTAGAAGAGTTCGTAAACCTGTTCGTTTCTCTGATTTTGTCGAATTCATCCACACCTCATGAATCTTTTTCATTTTCTCTCGTTGTTTGTATTATGCTTTTCCGTAAATATCTGAATCTGTCTCCCCGAGTTTTTTTCCCCCATCTATCAGGTAAAGTCATGAGGCTGGCACGTTTGGGTCCGTCCGTTCAATGGTTGGCTGTTTCTCAATTGTTTGGTCGTTTGGATGCTTTGGCTACCCCCAACGCTTTGTCGTCTCGCCCGCCCACGTTGGCCTTTGGATCGTGGTCTGCTTGGCTCAATTTGGCTCGCCTTGGTCGTTTGTCTGGCTCGCGTTCCTGGCTTTGGCTGCTCGTGTGCCTGGCTCGTTGTTTTTGGTCCCCCCACGGCTCGCCGGTACGCACAGGATTTCAGCTTCGTTTTGGCAGTGGATTGGAATGCGGTGGGGGGAGTGACCTCTCCCAAGCGCACCGTCTTTCAGCAGCGGTGAAAGGTCCTACCGGCCCTTTTTCTGGATTATCCAGTTTTTTTGTAGTCCGGTGTGCCCGCTGGGACGGCCCACCGATGATGCATTCCAATCCACAAGAAGATTAAATAATCCAAATACAACCGAACTCCTGTGATTCTGCCTTTATACATTTGCAAGCCAACAGCGATCGAAGTCCTCGTCCCTCGGCCTTCTAGGGGGAGGCCTGTGTAGTGACCATGACATTTTACCCCATCAAACATCACACTCAGACTTGTGCACATTTTGTTTTACTTTGCACCCATCCCAAGCCTATATATACTGGACTGCAATTTTGAACCGTGTTCGCCATCTTGTCCGCGCGTTGCCGGCTGTTGCGTTCCTACGTGGTGTTACTCATTGCTTCACCACTCTCTCCCATTTTCCTCAAGCTATATTCACATAGCTATTTTCTCAAGACAATCTTTATATCCCACCGTCTCCTGTCTCACCGGGCTACGGTTTTCTTGTGTAGCATTCGCCAAGGCACTACAGTACTATAATATCTGAACTAGTAGCACTGCGTAGCAGCGTGTTCAGTTCGTGATAGAAAGTGTCCTTGACTGCATTAGAACTGCAGTCCGTGGGAGCATAAGCAGAAATCACAAACAAACAGCGTTTTGTTTTACTTCGCGAATTCACCTTAGCTGATGTCGTCAAACGGGCTGCACATAAACGACTGTTCACCGGAATCCAATCAACCAACGATAACTCAGCCTTGGAGCTGAGAATGATACCTACACCAGCTTGACCGGTGAGTGCCGCATCGGCGTCTCCGGATGCGTGCAACCAATAACGAGAGGATAAACCGGGTGCAGTCAATTCAATAACCCCGTTAGGGTCATTAATCCTAGTTTCGGACACACAACACACATCAACACCCAGTGTGTCCAAGGTGCGTGCGAGTGCAGCCTGCTGACCTGTTTGTCTTAGAGTGCGGACGTTGAAGGTCGCCATGGAAACGGGACAGCGTGGTCTTATAAGGGACTTTTGCCGATAGGCGTCCGATAGGTGCTGTGGGATGGTGGCTGCAGATGGTTCTACTCCAGTAGCACTCCGGTTGCTGTCAATTAAGCTGGGAATTATAGAAGGGAGGTTAGTAATGGGGGCCGGGATGGGAGTAAGAGAAAAAGGTGGAAAAGAAAGAAGGGAGGCGCCAGCAGTAGCATGCTTTCGCTTATCCGCCCTGCTGTATGCAGCAGATAAGGCGACCCTTGATAATCTGCGCGACGGCCGATGCAGGATGAAATTTATGTTTGAAGAAAATGTCATGGTTGTATGTGGGCTGGGATACTGCCAGGGCGCCCAGACCTAGACAGGAGAACGATTAGGGTCCTCATCCAAAGCCTTTGGCTCAAAAGCCTGTCCGCAAGGCAGCGGGGTGGCAGTGATTTAGTTGTACAGAAATGGACGCCATCCCATCTTAAACCCCTAACCTGGAGGACCAGGAGACTGAGTTTGTCCGACCTCTCACCATTGACCAACCTGGTAGGAGTAGCTCTCAAGATGCTCGGAGGCATCACCCAGTATAGCTCAATGGGTCAATGAGGTACGCAAACCGTCGCACCACGTTAAGGTCCAGTCTCGTTGCGACGTAAGAATCAGGTCTCCCCGAAAGCGCCTATAGTGCAGCGAAAACATCTGCAACCTGAGCAGCCTATCGGGATACGAGAGATGACTCAATCCTTGTACCATTTTTGTACCAACCCTCAGAACTTGTTCAAGTGTCATCCTATCGCGTACCAAGCATGGAGAACAGGCCTGCACACAGTACTCCAAGTATGGCCTGACGAAGGCTGAGAACAATATAACGAACATTTCATTTGTTATAATGCCGAATGCCCTGCGGATCATCCACAGCATTCGGAAACTCTTGCGGGTAGTATTTGTCCAGTTTTCACTGGATTTGAAGTCAGAGGATAACGAGATACCCAAGTCGGTTTGTTCAGTCACTTGACGCAATACATTTCCGCCAAGGGCGTAAGAAGTTGTGGAAGTGCTTGATCCTATGCGCAGGACCGAACACTTTGCAAGATTGACTGGCAGCTGCCACAATTCTGACCAATCCCAAAGCTTGTCGAGAGCTGTCTGTAAAGCCGTGGGCCCAACAGAATCGCTCATTGTATTCCAAAATTTTAAGTCATCCGCAAACATAAGGGATGGTACACCTTAAGCTTCTCAGGGAGGTCACTGACATACAATGCAAACAGTAGAGGTCCGAGAACCGACCCCTGAGGAACACCACTCAGAACGGCTTGTCTGAAAGACAGCCCGGAACCCACTCGGACGCTCATCTGCCTTCCTTCCAGGAAAGCCGAAATCCACTTCAATACTTGGCCTGAAACGCCGTAGGATTCTAGCTTAAACAAAAGACGGCAATGCGGAGCGGTGTCAAAGGCTTTAGAAAAGTCAATGAACAACACATCCACTGCCTGTCCTTGATCCACAGCCTCAGCCCAGCACTCTCGGGCTACCAACATGTTAGTCAAACAGGAGTGGCCTCTGCGGAACCCATTTTGAGACAGGCTGAGCAAACTGAACTTAGCTAAGTGCTTTTCCAGAGTATCTCTTACAAGCTTCTCTAATACTTTCACTAGTACGCTTGTTAGGCTAACCGGTCTATAATTTTCAGGTAAGTGCTTATCACCCTTTTTGAAAATAGGGCACGCGATAGTATCTCCCCAGTCAGCAGGTAGGGAGTAGCTTCGAAGAGACTTCTCAAAGATACACTTAATCGGTTTACATAGCAACCCCGCCAGCTCGTACAAAAGTTTGGGATGGAGGGCATCTATCCCGGCAGCTTTTGTGGGATTTAGGTCACGCAGGAGCTTGAGTACCTGAGCTTCCGAGATGGAAAGGTCCATCAGAAAAGAGTCTACTGGTATCTTTGCTTGCAATTGGATATTAGGCAATGGGGATTCATGAACAAACGAGCTAGCATGTTGTTCTGCAAGTAAGCAGGCTTTGGCCTGATCGGTTGATACTTCAGTGCCGTCAGGTCCAAAGAGCACAGGGATAGGCGAATTTGCATTGCATCTCCGTTTGACATAGCCAAAGAACCGTTTCGCGTTTGTTGATGCGGATCGAGCTAGCGCTAGTTCATATCTCAAGCGTGCGGCCCGCAGATGTTGTTTACATGCATTTCGCACGCCTCGGTAGCGACGATGGGTACTTTCTGAGGGAGCTGATATATAAGTCCTCCAACACCTGGATCGCCTACTGAGCATCCTGCGCGCCTCAGAGTCAAACCAAGGGGGCTTTGCCCCCACTTTATTCCTCGCTGAGATTGGAAGGTGGGGGAGGGAAATCTCGCAAAGAAAGGATTTGAACTTGTCCCAAGCAACCTGGACGGTGTCATCCTCTGACACGATACAGGGTTGATTTGCAGCCTTTTCCCTGATGGCTTGAAAATCAGCGCGCCAGATATTTGGCGTTCTGACCATACACTCTTCACGTCCCCGACTTAAGGCGCATGTGAATAAGAGGCAGACGAGATCACTGGAGCCCAAGGGGGAATCATACACTACATCTCGTACAAAATCTAGCGATTTCGCAAAGATGAGGTATAAAATGGAAGGCTTTTGGCCCTCCATGAACCTAGTTGGGCTTTGTACAAACTGATGAAGGGATGCTTGTAAGGATAGGTTAAGGAGATCGTTAGAAAAACGTCCAGACGCTGCAGTGCAGAAATTGCGCCAATCAACCTCAGGAACATTAAAATCACCCATAACCAGACATCTGTTTGTCGTATGAGTACGAATGAAATCAATGAGCCTGCTTGACGTACTTTCGGGGCTTCTGTATACTAACACAATTTTGAATTGCGTGAAAGAAGTGCAAACCTCTACCGCCAGTGCCTCGGCAGTTACATCAGGGGTGTTGAGTCCCTTTGTCCATCCGCTCCCATTTAGCTTCCTCCTTTATCAACGACCTTAAACCCAACGCATAATGTGCTTTTAGCAATTATCTTTTCAGCTTTAGTAGTCTGTAATGTCAAATCTATCTTTTTTGTGTTGCGGCACATTAACCGGAGTGCGTTTCTCACCCTTAGCCAACGTGTACTGATGAGGATGAAGCCGCAATTGAGTGTGTATCGCAATCCAACCCGACTACCAACTGCGTACATAACTGTCTTGATCCGCATGTTCAATGCTCTAAACAGTGAAGACTATAAGAGAAAATGGGTACGTGGAAAGCGGTGCATGGTTGCTTTATTGCTTTTTTTGATGAGTCAATGACTACGCAACGCATACATGAATATACATACATACATGTGTGCTTGCTCTAGTTATCATCAGGCAGTGCGGACCGACAGTCAAACAACTGACCATCAACCTGCATCGGATGACATGCAAAACGGAACGTGCCAACGCTCAGCAAATGCCAACAGTTGTGTGCGAACTGTACTAGTTCAGTGTCCCGCACCTATGCAAGCCCGAACCAACAGCTCACGAACTAGGAGCCAAGAACGAGTCATCCCGCCACCAGTCGGACAAGTGTAGGAGTCCCGTGTGCGATGGATAATGTATCGCTCCACTTTTACATGGGCTTGCGAGTTTCAAAAAGATACGGCATCAAGATCAATAAAAACAATTCGGTGCAGGTCACCTAGGCTTATTTCTGCGGACTACCGGACGGGAAAGTATTAGTGATGTGGTACACAAAACCAGGAAACCGACTGCCATTATGTGACCAAAAAACAGGAGAAAATATAAAGTTGGGGTTATGTGTGTATATTAACAAAGAAATCATCGCCTCCTCCGAGACATATCAGAACGACGCGGAGTTCTGCTCCTTCTGCTTCGACTTCGGTAGTTTCTCTTCATGCGTTTGGGTGACCTAGATCGCGAACGCGAATGCCGCCGGGACTTCGGACTGCTACGTTTTTTGTGCTTATTATCACGGGACGCTCGTGAAGAAGATCGCCTTCGGCGAATGCTTGACCTCGATCGTGAACGGCGGTTCGATTTGCGTTTAGCCTCTTTTGAAGATTTATGAGTGCTGGAACGACGGCGGGGTGATTCTGCTTTGACTGGTTTCCGGTTAGGTGACTCCATCTCCCGAGATCTAGACCGCACGCGCGGCTTTGGTGATGGAATGACCTCTAAAGGTGAAGCATCACGTTGACTGTCTTTCCCTGACCGAGGAGACTCTTCGAGCTCTCTTTTCATTGATCCATTGAAGTCACCACTTGCAGCACGTTCTTGTACCGGTGAAGTAATTTCTCCGGGTGTTTGTTCTTGTGAAGGACTTTGATCAATAGTCTCTTCTTGTGGAGAACTTTTATTAACAAGCTCTTCTTGTGGAGGACTTTTATAAACCATCTCTTCTTGTGGAGGATCAGAAGATTCCTTAACAAAAGAAGACTCGGGCTCGCAAGAGGTCGAACGAGATCGATCAGACGATTCATGGTGATTTTCAGACACTGGTGAAATAGAGCGATTTGCCTCACGCTCAACGTCATTCTCGGGAGATGGTGTTCGAGACTTCGGAGTCGATTTCACGCTGCTCCTAGGACTATTGGACGCTAAACTAGTGTGACGTGAAGTTTGGATTTTTCCGCCAGGTGACTCTGACTGAGATCGTCTTGGACTTACAGAGGCAGTCGAAGACCGTGTTCGTTGCTCAGACTTGTGTGAATACCGACTGCCTGATGAAGCTGATCGCCTTGAAGGACCATTTCTGTTCCCGTTAGAGCGTTGGTGTGATGAAGTTGAAGTAGATGAAGTTGAACGCCGAGACACAGATCGCTTGCGAAGGCTGGATGCAGACCTAGAACGGTTCCGGTTGCTGTCCACACTCGATAAAGCAGCGGAAGACGACTTTTCGCGCTTCAAGGATAAGCTCCGTGATCGAGATTTAACGGAAGCCGATCGGGAACTACGGCTTGTTTCACTTGAGCTTCGGCGACGGACGGGTGTGCGACTACGGCTAGAGTCAGAGCGGCCTCGCTTACGTTCGTTATCCCAGCGCCTTCTTTCGCTTTGTTCGGACAATTTTAACAGTTCGCTTGGGATTTCTTGTTTGGCCTCTTTGAGAACCTCGATGAGTTCGCGAGCCTGTGTACAGAGAAGTAAGGGAAATTGAAGCTTACCAATCGGGGTTGCTTGGCATTGAAGAATGTATAAGCTGTGCCCTTCTTGTCACTCCTGCCCGTTCTTCCTATTCTGTGTATGTAATCTTCAGTTTGCGAGGGGTAATCGTAATTCACAATGTAACGAATATTTTCAATGTCTAAAAGTCGGAAAGCGGACAACCGATCAAAGAGCATATATAAGGAGCCGGTTACGTGAAAGGCAAGCTCACCCATCGAGAATGATAGAACGAACAAAGGCAGCAGCACATTAGACTTATAGGAACCGACCTGACACTTGGAGAAGGCCGAGTGGGTGATGCGCAAGCGGCCAAGAAAATGTTGGATCGGTGAGACCAACAGACGCTCGAGGAGGAAAGGAGCCAAGTGCTAACCAACTCGGTCACCGGCTTCGTAACCACTCCAACAGTGGTCAGACAGACACGCGGAAAGCCGACCAGACCCAATGGTAATCAATGACTCCAAGAAGAAAGCAGAGAACTGACAGCCAAGTTTGTCAGAGCGGGTTGAAGATACTCGTCGACTGAAGCTGACGCAACGTCAACGACATTCATGCTTCCGATGAGAACGCTAACTGATTGGGGACCAGTTAGCTCACTCGGTTATCGACCGAGTGGGGCCAGAGGGCGCGATATCACAGAAACCGTTAGGAACGGCGTCTGCCAGATTTTCTGCTCGGTAGAGCCTCAAGTCCTGGTAGGCGACATTCGAACAAGAGAAAGACTGTTAAGACAGTGAAAGAAAGGAAGAGCATGCAAAAGTAGACTGACTTACCGAGACCGCGCGAAGCTACGTCGGTTGCAACGAGGACGTTGATGCGCCCGGAGCGAAAATCTAAAGCATAATGGTAAGTGAACGAACTGCTACATACGTTCAAGAACTCTATCGCGCTCTCTCTGATGCTTGTCGCCGTGCATTGCTGAGGCATCAAATCCTTTATCACGAAGACGGTTGCAAATTTCGTCCGTGCGCCTCTTTGTTTCTGTGAACACCAAAACGCGAGTATCGCCGAATGATTTTATCAAGCTGACAAGTCGTCGAAACTTTTCCGATTCTTTCACGATTTCAACGTGCTGCTTAATGTTATGATTTGCGCTTAGTTTCGTAGATCCAATATTGATTTGTATGTAGTCGTAGAGGTAATCTTCAGCAAGTGCCTTCACTTCTCGAGGCCACGTAGCTGACCACATCAGAGTTTGTCGATCCGGTCGTACCTGTGAAATTATTTTTCGAATCGATGGCTCAAAGCCCATATCCAACATCCTATCCGCCTCATCGAGGACAAGATAGGTGCAACGGCGCAGATTTGTATCTTTTGATTCCAGGAAGTCTAGCAACCGTCCAGGTGTAGCTATTACGACTTCAGGAGATCGGTTAAGCTGATCGATCTGGGCACCTCTAGAAGCCCCACCATAGAGTGAAGCCGAGCGAAAACCTGAATATGAGCAAAACTCTTCCGCGACTTTTTCAACCTGCTGAGCCAGCTCACGCGTGGGCACAAGTATGAGCACTATAGGGCCATCTCCGCGTTTCAGACTAGGTTGCGCCTTCGCGTGGACCAAGGCAGGAAGCAAGAAACTGGCGGTTTTTCCAGACCCAGTCTGAGCGATGCCGACTAGGTCACGGCCGCTCAATGCGACAGGCCAACCCTGCGCTTGAATGGGAGTAGGGGTATCCCAACGATTCTTCTTTATAACCTTTAAAATGTAGCTAGGGAAACCGGCCTCGTGAAATTTAAACAAAGGACGTGGAACATTGTGGCCTAAAACAGTAACTTTTTCCTTGGCGCGGAACTCCTCGATATCCCGTCGGGAACGGTCGCGGACGCTGCTGCATTCTTGGTAAAACTTTTTCTCGAATCGCGAAAGTGAATAAGCACTCCAATCAACCTGCCTCAGTCTACGGCCGGGTTCGTTGAAACGTCTGAAACTGCTACAGGATTGAAGACAACGAAACAACGCTTACTTTCGCCGAGGTGACCGTGAATAACCGCGCCGTCTGTACTGCATTGAAGGCATTTAAATTAAAAGTGTCAATAGTCGAATTGACCAGTTGATGGAGTGCGCGATTTATTATCAGCGGAGGTCGAGGGTTACAAGCGCGTGGACGGAAAACGACAAAAAGATGTCGGTAGGACCTCAGCGACGCTATAGACGCGGTAAAGAAATCAACATTGAGCTAGATAAACAACGAGGTTGCGCAACGTATCAACACGTGAGGGAGTTATGATTGGTTAACAATAAAACAGTAACTTTACGTGTTAACTTTATATATAGTCTGCGTTTTGCTTTATTTTGCGGTACCTCAACGCACAGAATTAAGTTTATAGAGCATGTAAGTCTAGAGATATTTTATATATCATTCTGAATAATTATCAAAGCAATGCACTTCCAGGCACACTTAAGCTTTGGCTAAGACATTACGGAGCATCAACTAACGCTCGCCCTCTCATGATGAAAATTAACAGCCCTGCCTACTTAGGGTGATTATTAGATCCCATTCCAATTCACGGGTTTCACGGGTTTGCGCAGAACGAGTAAGCGTAGCTTTTCGGTGGTTCTGCCTCGGGATCTTACGGCAAGGTCCTGATCTCGTCGGTAGGTACCAGATGTTGTGGTTCTCGACGCAGTAGTGGTGTTCAGCACAAGAATTCAGCGAGTTTGCTGTGGGAACGTGGATACCTGGAACAAGAGAGTGGTGTAGGTAAATTCGGCAAAGTTGGATAGAAGCAAAATGATAGAAGCGCCGCGTGTTAGCTTGGCAAATGGCCAGATCTTAGGAACGTTGAAGACCAGCGAGGTAAGAGCCAAGCGTCTAGGCGCTGTTTGAAGGCCTCCGTATTGGGCGCTGAGACAACAGCTTCGGGGAGGGCGTTCCAAGCGAAGGCAGTACGCACACTGAAACTGTTTCTTCGGCACAGAAGGCGACTGCTACGAGTCATCAGTTTGAGTGAGTGCCCTCGAAGATGATCTGTACGAGCGCGGACCAGCAATCCTGCGTTTGGGTGTCTGTTATTAGTCAGGACGGAATAAACTAAGATAAGGTCGCCACGAAGCCTGCGATATTTCAACGGGAAGAGGTTAAGGGCCGCCAGACGCTCCTCATACGAGAAGTGGGATAGTCCGTCCACTCTCTTAGTGGCTCTGCGCTGTACAGTTTCCAGCATGGCCTCGTCCTTCTTCAGGTACGGCGGCTGGACAAGTATGTTGTACTCCAGCAGCGGACGTACTAAAGTGCTATAGAGACGGACAAATGTCTCTCTAGGGAAAGACCCTAGTGCACGTCCAAGGAGGGCCAGGCGAACGCTAGCCTTTCGCGCCAGTGTAGCTACATTGACGCTCGGGCTCAGGTCGGCGGATATTATGGTCCCCAGGTCGCGTTCCTGGGATGTGGCTTTAAGATGCACACCGCCGATATTGTACGGATTGGCCACACCTTGCCCAATGTGCATGACTTTGCACTTGTCGATGTTAAACGGGAGCGCATTTTTCTAGGCCCAAGAATAAACAGCATCGATGTCTGTCTGGAGAAGTGCCTGATCACTTGGCCTGCGGATAGGTCGCCATATCTTAGCGTCGTCCGCATAAAGCAGTATGTGGCTGCTGATACAGGATGGGAGGTCGTTGATGAACAAATTGAACAGCAGGGGCCCGAGGATGGATCCCTGGGGCACCCCGGTCGTTGCAGCCAGAGCGCTGGAGAGTGCGCCGTTTACACGAACTCGATAGGTGCGGCCAGACAGGTAGGTACTTAGCCAGCAGATTGTTTGCTGGTCGATCCCCAAACTCGGCAGTTTACTCAACAGCAGTGCGTGATTGACCCGGTCGAATGCTTTTGAGAAATCCACGTAAACCACGTCAGTTGGAGTATGATTGTCTGCCTCTGCAGTCCAGGAATCAAGGGCTGCGAGAAGATTCGTTGTGCACGAGTGAGCCCTCCGGAACCCGTGCTGTTCCGGGGCTATTAAGGACAGACTTTCTAAATGGCAGCGCAAGAAATCGTCTACGATACTCTCCATTACTTTGGAGGCAGTGGAAAGCAGTGCTATCGGGCGGTAATTAGAGGGGTTTGTCCTGTCACCACCCTTGTATATCGGCGTTATGACCCCTTGCTTCCAAGCGTTCGGGTATTCGGCACTGGTGTAGGAGCGGCTGTACAGTAAGGCAAGCGGCTCGGCCAGTACAGTGGCGCACACACGTAGAAAAATGGGAGGGATCCCATCCAAACCCGGCGATTTGTCTGTCCTTAATTTTTTTAATTTCTCCAGGACTTTCTCTGATGTAAACTGCACGGGATGTCTGGCAGTGATGGGGGTAAAGTTAGCGCCTTCCATTGTACTGCATGCGAAGGTGCCGAAAACGGACTCATACTGAGTCTTCAGCAATTCCGCAGCTTCTTTGTCCGACGTTGTGGTATGGCCTACGGGTCCGAGCAGGCTGCCAACGGCAGCGCGCGATTTAGTGAGAGACGCTATATGCTTAAAGAGGACCTTGGGGTTATCGGTGAAGCTTTTAGCGAGAGAGAGCTGGTACGCTTTTCTGTCCTGGCGAACAGCTGCTATACAGGAATTTCGCACTCTACAGCATTATGCTCGCGAATCAGAGTCGCCAAAAAGTAAGAATCTGTCCCAGAGGGCTTTCTTCTCCCTGATCAGTCTAAGCGTAGCAGGCTGAAGTTGCCTGTGGCGTTTCGGCGCATAAGCGCGCACTGTGGGGACGTGTACCCTAATTGCGTCGTGGATGTGAGCGGCGATGTAGTTCCAATGGTCGTCGACTGTGGGGGTTTGTGCTGCCAGGGACCAGTCGACTCGTGAGAGGAAATCTTTGATGGCGTCATAGTCCTCTCGACGAAGGTTAAGCCTGATGGGCAGTGCTTTAGCGTTGAGCATGACGTTCGCCACCACACGAAAACTGATAACTACATGATCGCTTGCACCAACTGGGGCGCTCAAATTAACGTTGTCAATTAGATGTGGCTCGTTGGTGAGCAGCAAGTCGAGTTTCGACGGGTTTTGACCGTCTGGCCACCGAGTGTACTGCTGTACGTGTTCGGTTAAGCCATGTTCTAGAACACTAGCAAGAAACTCAAGGCTGTGCTGACTGCGAGCTTGGCCAGAGGTAAAGTCAATCTCCGGGAAATTAAAGCCACCTGCGACGAGTAGGGGGCACCCAAATCTGAAGTAGCTGCTCGGAGGGCGGCGTTCCAGCATCGCAGCCATTCTGGCGCAGCTGAGGGAGGGCGATAAACCACTCCAAGGGTGAGACTGGTGGAACCAGAGCCGCGGACGCGAATCCAGAGGGATTCGGGAAGAGATAGTAGTTCCGGAGATTTGAGAGGTGCTGAAGTAGTAGAAAAGTGCAGTGACATTTAATTTCTGAGTGTATAATCAAACCGAGCAAATTTTCATTTATCTGCTAGCGGAGTCACTCGGTCGTTATAGACTAAGTTGGACGGAGACGAATAACTGACCGCGATAGACATTTATTGCCGGAACGTATAATCCTGTTGGCTAGAGGCACTGATAGAAGGTTTCAAATAGAATAAAGAAACGAGAGAATGCTTGACCACGAAACGCTTTTGAAGTGGATGGCATCCATCCCATTCGATGAAGGCGAGCAAGGTATCAACCCATTCGCTGCTTTTCGCCTATATAGGTAACAGGAACCTCCAACCAAGACACGCCCGCTAAAAGTCGTCTATCAAGACGAAGATACATGTCGCCGCGTCCTCAAGCGTACCCCGCGTCTCAAAGGAGAAAACTTTGTATTGAAGAACCTTTCCCCAGAAGATAAAGTCGGATTGAAACAAGCCGTCAACGAACTACAAACTCGCGGAGCGTACTGTGAAAGTATTCTTCATATTGTGGCTTTTCGCGTTGTTCTGAAAACCCAGAGAACTAGCTAGCAGCCAATTCTGCTGCGACCCCGCATAAATGTCTAGATAGCGGATTGCACGTGATATTTGTCAATGTGCGCCGACTTAAAAATAGCCAGACAAGATACCTATACTCACTACTGAGCACCAGCCAGTCTTATTGGCTTTCACCGGGACCTGATTATCTCCAGAATACTAGGACACTGACGCTGGCATATCCGGGTCTCAACGCTCACGTGCGGTCGCGCCAGTGGGCTGACTGGACAGGATAGGACAGTATCCTGGGACGAACTAAGCTTCCGCTAAACACGCGTCCCGTTTCCTGTGCTAGTAAGCGAGAATCTCCCAGCACTGTGACTTGGTAGAATATTCTTGGTACTATAATGGTGAAAAGCGGGAGCATGTGCAAACCGAACAACACAATATCATGTGATAATGAGGTTAGGGGCAGTGGTAGTGACCTGGAGGTTCCCCTGTTTGGCTGCCGCATGCTGCGTAAAATATTACAAAATCACAAAATTATATTTTCTCGATGTACATAGCAAATTAGCCGCTCGCCTGTTTGAACGTTGCTCGTGTTTGTTTGAGTCAACATAGCATCCGCCTTCGAACGGCGCGACGCTCATCGGTTCCGCGGCCATCTTTGCTCTCCGCGCACGCGACCACACCTGTCCCCTAGCTAGCTATCTTCCGGTGCCTTATTTTTAGTACTAGATAGCGTTTCGCCCAACTTAATAAATTTTTCCTAGCGTTACTTTTGGTGTTCTCCACTCATGGGAGGTTGGCCTTATATTCGCGTATTGGTTCCAAAGCGTACCGATCCTGCTTCCCGCTTTATTGGTGACCCCGACTTTTGGTCATTATCCGGTGAGTTTTCGCTAACCTTTCTTTTCAGCTTTGGCCACCTTTTTTCGCTACCCCGTCTGATTTTTACTTTTCATTTTCCGGTTTAACCTCGCTGGCTCGCTATTTTGCTCGCTATGGAAACTGATCGCATAGATCCTGACGTTCAGATCGGCACAGTTACGCTTCCTATCGCACCTTTTCGCGAGACTAATCCTAAGTCTTGGTTTGGTCAGCTAGAGTCGCAATTTTCTTTGCGTGGTATTAGGTCCGAAAAGACCAAGTTCCACCTGGTCGTTTCCGCGCTTCCGCTAAATGTCATCCATAACATTGATGACCTTCTAGATCTTTCTGACGACCAAAAGACTTACGAGGTAGTTTAACACAGCTGTTCTGAGAAGAACAGGCTTATCCGATCGGCAACGAGTTACGAAACTCCTCAACGAAACCGATCTTGGCGATCTTAAGCCGTCTCAGCTGCTTCGAAAAATGCAGAGCCTAGCTAAACCCACTTCGATAGATGCTTTTTTTCTTCGGGTAATGTGATTGCAACGAGCGCGCGAGATGCTACACACCCTCTGCGCTAGTGAGAATGCACCTTTATCCAAACTGGCCGATACAGCCGACCGACTTTGGGAGTCGTACGGCCAGGTTTCGCAGGTCCAGACGAAGCCGGACGACGACATCGCCACACTTAAATCCCAGATGGCAACATTGTCTCGACAATTCGCAGACTTTTCGGCCACTGGACATAACCGCTGTAAATGCTCTAGGAGCCGTTCGCGTTCACCTTCGAACTCTCCTTCGCGATCACCGAATAGAAACGGTTACTGCTGGTGCCACGAACAATGCGGCCAGCAAGCTAATTCATGTCGCCCGCCCTGTTCCTTCAAACGACAGCAGCAGGGAAACGGGCGGACCAGCACGTAGGGGCGACGGACGTAGCTGGTCAACGCAGTCGCCTTTTCTTCGTCACCGATCGTAAAACCGGAATTCACTATTTTGTCGATACTGACGCAGAAGCCAGCGTTCTCCCGCGTGATCCAAACGACCCGACCGAAAAGGTGACTAGCTCATTGCGCGCAGCTAACGGGACCATTATCCGCGGATACGGTCAACGCTCGCGCACGCTAAATCTCAGCCTCCGACGCGCTTTCAAATGGATATTCCTCGTTGCGGATGTTCAAACGCCTATCCTTGGTCTCGACTCCTTACGTCATTACGGCCTACTCGTCGACGTTAAGCGACACCGTCTAGTCGACCGCCTTACGAATCTCGCAGTCATTGGGACTTTGACCGACACCGCGTCAA
This sequence comes from Dicrocoelium dendriticum, assembly GCA_944474145.2. Classification (NCBI taxonomy): domain Eukaryota; kingdom Metazoa; phylum Platyhelminthes; class Trematoda; order Plagiorchiida; family Dicrocoeliidae; genus Dicrocoelium; species Dicrocoelium dendriticum. The sequence goes on from OX104065.1 coordinate 51,322,498, forward strand.
TCAGTCCCGTGTACGCGACTCAACTTAGTTCACCAGTCGGGCTAACGCTGCTCGATTGTTTTCCGCAGGCCTTCCGTCCTGCCGTCCCGTTGCCTTCCGCAACCGACGCCGCGACACATGACATCGTTACGGAAGGTCTGTCTGTGTTCGCAAAAGGCAGGCGCATGACCCAGACAAGCTCAAAATTGCACGCTCTGAATTCGAGCACATGCTAGACTTAGGCATTATTCACCCGTCTAACAGCCCGTGGGCGTCGCCTCTACACTTGGTACCTAAAAAGTCAGAAGACTGGCGTCCATGTGGCGACTATCGCGCTCTCAATAACGCTACCGTCCCCGACCGCTATCCGATTCAGCACATTCAGGACATCACGGCTAGCCTACGTGGCGCCTGTGTGTTCTCGAAGATCGATCTGGTTCGCGCTTGCCACCAGATCCCTGTAGCCGAGGATGACATTCCGAAAACCGCAGTCATCACGCCTTTCGGACTTTTCAACTTCTTGCGAATGCCCTTCGGTCTTCGCAACGCAGCTCGGACTTTTCAACGCTTCATAGACTCTGTCACGAAAGGTCTCGACTTTGTTTATCCTTATATAGACGACATCTTAGTCGCTAGTTCTTCCGAAGAAAAGCACGCGGAGCACCTCAAGATGCTTTTCGAGAGGTTAGCCTCTAATCGCATTACTGTGAACGCGGAGAAATGCATCTTTCAGCAACCATCTATCGAATTTCTTGGTCATCGAACTGATCAGCATGGCATACGGCCGCTCGAAGACCGAGTCAGTGCTATTAAGGACTTTCCCGTTCCGACTACTTTGGCCGTCATCCGCTGTTATAGTGGGATGATCAACTACTACAGTCGATTTCTGCCACGTTGTGCCGACTTGCTCAGTCCACTGACCGACTTACTTCGTGGACGCAAGAACGGCAATGTCGAGTTGACGCCCGCTGCAACCGAAGCCTTCAAGGCCTGCAAAGAGGCCTTGGCTGAAGGCGTTATGCTTCACCATTTCGACCCCAAAGCTCCACTCAGCGTTGCAGTCGATGCATCAGACACCGCTATTGGCGCCGTCCTGCAGCAATTCACTGAGGGGTGCTGGAAACCACTCGCTTGCCGCTCCCGAACTTACAACCGGCAGAAGTCAAGTACAGCACGTTCATCCGCAGTTTATTCGACCGTCCGACATTTCAGGCGCGTCTTAGAAGGTAATTCGTTCGTTATCCTTATCGATCATAAAGCGCTTCTTTACGCCTTTCGAAATCAATCAGCTCGACACTCACCACTTGAGGTTCGTCAGCTGGATTTCGTGGCTCAACTTTCTACTGACCTACGACACATTTCAGGTCAGAATAACGTCGTTGCTGACGCTCTTTCGCGCGTCACCGCAATCCACACGCTGGCCAGGCAATCGACTTATATGCCATGGCTACCGCGCAACTAACCGACACTGACTGTCAGAACGTCAAACAAGATTCTTCGCTACGAATCACATCGCATCCACTGCCGTCATCTGATGGCACAATCTTGTGCGATACTTCTACTGGACGACCTCGACCGGTCGTTCCAGAAACCTTTCGACGTCTAGTTTTCGACGCACTTCATAACATGGCTCATCCAGGCATCCGAGCCCCCATCAGGCTCATATCCGAGAGATACGTTTGGCTCGGAATGCAACGCGATCTTAAGCGCTGGGCACACGGTTGTCTAACGTGTCAGCAGGCCAACGTACAGCGGCACGTGTCCGCTCCGCTTGGTCGTTTTCCGCAAGTCGCAGCTCGCCGCGCCCATGTCCATCTCGACCTAGTTGGACCCTTGGCACCATCCAGAGGAATGGTCTACATTCGGACCATGATCGATCGATACACCCGTTGGCCCGAGGCCGTACATATACCCGATGTATCCGCGGACACCGTAACGCGCGCTTTGTTGAGCACTGGGTCGCTTCACATGGCTGTCCGGCCACCGTGACTACCGACCGCGGTCCGCAGTTCGAATCCTCGACCTTCAACGATCTTCTCAAAGTCCTCGGATGGCAACGCATCCGGACTACCGCCTATCACCCGCAATCCAACGGCATGGTGGAACGTTTCCACCGACAGCTGAAGGCCTCACTTAGTGCCGCTAATGCACTAAGCTGGACCGAAGCACTGCCTATGATACTACTTGGTATCCGATCAGCTCTTAAAGCTGATTCGCACACGTCCAGCGCCGAACTGGTATATGGACAACCTCTTCGACTACCTGGGGACTTCTTTTCTGAAAACCCCAGAACACCCCGCTACGAACGCGAATTACGCTCGGCAGTTAGCCACGCGCATGCGCCATATCAAAGTAACCGACGTGCTAGAACAACGACGTACATCGTTCATTCCACAAGATCTACTGCATTGCGCTTACGTTTTCCTTTGAGTCGATGGTCGACGCAGAACACTAGCACGACCCTACGAAGGTTCATTTAAGGTTCTTAAACGTAAGGACAGTGTATTCGTTATCGACCGCCACGGTAAACGTGAAACTGTCTCTATCGACCGTCTCAAGGTTGCCCATGTGGACCCTGAGATCGACGATGACTCCCGTCCACCTTCGGACGAGCCAACGCAGCCTATGATCGACGACGCGCCTACTTCCGATGCCAGGAAGCATTCTCCGACTAACCCTTCCGACTCAGTTCCTTCCGATTCTATCGAGCCGAATGCTTCCTCATCCGACAAAAATGCTAAATCGACAACGCCTCCGACCGAACGTCCGAAATCGACTAAGTCAAGTAGGCGGGTACATTGGCCAGCGCGATTAAAAGATTAGTCTTCTTTTCATTCTTCCTTTCCCGCTTCCTTTTTGCTTGTTGCCTAACTAGCCCAACATCCGGCAGTTTTGAAAACCCAAAAAATTTGCAAAGCGTTTTGAAAACCCCAAAAATCGCAAAAACGTTTTGAAAACCTAACAAAGGAGAAAATCGTTTTGAAAACACAAAATGGTTCTCGCTTTAATCGATTATCGCACTCGGTAAGTGCTATCGCCTTTTGTTAGCTCTGTCGCTCGCACCTGTTTGACACTCCGCGTTTCCGCTTCTTTTTCATATTCCCGACACGCGGACGTTCAAGGACAATCGAACGTTACGTTTTCGGACACTACGTGCTAAAGCAGCATGTGCTGTGACACTACGCACTCGACCGTTACGAACATTTCCCCCATTATGTGTTTCGGCACCTGTAGAGAGGACACGGGTGGGAGCCCCCTAGCGTCCGATCGCCTTGGTTCTCCCCCAGCAGCTGCATCAGATTTCACCGCCTGGTCCCGCAGAAGGCTGGCCGTCGACGGACAGTCCTCACGTAGATCGAAGGGTCACCTACGGTTCCCTTCTAAGGGGGGGCAGTGGTAGTGACCTGGAGATTCCCCTGTTTGGCTGCCGCATGCTGCGTAAAATATTACAAAATCACAAAATTATATTTTCTCGATGTACATAGCAAATTAGCCGCTCGCCTGTTTGAACGTTGCTCGTGTTTGTTTGAGTCAACATAGCATCCGCCTTCGAACGGCGCGACGCTCATCGGCTCCGTGGCCATCTTTGCTCTCCGCGCACGCGACCACACCTTTCCCCTAGCTAGCTATCTTCCGGTGCCTTATTTTTAGCACTAGATAGCGTTTCGCCCAACTTAATAAATTTTTCCTAGCGTTACTTTTGGTGTTCTCCACTCATGGGAGGTTGGCCTTATATTCGCGTATTGGTTCTAAAGCGAACCGATCCTGCTTCTCGCTTTACAGTCACCGAAGCTCACGGAAATTCGGAAAAAAGGGCCAGCCAATATTTGTCTAAGCTATTTAAATTTTTTCACTTTCACATGCTAATCGAGCGCAAGGAAGATTATTCCAAACAGGCACAACCCAAGCTGCAATGAATCTGGCTCTTAACTCCAGCCTAGGTCTGTGCTGCTTCAGTTTCATGCAATGCCGCCGCAAGTTGTCTGATGTAGCTGGTTCAAACAGATCAGTTGTCCCGAGACCACTGAGACCTTGTATGATTTTGAGCGTGTCTATTAAGTCACCTCTTACTTTGCGTCTTCTCAATTAGAACAACCCAAAGTTAGCTAGCCGAGCTTCATATGGTAACCCGCGCTGGCCTTCTATCCTTCGTATGCAAGTCTTCGCACATTCTTAATACAAAGAATATCTTTCTGCATGTAGGGTGCCCACGTCTGAACACCGTATTCCGGACGTGGTCTGACTTCAGCTTTGAACAAGGAGAGAAAAACCTCTGGCTTGGTACAACGCAGAACGTTCCTGAGACGAACTAATTTCTGTCGCGCTTTAGTAGCCGCATGCCTGCACTGCGCCGAGTGTTAAAATTCACTCGTCACCATGGCACCTAGATCACGTGCCTCGGTGATATGCTGGAAGTGCAGTAAGGCTCTACTCGAAGTCCTGCATCAACCTTTCCGTTATCGAACCTCTCTCCAAAGATGACGGTGTCTTAGAGATACTGTGGTGCCGACATCATGACGAATATCAACTACACACGTTCGGCGTGGCGTACCGAGCCCCACTAAGCTCATTAGTAAAGGAAAAACTGCCGATAATGCGCGACTTCGATGTACCTAGCATCGACCGGAAACTGCTTCACTGTGATCTTTACGACTATTCCTTCGGAGCTGGCCTTTTCGACGCTGTTCACCTATACAACCTGTTCCAGTATATCGCAACACCAACACGGATGATTCCGGATCACAAACCAAACATTCTACATCTTGTCCGCACACCCACGCTCTGACGTCCATGGCCTGCAGCTTCTCCAACCACTCGGCAAGCGTGATCACTCTACAATCACTTTCGTTAGATCATACCGCCTTGCCATGCATGATCAGGGGAAACAGTGCGGCAACCTTTGGCTTGTTGTCCCATGTAGCTTACAAGAAGTGGCAAGCCTCACCGACTCGACTATTCCACAATAAATGAACGTTGACGCGGCATGGAACTTACTACGCTTGATAATTAAGTATGTCATCAAAAATGTTGTTTCCATCCTCGAGAGCAGGTCTTACCCAAAGTGTCCCCTGGATCGAACGAGAGATGAGATCCCTGAGAAGCCGACGATGCAAACTGTGGTAGCCATTCAAGTGAACGCAGCTAACGTCAGATTATTCAAAGTACAGAGTGCTCCGATGCCTGTGCAATTTATTAAAGCGCCAGAACCCAGCACCTTAAGGACACAGCCCGGTCATGCAAGCAGGAACCTGCCCGAAGTAGCTGTTCTCGTACCTGAAAGAAAACATCAAGATGGGCAGTGGTATCCCTGCGCTACCTTGGCAGGAGCAGGGCGCAAGGCTCTACGCAGATGACGACAAGGCCCAAGTACTAGGGTTCCAGTACTTCTTTGTCTATTCAACGGAACCGTCAGGACTCACTGACCATCTGACAACGCAGTATCCTGCCCTTGGGCCATACGAAATCAATCCCGAGATAGTCAAGAGACTCCTCCTAGAGCTGAACCTTAACTCCGCACCTGCTCCCGATGGACTTCACCGGCTTTTCCTCAAGATAGGAGCAACCTGTGTTGCTGATCCAAAACATCAAGCTTTCCGGCGCTCTGTTTACGGCTGGCGTCTAGCAGCTGACCGAAAAGCGGGGGTTGTAATGCCAAAGTACAGAGGGGGAACAGGCACGATCCAGCAAACGACCGCCTGATGTGCCTGTCGTCTGTTATCTGCAAGACCATCGAAAGGATTGTCAAGCTAGCACCACATACTCACTATGAAAGCCTTGCGCGTCTCCCCGATCAGCACGGATTTCGCAGCGCACGCTCTTGCATCCCTAACCTGCCTATTACCAGAGGAGCATGGGTCAAGGCAGTAGACGACCGGAGGAACATCGATGTTAACCATATTGACTGCAACGGTCCCATGCAAACGACTTTTGCGTAAATTCCATGGAATTGACCTCAATTGGAACCTCATCACGTGGGTTGCGAAATTATTGATAGTACACTTCAAATAAAGTCGAACCAAACTCGGCGTGGCTCCGAGTCTATGACTAGCGGAGTTCCACAGGGATCTATCCTTCGGCCGGAACTTTCCAAGCCATTAATTAATAGCCCCTCTGCAGCTCTTCAAGCCGACAGCTTAGTCTATGCTGATGACCTCAAGTTTTGGACAAAGGTAGCTAGCCTTGAGGATGCGGACACACTCCAAACGGCGCTAGACGAGCGGTGCAATTGGTCCCCCAATTGACAATTACCCGTAAACCGCGACAATTGTGCTGTTCACCTGCCTTATAAACCATATACGTTCGGTGTATACCACCTTGGCAAGGCGCTTCTCAAGCGTGTCACGCACGAGAAGGAGCTGGGGGTTATCACGTCACTGATGTGGTGTGACCGCGCTTCCGCTCACCGCGGATGCGGTGTTGCTTTGTACATTGAGGCTGCGTTAAGTATTTTCAAAAAGCATACACTCCGTTCCCCAGGCAGCTTCGTTGAGACGCTAGCGGTTAATTGGCATATCTTCCAAGTACAACCTAAGGTATCACTGGTCTATAGAAGCCCCGATAGTGCTGCAAGAGGTCTAAGTGAGTTCATCCGTGCCCACTCGAGAATAGATGTTTAGGAATGGGAGACTTCAATCTGCAAAATGTTGACCGACAAAATTTCTGTGATACTGCAACAGGGAACATTTTCACCGAGCTTCTATACATAGCCCTGCATATTCCTTTACATCAATTTATCTACCGGCCAACCAGGTGCATAATGAGTTAAGTACCGTCACGGTTGAAGCCACTCTAAACATTTTAACAACATTAAGCCTCATGTAAAATGCCAGGTTCTAGCGTTGTTGCCCTAATTGAAGCTTTTTCATTAAGTCTGAGCACTAGTTACTATAGTCAGCAGTTTCCAAACACTATCAGTAGGTAAGCCGCAAAATAAAAAAATATATCTTTCCTATTGTTGACAATGAGCGCACTTTAAAAGTTCTAGACCCAATAATCAGACATTTTGCTCTCCACTTATACTCTCTTGGCCCCATATACTTAGCTTTATCTGGTATACATGTGCCTTTCGCTGTGGTCAACACTAGTAGACAGGCATAATGAAAACCAGATCCTCTTCTTTAACTGCTTTTGCTCGTAAAACACTCGCATTTCCAGATTTCATTTCACTGGCACGAAAACTAACCAACGACAGATAGGCCCCTGTCACACTGGCTGGCTGGAGCACCAGAAACTATCCATCACCACTTTTCTTATCTTGGCCGTCCGTGTGTCATTTCTCTTTTAGCTGGCTCCAAAGCCTACCATGCGCTATGCGTAATGGCGGGTGAACGACCAGCTCCCACTGGTTTTTGTTACTATTCTACTCCTGCTTTACCTTATCGCTCTTTGCTTAGGGTGCTAGAACAGCTCTTGCCAGGAAAATCACAAAAGAAATAGTCGGTGTGACATTAGAGTACCAGTTAACATTGCCAACTAGATGAACACCGCCGGCACTATCTTCGGAACTTAAAAATGGAGAGAAATAAATCGAAATTCATCAAAGAGCTGCACAGTAGTGTGCATCTACACATGAGGCATAACAATACCTCAAGTATGAGCAAGCTCAACCACCAGAAGTAGAGTTGTTAAAGCCCAACCAATGTAGACCAAAACGGATTTCACGCCCAAATGCAATTAGCTAAATTTTACTAAATTTTCCCATGCTTATTTCTTTATTATTGGTGGCAGGCTCCTATAGCTCACTGACGTTAGAGACAGAGCCTCATGAATATAGAAAATCTGCTCTAAGGGATAACTCTTGTGATGTTTAGCTAAGTAATGTGTGTATTTTGTAGGCCGAAATCTGTCAACGGATCTGTAAGATCCCCAGGGTTACTCTGGTGGACCTGGCTCATGCGGGCTTGTTGTAAGCTTTAGAAAAGCTTGCAGGCTTTAAAAATGCTAAACTCTATTTTACTGTTGTTTATGTGGCTCAGTATCCACTGAAAATGGTATGCTGTGGCCTTCTAACCGTGAGTTAATTACAAGTTTCCCCGAATTCCCATTTAGATATAATATTCCTTGCTGGATTTCTAGCGTTTTCGCGCAAGATCATCCCCTAGCTGCATATATTTGTCATTTGTGCCTGCAAAGTTTACTTTTCGGCCACCTGCGCAGTCCGTAGTTGTCGCAGGGTATTACGGGCTAATTAGAGCATTTCTGGATAGCTATGCCTATCTAGAACATACGCCGCTTCCCTACTTTTTATACTTCCTTTTCTTTTTTCTGCTATCTGCTTGCAAAGCAGAAAGCCATTTTTAGCGAAAAATAAAAATGGCCTTATTCGGAGACCATCATTTAATTGCGAATAACTCGCAAACTACTGCACGTATTGTGTTGCTTTTACGTTCAACGCATTCAGGCGCTAAAGCTGGTCCAGACCAGCGTAATTTTGTGCCACTTTAAGCGGTATTCTAACTGTAGAAAGGCTTTTTCTTTTATCTGAGAATAACTCAGGTTGAAATTTTGCGCCGGAGAGCAATATCAGCGTAAGAAAAGTAGGGCTGTATTTTTTTGTTAATTGGTATTTTTCTACTGAAGCACGCAGCTTTATTTTCTCTCTTAACAAATTGTTTCTATTTTTGTCCGCATTTATCGGAATTGTTTTCAACTTTTCGTATGCCTTATAATCCCTTCACTCATTTCTTCCATGTGCGCACAATTGGGGCAACTGAGTGGCCAATTAATGTGCGATCAATTTAAAGTGCACTTTCGGCGAATTGGATTCTGTTCCAAGGAGAAAAGGCACAACTACACCTCCGCGAAGTTTTCACAAAAGAACAAGGAGTTCAATATCACTCGCAGGAACCAGAAACATGTCAAGGTGGGCGCCTGCGACCCAGGAGCTGTATATCGACCAATGCCAAAGCATTTGTAACTGCTGACGATGAACATATACTTATATTTTACCTACTTCCATGCAAGAGCATCGGATTTATGTAAGCATTGATCTGAACCCTTTAGGGTGCAGCCTCTAGCAGGTCTAGAAATATACCTATTTATTTATTTATTTATTTATTTAAATCGATGGACGTTGTCAGCGCGTTTGTATACTGCTCATCTCTAGGTACTAGTGACTATTCATGCCTGTCCTTCAAGGGGCTCTCAACTATGTGTTCAATGCCCTCACCATACGAAGTCCAAACATATGGCGTGCCGATTATTAAGCAATGAAATCAAAGGCCGCTGTCTCACCTTGCGTCATTTCAGACACCGACCATATGCAGACAGCCTGGGTCACATATGTCCTATTTATCTGAGTTGTCCCTAACTCACATACCGGTTTCTGTGAGGAATTAAACCGAAGCCACGCCAACCTGGTTGCATTCCGCAGCGCGAAAACTGTTTAAGAGGTTGACTAGATGTCGGCTTCCCTATGTGCCTGATCTTTCGGCAGGCACTTCGTAAACGTACTGAGACCTTCGAAACGCATGCAGGCAGTATCGGAGACAAGCTCGGTTACAAAATGAAATCCAGCGTGCCCGTACATCCTCCTCAAACGCAAAAGGCCTCTTTGCTTATATTAAAAGGCGAGGCAACATGAACCAGTCCAGCCCGGTGTTGTCCGGTCTAGGCGGCTCTGCTGTTGTCTCTGTTGTTGACAAGGCATCCTTGGTTAGGAAACAGTATGTAAGTGCATTTGTCCGCTAGTCGCACCTGCCGAGCATTAGTTAGTAAGTTAAGGTCCCAGTAGAGGCTTATCTGGAGAAGACCTCGATATCGGAGGCCATGCTTCTACGAGAGCTAAACCATAGAACGGCAGCAGATTATACGCTATCCATACCAAGCTGTTGCAACCATTGGCAGCTGAACTTTGCTGTCTAATTACGCGACTGCTTGAAATGTCATTGCGCGGCTGTCCTCTACCTGAGGACCAGGAAAACGCTGTTGCATGCCCGGTTGCTTAAAAGAGTGACCAAATCCTTCCTGAGAACTACAGAGCTGTTAGACTTACCAGTGTATTGATCAAGCTCCTGGAAAACCTTGTGCTGGCTACCCTTGACAGCTACGTAAGGGCGATTGGGTTGCTCATCCCCTCCCAATGCGGTGTTCCTAAAGGCTATGCTTGCCCTCTTATTACTCGCGAACACTGGACCGATTCGGTTCCGCAAGGAAAAGCCTTGGAAGTATGGTTCATCGACTGCCCCAAAGCTTTTGACACTGTTCCGCACTCCTGCCTTTTCTTCAATTGGCAGATTTTTGGTATCTCGGGGTCAGACTTGAAATGGATTTCAGACTTTTTAATTGGAAGGAAGATGTGTGTTCGTGCGGGCTCCAGCCAGTCTTCCAAACAGTGGGCTCATAGCAGTATTCCGCAAGAGTAGGTCCTTGGCCCACGGCTGTTCGGCTGCTTTGTTAAGGACTTGCCAGGCGAACTGGGTACGCCATCTCTACGTATCGCAGACGACTTAACGTGCTGATCCACAACAAATGCTCCTAGTGGTCTGCTGGCCCCACAAAGGGCTCTAGATAGACAAAGGGTGTGGTCCGCTTTGTGGCAGCTGCATATTAATCTTGCTATAAGCTCAGGGTTGCGTCTAGAATCACATGACCCACCAACGCCCTATTTACCCGGGGTAATGAAGTTCCGTGGGTGTCACTCCAAGCTGACCTAGGCGTCTGACAGCCGCTTGCAGAGGTTTTTGCATGTTGCTGATGATCCGCGGATCATTCGGGACCGTGACAAGCCGAATGTTCGTAAGAGTATTTGCAGCCCCTGTTAGGCCAGACTTAGAAAACTGCGTACAGGCTTGTCCACCCCGACTATTCAGGGACCAAATGGCAGTTAAACGAGTTTTACGGTCAGGGACGAAAATGGTGTTTCGATTAAAGTAGCTAACGTACGCTGAGAGGTTACACAAGTTGGATATTTGTTTGCTACACTACAAACGATTTCGCGGTGACCTGCTCCTCACCTATCACATAAAAACAGCGCAGCTTGGCCCTGAGTTATCTAGACTGTTCAGCCCCTCGGGGGCCGACTCTTCGTGGCCATCCTCTGAAGTTGCAAAAACGTCGTCCGCACTGGGTTGGGATTGCTTCTTGGTTAGCAGGCGGAGTTACAGACCCTTAGAATGAGCTACCCGTTGAAGTAGTGATGACGCCAACGGGGAAAGATTTCGGACATGCAATTGAGGCCCTTGGTCTTCAGTTTCAAATCATCACCTTTTCAGCCTGGCCTTGCTCTGACCTGTTGACGCTTAAACCTTTTTAACTACACATTTACATTCAGAAATTTTTTACATTCCCTGCTCCAACTTACCTTTTTCGTTATTCTTCAACTTTTACTGTCTTTCACGTGGTCGGTACAGCGGAGACTGTTAGTGCAAGGCACGTGTGCATTGTTTGGTTGACCTAGATTGTATTGCTTGTGTAGCTTCAGCTCCTATTTGCAGCGCGGTCCATAGGATGCACTCCGGGCGCAAAGACGCTGTACAAGGTGGAATAAGCACGGGATCCTCCCACTGTTCCGGTCCCACTTGAACTGGAGCTTGAAGTTGTACATGACCTTAAAACCTCTCAAGACTCCCTGAGAATGTTTGCGGCCGTAACCAGGACGCTGGGTGCTCTAGGCAGGTCATTCTCCCGTATAACTCCAGTAATATTTTAGAATTCTGCTCACACCAAATATTCACATAGGTGGGAATAATATCATTCAGCTACCCATCCTCTCTTGAAATCTGAGTGCGATTAGCTAGAAAGATTTCAGTGGTATGGCACGAAGTCCATCATGGAGCTTCGAGATCTTGCGTACCCTACTTATTCGCCAGGGCCTACTGTTGGAGCAGTGAAGGTTGCATCTACCCCCGATGAATCCTACGAAGGGAATTTGGGAGGGAATTACAACGCTTTCGGCGCAACTTGGACAGCTCGACACGAGGCTCCAAGTGGAAGTTATGCAACAGCCGAAAAATTCGTATCCGTCCAGTGGCTGCCAAATCCATTCCCGTTGTGAAGGATTAGAACAGCCTACCAAAGCTCGTTGCTAATGCATCGACGGAGAACAACTTCAAACGGCTGCTTGCTTGCCATCTGATAGTTATGGCGGGGTACTGCTGCTTCTATGTATAAAAATATAGCAAGTTATCCAGTAACAAATGAGTTGTGTATCTGTATAAAAGCATATGCGTTTTACCAAACCTGCTGAGTTAGCTTGTGTAGTGTGGCTGAATTCGTGAGTCTGGTCGCTGGGTGCGCCAGCGTACGAAGCGATCGAAAAAGCTGTACGAATGAGATGACGTTCGTGAAGTGGAACAGATCCTCCGGAAGGAGAACAAGCCGTGCCTGTATTTATTAGTAAGTCACATCTACCACATCGCAGTGTTGTTAAACCGACCTTTGGGGCTTTTTATAGGGAGAACTCTTGCTATGTGAAAACCCAAAACTTCCTGGAACACTGCCGCGAAATGTTCGCTGGAACGGGATTTACCCGACCCACCCACCTGGCACCACGTGGAGGCTGTTCGGCTACAAACCAATTTTGTGTCCGCCTTTTACCTTCATTAAGTCTAAGCGAAGCCGATGATGCGACTCAGCAGAGGTGGTACGTCCTGGTTTTCCTCCAACACGCCTACCCAGTCTGTGGCCTGTGAATGGTTACTAATAGACTCATAGCTTTGTTTGGCCAGCTAGGGTTAAAACTACGCCGCCCATATTCTCGAGATGTATTATCCTGGAATAGCCTATGAGCCTTGGGAACTCCAAGCTCCTTTGTACGTGCGTCCATCCTCGGAAGAAATAAAACTTCGCTTGCGCCTTCTCGGTCCAGAACCCCGGGCCAGGGACGTGGTCGACAACCTAGTTTCCAACGCTGCCTTCGCCCGGTCAAAGGCCATTCGCTCACCGTCTCGACAAGCATAGGATTACGCCTGGGACTTTCAGCGTCGCATCCAACAAACGTAGTAGAGTTGTCCCTCTTCGTCTAGATATTGCATTGGCTGGCGGAAACTGGCTACACTACGCTGGATACAACAGACCAAGTACTGATGTTCTTACGACAGTGCTGTCCAGTCCTCCACAAGGTGTAACGCATACACACTTCCCATCCAGCTCTAACATTTTCTAGTTGGTTGTGATGCAACAGTTCCATTACCCGTGAGGTATCTCACTTGCCTTTCAGCACCCTCGGTCTTTCACGACACAGAAGATCTCGGAACCTTCAACCGGACGCATGCTACACTTGGTATGCTCGCACGTGCTTCTCCGTTCAAGGTACCCCGCAGAGCGTTTCTTCACTTCGACTGTCTTATCCTGCCTTCATTTGCGGATTTCGTTGCGTAAGTTGGTGCTAAAATTATTCATGCGTATAGCTCCTAAATGTATCCGGTATCCTGGACTTAGCCCGCAGTTTTGCCTTTCCGGTTTTACTTGAACTAAGCAGCATGAGATGGAAACGGTTACATCCGTGTTGTTATCTGCTTGACCGTTGTATCTGGTCGCCGTTTAATCAAAACATAGTGGGAAGCAAATCGTGGAGCTGGGCATCGTTGGCCGGGTTTCCATTTACTAACTTTTCCTTTGTCTATACTTGTTATGAGAGGACGTAAAACGGATCTGTCCACACTAATTCGATAGACTTCTTAGCCTTTTTCTCATTTTACTAATATAGCTCTTCCCATCCCGACCCTGGCCTCGCGTCACCTGTCTTACCCGACGAATCCGTCTAGGAGGCTTACCGTCCAACGACCTCAGCAGGCTTCAACTACATCGGTCTCCTCGTGTTGTAAACTAACCCATGTCTGCTCTCCTCCAACCTTTCTATTCGTAGTGGAACGGAACTGCTGTTTTCCTAGTCGCCGCAGGCATGGCGTCCTTCCCAACTCGTATTTACCTCGGGTTCCTTCTGTATCACTTAACGCTAAGTTCCCCGAGGCGACTCGTTTATCCTGCCACTGCTTTTACCTCCGCGTACTTGCTCTGCCCTCACCGTTAATAGTCAAAGACATTTTTGCCCGCAAGACTCATTCGTCTGCCTGCTGCCCACACCTCCCCATCCCACCAATTTAGGACCATTATCCTTGCTTCTTGCACACGTTCAGACCGCTGAGATTTGATCGTATCAATTGTACCTCTGCCACCAAAACTTGACGCATATTTCCCGCCTACTTGCTTTGAATTCATCTCTCCTATAGTCATAACCTTTGCACCTTCGCTTGCTGCGCCGGCTGCCTCTGACAACTCCCCGGATCACTTACTTCGGGTTACTTACGCTTACTTCTTGCCGGGTTCCAGACTGCTGTGCTGCGATCGCTCCAGGCGATCGCAGGAGGCAATTGTGCCAATTACTGCCTATTTACTCTGCTCTGCTCTCCCTCATTTCTTCGGTTTTGTCGAACTTCCTGCACCAGAGTCTGCAGTTCTCTGCCATCTTACTTTACCGACAGGGCTGCCTAACTTGAAGAAAAGGCGCTGCTTTCGGCTCCTCCAATGCGTCCGTCCAGCGAGCTCCCCTTCCTCTGGACTGCGCGATGCGTTCACTTTACCTCTATCGGTCTCCTTTCCCCATAGCACGCCCTACTCACAACAGCACTAATTACCCCGACTCACCTAGCCTCTTTGTTTGGTCTAGCTATTCCCACTCAACTTGCACTCCTGAGCTTCAAATCGCTGCAAGGCTTCGGCTCCACCTACCTGCTCTTTGTTCACCCCTCAATCCTTAATGGTGTTTGCGCCGACAACCTACCGAAGTCGACCTACCTCGAACTTTTTCCAAACCCACCTATTTAAGACAATGCAACGCTGCCACCCCTAGTCAGGAGGCCGACTTGCGTGCTGACTACTTCCGACTCCAACGATGTGCATTTTTGCCACCAGCGGTCTCCGGCTCCATCGAGTTCTTTAATCCTAACCGAAGCTTTTACCCTATACCAACCTACGTCTACACCTGTTTGACTCTTTTACTCCCAGTCATATAAGAGGTATGTCCTTCTTATCGCCGCTTCTAGGCTATGGTGTCCTAGTCACCACCGACAAATCTCGTGCACCACTGTTTTTCTTATTTCCACCTGCCAGCTGCGCTTTCACTCCTCTAACCTTAACGGCTTTTCCGACATTAACCTGCTGGCGTCCGCTTGCCACCGACTTCTTCCCAGCCCATCTATATTGTACTTTAGGGCACAGTGTCGCTGTAACCTCTCTTGAGCACTAAGTTCATTTGATATACAGCGACTGCAACCGCCACCCTCTGGTGTCCAACAGCCGGGACATATTCGGTTTAGAACCCATCAAACGCTCTTTGTCTCTTCCACTTTTGCATTTCGAAGTTGGTACGTTTCTTCCATTCTCTACCGATCCGGAGTCTGCTTGCGTCACTTTGTATTCTCACACATTTATGGTTCAAGTATGTGTGAGATGTTTACTTAACACGGTTACATGGTTAATTGTGGATGCTTGTGGGTAGTGTGAAGTTCGTAGAAAGTAGCAGTCACGATTACAATGCACACACAATAATGTGCCTCGACGGGGAATCGAACCCCGGTCCAACGAATTTCGGGTAGCACACCAAGCAGAAGTCATGTATTAAAAATTGCGCATCTACTCGTCAGCCCTCGGTAGCTCAGTGGTAGAGCAGCGGACTGCTGCATGGTATTTAGGTATTTTCAGTTTCCTCACTGTTGAAACGAATCATGTACTAAACTGCATTCCGGATGCATTCCTGTCATCTGTTTGTGCAGCTGCCTTTGTCCGTTGCATTTTCCAGAGATTAGCACAGGTACAGCGACAAGCACCCGAGGAACAGTCAAGCGCTGTGGTCTCAATACTGCACAGCGTGGCACAATGCTCCTTCACTTGGACATGTGTAGATGCTTAGCCCATACTTGTTACCACCTAACGACCGGACAACTTAAGTATTCGTTACCTTAGATGGATACGATTATCCGGAGGCCTGAACATTGGGTTCAACTTGCCAAATAATATCGCATATACTTCTTGCCTGGAGCACTCCTGTTAACCTGTACGGCTCTCTGCCGTGTATAGTAGTGCAAATTCTACGATTGGATTAAAGCAACCGATGGAGAAACGTGCAGTTTAGCGTTGGATGGGATAATCCGTCATGGAAAACAATATCGAATGCAGATAAACATTTCGCGGCAGGGAAGAAATGAGTCGTACGACTGGAGCTTTGGCAGCCCAAACAACCTCGCGTTTTATGGCACCTTGAGTTCAGGTTATACGTTACTTGAATTCACGTCCTGCAACGTTTACGTGAACTTGACGACCAGCGAAAATAACTTTCTACATCGCCTGAGTAACGTGTGGAAAATTTGTTTCTTTTTAAGGTCGTGTCCACTTTACAGCAACTAATCGCTCGACAAGAAACATGACCCGTTTTCTCTCGCCGTTCAAAGGAATCGGAGGCGTTGTTCCCGGACGTGGTGTGTTTTCGCCTGACAAGCGTTCACCCTATTGAAAGCCACAAATGTCCGTGTAACAACCCTTCAGCGTGGCGGATGTGACTCGCCACCGAATCAACTTACGGTCCATGACTTCACACTGGCAAGTCGACAAGCGCCACCGTTTAACTAAATGATAACTAAATAAATAAATGGGTAAATTTCTAGACCGACTAGTGGCTGCACCCTTAAGGGTTCAGATCAATCTTTACATTAATCCGATGCACTTGCATGGAAGTAGACAAAATACGAGTATATGTTCCTCGTTGGCAAGTACAAATGCATTGGCATTTTTGGTGTACAGTTGCTGGGGTCGCAGGAGCCCACCTGACGCTTCGACATCTGCATATTCCGTCGTCAATTCGCTTTCTAAAACTTCACCGTTCATCATTAGTTTAGTTTCACATGTACACAGTGTATCATCACATCACTGCCCACTTTGCACCTCACCATTGGCTCATTCGGCCTTCTTGATCCGTTGGTGGCCGTTGTGTTACTGCTATAGAAGGCGGCCTGATCATAAGCCTACCAATGCGCCTCGCTCATACGACAAGCAAACTTATGCGTGTAGTACGTTAATACCATTCCCACAGGTTCAATCATACTCTGAACAATGTTCGACTGTCCCTGTTGCAATAGCCATAAAACCTCTGTACAATTGCATCTATCTGATTCTGCCTCCGTGGGCATTTCACGCATGATCTGGAATAAATAGTTATTGCCCTAAATCAAGGTTACCCTTGCGATGCACTGTGTATTGATTGGTTAAGCGTTTTCGGGGGTAGATATTGTGCCAGTAACACTTACGTATAATAAAGATGAAACGGACGGTGCTCCCGGATTACAATCGTTTGCCATACTAACTTATTCCCCATTAGCGCATGTGGCTGCTTCCTGGAACACGCAGCGACCCTTGGTAGCGGTGGTGGATGAGGAACCATCACTCGGCTAGCCTGGTTTGAAGAACTTGAAAAACCGTGTAACCTCGTCGCGTCTATGTAATCTTTGGCTACCTCAACCTCCGCCATCATGGCTTCCGCCTGCTTACGGAATCGTTATACACACTACGCGGAAAACTGCAACGCGTGCCTTTACGCTAGGCATTTACGGCCATATTGGATTAACGACAAGATTGCGGCACTTCCTTGAACTTGTAAAATGGTAACCATAGCAGGGGCAACTTTTGAGTATCGAGTTTGTCCTATGAAATCATCATTCCTGCAAATGTGGGTCATATTGTGTCGAAGCACCAGTTCTTTTAGCTGCGAACCAGTACTAATGGTTTATATGATGAAGACAATATGCTGGTTGATATGGATGAATTCAACGAAATCTTTGTGTTAGTGCCCAAGTATCTTGAAAACGACGGTGTTACCACAGGCTCAGGAACGTCGCCAAGGCAGTTTAATCTACACTCTATTGGGCATGACACACCTGTGAAAACATCCTTGAAGCGGAAGGAGAAAAACTGGTTAATACAGCGGTAAATGCACTCCGCTTGGAGAACATGGCAAGCCAGCGTTTGCAGTTCCACTCACCTATTCTCCTGTTGGATGGCATGGTTCGAACCAGGAATAAAGTTTTCTCTCCATTTACGGCGTTAAACACCAACAGGTTTAATCAATTCCCTCCGGACCCTTCACTCTGAATGTCTTGTGTTACCCAAGCATGGTTTCGTGGTGGCTTATGCCACAAGGGACACTAATCGGGGATCCAACGAAAGGGAAAATCTGGCCTGTCGTCGCTTGCTGCAACTTACTAACGTTCGACTATTTGCATGTAAACCATTTGGCCGGCGGGCTTGCCGCGACTAGATCATCCGCTGGAGGAATGCTGCCCGTGGAAAAGTAGCTGGTGTATAAAACATCTGTTTTACGCTGTTCATGTCTGATTACTAGCCATGCTGCCAAAGATTAAATACAAGCAACCTGCTGGTCCATCGCCAGCCAGTTGGATGTTTTTCATCCTGTTTTGCACACCTTACCATAGATTTTGCAGATATTCTGCTGAGCGCCTTTAATTCCAACTATTTTGTTCTTTATGGTTCAGCTAAGGACACCTGCAACGTCTACTTTATTTAAGTCGGCGAAGGACGTAAATGTTCACAGAAATTTGGTTTCATTCTCCACGTTTCTTTATGAGTCGCATGTATTCCTCCTCAGAGGCATACTTCACACTGCACGCCTCCCAGTTGCTCAGCTTCTGTGCCGCACCGAAGAGGCTCATTTGTGTGACCTAAGTACCCATGGAACAGGCTCCATGTAGGTTTCCACGGTCACGTGCACAAAGGACCAGCGAACGGTTTATAAACTATTCGGAAAGATTTGCGCTGTTGAGACACACGATAACGTTGTACGTATCGACCAAGGATCGTGAGGCAAATCTCGAATTTATCGGAAGGCACTTAGAAACATGTTTACGGAGAACGAGTTTTAATACATTCATAAATTTCTTCGACCACAGTACTGCACCTTTGGGTGTACACATACTCCGTGATTTTGATAAGTCAGCGGTATTCTGTAAATAAATAAATAATTTATTCTCGAATTTGTCGAGACACACTAAATCAGGCATGCTCATAATTTACCTGCACTTGTGGTTTGCAACGATACTATAGGTTCAAATGTGCGTAATGCGAACAGTCATGGCACCATACGTGCTGTGAACCGGTAGACATAGACGGAGAATACCTTATGCTTGTACGTGTTAAGGAAGGTTTAAATATGACTCTAGTCGACTTGCAAGGATATAGTTGGGAGCAATGACTTTATTCAGCCGCGCGTCCCATCCACCACGTCGCAGGGTTGTTAACCAGACGTTTGTGGCTTTTATAGGACGAACGCTTACTGGGCGGAAACCCGCCACGTTCTAGAACACCGCCGTAAGCATTTAAAAAACTTATGTACAACTGGCATATTCGCTTGCCGACTGATTTCACTCTGGGATATTCGCAGTCAACCGAGTTAACTTCCTCCGTTGGCTGAATTGATAGCTAGGTCAGGACCTCCCTAAGCGCTGATTCCGGTTAATGATGTGATATTCACGAATAATCCTGTTGTTGAGGGTCCAGGTGAGCAAAGTTTCAAAGTTTCTCGTGTCTGGAATTCTCAGGTTATGTATAATTTTAGGGAGTTTAAAGGCGTGTCCAGCCCTCCACACTGAACAACGGTCATGGCGGTGAGTGCAGTAGGTCCCTTTGATGTAAAAACATGTTCCATGTAGGTCCTTGTCGGTTATTACGTCCGCCTCTGGCGAAGACGCTGTTCCTCAGTCCAATCCCAGATCCCCAGGAAGTTCCGTAACTCGGCGAAAAGGAAAAGGGTGGGAAACCGGATAAAGGTCGCAAAGAACATGCGTGGAATTAAACGTTGTTAATGGCTTCTGGTATAAGGTTTAGTGTTGGGGCAAAATCATGTACATTATGCAACGCTGATTATGCTAAATTGGTTTTTTGAACGTGCCACAGAATCAATGGCCAAATTAGCAGCATGCTAACGTCTACGTATAAAACAGAAAGATGTACCAGTAAGCAATCCACGAAGTATCAGTTTAGTATAAGACCCTAATTGCGTAGGAAGAGAGACAAAAACGTTTAAACACTGGCGGCGGTTTAGTTGCTAATGAACAGCAGGTAGCCAGCCTAATTCGATAGCAAGCGCAGCATAAGTAAGTAAAAATATAAATAGCTTGCTACCAAAGTATTCAAAGAACATTTGGCGATAAAGCTGCCGAAAGATTGGTTGCAGACCTTTCAAACGTATAAAGGTTGGGGAGATAAGGCGTGGCTCCAAGCAAGCTCCGGACAGGCGCAGAGATGCATGGAGCGTGCGGCCACTAGCGGCCGCTAAACAGAGGAGCCGAAGTTAAGTCGTTTGACAGATTATGGCGCTAAAAACGACTAGCAGGTGATCAAGTATATCCATTACATTAAGATGTTTCGTCAGTAGTGGATACCTACAGTGTCACAGAATACAGCAACCAAACAGCAAAGCTAAGGCATACAGACGTTCCAAGAAAGTATAGGATGGAGAGACAAGGAGTGTCTCTTAGCAAGCTCCAGATATGCGCATAGATGCATGAATCCTACGAAGAGGCGCTGAAAAAAGAGGTGAAGAAGATAAGAAGAACTACAGATAATGGCGCTAAGAGGGAGTATCGGTGTCCAGCAAATGCAGTAGAATTAAGCCTTTTTTTACTAGTGGATACCGACCGTGACACAGAATTAGCGAACTATCCAGCGAAGGCATGTGATGCAAACAATCTAAAAGAATAAAAGTTAAAGTGATAAGGGGTGGCTCCTAGCGCAAAGATGTATGCAATCAACAATGACCCGCTGCAGCTGAAAAGAGATGACGAAGGTAGGACGAAGAAGAGATAATGGCACTGGCAGAGAGGAATTAGCAGTGTCTAGCAATAGTATTTGGATGAAGCCTTCTAGTTACTAGTGGATACCTACTGTGTCTCAGAATATGTCAACAAAGAGCAAATGTGTGTGACGCTGACAGTCCCGGAGAATAAAGGTTGGAGAGCTAGAAGAGTGGCTCCTAGCAATTTCATGATATGCGTAGAGGCATGTTGCGTACAATTAATCCCTGCTGCAAGACAGATTTGGCAAGTTAATTCGAGTGAGAGATAATTGCTCTAGGAAATACTACCCTTGGCCAGACACAGCCATTCCAATAAGACCTTTGGTCACCAGTGGCTACCTACAGTGTCACAGGATACATCAACAAATCAGTAAAGGTAAGGGATACAGACATTCCAAGGGTATATAGTGTAGAGAAACAAAGAATGTTAACTAGCAAGCTCCGGATATGCGCAGGGATGTATGAAGCCTACAAGGAATCTTCGAAGGTAAGAATAACGTGCAAACCTTGGCACCGTTCCTCCAAATACAATGGCTATCTGTGCCGTAACAGCTAGGGCATCACTATAGTGTGACCTTCAGTAGTTAAGCAGACACCTTTCGGTTTCCATTTCAGAGATTATAGCTGCCATCATTTGTTGCCTGGTTTGCTTACGTGACTCACGGGGTGCAATCACTCAGTAACAGCTTATGGTTACACGAAGACCAGGATTACGCGCAGCTTCCGAGGATAAAAGCTGGAAATACTATGCCGCCTTGGAGCACCACATTGCCACAAGCATGGAGGATCTACTGATACATGTTGTCGTGGTTGTTCGCTCAAATATCTGTAGTTAACACACGGTGTTTGTTCAATCTACTTCTGACATGCCCTGAGCAAGCAGACTTTCAACAAGAAACATAGCCAGTTACAATTTGCCATTCAATGGATTGGTGGCAGTGTTCCAGGACGTGGTGGGTTTTCGCCTGGCAAGCGTTCTCCCTATAAAATGCCACAAATGTCCGTTTAACAACACTGCAACGTGGCGTATGTGACTCGCCACCGAATAAAGTCACAGCCCATAACTTTACACTGGCAGGTCAACTAGCGTCACAATTCTACATGGGATCGTTACACTGGGACTTCTACATTTGTATATACTGTTGTCGTTTTACATCCTACGACACGTTGCCCTTTTCCTTCCTTGTGTGCGGGCTCTTCCATTACCTTTCAATGGATCATTCAGGATTCTCAATCTCTTATTAGCTGAGGTCCCGTATCTCACGACGACCAACTTATTGTTTCGCATTTTCAACATTGCACAGTTCCAATCATGGATATATGAACAATTTTCTACGTTACTGTTACAATTGCATTAAAATGTTTGTACCTTTGTACATATCTGATCATGCCCCCACGAACGTGCCTCGCATAGTCGAGAATAAAATATTTATTTATTTATTTATTTATTGAGGTGAGAACGGGACTACCAACAATATTACTGCCCTCTAATATTCCGTTGGGTTTCCTAGCGCTAGGTCGCATGTATGAGGGCACTTAACGAATTCTCTTTTCCTATAGACACATAATAGTTCTCGCTACCTTCGAAGCTGAGCAACAATTGGGGACAAAATGGTTTTGAGTAGTGCAACTGATAAATATCACCATTCAGGCCACGACTGAGGGGTAGTTTGAGTTATGGAACAATTAGCAACCTTTTGCAACAAAAAGCAAGTGTTTGTCCTAGTTACAAAACCTTTATCTCTTTTCAATGGCCAGCACAAAGTTGTTCTTGCACGCAAGCTTTATCGGCCTTCCACACACACAAGGGCCACCAGAAAGCCAGCATAATTACATTTTAATTATGTATATGCATTTACATAAAAACTGTGTCTGCTTCGTGCTGACCAGGTCGCTGTGCATCGCACGTTACCAATGCTGCTGGAGAACGCTCAAAGGTATGCTACTGCTTCCCAAACCAGCCAACCATTACCAGTGGCTATCATTGACGTCTTCCAACGGTTCAAGGTCACCAGCTGGAACGTTGCACACAAGAATACATTGCTAGCTCCATTGTTAAACTTTACTGACATTAGAGACTGATTACCTAGTCACCATCAACAAATCTTCGACCAGCCAGCTGGCGCTAGCCATGACGAAGCGAACCAGCAGTCAGTCAATAGCGAAAATTTTTAATTATTCGGGAGCGGGGAAAACACTGTCCTTCAAGAACACAACCCACAACACCGTCGGCCATGGATAGTTTGTCACATGTTATTACGTCCGTCGTTAGGTGTGATGCTAAGCCGGATGTCGGCATGTACAGCCGAAACAGAGGCTACTTCGTGCATCAAGGATTGGATGCAATCAGCGTCACAAATAATAAACGTCCACGGTGCATCGGAGACTTGTTGCTAACGCGGCGGCTTTTTTGTGCTTATGGCCTTTGTCATGAACCTGCTGTTCAGAGAGGAAAGAAATAAATAGGAAAAGTAATTACTAATTGTATACCTCTAGGCGTTTGCTAAAAGGCGTTTTCAAGAGTGATCACATTATTTATGCTCCTGCATGAGTAACACAAAAGTTAGGATTTATTAGTCATTGGTTTTGTAAGCTGTGCCAGTCTGGAACAGCA
Organism: Dicrocoelium dendriticum; assembly: GCA_944474145.2. Lineage (NCBI taxonomy): Eukaryota > Metazoa > Platyhelminthes > Trematoda > Plagiorchiida > Dicrocoeliidae > Dicrocoelium > Dicrocoelium dendriticum. Next base: position 51,345,891 of record OX104065.1, read on the forward strand.
GGAACTAACTTGTAAGTGTAAGGTTTAACACAAAGTGTTGTTTACTTTTCTATTTTCGTACTTTTTGGTTTTTACTTGCAAACTTTGCCCAATCGATTGCTTCCAGCTCAGGTTGACTTTCATGGGGACTCCATCTGTCCTTTCCGTGAGGTTACATGTTAAGCTTTGCAATTCGGTTCGCAGAGACATACTTACAGGTTCCTCCCGATAAGCCGCGCCATAGCCGCCGAGCCGACATATTGATATTCTTCTTTCATCTTCAAAGGAAGCTTTCCGTGTATTTATCGTTTCTGGTTCATGGCAGGCACACGGAGCGAAAAGAGAACGATGGCCTTAGCAAGGATAATAAATAAATAAATAGTTATTCTCGCCTATGCGAGGCAGGCTCTTGGAGGCATGATCAGGTAGGTACAACTGTACAGACATTTTAAAGCAACCGTAACAGCGACAATAGAAAATGGTTCATACGTTTATGGTTGGAACTGTACAATGGTGGAAAGTTGAAACAATAACTGGGTTGACGTGAGCTCGGGATCTCAGCTTATAAGCGCTTACGAATCCTGAATGCTTAAATAGAAGATAATTGTAGAGCAAGGTAGAGAGGTGTGACAATATACTGAGTTGGTGTGTACCTAACGCAAAGATCAACGGCGAGATCGTAGAGTAAAGTAATGACAGTATATGCGTGAAATCGTCGAAAGAAGTGACGACACCATATGCAGATGCGGAATTACCAGTGTAACGAATTTATCAAGGATGGTGCTGCCAGTTGACCTGCAAGTGTAAAGTCATGGGCTCTGACTTTATTCGGTGGTGAGTCACCTTCGCCATATTGCAATGCTGCTAAACGGACAGCTGTGGCTTTTTATAGGGAGGACGCTCGCCTGGCGAAAACCCATCACGTCCTGAAACATTGTCGCCGACCCGTTGAATGGCAAGTTGTAACTGGCTATGCTGCTTGTTGAGTGTGTATTTGCTCCGTTATTCTCCATTGGCTAATGAGGTAGGCGAGAGCCTATTTTGTTCCAGGGTCCTGTTCTATCCTGACTGATTGGCTCGGCCTGATTTGTATGTCATTAATTGAATACTTTTTGAGTGTGATGTGTTGCTCGTCTCTAGAACTGCAGAAAGTCTCTCAGGGATATCCAAAGAAATATGTTTAAGACCCAAGGTTAGGATATTGTCTCGAAAACTAATTGGAGGTCCTCCTGGGGAAATTGTAAAATGGTTTGGATGTGTTTATATCCACGGCCAAACCAACGAGCAAAGCAGAGTAAAGTGCTTCGGATGAAGGCATCCAGTAGCGAAAAATGGCCGAACTCAGTGGTTCTGGTTTTGTATGGGCGGGAAAAGGTTCCTTCCGAAGTCAACAGGAGGACTCCGGGTAAGCAGTACGTAAATGAGGTATTGTTTGACGAATTGAAACCAATTGTTCAGTCCTCAAGTAAATTTTATCCTTGCGAGCTAACGAATCATTGGCCCGGTCGATAAGTTGTAAAGGCGGCGGATAGTCTTTTACTTGTTGCCTCGTATTGTAGCGATGGCGCAGCCATGGACGAGTGCTTGGGGGCTCGACCCGTATCTGTAACAATCTCGGGAAAAAGCAACGAACAAAGACAGCCACACAGACAGACCGAAAACACGCATCCGGAACGCAGTCGACCAATTTCATCAATGGCTGACCTATTGTACCTCTATATCATGTAAATGCGATTTAAGTTGCTCTTATACACACATACCATAAGTGACGAAATACAACGAGAAGCGAGCCGAGCACGGATCAGTAGCGAATGAAAGACTTCCAAATTAGGAAGGAAGATGGGAAAAAGCGAGTTTGGAGGCCCTAAAGCACATGCGCCAAAGCTGTGGGACACCAGATGGGGACGTGATGTGCGGATTATAGGGAAAAATATCGCTCAGAGGAAGCCACAAGGACGTGTTGACTCAATCCTAAATTGGTAGGAACATACGAAGTCAGAGCGAACAAACACATTAAACTTAACGTCAAACGAAGGTGGAAGGCAAGAGAAAGTACCGGAAGGAAACAAAGGCGTCGGCAAATCAGGTGCTACTGAGAAGACGTGGAAAAGCCAACGACATTATTTAGGGGATGGTTCGTCCTCGTTAACAAAAGGAAAGAGGAATAAGGCCCAGCAAGTTAATTGGGGTAAGGGGCAGAACGTTGTTACGCAGTTTGTAAATAGCATGAAGAGCAAGGCACTGAGGATGGGGAGGGCAAAGTGCTGAGACAGTAGAGTCTAATCGCTGACGTCTCGGAGGGCTGTAAGTTGGCAGAACGCAAGAGAATGGTCAGAAGATGCTAGATAAGAAGTCCATGAGAGGTCAAGAGGCAGACCCATCCAACAAAACCGGATAAGTCAGCAAGGTGAAGCTAGGCCGCCAAAATAAGGTAGGAATATAAATAATGAAGGTCATCAGAAAAGAACTTTTACATGACGAATGTAGCTACATGAAAAAACAGTTAGCTTGCAGCGCGAAGCTCTCTGGCTGAGGGGCAGTGTGTGTTGCGACAGCAACTCGTTGATCCTTGACGTCTCTGATGTCTGGAATTGATCAGAATTTGGGAGACTAGGCAGACCAGGGAAGGTTAGAGCCAGGCCCGAAGAGTTATCCATCCAATTGAAAATAAGTAAGTAAATAATTAAGTAATTTATTCTCATCATTGCGAGACACAGCATCAATTGCATGCTCATGGTAATACAGAAAAGTGTGATCGGCAATTGCACAGATTATTACATTTTAACCAATAGCACATAAATTTATGTGCGTGTTGACATGCAGAAGTATGTTTTAGTATCTATTCGGAAGTAGCCGTGTTGTATGAATATGTAAACGTGACTCTGTGTTTGTTTTTGTTCGCTGGGTTCGCCATCAAACTGGGGAATCAAAGGAACACTTCGAATTGGATGACATACATGATGTATGAACGATCCTCCGGAAAAGGGAAGAGGCAGTGTCTTTATTTAGTGGCGAGCCCCATCCGCAGCAGGAATGCAAAGCAACAGCGCGGAAAGAAAAGAATAGAGTCGGGAAGGAAAAGAATACATTGAGGAGAAACGGAAAAGCCTATAGAGATCTCCAGGTGTTGTGAACAGACCTTTGGATCCGTCGATGATTCGTCGGCAAGGTCTCAGTATTCGGAAAGCAGAAGACCAGTCAGTCTAGACTGGAACGTCGGCTCAAAGCGCGAAAAGGCCCTGTACTGATGTCGGAAGGCTGGCCGAGGGTATCATCCGAATGGACACGTTAAGGAAGAAAGAGGATATAATACTAAGGATCAATCATGACCAGTAATGCTCTTAAGTTGAGCGTAACAAAGCATTTCGGCGGCAACGCCAAGGTCATGTAGATCTCAGAAGTCCGAAAGATGTCAGAAAGCAGGAGACCCTTCAGACGAGACCGGGTAAGTCAGCAGGATAAGGCCAGGCTGCGAAATTAAGGTAGGAATAACAGTAATGCGTGTCAACGGTAAAGAAGCAGTACTTGACTAAAGTGGCTATATGAAAATGCAGTTAGCATGCCGAGCAAAGTTCCCAGGTTGAGAAGAACAATTGGACCTCAGAGTCTAGATCAATAACGCCTCGGATGTGTGAACGTAGGCAGAAAGGGGGAGATAGTTCATGCACGCCACTGGTGTCTACTGCGTGCCATGTCCTGTGAAGTCTCGAGCCAAACACAAGGCGAATCATGTGGACTCCAGCCCGCAAGGCGAGACGGACCAACGGCACCCAGTTTGGTCGTCAGTAACTTCATTTCCCGCTGTCAAGTCAACTTCTGTCCACCTCGAGCCTTGCGCCATCCCACACCTGGCAGACTAAACAAGGCCCTCCTAGGTAAGCGGTGACCAGACATACGTAGCAGTGCCCGAGCCAACGCAACTTATTCAGTGCTATCTATTGTTCTAGAGAGCTAGCATGATTATCACTACCTAGTACTCGCCTAAGCACATCATCGTTGCGGACACGTTGGTGTCATCCGACACCAGCTATGCTTCGCAGACAACGATGATCAAAGACTTGAAGACGACTCAGATCTTCAGACCGAAGGGGCCAAGTTTCACTACCATAGAGCAGAACGGCCCTCACTGTGGCCTCGTATACACGGCCTTTCAGACGGAGGGAAACTCCCTTCTGTCGCCAAAGATGACGCAGGTTCAAGAAGGCAGCTTTGGCTTTTGCAATGCGTGAGCTCACGTCAGTTTCTATGCGCCCATCATTGCTGATGCAGCTGCCAAGATAAGTGAATTGATCAACCACCTCGAGTTCCTCGTTAGCAAGCGTCAAGGGGTTATCAAGTGGCTGGTGGTACTGCAGCAACACTTTGCACTTTGAACGTGCGAAGTGTATAACAAATAATGGAACCACTCTGGACAGGCTATTCAGGGTTGATTGTGCCGCCGCAACATCGTCGAAAAGCAAGACGATATCGTCCGCATAATCAAGGTCAACTAACCTTTCACCAGGAAGCACTTCAACGCCTACATCGTGAGATTCCGCAAGGGAACAATCCGTGATAGAATCCATGACGAAATTGAACAAAAACTGGGAAACCGGACAACTCTGACGAACGCCACTTGTGGTCGGAAAGCTATCCGATAGGCCACCATAGACCCTGACGCGGCCTGTAGTGTTCGAGTATAGAGCACGAAGCATGTTCACATATTTCGTGGGAACACACTTCCGCGCAACTATTCCGAACAGAATCGATCGATCGACCGATTCAAACGCACTCTTGAAATCGAGGGACACAGCTATTGTCTATCTGCGGTGTGCGTGGCGCTGTTCTAGCAACTGCTGCACCGTAAATATTTGGTCTATTCGGCAACGGCCTGGGAGGAAACCGGCCTGCTCTTCCCTAATCTGAGATTCCCGTTCTGCAGTGAGGCGACGAACGATAATCGAGGCCAGTAATTTTGTCAAAACTGGCGTTAGGCTAATAACCCCGTGGTTCGCACAGTCTCTGCGACTGCCCTTCCTGTATATTGCTACTAGAATCGATTCGCTGCAGTCAGCCGGGACTCTCTTCCTTCCAGATACGCGCGAATAGGCAATTCAGTGCTTTGCAGAGGACCTTACCTCCATCCTTAAATAGTGCAGGTGGGAGGGAATCCGGGCCAGCAGCACGAAAACGATTGAGGGCTGTGATCGCGTTTCGGACCTCGGCCTCCGACGGAGGTACTAAACTAACCGTCCAGGGCTCGTCCTGCATCACCTGAGTAGGAAGAGGTCCGGAAGCAGGGGGCCAGCTGAACTGATCTTGAACGTGTTCCGCCCAACGAGCCATACGGCGCTCCTTATTGTGTATCAGCACACCCACGCTGTCTCCGATTGTCTCACTGACGCCTGGTTTTCTGGGACCAGTGGTGCGGATTATCTGGAAGAGCTTCCGGTAATTGCCTACTGCTCCTGCCTCCTCCATTTCTTGAGCCCGACTGGTCCACCAGACTTCCTTGTCAGCAAGTAGGCTCTGGTTTACTTCGCGCCTAATAGCCCGTCTGGTCACATTGTGTTCAGTCAGCCGGGAGGTGTCTTCTAGATTGCAACAGGTTCACCAAGTTCTCGGATATCCAGTGACTGGTGCGGTGACGATGAATAGTGCCACAAGCAGATTCTCCTGCGTCAGTACATACTCAATAATAGATCTGGCGCTGGCAGAGCTATATCTTGCTTTTTCGGAAAATGTTAGCGACCTGAACTAATGCACATTGAGGTCGCACAAGGTGGAGGCGTTACCTTAGGATGTGCCGTTGAGGGTTAGGGTGTTGTGTGGTATAGTGTAAATGTAGGAGCGAACATTGCACTTCATTGGTGAGACTTCTAGCCCCCAAGTATCGCACCAAATTTTGAAAGCACGAAGATCAATCTGACTTTTTGAGAGTCCGTTTCGTGTGCAGCTAGGCTCAAGCGAAAATACAACTTTGATCTCGTCTGCAAATAAATGTGGAGTGCCGTACTGAAGGACATGGAAGACATATTTAATGTATAACAGTTATAGCAGAGGGCCAAGTACACTAACTTGAACTACTCCGCTAGTTACGCGTGCTCTTTTGTATGATATATCTCCTAACTTTACGGACTGCTTTCGGCCAGAGCTAAGAATAAAACCAAGAAAGCAAATGGCTAGGGGCACCGAATGCAGCTACTTTGGTCAACCGTCCATTGTGTGGAACCCGGTCAAACGCTTTTGCCATGTCCAAGAAAATACTGACTAGCGCTTGTCTGGAAGCAATAGCTTGCGTCACGTAGTTCAAGAGTCCAATTTGGCATGTTTAGCAACATTTAGCATGCAGAAACCCGTGTTTTGACCTAGCAATGAGACTGCGCTGCAGTAGGAAGTGAAGCGTCCCCTCCTTGACTATCCTTTCCATAACTGGAAGCAAAAGGTATGTGGCTTATAGGAGGATAATCGTCGATATTTAAGCGACGGCCTCGTTTGTGACGTGGAAAAACTATCGGGTGTCTATATGGTTGGGTAGTTTCCGCACCTCATGGAGATGGTGAAAACGTTGAAGCAGGATTGGAATATCCGGGCCTTCGACTACTACTAAAGAAGACGGGACCCCGTCATGACCGGGGTTGTGTGACAGCGTCAGTGAGCGTAGAGCTCGATTGATATAGCTTAGGTTGAAATCAATGGCGTGAATAGAATCGTCTGTAAACTTTGAAATCGTAGTGTTCTAAGGTGCGAAAAGGTGTGGCATATTTCTAAAAAAGTAAACATAATCGTGCGGTGTAGTAAGCTAATAAATGGTTGAGAACGAATTTGTGAATGCTTCCTATTAACAGGAGACCCTGACCACCATAGGCCAGAGATAACAGAGGCAATAGAGAAAACACAAAATATGGGGTAACAATAGCAAAGTATACAGCAGAGCAGCCAGTCATAGCAAACTTTGACAGTTGGGTACAATAAAGTCAAAAAGGTCCAAAAATTTTGCAGTCGATTTTGATTACCCAGGTGACTGCAAATTATAGCATTATTTTTCCCCGCTAGAATAGCGTAGAGGTTTCACTAGCAAACACAGCGCATAGCATGTAAATGAAGACCTTGAACCTGTCCTCCAGTCGCACTGTCCGCGAGAATGGGTAACAGGATGCGTGTAATATAACTATGGCAATTTTGTGTATGAGTTTCCGCCCATGCATACGTTAGAAATAGCCGGCGATTATGCGCGTAAAAAAGGAGGTACAGATGCTGCGCTTGTGCGGCTTACGCGGGATGTAGGTGTTCAGCAAGCTTTGTCGGCGAATGGCCGTAGACTTCCGGCTCACCTTGGGTTGTGTTAGGCGGTAGACTTTTAGGTGAGGCAACCTAAGGGGCGTTTTTCTTGGTTTGTAAAAGCGCCGTTTATAATCGGTCGGCTATAAACATGAAAATACGGTTCCCTCTTTTCAAAGCGTCTGAAAGCTTGCAGCCTCACACGAGATCCACAGTAGGCTTTTGGAATATGTGTACAACAACTGGACTGTAGCAACTGGCAACAGGGTCCCCAGGCAAGCTATCTTTGTAAGCTAAAAGCCACCTCAACCCCAGACGGCGCCTGCGGGTCTAAGCTAAAAGCCGTTTGTCAAAAAGAAAGCGTGCAATAACGTTGTTCTTCTCTATTCAGAGGTGTCATATCACACGGGCGTAACCAGCTTTTCCATCGAAAACCAGAAGCGGTGAAATACAGAAACGGGTCAGTGTTAAAGCATTAAGGTGGTCAACGAAGAGAACCCTCACAGTTCGTGTGTTACTGGCCTTTTAAACTCGACGCGCGTGTGCTACCAGTAAGTTCGTTAGACTCAAAATCGTCTGTGCAGTGTGTTTCGCGACCTTCATTAGGTTATATTTATTTTACTGGTTCCACATCGAAACTCCTTACATATTTTGCAATAACAGCCACCCCACTAGTCAAGCTGACCGACTTATAACTGGCTTGTGTGTCCTTGTCATTGCACCTGAGAGTAGAGCAGATCACAGCATCCTTCCAGTTGGGTTGCAGGGTGCAACGTTTTATTAGAACATTGGCGCTGTTAGCAATCCTCTTGTGTTGCAACTAATAAAACGTTGAACCAGGCCCGTCCGGAACTAGGTAAATCGCCTCTCTCTTTTTGGCAGTACCGTTTCTTCGTAGCTGCATAAATAAAAAGTTGGGACAAACTACTAACTTGCCTGCGAGGAATCCAGAACCCGCAGGCTTCCAAGCTGGAGGTGCAACAGTTCATGTGCTTGGGTAATGCAAAACGGCACTTTTTTGATACCGGGTCGGATGGAGCACGAACAACCCCACTGTACCCCGGTGTAACGTCCTGCGTTATCCAGATGAAACAACAGATAAGTTGGTGCGGGACGTTTGTTTCAGCCTTAGCTTAATATCTGTCCTTCCCACCTCTGAGCTCGCGCCTGGATCAATTGCAGTACAAGACTAGGAACTAGGGATACTAATCCGAGAACATGATTTACTTCACCTAAGACTGTGCGTTTTCGACTTTTTGTTGCTTAGTTTGACATATAGCTACTATTCATTAGAGTAGTTAGGCGCGTTGCCTCGATAGTTTCACGTGCTATACTTTAAGGTTCTTAGATCCTATATATAGCAAAAGAGTGTTCCTGGAACACGAATAATGAAGCTGTGCTATTCCGTAATGAATGACAAAAATGGAATAAAAGGTAAATCCGCCCGAGCCGAAATCCGGGGCAAACGTAGAAGTACTCATTCGAATACCGCAGTTTCTGTCTATCACAGCTCTGCCTCTTGCACCGCAAATGCGGTTGAGGCAACAAAACATATTGCTGCAAAAGACAACCGGAATGAACTGCGCCCTTGCAGTGTTCTTCCCATAGACCGACTGAAAGATTCACTTAACAAACTCAGTGCACTCTCAAATGAAATGGCTGCTCTTAAAAACGAAATGGCCGTTACCAAAACAGAGCTAGCAAAGCTTATGCCATTGGCCCAACGCGCAGGAATGAGGAAAAGTGACAACACTGATGAGCTCAAAGATGCTGGTGCCCTTCTTACTACCTTCGCTAAGGATACGAACGGCCGCACCCGCCGTGCACGAAACGTGATCGTCTTCAACGTTCCTGACAAACTTCCTTTGGAGAAAGTCACCCGCCTACTTACGTCCATGTGTAACATCCCTGCTGACATGTGCGTGAGTATCCGGCTCAGAAAATCGAAGATCAATCGCAATTGCCCTTTCCCTATCGCCTTCAAAACTAAAGAACTGACTACACGCTTCATAGCAAATCGATTTACCTTACGAATAAACGCAAACATTTGGCCTATTCTTATCAAGCCTCATCTAGCGCCGTTGCACAGAGCTTTCCTACCGGATAATAATACCAGAGCAAGACAACAGCCTCATGATTCATCGCCGATTGCCAGAGCTACCGCTTGCTCTACGACAAGCACTAACGTGGATCTGGACCTAACCCCCTGTGTCACGCGTCCACGACAGCATTACATACCGACTCAAGCCCCACAGCCCTAATAGATAAAAAGTCAAACAACGTTCCAGACTCGTCCCCGCTAACGATGCAAGAATCTGAGTCAACGCATAACGCCTCCGACCTTAGTGGCACCGATTCCGAACCTATCAATGTAGACTTCCAGCTGATCAACTCCCTTCCCTCCCCTTCGTGCAAAATCGAAACCACCCTCGCCACACAACAGACTACCAACAAAGGTCAACAGCGGAAACACGGCATGCCTCGTATTACGAGGCATTCCCCGCTGATGCATCACCTTAACAATGAGAATCGTACCCAAGGAATGTCCTCGTGGCGCAAGCGGATAGCTGATAAGCACCAAGCAACATCTGTACCAATAGATCGCTTGAGGTAAAAATCCCACCGATCACAAACGTCGCCTTCCACGCAGGTTTCGACCCACACCGCCCAATCACTACGCAGGCATTACCTACTTGTTTGGCCTCTTTTCTGGTCCATATCGCATCGGTTCAATGGTGCTTTAGGTTCCCATAGCGTCAGCACAACATACTAGGCCACATTTGATCCACGTTCCTACTCCGCCACGCACTCTTAAACCTCCTGGACCGCACCGGCCTCCGGCTCCAAATGCCCATAGGTCTTAAACAATGGCTTCTCTTCCTTTGAGCATCGATTACAGTTCTCATTGGCATAAGAAACAGCCTCATGATACTGGCCTCCGTCTGGCTCATTACCTGTATGCTTGGTCCCCTGCAAAATGCAATTTCAGGTCTCTGATTGACTTTTGTCTCTCGGCTCCACTATCATGCATCGCAGCTCACAATTACGTTCCCCATCTTGTTTGGCCTCTCTTTTGGTCCATATCGCATCGGTCCAATGGTGGTATGGGTGCCTCTAACGTCAACGCAACTTACTAGCTCCCGTGTGATTCTATTTGCAACTATGGCACACATCGTTTAACCCATTGGACTACTCAGGCCTCTCAGGCTCCAAATGCCCATAGGTCTCAAATCAAGGCCTCTCTCATTCAAACATCGACCGCCGTTGGCAAATGTTCTCATCTGTATACTTAACTGCCTCTTGTACTCGCCTCAGTCTGGTACATTACCTGCATCCTTTGTCCTTCTACCGAAATTGAAATTTCAGGTCCCTGGTTGAATTTTGCCTCTCGGCTCCACTCTCATGCTTCTCAGATCACAATTACGTACCCCTCTCTTGTTTGGCCTCTTCTCTGGTCCATATAGCATCGGTTCAATGGTGGTATAGATGCCTCTAACGTCAAAGCAACTTACTAGCTCCCGTGTGATTCTATTTGCAACTATGGCACTCATCGTTAAACCCATTGGACTACTCCGGACTCTCAGGCGCCAAATGCCCATGGGCATCAAACCAAGGCCACTTTTCATCTGAGGATCGGCTGCCATAGATTAAGGTTCTCAATGGTATAGGTAACGGCCTCATGATTTTCGTCTCCGTCCGATTCCTTATCTATATGCCTAATCCCAGACGTCGCTATACGTTCTTGCTACTGTGGCTCTCACTCCTAAACCTTTTGGACTGGTCCGGCCTCTCAGGCTCCAAATGCCTATGGATCTCAATCCAAGGCTTCTCTTCCTTTCAACATCGATTCAAGTTCTCATTGGCATAAAAAACAGCCTCATACACTCGCCTCCATCTGATACATTATAACATGCTTGGACCCCTGCAAATTGCAATTTCAGGTCTCTGATTGACTTCTGCCTGTCGGTTCCACTATCATTCTTCTCAACTCACAAGTATCGTCTCCCTCTCTTTTGGTCCATATCGCATCCGTACAATGACGGTATAGGTACCTCTAACGACAGCGCAACTTACTAGCCCCCGTTTGATTCTCTTTGCTACTGTGACACTTGTGGTAGCCCGTACGCGCGGGCCTTACCACGACCGCACTTCGTAGCTCGTGATTGGATGCCTGTCCGTTCGCGATCAATACCAG
>OX104065.1:51357420-51537959 GCA_944474145.2 Dicrocoelium dendriticum
GCAAACTATTTATTTTCGCTTATTATGCCCCTCTCCGATTACACTAACTACGTGCTGTTCATGCACCTGACCATCACTACCAACATTCTAACTCTCTTTGCTCTATCCCCACGCAACTATCGACTCATATCAAACGGATACTCGTACTTTACTTACTGGTGCAACGCTCTTGTCACTACGCAGGCAATAGCACTCCACCTATACGGCTAATGATTCTATAGGATACTCAAAAGACATTTTCAGCATAATTATTGTTGCACAGTGTACATGTTTTGTCTCAAGCCCAAATGTTATAATACAAGACATTAACAATATTCAATTCCATGCCTGTTCTTGCGGTCTTCTCTCGGTTGTCTCTCACTTTCCCTTTTCTCTGAGGTCCGGGACATCTTGGAGATCTGGGATTGGACTGAGGAACAATTTTGGCCCACGACGGACGGAACAACCCACAAGGACTGGCATGGAGGATGGTAAAACTTCGCAAGGACCAACCTACAATCACCATAACCCTTGTCCAGTATGGAGAACTGGACATATCCTCATACTCCCATACAGTATACATCTGAAAAATCTGGACAGCGGAAAAAATGAAACTTTTGCTCACCTGGACATACAACAAGAAGAAAAATCGCGACGTCCCTCTCCTCCACCGACCTCAAAAATCATGGCGACCCAGAGCAAAATACCCGTCCAACTAACAGAGGGAATTAGAAGCCGCGAAAAAACCGAAGGTGAAACCAGCCGTCAAGCAGCTTTGCCAGTTCAACATTAATGTTCAAAATGCTTTACGGCAGTGTTGCAGGACGTGGTGGGTTTTCGCCTGGCAAGCGTTATCCCTATAAAAAGCCACAAATGTCTGTTTAACAACCCTGCGACGTGGCGGATGTGACTCGCCACTGAATAAAGTCACAGCCCACAACTACATACTGGCAAGTCGACCAGATTCACATATCAACTCTTCTTGACACCGTTTCAACTATACACCATTGAACTTGGAGTATCATCGTGATACACAACAGTTTTAAACCTTGATCATGCCTAAGTTGGTGCGTCTCTATGAAACTGAGAATAAACTATCTATTTATTTATTTTACCATGGACACACGACCAATTTTCTACTATTACTGTCACAGTTGCCATAAAATGTTTGTACAGTTGTACATATCTGATCATGCCTCCATGGGCGTGCCTCGCATAGTCGAGAATAAAGTATTTATTTATTTATTTATGTATTTAAGTAGGTCTGTACCTCTGGCGAAGCGAGAATCGTTATCGCCAGCTTTGAGAAAGCTTGTCACAGAGTACTTGATAGAACCCATACAGTCTTCTGTATAGGTTTATCCACTAGTTGCGCTTCAAAAGAAAGATTGCACTATTCCTGTATGCACCGACCTTCGAGCGCTTACTCAATATATACTTGTGGACAAGTTCCCCTCTCTTCTGTCGACGATTTGTTGGCTAAACTACCAAAGGCCAAACTTTTCTCAAATCTGGATTTGCACAGTGCATACTACTACATGCCACTGACCAGATTGCCGGCCATTGACTGATTTCCTCAAGCAAGACGGTTTGTATCAATACAACGTGCCAGCAATGGGCCTTAGTAGTGCCCCAGCAGCTTGGCAGAAATTTATTACCCTGTCGTTAGCAAAGCTCAAAGGAGGCGTTGTGTATATGGATGGTATTTGTGTCTTAGGTACTAACCGCACCGAGCATCAGGAAACCTTCAAAAGTTGCAGCGTAGACTGAATGAACTAAATCTCTGCCTGAATACCAACCGGTGCCAATTCGCTGTGACGATGGTCGAGTTTATTGGACGTGTTATTACTACCTCCGGTATTAAGCCTCATGTGCGGGACACCAGAGCCATTCTCAATTGCCCAAGACCATGTAACGTTACCAGCTGGAACATGTCTTCGGTGTGTGTCATTATTACTTCCGACATTTACCGAATTATGCTACTATTTCCGAGCCGTTACGGATGTTGACACACCAAAACCAGGAGTTTCCTTGGGCCACTGAACGAGACCATGCTTACATGACCAGAAGAGCGACGATTGACTCCACTCACACGGTAGCGACATTTTATGAGCACTGTCCAAATGTTGTTTCAAGGGAAGCATTAAAGGTTGGCTTAGGTGCGGTGCTGTCCCAGCTGCACAATGGCGAGGGAAACGTGACCCCCTACGCGGTACGTATCCCGTCTGGTGTTGAAAGAAATTACTTCACCGGCGAGAAGAGGCCCTCGCATGAGTCTGGGAAGGTGCGAATTGGCAATTTTACTTGTTCGTAGTTCGCTTCGCTTTGCGCACTGCTCATTCTGCTCTTACACTGCTACTAAGTAGCAGTAACGGAAGCCAAAAGCCGGCACTCTTGAGTTGCTGCTACACACGTTTACTGAACTACGATTATGAAGTAAACTACAAGCCAAAGTGTTTGAACCAACTTGCCGATGCCCTGCCAAGGCTCCCACCGTTCAAGGAAGGACAAAGCGAGGACCCAGAGAGGTCAAACTTATAGCTCAACTCTCAATACAATACGATACCAGTTGATTTGACACTAAAGCACGCTGACAAGGACCCTGTCCTAGCGAAACTTTGGGAGTAAATATCCACTGCATGGCCCAGTCATACCAGGATCCAACCTGAGTTACTTCCATACTATGCCCTACGGAACGAGCTTTCTACTGTGAGCAACTGCATTAGTAGAGGCGAGTAGGTTGTGGTCCCTGCAACCCTTATTCCTATGGTGGTTTCATGTGCGACTGAAGGTCATCCAGGAAAAGTGCAAACTAAAGCTGCAATGAGAAAAACTTTGGTGGCCGAAGTTGAATTCCAGCGTCAAGGCGGTTATTCGAGATGGTTACGCCTGCCAAACCTTCGACGGGTGTTTGCGGCACGTGAATGCACCAGTCCCATCTATGGTGCACCCAATGAAGCCATGGGAAAAATTTGTCTTCGATGTTATGGGCTTGTTTGCCAATGCACCCCCGCAGAAGCGAAACGTGCTAGTAGCTGTATGTTTCTACAGCAAATGGCCAGAGGTTATGCTATGCGGGGATGCAATTACAGACGTCATCATAGAATGGCTAGGTTGTTTGTTTGCAAGGTACAGTTTGCCAGAGAAAATAGTCACCGATAACGGCTCACAGTTTCGTAGTAACGAGTATGTTGAATTCCTAGGGGACATTGGCATCAGACGCACAAGGGCCTTATCTAATTATAAGGCTTCGGATGGACTCGTCGAACAATTTAATCGTGCGTTGTAAGTATCTCTGCAAGTCCTTCGGCTTTCGGGAAAATCCTGGGATGATGCATCGGTATCTGCATCGGAGGTACACAGAATCACTCCACATGGTGCAACGGCAACGACCCTCTCGGTGTAAATGCTAGGGCGAACCATACGAACTCAATTAAACGCAGCGACTCTATCAGAAGAAACCGCCCATCACAGAGAATACGAAAGACGGGCTGTATACCAGGCTAAATATAGACGCGTTGGGAGAACGTATCCTACAGGGACGTTCGTACTTGTGAGGCTACCCTATTCACTTTCTTATTCTGCGCTCCCTATCGTATTAAACTAGTTACTTGCTGCTCATGCACCTCGTAATCACCACCAGTCTTCTAACTCTCTTTGCCCTCTCCCCACGCAACTTTTGCTTCATACTAAACTGATACTTCATGGATTACTTACTGATACAATGCCCTTCTCTACGCAGGCGTTAGCAATTTACCCATACGGCTAATTATTCTATAGGACATTCAAAAGGCACTTGCAGCATAATCATTTTTGCCCAAGGTACATGCTTTTGTCTCAACTCCAAATGTTATAACATAAGACTATAAGAATGTTAAACATCACGCCTGTTCTTGCAGTCTTCTCTTGGTTGTCACTCACTTCACCTTTGCTCTGAGGTCCGGAAATTCTTGGAGATCTGAGATTGGACTGAGGAACAGTTTTCGTCAAACAGGGACGTAACCACCGAAAAGAACTTACATGGAGCATGGTTGAACACCGAAAGACCCAACTACAATCACCACAACCCTTGTCCAGTATGGAGAACTGGACACCTCTTCATACTCCCATACATTATACATCTGAAAAATCCAGACAGCAGAAAATTTGAACTTTTGCTCACCTGGACACACAACAAAACGACTATGCGCGACGTTCCCCTCATCAACCGGCCTCAACCATCATGACGACCCTGATCAAATTATCTGTCCAGCTAACAGAGGAAATTAGATGCTATTTAACTGTGAATAAACGAATATTAAACCACTCGTCAAGCGGCTTTGTCAGTTATACATTACTGTTCAAAATGCTTTACGACAGTGTTGCAAGACGTGGTGGGTTTTTGCCTGGCAAGCGTCCTCCTTATAAAAAGCCACAAATGTCTGCTTAACAACACTGCAACTTGGCGGATGTGACTCACCACTGAATAGTCGCTGCCTACATCTACATACTGCCAAGTCGACTAGACTCATATTTCAACTTTCTCCCGACACATGCAAGAATATGATACTCTCCGTCAACATGAACTGTTTCATTGCACTTATAGTGCCTTGGCCGTTTCAACTACACATGATTGAACCCGAAGTATCGTCAGGATACACAACTGCTTATAAACCTTTATAATGCCTGATTTGGTGTGTCTCTATGAATTTGAGAATAAACTATTTATTTATTTATTTATATAAAAGCCACAAATGTCCGCCTAATAACACTGCAACGTGGCGGATATGACTGGTCCATGTAAAAAGGCACAACTGAACATTGCACACTGACGCAGTCCTCAGACCTCTACATACAACCTGTGTATCCGATTTTACTATGCAGAATGCTTTGATGGCGCACAGAGCATTCCGATTTCTTAATGTTCGTTGATTGCACCAAAACCTTGTTTGGGCTCCTGTTCTCATGGATTACTACATGCGAAACCACGCCCAGCTTGTTGCTTGACACGACAGTTTTGACTGAATTTTACGCACCCCTGCGCCATCATGTTCGTTGGTCTGACTATTACCTGACAAAATGCTCACTCGTATGGACTACACCTTTTCGGTTATACGTTTCATTGAAACGAACTGTTTTACTATTCCATAAAAGCTGTGCTTTTATGTAAATTTGATCACTCCTCCACAGGAGTGTTGCGCTTTACCGGGAATATACAATTTATTCATTTTTGCACTTTTCCATTTCGCCGTACATATATATAGCGATAAATACATGTAGCTAGATACATATACCTATATATACTTGCTTGGAAAATGTCACATGTTTATATAAAATAATAGGAAAGTAAGCACTCGTATATAATCATGCTTCACTGATAATTGCCAGCTGGCTAGCGCATGTACAACGCGTGTTACAAATGCACGTTTACCACACAGCACTTTTCACTTCTTTCGTAATCTACTAGCGTTTGCATGATGAATTCCAGCGAGTATCACATGTCGCCCTGAATCATGTTACTTTACAGCGGCATACCCACACATATATGTACGATAACTGACTTATAACCGTCAACCAATATAGGTTGCACCTAATCACATCTGCCTTGATATGCCATATATACGTGGCATCTAGATAGCATATTGAGGCAGATGTGATCATGCACAACCTATGTTGGTGAACTGTTATCAGGCATTTCGAACAGCTCATATTCATGACACGTTAAATTTCATGTTGGGCGTGTTTCCATAATCTGTGCAATTGTCGAAAACAAAATCCTACGTATTCAGTTCCATTGCCACGTTAATTAACCACAACTAGGGGTGCTTACCTATAAACATGTGCATACAGGTGGTGTACACTGACATATATATATATACACATGCATAAATCTACGCCTTTCTATATCCAGTTATCTCGACGTACCTGCGCATGTGAAGACAAGCAAAGTATTCCTTTTTGGGTAGTAGTTTTCGACCACCTGCACACACCAGCACACCTTAAATAGTTGTAAATATTCCTGTTCACTACTACCAATAACAACGAACCAACAGTGTATGCGCAATTCAATTCCACCTTCATATACACACTAATGCGGTAATATAAATGGTCCGTTATTCGAAACTTAGTATGATTTTTGAACACATTCTTCTCTAGGCAATTAACAATACATGTAGTGGTTCTTTTGTCGTAGCAATTATTCCTTTGGATATCACCATAATTAACAGATTACCTTTACTTCTAGTTTTCCTTCAAAAAGCAATTGATAAGTTGCACAATGCTTCATTACGTATACATGTTCATTTTAAATCCTCTGGCTACTTACGTTGCCGTAAGAAGTTCCACTTACTGCTTTCCGTTTATATTATTCGTGCAAAATATATGCAGACTGGCTTTCTTAACCTTTTACCTGCTGCATTGCTAACAGTACATTCTTTGTGCAATTGATTAATAAGTAACTAAATAAATGGTATATTCTGTATAAAACAAAACGCACCTGTGAAGGCGCGGTCAAATATCCGTACAAGCATAACTTTAATGGAATAATAAGACATTTCGTTTTAATGGGAGGTATAACCGAAAAGATGTAGTCCATACGAGTGAGCCTTTTGTCAGTTAATAGTCAGACCAACGAACATGATGGCGCTGGGGTGCGTAAAATTCAGTCATAACAGTCGTGTCAAGCAACAAGCTGGGCGTGGTTTCGCATGTAGTAATCCATGAGAACAGGAGCCCAAACAAGGTTTTGGTGCAATCAACGAACATTAAGAAATCGGAACCCTCTGTTCTCCATCAAAGCATTCTGCATAGTAAAATCAGTTGCACAGGTTGTATGTAGAGGTCTGAGGACTGCGTCAGTGTGCAATGTTCAGTTGTGCCTTTATACAGGGACGAGTCATATCCGCCACCCTGCAGTGTTTTTAGGTGGATATTTGTAGCTTATATAAGGAGAACGTTTGCCAGGATAAAACCCACAACGGCCTGAAATACTGGCATAGCTTCCATTGAACAGTAGTGCTAGCCGGCTATGCATCGCACAGACCGATTTTGCACTCTATTATTCGCAGTTAGATGAGAGCGAAAATGCTTCCTTGGTTGACCGATTGGCTTGGTAGTGTGCCTGCAGTAGTCGTAGAAACCGGTCAATAATGCAAAAGAGTCGCAGTGTCGAATGATAAATGATGCAGATGAGTAAAAGTTGGTTACTAGAGGCCGCTTTTTTCTGTTATGTACTTCTCCGGTTCGCAAGCCGTGTCCAGCTATCCACGTTGGGCTGGTCATTGGGATGGTGAGTGCAGTTGTTCCTTGTGGCTGAATACGTCCATAACAGGCAAAAATGCCGTTCCTTTGTCCAGTGCGGGATCGGTACGAGTTTCTAAGTCCGAAAAATAAAAACCGGAATTCCATCAAATGTAATTAATTGTAATTGTCTCCATGGGCAAGTTAAAACTTTATAAAATGCCATCGAAAACCATTTATACAAGCGCAAAGTGGTCCGTGAAATGACATCGGAATAGCTCCAGCTGCGTGGGGGATCGGAGAATTTTCCGAAATGTAAGAAACCGAAACCTATTTCTCGAACGCTGGTGAGAACAAAGCAAGCTAACTGAGTCAGTGCAAGTAAACACGCCAGAATTGTTTGTCTTCCGTTGTGGAACATGGGATTCATGTGAATATATTATTCCAGATGAGTAAATTGTGATACTGTGAGTACGAGGTGAGCTAAACCCATTTGTTTAGACCTCGTGAAAGTGGCGTCTCCAGAATGGCGGAAGGAGCTCCATTCGGAACGATGAGTGGTTTATTCATCTTCCGGAGATAGGAGCAAGTGTTTTAGCCAGCTGGCTATCGAGAATGGGTCGGATAGTACAAGTGGATAACCCTCCTTGTTTTGGCCGATGTGATTGGAAATATCAGGAAAAAGCGGGCAACGGACAAGCGGCATACAAGCAGACAGACAGCAATGAAGCAAGCAGCACTATCGAAAGACCGGTGGCGCGCAACGGTGCCTATGAAACAAGCAAACCTATGTAATGTTGCTTAGTATAAATGATTTGCAAGCGCGTTCTTTACCTCACGTCGCTGGTGTGACTCAGGGTGCAAGTACTACGTAGGAAGAAGGTTCTGCACGCGCTGGGTCAAGAGACCGATAAAACAAAGCGTGTTACCGGAATAGAGCTAATAATATGATTGTTGGAGAGAAACAAATAAACCGATGGGAGGACAGCAGTCCGAATGCAAGAGGCATCTTAAGTGAAACTAAGGCCAACTAGGTTGAGACCGAATGCGGGAGCAACAATAGGTAAAGCAACGTTCCACGAGGGAACGAAAATCCAAAAGATCGGCTAGCAGCGGATGAATGCGGAAGACAGCGCGAAGAGTAATTCGTAGAGTAATTCCGCTAAAGCGCTCATAATTCCATAGTCCAAAAGCCGTCAGAATCTAGGGAAAAGGGTTACAGCGGGCCAAAACTGCCGTGCATTGGGAGTCGCTATCCCACGTACGGTCACACTAATAGACACATTTGAACCTAAGGTAAAGCGCAGAAGCATATGAAGAGAGGCAATGTGAGCATACTAATGGAAGCAATAGTCAAGAAACACTTATCAATGGTCCGATTGCTGGCAGTAATCAGGAGCGAGGTGGGAGTATAGGAGGCCATACGCACGAGGTAACTTGGGTCACTGCAATGTGTGTAAGCCTTGGGAATGAAAATAGAGCTTAGTAAAAGAGAACGCCACGAATCCGAGGAATATAAAATCGACAGGGGTCTACACCTAAGTGGAAGAGAGTGAAGTGGCTGCCAGGCCACGGTCGTACATAACATGGACATCTGTAAGTTGTAGGAGACCATCGGGCCGTTCAGCTAAGGATAGTTTAGCCGGCGCACTGAGGTTGGGTCTTGCAATTGTGGTGATAACAACTGTTGGGAGGGTCAGCGGAAAAAGACAGGTTAAATATTAAACAGTCTACATTATACAGGGGTGATTGGGTCCGGCAAGCCTCTCGAAGTGAGGGAGACCGATCGGCAGACACTTGATTAGTCGGTGCCTTAAGGTTGAGTCGTACAGCTAAAATGGAGAGAAAATAGAGAGGATCAGCAGTAAAGGGTAGGAAAGAGACGGACGAGGCTGTTTTACATTCGATGAGAAAGTTCAACAGGTTCTTATGCTAATAAAAGCGGTATCGAGTCTGCAGATTCTGGACCGTTAACTACCGGTAGATGAACGTGGTCACAGAGAAGCAGACTAGTCAGAAGAGGCTAGGTTAAGGAAGAGCACTGAGATTTCGCAACCGGTTTGAAGAATTGAAAACAAAGAGCGCAGCAAGGAGATGAGAGCCAGGATGAAAAAGTTTTGCTGCTACAGTGTGGAGAAGCCAACGGGGCTCTCATACGAAGGAACATGAATCGTTCAGTCCTGAACCATCGTCTGTACTATTCAAGTAGTCTGAGAAAATTCAGTGAGAAGAGCCAGATCAGACGCGACTGGATTAGTAGACACGTTGAGATTAAGTCGTACCGTTAAGGTGGGAATACAAATAAAGGGTCAGCAGAGACTGACGGGTTTGGAATGGAAGAGACTTTGTGACTATAAGATAAGCAAGTCGGGCAGGCTCGCTTGTATGTTGGCTATGCAGAGTCTAAATCTGCATTTCGCTAATCAGGAAGCTTTCAAAGAGGATAGGGCAGGGCACTGAAAGCTCGCACTCCGGTTGAAGAAGAAATAAAGACAGAGCGCGATAAGGGGAGGACAGAGTCGAGATAGAAAAGTTTATGGGCAAGAGGTTGGAAAATCAACGTGGGTCTACAGTTAATGGGGACAGCGCGTTAGGTCTTCCGAACCATGGCCAGTCACGTCACAGTAGTCGGAGGCAAGGAGACAGCTCAGAAGAGACTGGATTAGCCGGCGCATTGTGATTGAGGCGTATAGTCCGTTTGGGAAGGTAAGTGGAGTGAGTCAGTAAGATTGGACAGGTCAGAGATGGAAGTGGCTGTATTAGCGTAGGGCGAACAAGTCCAGCAGGCTGTCGAGGTTAGGGGTCACTGCTTTGAATCGACCGAGCATAGACCGCTAACATTCCGGTAGTCTGGTAATAGTCCCAGAGCATTTGACTGATCAGATGAGGATAAATTAAAGCAGGGCACTGAGAGTTGGCCGTCCGATTGAAAAAGGATTGAATGTACAGGTTAGCGATGGAAGTGCCTATATTAATAAAGGGTGAACCAGTCTAGTAGGCTGTCAACGTAAAGGAGACATAGCTTTGAGTCTACCGAGCCTAGACCGTTTAAATCTTGCGGGTCTGGAAAAAATCAAATTATCAGACCAGTCAAATGAGACTAGGTTATTGCACGGCACTGAGAGTTGGCAGTCCGATTAAAGAAGAAATGAAAGCAGAGAGCGTCATAAGGAGAGGAGTGGGTCCGGATAGAAAGAGGTTTACTTATAAGGTGTGGAAAAGTCGATGAGGCTCACGAGGTAATGGGGACAGAGCTTTCGGTCTTTCGAACAAATGCCGGTAACGTCACAGCAGTCTGAGAGAACTCGGAGAGCAGGGGACCGATTAGACGAGACTGGATTAGTAGACACATTAAAATTAAGTCGTACCGTTAAGGTGGGAATACAAAGAAAGGGTCAGCAGAGATGGACGGGTTTGGAATGGAAGAGACTTTGTGACTATAAGATAAGCAAGTCAGGCAGGCTCGCTTGTATGTTGGCTATGCGGAGCCTAAATCTGCATTTCGCTAATCAGGAAGCTTTCAAAGAGAATAGGGCAGGGCACTGAGAGCTCGCACTCCGGTTGAAGAAGAAATAAAGCCAGAGCGCGATAAGGGGAGGACAGAGTCGAGAGTAAACGTTTACAGATAAGAAATGCGACGCTTAACGGGGCTCTACTGGTAACGGTGACAGAGTTTTCAATCTGCGGGCAATGGCCGGCAACGTCCCAAAAGTCGGAGGCAAGGCGGCAGCTCAGACGAGACTGGGTTAGTCGGCGCATTGTGATTGAGTCGAATAGTTCATTAGGAAAGATAAATGGAGTCAGTATGATCGGATAGGCCAGAGATAGCAGTGGCTATATTAACATAGGGCGAACAAGTCCAGCAGGCTGTCGAGGTGAGGGAGACACTGCGTTGAATCTACAGAGCTTAGAACGTTAACATTTTGGTTGCTTGATAGTAATCCCAGAGATTTTGACTGATCTGATGAAACTAAATTAGGGCAGGGCACTGAGAGTTGGCCGTTCGATTGAAGAAGGATTGAATACAGACGGCGCTCAGTCATCTGAACGATGGCCAGTAATGTCACAGCAGTCTGAGAGAAGTCGGAGTGCATGAGACCGATCAGACGAGACTGCATTTGTCGGCGTAACGAGATTGAGTTATACAGCTAATTTTGGAGGGAAAATGGAGTGGGACAAAAGATGTACAGGTTAGCGATGGAGGTGCCTATATTAATTAACAGCAAACAAGTCTAGCAGGCTCTCAACTAAAGGAAACATAGCTTTGAGTCTACAGAACCATATATAACCATAGTTAACTTTACAACATTATTCCCTAACCATAAACTTGCTCGACATGTTACACGCATTTTGCGCAATTTCGCAGCTGTTGATTTTCCGCAAGCTTATGGGTCTTCATTATTTCACCCCCTTGCCTCAGTATACTACTGATAAATCACATACCATGCAACCCCAATAAATGATTCTTAATAAATTATACCATTAATGGATATCACTCAGAAGATCACTTATTTACTCCATAACATGGATGTACTGCTTGGCGCCAAAGAACTTTAAATTTAACCGCCATTGCGCAATCAAATGGTCCTTGTGCTATTTCGCTTGAATTCATAAGCAGCAAGGTTTACGTGACCTGGACGGCCAGCGAACAATAACATTCGATTTCGCTTGTGTAACCTGTGGAAAATTTGTTTCGTCTTAAGGTCTTGTCCGCTTTACAGCTATTTTGGTTTTTTAAACTTTGTATGCGTACTTCTGCATATTTGTCATTGAATGGCTTCACTACCGTTCCTCGGCTTTTCGAGAAATGTAACCATTTTTATTTATTTATCTAACTGGGCACACCCTCTGGAATTACTAAGACTAAGTGTAGGTCTAGGCTCATATTTGGCTTTCCTTTCGCTGATATGGTTTCTTGCCTTCCACTGCAATAGTCCTTGAATTATCTACAACACACCACGCCTGCTAACAAGTCGACACGCATTTACGTCTTTTGCAGTGGAAGCCTCTTAACCACTCATGGGTCTTAGAAAATTGCTTTCACATCAAGGCTGGCTAACGATTGGAATCCATAACATTTATCGGAAAAATTATCATTTACTTTAACATGAGCATACTTTGTTGGTTTCGTTTAGCAAATGTGCACAACATTTTTCTTTTTTTAAATAGGGACCCGAGATTTTTGAACCGTTAGGCTTTTATTATACAGCATAACTTTGGTCCAGGATGTAACGCAACGTGCCATGTTGTTTTAACCCCTTTCGGAACCGGCGCCATTTCGTATCATCTTGACCTTGGCTGCAAAAGCGTGCTCTAAGCTCCGTTGCTCGTAGGTCTTCTTCCACTTTCTAATATCTGATTGTCAACGGACTACCGATACTTTGTTCGCGATGTTAGTACTTACTGGCTGGCGGCCCAACCGCCTACGCTCCTTCTTTGTTGGCCATTGTAGGTCTACCGGTTTATTACGACCTACATCTGGTGCCGAATACAGGAGGGCTTACAACTTTTAACCGGACGCATATTACATATTGGGCGACTATGCCAGCATCGTTTATTTCGCGGTGTCTGAAGTGGGGAAATGTCAACTGAAGTTCTTGCTGAATTTACATGTGCGCCTGGGAAGGTCGTCTTCAATGCTGGCAACGTTGTCAGGTATCTTGGAACACCTTGGTTGTCGGTCTATAGTTGTCCTGAATCTTCCCGCAGAAAAGGGTTCTGCTGGCTTGTACTACCCCAGATGAGTGAAGCATGCTACAGTGTACATGCGCAATTTCCCAGAGTCCATGGTAGGAAATATATGCTTGGTATTACTGGTAAATAAAGCTTTCGGACTTGTGGCCGACAGCATGATATTGGAGAAAGTAGTTGAAGTACCTGCCCTTGACGATCTTGAGTGGTGCCTAGAATTACATTGCTTATCACTCAACGTCCGCAGGCCTTCCATGCTCGTTACAAACAGCCAGGCGATAGCCTGGGAGCTTTCTTTCAGGATCTATAGTGCCCTGCTGTGCGCGTTTGAGAACAAAGTTTAAGGAGCGCGACAGCAAGGTTTTCTATAACCGTTGACAGGAGGTGTGCATACACCATCTACTAAGTGCGAGCTATGGGTGCGCCATTTTGCTACTCCGAAGGAAAACAACTTGCCATCAACCGCTTAGCTGTCACAGTGATCAGAAACCCGCAGCAATTGTTCCGCGTCTCAGGAAAGTCGGGGCGACTGCAAACCTTTGTGAACACAACCAACGGATTGCGTCCCGAAGGTGTATGTTTACGGCACCACCTTCTGCTGAAGCACATTATGCATCTGTTTCCCTTTTAATTGGGTTCCTGTGAACTAACCGTGTCAATTTTCTGACTGATGCGAAAGCTGCATGCACCCAAGTTCGAAAAGCTATAGTGCTAGGCGAAGCAAACATCCGCTGGACCGTTCGGTGAACGAGCTGGCGGCCAACAAGACCGCTATTAAACTCCTTGGTTGGACTACAGGCACAATAAAGTTAGGAGAATGTGACTGCATGACTTGTTCACCGCAACTGTTTTTACGTGATTCATTTAGGACTATAGTTAAGAAGTAAAATTGCTTAGACGTTCAACTGCGGCTTCACTGCACGTGTCCCAGTTAACGGATAGTACCCGGCATCAAAGGGCATCATAGGCTCAGATTTCTAGGTGATCAATAAGTTCACGTCGAAGCTTAGCCTTGTTCTGCAGAATTACACCCCTTCCACTTTCTAAGTATATTGTTCCGAAGCAACGGCATACCGGATAAACTGAGCTCAGAATCAGCCAGTACAAGGCCTTACCAGTTCTTCACAACCATACTGTGATATCACGGTTGGGAGGCCTGGCTTTTGCTAAGTTCAATTAAGGTAATAAAAAGACATTCGGTGTCAGTATACAAAGATGGATAGTGTTTCCGCGATCAGAAGTGTATTGGTGTATTGTCCAGTGCAGGTGTGGTTTTAAGCCGACAATTTGGCGGTCGGCTGCTAACCACTTTGGGTATGTTGTAGGTCCTTGAAATAGAGCAGACTGCGTGGTAGCTCACAGCGTCACAGAGTGCGGCGTTTTTTGTGCGTTCCTTTGCCATGTCGGGCGTGGTGTGTGTTATTTTGGATTTTGTACGAGCAGGGCCATGTTTGACCCATAACGTTGGACGATTTTCGCAAAGTACAGCTGATGACAGAGGCACGGCCATCACTGCTTTGCGAAGGATACTCGTTGTGGTTAAGATATGTGTCTCCTGCTTTATGTTCAGCGTTATTCGAATAAACTGAGAGTTACTGTACTGCATTGAACTTGGGTAACGCGCTAGGCATCTCAGCGTAATGGGCTCAGCCCTAATACCTATCGCGTCGCAAATGGAACTCTACTGGCTGCAGTCGTCTAGCAAGTTGCGCTTTCTATGCCAAATTTGGACTAGGGAATGACAGTACCCACGATAGTTAACGCACTTTGTTGCTGTCTAGCAAATGTAGGTGTGCGTGTTGTGGGTGGCAACGGATACCTTCACCTTCACTAAAGAATCTCGTGGAAACGGTGGCGTATCCCCCATGCTTGGTGCAGTCGGACATGCTGTTGGCAATTCTAGTGTATGGTGTCCGGCGCTGGGCTGTCGGTATTTTGATGGACTCGTTATGAGTAGCATCCAAGGATGACCTAAAAGCAGTCAGACCGAATATGACCCGCCCAATTACAGGGTTAGTATGGGTCAGCATATGTAACGCAGAGGTTGTGGGGTGGTTAGCAAGTCTGACTAAACTCTTGCGCCTAGTTTCAGAGTTAAGAAACGAATGCTAAAAACGGGATCGGTCCTCTTAGAGTAAAAATAACAGTGCCATGATGCGCGCAATCTGCTCGACCGTTCTAGCCCGTTTTCATACTTTTCCCTAGCTTCATTATAAACACAACACTAACTTTTCATATTTTGCAAAAGCAGAGAAAATGTTAGCTTGTGTTCTCCCTTGACTCTTGTGTAATAAAAAACCTCCTTAAAGGTGGAACGCAATGACACAGTTAGAATAAACCACAACTTTCCTTACCACTCGTGCATATTTCGGATCACTACTTGGACTCCAGGTTGAATTTTGTTCAGTGACGCTCGTGATTGCAATCGGGTGCTGCCCCTATCCAGTCACGTTAGGCAAAGGAGGATTGATCCTCACTTCCTTCGTCACCCTTGCACGGTCGTCGTTCATTACTGTAGGGAGCTGTGACACTGGCAGGACACACATGCACGCGGTTAGGCTGCCCCATTGTTTGACGATGATCCGTGTTGGACTAAGCCGTTTGACTTGGTGTGTAGTGGGTGAAGGTCCACGACTGTCTTTATGATGAGCGAAGGCAATTGAGTCCTAAATGAGATCGTCGCTTCCTTACACATGATCCTGTAGGTAGGATTCTAGGATGGTCAGATAGCGCGGCGAATCTCTGAGTGAACTTAGGTTCACAGAATTCACTGTTGTTAAACAGCAACAGTTTCCCACGTTTGGGGTTAGCGCGAAGCGTACTAACGCTTACTGTGCTTTTAAGGCGGCCGTTGTTGTTTACACCGAACATAATTGTTTACATTTTCTGCTATATATCCTGTTTGCAAGATTACGCTGACAGATATTTTGTTCTATCAACGTCCAAGGTCATTGTGCTGTCCACTACATCCAACTTGGAATATATAGGCGGTATAGCGGGGAACTGGACACTAATCCTTAGCTAGAACGGTTTACGGGGAAAATTTAAATGGAACACGGCATTATGATGGCAAGTGCGAGACGTGGGAGCTAATGAATAACACTGTATTCGTAAAAAGAAAAGTAACGCAGGCACTAATAAATAAATAATATAAAGAAGCGTTTCTAGTGAAGACATTTACCATAACCATGGTGAAAAGTCCTAGGATGTTCCAAGGCGATTAATTGTAGCTACGTAGGACCGTTTGATTTTACTGTGCCGTGTTCGCTTTAGTATGAGTTACATTCTGGGCTGCAGTACAGCATTAAGATGAATCCGTGCATTTTAGGTTGCAATAAAAATAAAACTATTCAAAATATTTAAATACAAAAGACCTTTTTGTTGAAAACTTACGGAAGTTGTGATAAAACTAGTAAGGTTAACCTTATTGGCCCTAAATTATTCTGTGTAATCGTGCGCGTAAGAATTTATGCTCCTTCATCTTCAGAAAAGCAAATATTTAATAATGTACGGCTGTATAACAAGGAAACCTTTAGTGGATATACTGGACGGCTATGTCAAATTTGTACCGCGGAACTCCCGCCTATTGTGCCTTTGTTCAACATGCCATCAAACGCTGCCGTGGCTACACAAAGGTTTGTCAATGGATCGTCGGCTTTCTGAAATTAAGCTGACATATAACACGAAATTTGTTGGCTGTTATATCTGAGCAGCAAAAGATTGCAAAGAAGTATATTTTATTTTATACCGAATACTGTAGTATAGAGTAAATAGAAATGAATTCTGTACAACTCTTTCGAAATATGGTAAAGGTCATACAATTTGTGAGTCGTGAATATCATTGTCGTTTTCATGTGACATTTAAAGTGTCTGACTCACTGGATTGCAAGACTAACAAATGTGAAATATCATCGTCAGTGTGCAATAGTTCTCTGAAGCGATTAATGGTAAAATATAAATCCAACCACCTTTTGAGCTGCTGCTAAGACGTTGTCTCCATCACATATTCCATCAAACTGTCCCAAGCATTTACCACGCTCCGTTCGAAATACAGTGAGTGAGAAACTCGCTTCACATGCGGCACGACAACTTTGTATCTGTGTCCGCGTAGGCTGCATGACCCTTGTACATGCAGCATTGGCCTCAGCATAGGTATGCCACCGAAATGCAGAATCCGGTAGGTCATAATGAGTTCGACTCGCACCGGACAAGGGGTATTGACCTGGTTTCTCGCACTGGTCTTCACGCCCCAAGCCAACTAAATGCGATAGGAGCCTGATAGAAATGGGTTGAACCCGTTTGATCTTCTGTGCCTCGCCACGAGGAGTCGGAAAGGATCGGACGTATGGTGCTCTAGCAGTGGTCTAAACGTAGAAGAGAAGTGGGGTGCGGCAACCTCTTCAGACCATATGCCGAAACTACGTTTGAGCGCCCAAAGCATGCGCAGTCCGTTACAATATAGCCTGTTCGTGTTGTCCAAGGACTTCAAGTCGTAGTGCGAGGGTACACATAGGTCATTCCCGAAGAGTGTGAGGTATGGCGGTTGGTCTTCCAGGGTGCCGGTTCGGCAGTCAGCACCCTTCCCCAGGTTCATAAATACGGACTTGGCTGGGTTGACCGCACAGCCTATGCAGGTAAATAGAAAAAGTTATTAAATGCTTAAAGCTTTATAAATCTACATAAGGAGTTGTTTAAACTTGCCTGTAAAAAGGTACAACGCATACTTAAGAGGCGAGGAAAGAATACGTTCGTTCACAAATGTCGAGTATTGGGAACTTGGAGATGGCAAATGCATCTGGGTCTAAAGATGTACCGGCCACTAGGAAAGCAGGTTGCACCTTAACAACGCTGACTGGATACTAAATAGAAAATGCCTGATGGATAACACATAAACTTGTGGATAGGATGTAGGAGGTACAACTGCCTCCATTAAAATAGGTAAAATCAACAAAAGGCGGTATACTTATTGTTATATTTAGATATAAGCACACACGTAAATGCATACACATGCGAAAGATTTTAACGATATTGTAAATATGTATATGTAAAACTATGCTTATACAAAACGTTATCTAGTTCTATTGCCTGTATAATATAGACAGAAATAGCGTTAAGGATATGTGCAGATCATTATACGCCTTGATTAATAATTAGAGGTATGACCATATAGAAATGCTAACGTATAATGATAACTGGAAATACACATCCGGCACTTTACGCATTTGTAGTAGACGTCAGAGCAGACGTGCGGGAATACACACCATAAGAGGACCAATATCCAGGAGACATTTCATTCCACAATGATGGTAGAGGATAGAAACAGTTGAGGAGAAAATTACAACAACCTAAGCAAAGAGAAACAGATCGTAACGCAAGTGTAGCAAGGAGAACAGTCACACGCGATAGAAGGCTAGTATTCAGGTTACGATCAATGTCATCTATGGGTATACCGAGGGAAGAAGTAGCGGGTCAAATGACACTAACGAGCCACGAAATCCTCAGCCTTCCGTGGCCTTAAAAAGTCACTTTAGGCTTTGGAAGCCAGTCGTTCTAAAATTGGAAAAGAAACAATGCATTGGTTGGCTACCAACTGCCTAATGAAATCCTACCTTATTATCCTTTGTCTGCAGGCGCTCTCCGCAGCGCCCCGGTTTACCCAGTCGGATTCAGCCGCTAGAAAATAACTCCGGTAGATAAGCCAGACACCCCAGCTTTCCTGATTCTATAAATTATGTCCAACAATTCATCCGCCACGACATATGACTCCCAAGCGTGGCGGAACTTAGCCGGAACGACTGCTGGTGTCGTTAATAGCTTCAGCCGGACCGCATCGCCGGGCTTGAACGGACTTCCAAATGCCTTGGGGTCAAAGTACGCACCCTGATGGCGCTGTGGTGTTTCTAAATGAGACTGTGCCAGCTGATTTTTGCGGACCAGATTAGTCTGCATCCGAAGTATTTGGTCGGCCGCAATCATGGGTTCCTGGTAATAGGTCGGCAACGGTTTGTCTAAACTTAGTCGTAGTTTGCTCCCCGTCATCATGAGGTGCGAAGTTTGATCAGTGGCGGAATGAACGGTGGCGCGATAAGCCAACATATATTTGAGTAAATTCTTATCCCATTCTTTGGGGCGTCCTCCATTCAAACATGACGTTGTCAGTATATTCAACCTGCGGTCGGTACACGCTACTAATCTTTTCCCTTCCGGGCGATATGCCTACGAGCGTGTTTTCCGAACTTCGAAGCTGTGACACATTTCCCTCGTTAGTTCGCTTACAAAAATTGCCCCTCGATCCGCATGTAGCTATCAGGATGCTACCAACCTCGCTATTCAGTAACTAAAGGGAGCCTACGCTATACTCCACGCCTCCACATTACGCAGAAGGACGACTTCACTCCACTTTTTGGAGTAATCGGCCAGTACCAAGACGCAGCGTTGTCCTCGTGTTACCCATGGCAAGGGGCCGATGAAGGTAATGCCCACTGCCTCTTTACGAAAACCAGCCGTCCTCAGCTGAAGCGGACCACGACGGGTATTTGCACGGTTCATGGTCCTCGAGTAGTCAGCGCATTGCTGGCAGCATTTGGCGATAGCACGTCGCAAATGAGCTAACCAAAAGCGACGTCAAATCGAAGCCTCCATTTTGTTTTGTGCTGCTTACACGAACTTCTCGTGTACGCGTCGCATTATTTCCTGAGTACCGGCTGTTAGACCGATTATTCTGGTTAAATAACTGGGTGCATTTTGAAAGTACATGGCATCTGTTACTCTCAAACGTAGCCAGAGCGACCAGAGGCGTTACGTGGTAAAACTGGCGAGAGACAGCCTGGGTTGCGTTAGTTGCTCTTCGTTTTGGACTGTGCGATTGTAAACGAAGCGCATCTGTGGGTCGGTCGACTGCACACGGATCCATTCCTCGGTCGCAGATGCATCGAAAATGACGGCGGATACGCACGCAGTTGTGAACGACGGACAAGGCCCATAAATGTTGGTTGGCCTTTGTGATAAGACGTCAACGTTCCCGTGCTTTATACCTTGCCGTGGCTGGCACTCAAAGCCGTATCCCTGTAGCTGTTCATGCCACCGGGTGCTTGCGGCACCGAAGAGTCAGACTTGTTGATGAATGCTGGCTTGAGTCGAGCAACGTTGGTCGTCTCAGTCTTACCATGGTAGTCAATGGTAAACCACTTGTCGCTTTTGTCTACGACACCGTACGGCCCAGAATAAGGCGGTTGTATTGGTAGGCGTAAGCTGTCGGTGTGAACGAACACGTGCGTGCAAGTGGTTAAGCGTTCTTCCAGGTTGGTACACAAGCTCGGTGCTCCGCGTTGCAGAGGCTGAATCTGCCTCATGTGAAGAGATGGGTGAGCTGCGTATTCGCCATAGTCTAAGGTTGTTAGCGCTTTTGTTGAGACGCGTTTACCAGGTAAGCATGGTGCGCATCCAAAGACTAGCAAAGAAAGAATAGCGTGCAAACCGGCTTCAATCTTGCTTTTTATGACTAAGAGTACGAGCGGGAGTGCTTCTTGCCGGGAGTTGCTAGATTGAGCACAGAGTGGTGCTTTGAGTTGCCGGTGGAACATTTCTACCATCCCATTAGCTGCGGGGCGGTATGCGGTAGTTCTGTTGTGCTGGCAACCAAGCACGTTGAAAAGTTTGCTGAATAATCCGTCAACGTGCGCTTCTCTGTCGGTGCTGACTACGCTTGGGCAACCGAATTGATCTACGCAGTGCCCCAGGAAGCCTTGTGCAACTGCCTTAGATTAGCAGTTGGCTATCGGAATCGCTGCTGGCCAACGGGTGAATCGGTCGACATCGGTAAGGAGGTACGCGTAGCCTTTGCATGGGAGCAAAGGTCCAACAAGGCCAACATGCACGCGTGCAAAACGAGAGTCTGGAGCTGGAAGAACACCAAGTGGGTTACTAGTGTGCCTGTATAACTTGGCGCGCTGACACCCTAAGCGTGCGCGGTTGACTTTGGTCCATTCGAAGCGTTTGGTTAAAAACTCCTGCGAAGCACGTGTGCCGGGATGAGACGGGTTGTGTAAAGCGTTGAAAACTAGTCGACGCATCGAAGTAGGAACTACGTGCCGGCGAGAAGTTTGTGAGGCGTCACAAAGAATGGTCACTTTAGCTGAGGCTAGTGGAACCTCGCGGAGTTTCGACAAGGTGTTGCGTCGTTGCTTGTCTATGTCGAGATAAGCCTGTTGGGCAGCAGCCATGACGGCTAAGTGAACGTTGGTGTCATGCGATAAGCTGGTCTGACGAATGCATGAAAGCGCATCCGCGACTGGCTTGAGAGCACCTGACATGTCCTACATCGGTCGTAAACTGAGAAAGGTAGTCTGTGTCCAGTTTTTGGCGGAGCTTACTTGCCTGTTGCGTCTTTAATTACATAGATCAATAGCTTGGGGTCAGTAGAGGCTGTGGAGGTTGACCTTCGAGATAGTGACGGAAATGTCTGATACCTAGATGCATAGCTAACAGTTCCTACCGAAGTGGCTGTAACGCAATTCGGCAGGTTATAAACGTTTTGTGTAGGAATCTATAGGTATCCATCAATCGTCGATGAGTTGTTGAAGAACTGCACCGACGGCATTGCCGGATGCGCCAGTTGTCAAGGAGAGTGGTGATATGTTTCTGGGTGGGTGAAAAACGTTACGTTGGAGATGGTGTCTATGACCTTCACAAAAGACAGTTTAGCGTCGTTTGGAAAATAAACGGAGCGTTGTTACCGCGTAGCAAGTCAGTCATTGGTTGCACAACGCTCGCGCAGGTAGGAATGAGGCGTCGCTAATAGTTGACCAGGCCAAGGAATCAGCGTAACTGTTTAAAGGAATTAGGAGCAGGAGAGTCCTTCAGTGCATGGATTTTTGCTGGCAGAGCTATAATACCAGAGGCGGATATTCTGTGGCCAAGCAAGTCGATGGAGCTTTGACCAAGCTCTCATTTTTCGGGGTTGACGGGAACCATACATTGCGTCAAGCGTTGGAAGATAACGTCGAGTTGATGAAATGTTCATCGTCAGCAGATCTGGCGATGAGGATGTAATCTAAATAAGGACAAACGCCTTTGAGCCCCCGCGTTACCTCATGAATGAAGCTGAAAGTTTGAGCAGCTTTGCTGAGGCGGAATGGCGTGATGACTGCAGTTTTAGCGATGTCGTCTGGCGCCACAGGTAGCTGATGGTAGACGCAAACTAGGTCGACGTTGCTAAAGATACACTTGCCAGCTAGACCTGAGGTTACGTCCCGCATGTGCGGAATGAGATATTTAACCGGGACGGTAATTATTTTAAGTGCGCAGTACTCACGACTGAGGCGCCAGTCACAGGGTTTCTTCGAGACCAAGTGTTATGGTGATGACCGTGGATATTTAGACGGGCGAATTATTCCTAGTTCGAGCATTTACTCGAATTCCTTCTTATCAGTTTGCAGTTTGCCCTGGCCTAGGGTGCGACGGTGGACCGAAACAGGTGGGCCTGTATTGACCTGGGGATTCCCCCGTACGACTGTGTAAACTATTCTAAAATATGGTAAATTATAGCTTTCTTTTGTGTTAGGGAATTGGGCTGTTTGCCTGTTGGAACGTTGTTTCCATTTGTTGGAAACACGACCACGATCTCGGTCTTTGGCTCTCGACTCGACTGCGAACCACGCGCCGTCCAGGAAGGTTGAATCGGTATGACGCGCGAAATTAAGTTGCTGGCCGCAGAACTTGCGTACATCATTGTCAAAGAGATGCAAAGGTAAACAACAGTTAGGGCATAATGTGAACAATGTATGAAAAAGAATGCTTAATCAATACTAGTTTGTGTTTTTGGAATGGCATAAGCTTCGGTTTTAATGAGTGGTTATGTAAGGGCAAATAATGAGCGTAAATAAGAAATGTGTATGCTGTAATCGGCGCTAGTTTAGCGGGCGGTAATGGCAGACTCAATGGTTAGGACATTTACAAGGAATTTTCATGCAGTACAAGATGCTGTGCTATTGCGGTAGCGTCAGGCGATGTAAAAAAGACATGAGTATGCAAGGAGAATCCGAAATTTAGATAACCTGTCTATTTCTTGATATGCTTGGTGATATATTATGCCGTAAATAAAGGAGTTTATCTGCAGCCCTTTTAATAGGAGGAACGCGCTTTTAAAATTATTTAGGTAGATAAATAACCGGTAGACTGTAAATATGTATACATGTCTGCGAAGGCTTTTGGAATGGTTATCGTCGGACTAAAAAGAGATAACAAGGCGACTATGTGGTTCAGTATACGCATTATATGAAACGGACTACTAAAATAATCCGGTTGGCAGTAATTAAAATAAGTTGCCGGCTCCATATATTGTCTAACAGTACTGCTGCAATGTGCAATAGAGCTAACTGACTACTCCAATAAGCTGGCCGCTCTGAAGTATTAGAGGTTGCTGGCTCCACAGAAGGTGTCACAGCAATGCTACCATATGCAATAGAGCTGACTGACTGCAAATATAATCTGGTGGTCCGTACGTACTATATGGTCCCCATTCCACTTAATATTTCAAAGGGAATATATTTAGTTATTTATGTGCAATATAGCTAAATGATTGCTAATGTAAGCTGGTGGCCGGTGATCATCAGAGGATCCCAACTCTACTTAAGATGTCACAGCGATGCTACCATATGCAATAGAGGTCATTGACTATTCACATATGCTGGCTGCTCTTAAGTGTTAGTGGTTGCTGGCTCCACAGAATATGACACAGCAACGCTTCCATATGCAACCGAACTGACTGTCTACTCCAATAAGCTGGCGGCCGGCAAGTATTAGGTGTTCCGGACTCCACTGAAGATACGAAATAGATGCTATCGTAGGCAATAGAGGTAAATGACTGCTCATATAAGCTGGACGCCGGTAATTATTACATGCTGCCGGCTCTACAGAATGTGTCACAGTCGTGCAACCACATGCAGTAGAGGTAACTAACTACTCACATACGCTAGCCACTAGCAAACAAAAGCTGTTGCCGGCTCCTCAGAATTTGCCACAGCAATACAGTATCAATATAGTACCAGGATAAGGGTGAATGTTACACTGGGGAAGTGTTGCTCAGGCTCATGCAATGTGCTTACGCTGTTGTTGAGAACAGTATGCTTTGTCGCCTCAACACCGTGGATCACTGAGGTCCGGGCTAGA
Source organism: Dicrocoelium dendriticum (assembly GCA_944474145.2). Taxonomy (NCBI): domain Eukaryota; kingdom Metazoa; phylum Platyhelminthes; class Trematoda; order Plagiorchiida; family Dicrocoeliidae; genus Dicrocoelium; species Dicrocoelium dendriticum. Next base: position 51,381,478 of record OX104065.1, read on the forward strand.
TTCCGTGCCGTGGAAATGGAAGTGGGGAATAAATACTGAACGTACGTGGTGAAGGGTGCCATTATGGGCGTTTCGTGCGGACACCTGTGAGGGGCCATGGAAAGACATGTGGATACCAAGTGGAAAGGTTGTTATGTGTGCATACATTACACGGGACGAAACTGACGTGCCCTTACCCGTTTCACGCCATGATGACGCCTGGTATACCAAATATATGAACTGCCACTGAGAATGGGGTTCTGTTGTCAGACAAATAAACACTAACGCATAATCGTCGTTCGTAGAGCCACTCACTGGGCTGCCATGTGGTGTGTTCCAAGCAGTACCCAGCGGCTTTCAAGCAGCGTGGGTTACCATCCGGGGAGGCATGCCGCTGCAGCATCAGAGGGTGGCCCTAGAAAGGACCGGTTTGTCGTTCTCACTGGCATGCATGAAGGAAAATTGGGTTAGAAAAAGTGAACTCACATGCAAAAGATGCAAGTATAGTGTTCCTGGTCTCCCCCCGTCTTCCTCATCAGGGATAGGAATCTGATGGTTCCGCATTGACAAACAGCTGATGTGCATAAGGGGGTTACGTCTGCAGTTAACATGCCAGCAACTCGCACAATGCGATCGAATGGCATATCCCGATGTCTAAGGAACCAGCAATCACAGCTCATCTCATTACCCATAACAACGTTGTGCTTCCGATCGTCCTTACCCAACGGTTCATACCCAGTGTCGTTGGGTCGTATTGATGTGACCGTCTCCGACGAAATGTGCCGCATAAATATGGCAGCAGCATAAGCAGAAAGGCAAGAAACCAACTCCTCCACCTGCCCAGTTCCCGGAATGGTGCATGCTTTCGACATCCGCAACTTGCCTATTCATGTGGTTCAACGGGATTCCGCATTGCGTGCTCTCCGTACAACAGCCACAAAAAGTTGCAAAAGCGAGTCATTTCGCCAAATCCACACCTCAGAGGCTTATTCTCGTTCTCCACTGTTAATAGTGAACGCACCAAACGCGCGCACATTTCGCAACCTGTGGTAGGCCAAGCTTTCTGTGAAGAGCAACCATGTCCGACTGAGGTAAGTGAACGCCTCTTTGCTTCTAACTCTTATAGCACTAAGCTGCATCTTAAATTGCAATTCGGTCTTTGTGTACACTAATCTGTGCATCCACTGCTTCAGCAGAACTCTGTCCGCCTTCTTCAATTTTGACAGCGACTGGCATTTGTGTGAAACGTCCAGCAGGAAAAGGAACCGGCATAATACTATCATGGTCTGTGGATTAACCGACTTAAATAAATAAATAAATAAATCATTTATTCTCAACAAGGTGAGGCACGCCTTTACGGGCATGATCATTTTGACATAACGATGCATGATCAAGAATGTGCAAAAATCCGATATGTTTGCCATAGCAGTTTGTGTTTGTGTAGGGGGTATGTATATATGTCATTGTGTGTGTACTTGTATGTAGCTGTGTATTTTGTGCTTGTAGTTGTGCTTCTCCAATCTTCAATGTTTGATATCGTCATCAATATGCGAGTAGGTGATTGGTGTCCGTGGGTTAGATAGAATTATCCGGATATCCTCGGGGCAGTGACTTTATTTTGTGGCGGGTCACGACCGCCACGTCACAGTGTTGTTAAGCAGACATTTGTGGCTTTATACAGGGAGAACGCTTGTCAGGCGAAACCCACCACGTCCTGGAACACTGCCGCCGAACTATTTGCTGGAACGGGTTAAACCCGAACCACCCAGCTGACAGCACGAGGAGGTTGTTCGGCTAGCTAGCCTTCATTTGCCCCAGGCACCCGTCCATGACTATAGTCTTCGCGGACAAAGTGTTGGGCAACATTTCTGAATTCCCCCAGCACTCTCCAGGTTACTGTATGCCGTCTGGTTGGGCATCAAGGCGTGAAACACGCCGCGACCCACGCCGAAATCGTCGATTACCATGCAGTGCCAAAGAATGTAACCATCGCAGTTCACTTGATGCGTGACATCTGCAAGAAGCACGTCCCCGTATTTGGCCACCAGGAAGTCTGATGCAGGAACGAAAAATAGGAATCGCAACTGCGACCTATCTCTTTCCAGACACACAGCGCTCTTCTTACTCAACAATTCCGCAACCGCGTTTACATGGTTCCCCTTAGATATCCTACCTAAGCGATGACGGATGGAAAAGAGGTCCTGTCTGTTCAATCGTTTGTTATATCTTTTCCACACATAGTATCGCAATTCACCGGTATTACGGAAGGACTGCGTTAAATCAAACAACCGCCGCTCCGCCTCGGGAGTCAGGCGCCGGTTACCCAAGCCCAAACTTGGATTCCCCAAGTGAAAATTGTGATGATGCACCAAACAGTGCTAGCCTATCTCATAGTAAATACACTTTGCACTGATGGCTATGCTCGCTTTACAACCGAGGCTGACGTACCTATGCAACATGAAGTACACATAAAACAACGTTCGCACTTACCGACTGCCACCTTCTCCTTTCCGGTTGCAATGGACACAACGATATTGTACCCATTTGTACCGCATCCCATCGGGTAGCCCTTGACCTGACCTCTTCTTATACGACACAGCGGTCAATACGTCATACTTGTAAAAACTCGTCGCCGTCGTAACTTGAAACCGCCGCCAATCTTCCTCGAATTCTTCAAATGTCTTATGATTTTGGTGAAAAGTGGCGCGGAGCGCAGTAGTATCATCCGCAGCCATTGCAGCGAAACCGAAACGGCATATGCGCACCAAAACGACCACCGTTTCATAAATGGTAAAAAGGCGCACCACAAGTTTCAGTTGTCCTAAATCAATATACTTTTAATAAAGCGTTAGCAAGCCTTAACATTGTATTTCATAACATTCCTCCTTAGAAGCCAGTGCAGCAAACCGTACCGCTTTAAATTACGATCAGCTGTTTTCGATTAATCAGACGCTCTCCGCTCCGTCCACTCACCCGATGCCCAGCTACATCCTCCCTAGCTAGTTCTCTTCTGGTGCCCTATTTTTAGCATTAGCTAACTCTCCTCCGGTTTAATAAGCTTTTCCCTAGCTTAATTTGTCTGTTTTACCCATTGATATTGGTTGGCCGTCTGGTTCCGTACCGAATATATAACGCACGATTCTTGCGCTATAATTTGTGACCCTTAAAAGGCTATTTTTGTGAGTTTGGTACTAATCTTTCTTTTCAGATCCGGTTACTTATTCTGTCTACCGTTCTACTTTTACCTTTTACTACTTGCATTCACTTTCACACGCTCAGTAACTTTTCACCATGAAGGTCATTCACCCAGCTTCTGACGATAAGGTTACTGGGTTCCGTTTCCTTAGCCCGCCTTTCCGAGAGGTTAATCCTAAAGCTTGGTTTAACCAGCTAGAATCCATTTTTCCTTATATGGCGTTAGGTCTAACGGTGTCAAATTTCACTGCGTTGCAGCAGCGCTTTCTCCGCAAGTCATCGATGACCTCGACGACCACTTGGAGCCTCCCGAACATCAGAAAAGCTACGATGAGCTTAAGGCCGTAGTCTTAAAGCGATTCAGCATATCAGACTATGCTCGCTTTAAGCAGATTTTTAACGAAACCAAGCTAGATGATCGAACGCCTTCTCAGTTGTTGCACAAGATGCAGGCTCTAGCTAATCCATTCTCTGTTGGTGACTCTTTCCTTAAAGCGATGTGGTTTCATCGCCTGGCACGTGATTTGCGTAACCCCCTGTAAGCAAACGATGCGCCTCTTTCTCAGCTCGCCGACATCGCCGACCGTATTTGGGAATCCAACGCCCGAGCATCGCAGGTTCAGACCACTTCCAGTACTAAGGTAGCAGAACTAAGGGTGCAAGTAACCGCACTTACCAACCGACTAGAGAACCTAACACAGTCCGGATACAACCACCGAAATCATTCCAGTAGTCGCACTCGTCCTAGATCACGTTCGAAATCTTCCCTAGGTCAAGTTATTGTTGGTACCACGAGCGATTTGGTCATCAAGCCAGATCGTGTCGTCCGCCTTGTTCCTTCAAGCGCGACTGGCGGGGAAACGGGCCGGCCAGCACGTAGGGGAGACGAACGTTGCTGGCTGCCCCAGTCTCCATTGCTTTGTTACCGATCGCCGTAAGGGAGTACGCTATCTCGTTGGCAGCGGCGCAGAAGTCAGTTTTATCCCACGTGATTTTAATGGTTTTCGAGGAGGCGACTAGTTTATTGTGCGCAGCAAACGGCACTCCTTTTGGCGTGTATGGTCAACGCTCGCGCTTGCTTAATTTAAGCGTACGATGTTCTTTTAAATGGATCTTTCTCGTCGCAGGTGTTCAGACGCTAATTCTTGGCCTTGATTTTCTGCAGCACTTTGTTTTGCTTGTTAACGCGAAGCAACGCAATCTGATCGATAGTCAAACAAAGCTGGCAGTTATAGATACTTTGACCGACATTGAGTCAATCGGTCTTGTACACGCCGAACCAGTCAAGCTCACCTACCGGTCAGATGCTTAAAACCAAGTTCCCGCAAGTCTTTCGTGCAATGTCACCGTTTCCATCCGCCACTGATGCTGCGGAACATCACATCGTTACCGAAGGTCCGACTGTTTTTGCCAAAGCCAGGAGAATGGCCTCTGACAAGTTAAAAGTTGCTCGCGCAGAATTCGAGCACGTGCTTGAACTAGGCATCGTTCGCCCGTCTAAAAGTCCCTGGGCGTTGCCGCTCCACATGGTGTCCAAAAGGTCAGGAGACTGGCGTCCATGTGGTGGTTACCGCGCGCTCAATGGCGTTACTGTTCCCGACCGCTATCCTATTCCTCACATTCAGGACCTCACGGCAAGCCTGCGCGGCACTCATGTGTTCTCGAAAATCAAGCTGGCTTCCAGCCGTTGAGGAAGACATACCGAAGACTGCCGTAATCACGCCGTTTGGGCTTTTCGAGCTTTTGCGTACGCCGTTTGGTCTTCGCAACGTAGCCCAGAATTTTTAACGATTCATCAATTTAGTCACCAGAGGTCTAAATTTCGTCCATCCATACATCGACGATATCCTAGATGCCAGCGCTTCTAAAGAATAACACTCAGAACAACTTAAGCTTCTTTTCGATACCAACAAAACTGCGAAGTACCGCACTTCCGGGCTTCTGTCATGACATGGTGACTTGTGACATGATGTCCTGTGCTTTCCATGCATTTTGTGTTTACCGTGTTCTCCTTCATTGTTTCACAGGCACAGTCCCATGCGCCGTCCTTTGGCCTGACACTTATCGCTGCAACTAAGACTCATCTCATGTGCTGCCGCCGCCACGTCATGGACGATTAATACCCAGTGACAGGTAGCATTCGTTTGCTATGATCACTTGTCTTTCAGAGCCACTGCGATATACGCTGCCATTTGCCTTACGACCACACGTTGCCACTAAGCCTCCTCGCATGTACCGCCGCCGCCGTGTGATGCTGCTTTGATACCTGGCCACAAGTAACATTGCTCGTCTATCCTGATTTCTCTTCCAGAGCCATAGTGATATGCGCCGCCCATTGCCTTCCGACCTCACATTGTCACCGAGTCTCCTGCCACGTACCGCCGCCGCCGTTTGATGCTGCATTGATATTTAGCCTCCGGCCATTCAGTCGCCAACTGGCACCCATATATCCGGCGTCAGTCATTCGAGCCAAAGGTGAACTCCAATTTCCATGATGATTTACATTTGACAGACGGAGCACACCTTCATCGCACTCCGCCGTCCTCATTACCACCCTTGTTCTCCTCTGTGAAGTACGCTTTCGCCGTTTCCTGCCGTAGCACCGGGTCCGGTCTTCCTTCGCTTTCCACTTCCTTTACGTTTCACCTTCCTTAGAGAACGGAGCAATGGCCCTATTCAGGGCCACCCCCTGTCTCTGTGTCTTGTTGTTCCACAAGGCATAGCAAGTTTGCAAAGTCTGCTACTTCCTTGCGGCGGACTACAATCTCACAGGTTCAGTGGGTGGTTCTGTAATCTTCAGACAATATATGGTGGAATTCCTACATAAAGACATTGCCGCAACCCTGCAACCTATGCGAACAACCTGCTCATCCAATAAGAACGTGGTAAGTTCACCTTATGCAGACATTTTCAATCACTAACTTGCCGCTGTACCCATCCATTATTCGTAAAACCTGTTTCTGTAGGGCACCCTGCCTTAGCAATGTTCACATCGTTGCGCCCTCCCCTCGTCCGGTAACAATATTTGATGAACTATTTTTCAGTACTCTCGGTTGGTGGGTGATGAGCATTCGCAAAGCTCCCCAATTAGACGAGAATATTTGCATATGGTTTGAGCGTCCTGTCTGCCCACTTCATATATAACCATACACCACCTTACGAACTCAATGCGTATCTCAGTACAAAGTGGCCATGCGTATGCCTTAGCATTATACTGACAATACCTTGCTCCAAAGATTAACCTCCGATTCATGACGTTTTGTTACTTGACCAAGCAATCGGTTTACTTATAACACATATATATATATACATATATAATTAGTGTAAAATCTACTGTCCCTTCAGTTCAGGTTAATGCGCACAGAGCACTAGGTCTTATTAATCTTTTGAGGGAACCTTTTCAGAATTCCATTTTCCTACTTCAAGAAATACCATAGATTAACTCTTTCACCATTAACGAGGCAATATTCTTTAGATCATTGTAACTGTTTCAAGAAACCACTTTTCCGCAGAAAACCTCTTAACCTCCGAAATCAGTGATTATGCACCTCCATGTTTACAAACCATCAATTCATACAAGCTCATATTCCCTTGCGTGAATGACGACCATCGCATTTAGCAAAGCTAGAGAGAAAAGTCTGCTTACCCCTATAACAAACCGCCGCAGTCCAAACTCATATATATCATTCCTCTGCGTCCGCAACTGTATACCACATAACCAATTGTAATGAAGCAGAACTTTCATCCTCCGCAACCTAACAATCCGGAAAGCTATTCAATCTATCATTTAGCATGTATTATGCATACAGCATGCAGCAGTACACGGACTTACACAGAAACATTAATTAACGTACACATTTGTTACTTATGGTCTCACCAATATCCCATACTAAATTCAATAACCTATAGATGCTTACATACATAAGCATTTAAGTACCATATACATGTTTATATACACTTCCATATATATATGTTATTATACATACATATATACATACGTACAACATATATATATATATATATATATATATAATACGCCTATATATGTCAGCATCCATAGGTTAATGAAGTTAGTATGGGATATAGGTAAGAGCATAAGTCGGAAATGCGTATGTTAATTAATGTTTCTGTGTAAGTCTATCTACTGCTGCATGATTTATGCATACTACATGTGAAATGCCATACTGAAGCGATTTCCGATTTGTTATGTTGGCAAAGTTGAAAATCATGTTTCCTTACAAATATATATATATATATACCGCCTTCGATAGCACTTTCCATGTTTACACACACACAATATCCATTATCTATCCATTAGTAAGGATTCTAGTCATTATGCCGATTATGCGGTTAGCAATTCCATATGTAACCTCCACCGAAAATCAATCCCTACTTAGAAAACCATTTGCTAAACACGGATGCTTCTCTCTTGGAAAATTTACCATACATGCCCACACTTCCTTCTCTTGACGGGTACATATCGGGGCCTTCCATAAACCATTTTTTCTATTCCGTTTCCATTTTAACCACTTATGTACTGTTAAATATCAACATTTCCAATTTATCCAACTTTGCTAATAAGCATGGTACAGTGCGGTTTTCAGATGCTTGGAGCTTCTGACCTCTTTACAAGCACGTTGCGCAACAAATTAACCCAATAAAACCCATACATTTAGAGAACTCAGAAATCGGTTGTTCTGCTGAACAACAGCCCGTATTCAAAATCGCGCTAGTGGCGGACTCGACGGTCCCGGCATTCGCGCGTTGCAACCGAAACGAGCGCCAAGCAAAATGGCAATGAACAAGTCAAGTATTCGAACTCAGCAATCAGTTCAACAAGGCACACCGGTAGCTTAGGTGTACAATGCAATACCTTTGTTAGAATTTTATACAGGCAAACCGGGGAACCTCCAGACTGCTACATATCCGAAAGTGACAACTTTAAACAACGGAGTTCAGTAATAAATAAATAGTCTATTCTGTTCAGTTCGAGGCAGGCCATCAAATGCATGATCATGGTAATAAAGACATGTGTGGTCGGCAACCGCACAAAGAATTACAATTTAACCAGTAGCATAGGAATTTATGTGTGTACGTTGACATGTGGAATTAGGTGTACGTGTTTATGTGTAAGTAGCCATGTGGAGTGAGTTTGTAAGGGTGACTCTGAATCTGTGCTTTTGTTCGCTGGGTTAGCCATCAAAGGAACACTTCGAATTGGGTGACGTGCGTGATATGGGAAGGACACTTCCGAAGGTTCAAGTTCAAGTGGGACTAGAACAGTAGGGTAACTCCCCGTGAATGTTCCTTCCGTGGCGCGTCGTTTTATCCAGGGTAGTATGCGTCCGCGACAACTGGAATCCAGAAGAGTCCGATCAGCACGCACGAATCGTACCACGGTCAACCAATTACTATCTACGCGAGTTGCATTGGCAGTCCCGACCGCACCGGTCAAGTTAAATAAGAAAAAGGAGTACTAAAGTAATAAGAGCATCAAGAAAAAGACGTGCTAGATTAAATAAGTTAATAAAACGAATAAGCTAAGACGTGAAGGGGAATGTTAAGCATCGAAGGCCAAAAGCGTCGAGTCGCGTTCGAACTCGTTCACTGTTGGCGCCAATACCACGTTCTGGGGCAGTGCACTCCAGGAATCCACCACTCGGCGTGATAAACGAAAGTCCACCCGGATTCCATCCGATCGAGATTTGTGTAGCTTCATCGAGTGACCTCGGAGCGATGAAAGATTAGCCGGTTGGAAAAGCCTAGATAAATCGGTCCGAGTTTACCGCTAAGTCAAGACTAGGTCGCCTTGATGGTGACGATAGTGCATTGAGAACATTCCCAGCGCAAGTAGTCTCTCCGGGTAAGAATGGTTTTGTAGTCCATGAACTAGTTTGGTTCCAACTCTCAACACGCTCCGCTGACATCCTGTCCCTGACTAAGCAAGGTGGACAAGCTTGGATGCAGTATCCCAAGTGTGGCCTGACAAAAGCTGCGATTAACCTAACGAACATAGCGCCCGTGATGGTCCCTAATGCCCTGCGGAGCATCCACAACATTCTGAAACCTTTGCACGTAACCTTCCTCCAGTTCTCACTGGATTTAAGTTCTGAAGACAACCTGACCCCTAGTTCTACCAATTGGGAAACATGAGGTAGTTCATTACCGCCAACCAGATAACGCGTTTGGGGGCCAGTTGGCGCCATTCGTGAGATGGAACACTGCATAATTTATGGGCAATTGCTACACAGCAGCCCAGTCCCAAAGTTTACCGAGGACCCTTTACAGAGTCTGGGGTCCATCGAACTCAGACAATATGTGCCACTAGTACTCTCGCTTCTAGCGACATTATCCTTTCTTCGCCTTACCTATGGCATCACTGTTTAGCAGCAACCATTTTTCGTAGGCCCCAACCATCTCTGCGCATATCCGGAGACTGCTAAGCGACACTCTTTTATTCCTCCAACCTCTACTCTCTGGGACTGTCTGCGTCACATACCTTTGCTGTTTGTTGACTTATTCTGGGACACCGTAGGTAGCCACTAGCAACTAGAAGGCTTCATCCAAATGCCATTGCTAGCCGTCGATACTCTCTCTCTCCCTTAGTACCTATATCAGTTCTTCGTATTATCTACGTCACCACTTTTCAGCTGCAGCTAGTCCTTGTAGGTAGCATACACCTTTTCGCCAGGAGCGACTCCGTATCTCTCCAACTCATGCCCACTTGGATTGTTTGCATCACATACCTTCGCTGGTTTGTTGACTTATGCTGTCACTGTAGGTATCCACTGGTAATTGGAAGGCTTAATCCGAATGCCTTTGACGGCCACTGATACTCTCTATCCTAGCGCCACTATCTGTCGCTCTTCTTATCTTCCGCGCCTCTTTGCAGCTATTCGTCGTAGGCTCCATGCCCCTTCTGCGCAGAACTTGAGCTTGCTAGGATACACTCCTTGTCTCCCCATCATACATTCACTTGGAAGGTCTGTATCACGTACCTTCTCTGGCTTGTTGATGCATTCTGTGACCCTGCAAGCATACACTAGTGACCAAGCGTCTTATTGGAATGGCTACATCTGGCCACTGGTGGTCTTTCCTAGCGCCACCATCTGTCCATCGTCTTAAATTCGGCACCTCTGTTTAGAAGCAGCTGGTGGTCGTAGGCTCCATGCACCTGCGCTTAGCCAGAGCTTGTTAGAAGCCGCTCCTTATCTCAATGCCCTCTATTCTCTTAGAATGTCTGCATCCAAGCTTTCCACTGCCTTGCCACCAATTGACCTTTAGATCTCCCTCGCGGCCAACTATTTATTTTTAAGTTGCTTATTCTGAGCTCTCTACCGTATTGGGCTGGCTACTTGCTGTTCGCGCACCGTGCCATCACCACCAACCTTCTAATTTTCTTTTCTCTCTCCCAACGCAATTATTGCCATTTACTAAACTGTTAGTTCGTGAATTACTTACTGGTAAAACGCTCTTGTCTCTACGCAACTGTTAGCGATCTACCCATACGGCTATGGATTCTATAGGACATCCAAAAGGCACTTTCAGCATAAACATTCTTGCACCGTGTACATGATGTTGTCTTAACTCCAAATGTTGTAACATAAAACTTTAACAATGATTAACTCCACGCCTGTTCCTGCGGTCTTCTCCCGGTTGTCCCTCACTTTCCCTTTTCTCCGAGGCCCGGAACTTCTTGGAGATCTGGGATTGGACTGAGGAACAGTTTCCGCCCAAGACAAACGTAATAACCGACAAGGACCTGCATGGAGCATGATTGTATACCAAAGGGACACAAATGCAATCCCCACAACCGTTGGCAAGTTTGGAGAGCTAAACACGTCTTCACACTCCCGCAAACTAGGCAACTAAAAAATCCACACAGCAGAAAGTTTGAAACTTTACTCACCTGGACATACAACAAGACGATTATTCGTGATGTGCCCATCCTCAACCGGCTTCAACAATTATGGCGGTCCTGATCAAACTATCTGTCCATCCAACAGAGGGAATTCGAAGCCATTTGCTTGCGAATGACCGCATACAAAATCAGTGGTCAACGGCTTTGCCAGTTTTATATTAGTGTTCAAAACGCATTATTGCAATGCTGCATGACGTGGTGGGTTTTTGCCTGGCAAGCTTTCTCCCTATAAAAAGCCACAAATGTCTGTTTAACAACATTGCGACGTGGCAGATATGACTCACCACTGAATAAAGTCACTGCCCACAGCTACATACTGGAAAGACGACTAGACTCATAGTTTAACTTTTTTCAGACACGTGCAAGAATATGATACTCTCCGACTACATGTGCCGTTTCACTGCACTTATAGGGCTTTGACCGTTTACACTACGCACAATTGAACCCGAAGTATCGTTGTGATACACAACTGCCTGTAAACCTTGCTCATGCTTGCGTTGATGTGTCTTTATAATTTTGAGAATAAACTAGTTATTTGATTTCATTTATTTAAAATTTTAGGTCATCTGCAAACATGAGAGATGGTACCTCCAGCAGTTCGGGCAGCTCATGGATATACAAAGCAAATAACAACAGGCCAAGACCCGAAGCCTTAGGGACCCCACTGAGGACTGACTGACGGAAAGACAGACAGGTGACAGACGGTGACTTTAGGTAGTGCGGGTCACATCCGCCACGTCCCAGTGTTGTTAAAGGGACATCTGTGGCTTTTTATTTGGAGAACGCCCACCTTGCTAAATCCCACCATATCCTAGAACAATTCCGCGGTATCATATGTTAACACGGAGTGAACCCGAACCACACCGCTGGCAATACGCATTTTTTGCTTTTGCCAGCCATTTGTCCAAATACAGTGAACTCGTTGAGCATGCGCTCGAGATCATTCGTAGTTTTGTTCTCCTCATCCGTTTTCGGCATGCTTGTCTGTTTACGCGTGAGACGGAAATCCTTGTTGATTATCCTGGCAGGGTCGACAAATATGTAGTAGACGTCAGAGCGGACGTATGGGATTACCGGCATTAAGAGAACAATTATCCCGGAGACGTTTTATTCCACACTGATGGTAGAGGATAGAAACAATTGCGGAGGAAAAACAACAACAGAAGCATATAGAAACAGGTCGTAACACAAATGTAACAAAGGGGAACAGTCGCGCGCGAGAGAAGGCGAGCAGTCAGGGTACGATCAAGGTCACCTAAGGGGATACCGAGGGAAAAAGGATTGGGTCAAATACCACTTACTGACCACGAAAGCCTCGGTCTTTGCTGGTTTTAAAACTTTACTTTAGGCTTTATGTGCCAGGCGCAATAAAATAGAAATAGAAACCATGCCTTGGTTGGCAACCAAACGTCTTATGAATTGCTGCACCTGGCTACATTCCTGAGGTAGCAAGGCATAACTATTCGTCTTTATGTTGGTACTGGTAATCTGCATTATGCATGGCAAAAGGCATATATGCAACAACCCACACATGCATCTGCTATCTACAACTGCCTCTTACTCGACCTCAATAGACTAACCTATACTTACCGTTCAATCATTCCTTTGACCTTTACTAAACAGATTTAGTAAGTAACTAAATATATGCCCGATAGTTCACCCGGATATTAGCCAATAAGTTTGCTTATTAATCGCAAATTAGGATAAGTAAAATAGCTGCACTAGGCATTCCGTTAGTAAGACACGACGGCTATTATCATAAATACATAGTGCAGTTTACAGATGCAGTACATGATTAAGTTATATACAAGGTGTGTAATAATAGAGTGACTAGGGAATAATGTAGGAACTAAAATTGATATGGATAACAATGATGTTTTACCTGTAAGTGACCCATAGATTCAGACCATAGAATGCTGGATAATCATGCCAACGTGACGGGTGCTTATTAAGCCAATATACCTGCCACAGTTGTGGCGTTATTGTCCGCACTCAAGAAGACTATATTTGTTGCCTCACTATAATGTTCTGAATCGGAAAATAATTGAACTCCACCCAAACTAGTCACGACTCGGAATAAGAACACCAGAATTGGAATTCGAATTTTGCGGGTGTGTATTCTACATCAAAAAGGTGAAAAGAATAACAATAAAAAATCACTAAGTATTGTTTGTACAATTATCACATTCTCCGCAGCTTGAATGCAACTCCAGGTTTCTGTAATTCAGCTGTGGTTTCTGTTGCAATCTGGCAGATCTTCTTGGAGGCTGATTGTGCTCAGAATAGTCATGAGGATCTGAAACTGAATCAACATTAGTATTTTCAGTGCACACTGAATCGAATGACAACTGACCGGAATCCCTGTATCGTATCTGGTCAACATGCCGTCTGTGTACAAAACAATCATCGAGATCCAAAATTCTAACCATGCGGTTTCCAATGTTGTTAACAATGATACCAGATGAGGGACGTAAATCATTGCCTCTGAAATAACATACTTCAGCAGTCCCCAAGGCAAGCATGTTTGACCTCAATGGTCTGGTTTTACAAAGTTTGGCAGGTGTATCTCCAGTAAAGGAATGTACGCAATTACGGTATTGAAGAAGGAAGGTATCAACACAACGATTACGTTCAGCAAAAGAAGTAGGAGCACAGGAGGTAATAGAACGTTTTAAGATTGCAACAAAGTTTTCCGCTAGGCCATTAGAACATGGATGTCGTGGAGCGGTAAAAAGGTGGCGACACCCAAGGCTCTGTAGCCAATTAGTAACCTCTGAAGCCGAAAAGTGCGAACCATTGTCACTTACCACAGCTAATGGGACTCCTTCTCTACTAAACACTTTTCTCAAGGCACGGACAGTAAAAGCAGAATTTGGTTTATCAGTCAGGAATACCTCCGGCCACTTTGAATAAGCATCCACCACCACAAGAGCATGGTACTTCTGCAGAAATGGTCCACAATAATCCATATGTATCCTTTGCCAGGGTTCACATGTCATCGGCCATGGTGTCCACTTTGACGGTTGCCGTAAAATTTTGTGTTTACAGTTCGGGCAATCAGAAGCAGTTCGTCAAATATCTGCATTTAATTCGGGCCACCAGCACAAGCATCGAGCTAAAGACTTCATCTTTTCAACACCAAGATGACCGGAATGTAACTCCGTTAGAATAGCTGATCTCAAAGTCGGCGGGATAACAATGCGGTCATTTACACATAGTAATCCATCAGGTGTAACACACAATTCATCGCGACGCACATAAAATTGTGGGAACTTCCGTTTGAGAGAAACCGACCAACCACGTTTGACAGCAGAAATCAATGACCCATAATACCTTCTGGTATCACTGATAAGGGCAGAACGAGAGATTGGAAGCGGCTGGGTGAGTAAACAACTCATTTCAGAATCGGTTTCAAACCTCGTTGCAGTACGTGATAAGTAGTCGACGTGAGAAATGAGCGTCGCACTTCTGTGCTCGACCACATAGTTATACGCACTAAGGGCAACACACCATCTTTAGACCATGGCTGCTGAAGACTTAGCTAAAGAACTGGAAGGATTGTAAATGAACTTCAGAGCTTCATGATCTGTCACAATGGTAAATCTGAGGCCAAACAAGTATTTGTGAAGTCTAGTGACTGCCCAGTATACAGCCAAAGCTCCTCGATGAGTCTGAGCATATCCTTTTTCAGCATTGCTTAGTCGACGGGAAATACACAGAACGGGGTGTCCATTCTGCTCTAATACAGCCCGAATACCAGTGGGTGCAGCGTCTGTGAAAAGCACAGTAGGTAATTTAGGAGAAAAGGTGTGAAGAACACAACCAGATGCAAGAATTTTTAAAAGCTTCCGAAGAACATGTTCATGTCTGTCTAACCAAACAAAACTCTTGTCAATCAACAAGGTGAATAAAGGATCAGCAATGGATGCAAAACCAGGAATGAATTTGGAATAGTACTGTAAAGCGCCCATCAGTGATCGAAGCTCATGAACATTGGTGGGGGACTTCACATCAACCAATGGTTTTATCCGATCAGGATCTGGTTTGAATCCTTCAGATGTAACCTGATAACCAAGACAACTGATTTCATGGACACCAATTAAGCACTTCTTAGGAGTGATATTCACATTAGCATCCTTGAAGCGAGTCAAAAGTGCCAGTAATCGGTAGTCAGGTGTCGGTTTGTTAATAACATGTACACAAACATAGTCTTGATAGACCTCAACACCCTTCAGATCTTTCACAATGGAGTTCATCACATCTTGGAATATGGCTGGCGACACATTAAGACCAAAGGGAAGAAATCTATAGCGATACAACCCAAAAGGTGTATTGATTGTGGCCAGTTCACTAAACTCATCAGTCAGTGGTATCTGCAGATATGCATTTTTTAAGTCTAGCCTGGAGAAAATCTTGGATCCGTGTAGACGCGAGAGAATAGAATCAGGTTCTTCCGTGACACAACTACGCTGCAGCAGCTTTGCGTTAAGAGTGACACGGTAACCACCACAAACTCTCGGTGTCTGTCCATCCGGCTTTAACGGTGTGACAATAGGTGTGGCCCATCGTGAACTTTGTACTGCGACGAGAATTCCTGATTCACAAAGAGACATAAGTACCAATCGAACAGGTTCTCTAAGTCCAAATGGAAGTACACGTCGTTTACAGAAAACTGGATCACCAGCCACTTCCAACTTAACAGGCGGAATTCTCATTCCACCAGAGGTAACCGAACAATCGTGTAATAAATCACGAATTTGGGTGTCAGTATCAGTATGTGACAGAAAATTGACACTTATTTTAAGTGCCTGCATAACTTTAAGACCGAGTATGGACGGGCCTTGACGAATGACAACAAATTTACACTCGACAGGTTTCAAATGCTTATCTAGCACTGGTAAGGTACAACATCCTATCACCGGAATGGTATGACCAGTAATACCTTTAATAGTGATGAGTGTAGAATCAAGCTGAGCGTCAGGGTACAGATGATCGAGACTCGTTTTAGAAAAAAGAGACTCTACGCTACCGGTGTCAACAATGAAACGATGTGACATACCATTTCCGAAATGCAAAGTGTTGTATAAATGGCCACTCGTATTCACAGCCAATGTCAGCGAATGAAAATCGTCGGGCAAGTTCTCTGTGGAAGCATCAACTTGTTTCACAACATTACAACGTCTGAACTGGCGACAAACACTACGACTATGTCCAACTTTCCCACAATGATGACATTTGGAATTCCGATGCGGGCAGATATACCGTGAATGCAACTTTCCACAAGAAACACATTGTCCGATCTTTCTATCAGCTTGACCACACTTTAAACTGTCTGAATTTCTCGTTGCATGAGATAGACTAATGCCGTGTGGTTTGAAAGAGTTGATTTGCCACGGTTTTCTCTTCTCGGCATGAACTCGGCGACTGGCTGAGCCAAACAAGACTTGATGATCAACAGTCGTCTGGCTTCTTGTAATATCAGAAACATCCTGATAATGCAAACAGATGAATTTTACGTGATTGTAAGTCGGCGATGGAAGTGATAGGAGCTGACGATATAAATCGGGATTATTTATTCCAGCGATTAGGCGATCTCTGAGGCATTCATCAAGTTTGTCTCCAAATGCACAAGATGATGCTTGAGATTGAAGTTGGAGAATAAAACCACGAATAGACTGATTAGGTTGACGGATCAGCAAGTTGAATTTTACTCTTTCGTCAACCACGAAATTTTCCGGTAGTAAGTGAGATAAGAGGAGGTCCCGCAACTTGTCAAATGATAATTTCGATGGCAGCTGTAGGTAAGCCAGATTTTTTAGAAGCGTATACGCCTCTCGTCCAATAACAGTTAAAAAGTGGGCAGATTTAAGATTTTCGCGAAGCTCATCTTTTGTGAGCCACCAAAACTCGAATCTCTCCATGTATTCTAGTAACTCCCGGGGAGATGCATTTACGTTTAAGAATTGGATGTTTATATTCATTTGGAAATAAATCCTGCCCGCGACGCCAACTATAATGTTCTGAATCGGAAAATAATTGAACTCTACCCAAACTAGTCACGACTCGCAATAAGAACACCAGAATTGGAATTCGAATTTCGCGGGTGTGTATTCTACATCAAAAAGGTAAAAAGAATAACAATAAACAATCACTGGGTATTGTTTGTACAATTATCACACTCACTTGCCTGCATGACCAGTGCCTAGAGCTTTTGGTGAAGCCTGGGATACTAGTCGGTAATCAAGGACACGTAAGAGCCGTGCCGAATACGGGACAGTAAAGAAGTTGGAGGTGACAGAATCCAACGTATATGTGCAGGCTACAAAAATAGGAACCGAACCAACCAAAGTGAGAAACTGTGCCGCAAGATAGCACCAAAACGCTTTTTAAACGGATGTGCCATCAGTACAACAAGTGGACGTTTTGAGGGTGAAAACAACCGTAAACTCCAATGCTGCGAAATACTGAAACAGCGCGTTTTCCGGTACACTACAAGGGCCTCCCCTTAGAAGGCTGAAGGATGGAAGTGTCTGATGGAGATGTTAGTTGGGGAAAACGAAGGGTGAGGATGGGTGCGATAATTGCATGGGCTTGAGCAAGGGCTTCCAAGATGTAATGTGTAGCAGAGTTCGCTGGGTCCAGGTTCTTGGTATTTATTATTTGTAATGGTCGTGTGGACCAGAGTACATCCTCGGTGGGCCGTCGTGGCAGGGTGATCGGACTGCAAAATAACTGGCTAGTCCCGTAAAAAGGCCGACAGAAACTTCCCTTTGCTGCAGACACGAGGGTGCGCTTGGGAGGTGTCACGCTCCCCACCGCAATCCAGTCCACGGTCCTCCTCCCAAGAAGCAATCCGTCGTCCTCGTCGGCGACGTCTAGCAAGGCGTTTGGGGATCAAGCTGTCCGTGGATGTCTGCGGCCGAGGGTGACTGACGGTTGTTTGGGTCGGGAAGAGGGCATTGGGTCGGCCGGAGAGTCACTCGGGGGTTGCCTTGAACCGGTTGCCTAGTCACTCAAAAGGATGTCTTGGCAGTTCCGGCCGTTGTTTCTCTGGAGGGTAGAACTCAGAGGGGTAATCAAGTGTCGGGGAAGTAGCTTGAGGCCGGCAGGGGTACACACATAAATAAATAAATTGTGTATTCTTCACCAAGCGAGGCACGCCTGCGCAGGCGTGATCATGTTAAGAGTACAAAATGTGATCAGTTAATGTACGATGGAACAATGGGAATGTTGCATATGTTTATATATGAATGTATGTAGCTTGCTGAGGCTGATGTTGCATTTTTGATGCGTCATCACCGCAGTTGGCCTAAACTTGTGGTGAATAAAAGGTAGATACTACTGCGCCGGGTATAAGTGGTGTCGTGGTGCAAGATGACACACCAACAGCGAGCCCTTCCGAATTCCCCAAAGTTGAAGATGACATCAGGATTACAGTTCCATGCGCACGAGGAGTGAACACAGAAAGAAGCACCAGTAGGGGAACCCTCCATGGAGATCACGCAGATGAGCGGACGCCTCCAAAATATGAACGAACACACCTGGTGTCAGCCACTTTAGCAATAAACAATTACCGCCTTCCACTTGGGTGCTAACATTTGGTCCCGTGACCTCGCAAGTCATGAAGATTCCCTGGCCGGAAACTTTTGAAGACGGGGATGTGAAGGCGTTTTTGGAGGATTTTGAGGAGCTGGCAGATGCGGTAGGACTGAAGACGGACCGGGCGAAGATGGCGGCCCTGCGGAGTCTTCTCAAGGGCAGGGCGAAGGCGGTTCTGGAGGCGGCGCGAAGAGGTCCGGTCAAGTTGGAGTGGACCACCGCGAAGGGAGCGTTGCTCTCTGGCCTGGACACGCCAGTGGACTGCCAGGAGGTGATGCGACGGTTCAAGGCGTCGATGCTTGGTGCTGGGACGGATCCCCTCGTGTTTACGGTGCACCTCAGGAGCTTGTTGGACCGCGCCTTGCCAGGGATGGATGGGCCGTCAAAGACGCAGTTGCTGGTGGATCAATTTTTGGCCGGCCTCCCACAGCCAAACGCGGAGCGCGTTCGGATTGCGAATGCTACTCGGAAGATGCAATTGGAGGAGTTGGCGCAAGTTACTCGAGACCTGGGCGACGCACCACTAGCTGCGCTGAAGGAAGAGCCTCATGAGAATGTGGAACGGATGGACAAATTGGAACGGATGATGGAACAGCTTACGGAAGACATCAATGGGCTTCACGTTCAGCGTTATCGGGTGCGCACAAAGGGATGTTGCTTCATCTGCGGGAAACCGGGGCACTGGAAGAGACAATGTCCGCAGAGGCGTGGTGGTACTCGTGTGACGAATAAACGTGTGCAACTTTATTTTTCTTTTCGGATCGAGGATTGTGTACTTGGGGTGTTGAGCAGGAGTGCGGTGGAAGCAATGGTGGAAGTGGACGGAACGATGGAAAGGTGTCTGATAGATACGGGTGCCGCGGAGTCACTAATCAACTATCGGCGAGGTGAAAAGCTTCATTCGTGCTACACGATCGTAAGAGCGGTTGGCGGTCATTCAGTGGGAATTGATGGGATAGCCGAACACACTGTGGGAATCGGGGGACGAAAGCGAACACACTTATTTCTCGTGTCACCAGATGCGAAACAAACCATATTGGGAGCAGATTTCCTGGAGCTCAATAAAGCTGTCATTGATCTAAAGCGTGGAAAATTGCTAATGGAATGCGGGTCACTACCACTCATTAATCGTGGAGAAATGAGATCTTCGCAGTCGGTCGTTGCTGTGTTACATTTGAGCCCATTTTTGCAGTCGCTGATCAACAAATACCAACCCTTGTTTACGGATGACAGCAGCCAATATGGGTTTTGCGATTGGATCGAGCACACCATCCCGCTAACTCGCCAACCGTATCGGCCCCATGGACTTCGATGGATACCGATCCATCTGGAGGCTGAGGTGAACAGGCAAGTGCAGGAAGTGCTGGAAGCGGGCTTGATTAAGGAAGCACATATCCCGTACAACTCTCCTGTGGCCTTAGTGAAGAAGACGAATGAGAAGTACCGATTCTGTGTCGACTTCCGTAGACTGGATGAAATTTCCTTGACTCGCTTCGTTCCAGTTCCATCAGTTGCTGACATTTTTGATCGGCTGCAGCAGTCGAGGATATTCACGGTCCTGGATTTGAGATCAGGACACTGGCAACTGGCAATAAAACCGGAAGATCGAGAGAAGACAGCGTTTACCGTTGGTGAGAAACCGTACCAGTTTAAGAGGATGCCCTTTGGATTATCAGGAGCCCCGTTTACCTTCCGACGTCTAATGCTGCGATTGCTGAGTGAATTGGAAAACGTGGTTGTGTACGGGGATGATATCGTGGTGTATAGCCAATCAGAAGCGGAACATATCCATCATCTCGCGGCAGTTCTGGAACGCATTCAGCAGTCGGGACTTCGTATAAATGGACCAAAGTCCCAGATCGGAAAGACCTGTGTCACTTGACTGGGCCATAAAGTGGGACAAGGCGAACTGAAACCGCTATCTGCGAAGATAATGACGATACAAGGCAGCCCAGTTCCCACATCGAAACGCACTCTCCGTACATTCCTGGGCCGCGCCGGGTACTACAGCAAATTCGTCAAGGATTTTAACACCTTGGCCTCAGCCTTGTACGAGCTGTTGAAACAAGACAGGAAATTCGCTTGGAATGCAGAATCTCAACGAGCCTTTGATCAGATTCTACACGAAACGGGAAGACAGGAGTTGACCCTGAAATTGCCCATTGCTGGTGAGGTGTTCACGGCAGCCACTGACGCCAGCGATGTCGGGATCGGTGCGGTGTTGAAACAAAACCATTGGACGATTGAGTATGCCTGCCGAACTTTGACACCTGCGGAACGCAGATACTCAACCATAGAGAAGGAATGTCTCGCGATTGTCTGAGCGTTAAATAAATGGCGGCCATATCTCCTGAGTCAGCGATTTCACGTCGAAACAGACCACAGACCGTTGGAGTGGATTAAGTCTGCCAAAGACCCCAGAGGAAAGCTGGCGAGATGGGCATTGCGCCTACAAGCGCATGATTTCACGATAAAATAGGTGCCGGAGAGGGACAAGCAAACGGCGGATTTCTTGTCACGCATGATAGATGATGATGACCTGCCGAGCGTAGCTTTCGGTATTAACGGTATACTGTGCGAGCAGGATCCAGAACGGTTGGCAACTAAGCAACGTAGTGACAAACTCCTGCGCACGTTGATCACCGCGCGATTAGCTGATCAGACGAATTTCAACATAAACCAACTTAAGCAGCTGGGACCGTTTGCAAAAGACCTGGGAAAGCTGAAAGTGAACGAAGTAGGGATCTTAATGTGGATACCCCGAGGTAGCAACCCTTCGGTGCCAGTCATTTCCATGAAACTAAGACGGAATCTGGTAGTTTCTTGTCACGAGATGGCGCAAACGGGTTGTTCCAGGACCTACGATCTGCTGAAACAACGCGCGTATTGGCCGGGGATGAAAAGGGAGGTTGAGCTGTGCGTGCTTTCGTGCAGACAATGTCAGCTCAGGAAAACGGATTGCCGAGGAATGCAGAAGCAAATGATGACGGTCCCGGTCTCGGAAATTGGTGAAGTTTTGTCGGTTGGCGTGATGGGGCCGTTTCCATTGACGAGGCGTGGCAACCAGTACATTTTATTGATGAGGGAGCACTTCACGCGATGGATTGAGGCGACAGGAATCCCGGATCAACGGGCTAGCACCGTTACCCATGCTGTCATGAATCGCTTGGCAGCGGCTCACGGAATCCCAAAGGCCATATTAAAAGACCAAGGGCTGCGCTTCGTGAGTGAAGGCTTCCGGAACTGTTTGGAGACACTTGGCTTTAAGGAATTGCGCACCACCCCATACCATTGCAAACAAATGGCCTGACGGAACGTACCAGAAGAACAATCAAGGAGTGGATAGCAGCAAAAGGTGGAGACTGGGAGGAAACGTTGCCGCTACTGTTGCTGACCCATCGAGCAACCAAACAGGCTTCCACAAAGAAATCACCATTCCATTTGATTTACAGTCGACTACCTCGTCTACCAGTGGACCTAGAGATTGGAATGTGGCCAGCTTACCGTATATCTCCCGAGGAGACACGGAATAACCGGAAGACCCCCAGCCGCAACCTACAGGCGACTCAGGCGCGGAGGATGGCGAAGTTCCAGACCAGCAAAGGTGGAAGGATTATCGAGTTTCAGATTGGTTCGAAAGTGAAGTACAGGGACCATCAACGCTATCTCACTTGCGGCCTAGGGGAGAGGAAACTCCTAGCGAAGTGGAAAGGACCGTACGAGGTAGTCGACCGGCGAGGCCCAGTGTATACAATCGCTCAGCAAGGTGAATCGCGGAGGGTGAATGCCGGCGAGCTGAGGAAGTGATACGAATTGGAGGAGGAAACACGCTCATACAGTGAACATCCCGGCGGTCAGAAAGACTCCGACGGAAGTCAGCTGACGCGAGTCCTTTGGAGGGGAGGAGTGTGGTGGATCAAAGGTAGATACTACTGCGCCGGGTATAAGTGGTGTCGTGGTGCAAGATGACACACCAACAGCGAGCCCTTCCGACTTCCCCAAAGTTGAAGATGACATCAGGATTACAGTTCCATGCGCACGAGGAGTGAACACAGAAACAAGCACCAGTAGGGGAACACTCCATGGAGATCAAGCAGATAAGCGGACGCTGTTGTGCGGAGCCTGGGATGCTAGTCGGCAAGGAATGACACCTAATACTTGTCAAATACGACAGTATAGATGTCGGAGGCGACTGAACCCAACGTATATGGTGCAGGCTACAAGAATGTAAAGCGAACCAGACACAGCGAGAAACATGCAGCGAGGTACTCACCAAAACTCTTTGTGTCAACGGATGTGCAGTCAGTAAAACAAATGGACGTTTCGAAGGTTAAAACAACCGTAAAATCCAATGTTACAATATACTGAAAGAGCTCGTTCTCCTCTCTCTCTCGAAGGCTGAAGAATGGAAGCCATCGATGGAGCTGTTAGTGTGGGAAACGGAAGGTGAGGGTGGATGCGGATATTTGCAGGGGCTTGAGTAAGGGCTTTCAAAGTGGGGTGTGTAGCAGAGTTCGCCGGGTCCAGGCTTTTGTTAGTTATTTATAACAATCTTGTGGACCAGAGTGCATCATCGGTGGGCCGTCGGGGCGGGCTGGTCGGACTGCAAAAAAATTGGCTAGTCCAGAGAAAAGGCCGACAGGACCTTTCCTTTGCTGCAGACCCGACGGTGCGCTTGGGAGGTGTCACTCCCCCCACCGCAGTTTAGTCCACGGCCCTCGTCCCACGAAGTAATCCAGGCGTCCTCGTCCCACGGTAAAATCCGGGCGTCCTCGCCCCACGAAGAAATCCGGCGTCCTCGTCGGCAATGCCTAGGCGGCGTTTGAAGAACAATCAGTTCGTGGGTGTCTGCGGTCGAGGGCAACTATCTGTTCCTTGCGTGGGGAAGGGGGCTTTGGGACGGCTGGCGCGTCATTAGGGGGTTGCCTGGGCAGTTCCGGCGGTTAAGTTTCTGGAGGGTAGAACATAGACGGGGTGGGCAAGGGTCGGGGAAGTGGCTTGACGCCGGAAAGGGAACATGGCATGCGGGCTAAAAGCAAATACGCTTTTTAGGGTTACAAAATGGTTCAATGGAATTCCGTTGCTGCCCACTGGTTCTCTCACTTAGCACAATTATCCTTCGTTCTTCTTATCTTCATTACATTTACTGCAGTGACTCATTGTAGGCTCCATATATCTTTGAGCTTATCTGGAGATACTAGGAGACATTCTTCGTTTCTTCATCCTGTAATCTCACAGAATGTCTGTATCACTTACCTTCGCTGGCTTGTTGATGTGTTCTGTGACACTGTAGGAACCCACTTGTGACCAAAGTGTCTAATGGAATGCCTACTTCTGGCCACCGAATGTTTCTCGTAGTACCAGTTTCTGTCGATCCTCTTTACCTCAGCACTTCTACTTAGTAGCAACTAGTGGTCGTAGGTTCTATGTATCTCCGCACATATCCGGAGCCTGCCAAGTGTAACCCTCTTGCATCCCCAACATTCATTCTTTATGGCCGTCTGTGTCACATTCATTTGCTGACCGTTGACTTATTCTGGGACACTTTAGGTATCCACTAGCCGCTAGAAGCCTACACCCCAATGCCACTGCTAGTTGCGGATACTCGCTATCTCACCTTGTATCATTATCATTTCCTCGTATTACTTATGTCACCACTTTTCAGCTGCAGCCAGTCATAGTAGTTAGCATACATATCTACGCTAGTAGCCACTCTGTATCTCTCCCACTTACTCTCTTGAATTGTTAGCATCACATACCTTCACTGGTTTGCTGACTTCTTCTGTCACTGTATCTAATAAATAACTAGAAGGTTCAACGGAATTCAGATGCTGTCCGCCGGTTCTCTCCCTTAGCACAATTACCCTTCGTTCTTCTTATCTTCGTTACGTTTATTGCAGATGTTCATTGTAGGCTCCACACATCTTCGAGCTTATCTGGAGATACTAGGAGACATTCCTCGTTTCTTCATCCTGTAATCCAGATTGTCTGTATCACTTACTATCGCTGGCTTGTTGTTGTGTTCTGTGACACTGTAGCAGTCCACTTGTAACCAAATAGCCTAATGGACTGGCTACATCAGGGCACCGAAAGTTTCTCGAAGCGCCATGTTCTGTCCATCCTCTTAAACCTAAGCACTTCTGCTTAGCAGCAACTAGTAATCGTAGGCTCCACGCATTTCTGGAGCTTGCTAAGAGCTGCTCTCTTCTATCTCGAACATACTTTGTGGCTGTCTGCGTCACATACATCCGCTTTTTGCTGATTTACTATGGGTAATTAAGGGCATACACTAGCAACTAAGAGGCTTCATGCAAATTCCATTGCTGATCACTGATACTCACACTTACAGCGACCCTAACTGTTCCTCGTCTTACCTCTGGCTCCCGTGTTTAGCAGCAGTCCTTCTTCATAAGCTACTATCATCTTTGTGCTTATCCTGAGCTGCCAAGGTCCACACTTTTTCCCTCCAAGCTTTAATCCCTGGGACTGCGTGCATCACATACACTTGCTGTCTGTTGCCCTAATTAGGTGTCCACTAGCAATTATAAGGCCACACCTAAATGCCATTGCTCATCCGCGACACCTAATTGGCCGTAGTACAGCTCTCTCGCGGGCTTCTCCCGACTCAGGCCTCCTTAATTATACTCCATTAGCACCACCACATGATTTGATTAGCTGCACGTCGACGCGTCGTAGTCTATTATTCTCTAACTATCTAACAACCTCTTTGTATGCTTGCGCTTTACTTGTCCGCTGCCATTCTACCACGAAACCACTCTTAGTTTTCTTCTGTCGTGCAAACATATCCAGGTATTCAGCATAAGCCGCTCTTCTGCCACACATTTCTAGACCTTTATCTACCCACTACTTGCTGTATTGTCTTAGGCATTTTTTACCTGCAATACTCCAAGTCTCGGGCTAGCAGTCCATGCCTCTATCCAGCTAGGCACTATTACCCTAGCACTCTGGCTGCTGCGGTTAGATCTCAGGTTCTGATGTCCACAGCAACCTTAATGTACGCATATATTCTGGCTATTCGCGGTCCTTCCGTCAATTAGCCCTTCTTAGCTTTTTAATTCGGCACTCTCTCTCACCTGGTCAGTACAGAGACGCCCCTTAGCTTCTCATCTACAGGTCTTTATTCCTCAATTCTTCGCTGCTATTTTTGCGAAACTTACCCATGTATGAGTCCAAAAGACTCACTGGCTTTCCCTGGGTCAGCATATTCTACGCTCCCCAGCGAAACTTCCCACGCAACAGTTGCATCATAGCAAACGGATCCTGTGTTTTCTTTGCTTAACGGCGCAATGCTCTGCATCCAAGGTATACGGTAGCAACCAACCTATAGGGCTTTGCTTCCGATGAATATTCAAAAGACACTTTTAGCATAATCATTGTTACACATTGTACATCATATGTTTCCTCTAAATGTTAGACCATGGTACGTAAATAATGCTTGTTTCCACGTCTGTTCTTTGCGGCCCTGTTTGTCTCTCACCTTCCCTTTCTCCGAGGTCTGGAACTTCTTGGAGATCTGGGATCGGAATGTGAAAGAGCTTGCTCCTGGGACAGGACATAGAAACCCCCAAGGACCTACATAGAACACGGCTGTACAACAAGTGGATAAAAATGCACTCACTACCATGACCGTCGTCCAGTAATGGTAGCTGGACATGACGCCTTTATACTCCTGCGAAGTATACATAATCCTGTAAATTCTAGAAGCAAGAAACGGAAGTTTTGCTCACCTGGACACGAAGATGACGAAGGTCTAACCCTCCATAGGCCTCAGCCATTATGGCCGCCCCGAGCAAAAAGGACCTGTTCAGTTAACAGAGGAAATTAGAAGGCAATTGACGGCGGTTAACCGAGTGTTAAATCAGTCGACGAGCTGCTCTGCCAGTTTTACATTAGTGTACAAACGGATTTCTGACAGTGTTTCAGGACGTGGTGGGTTTTCGCCTGGCAAGCGTTCTCCCTAGAAAAAGCCACAAGTGTCCGCTTAACAACACTGCGACGTGGCGGATGTGACTCGCCACTGAATGAAGTCACTGCCCACAACTACATACTGGCAAGCGGACCTGAATCCTAATGTAATATTTTCCAGACAAGTTTTCTCTACAAACGGAATGCCCAGCCTGTTTACACTACGCCCACTATAACCCAACTTGTCGTCATGTTTTGACGAATTTATACCTCAAGATTAATTTTACAATTTCCAAAGCTTGGACAACTTTCGGCTTATTGCCGATTACATACATAGCAACGTGTATGTTGCGAAACATAAATTGCTTGTAAACGTTGATCATGCCTGGTCAGGTGTGTCTCGGAAATTCGAGAATATACTATTTATTTATTTATTTATTTAAAATATTTTGGCTTCTTTTGTCGATTATTTAAAACGTTTATGGATGAGACGCAGGATAATTACTTTAGACGAAAAAGGCGTGTTAATGTAAATAGCAAACGTTTACAAAATCTGTAAAACGGACCGGACGTTTGACCTGTCTACCGCGTCGGTCGGTTGCCTGGAATTGCGGCGGGATAGGTTGCGGGTCAAGGGGGACGGAGGGTTCCGGACTATCCAGTGCTCGGGAACTCATCGCAGGTGCGGGTGCTTGTGCGAGAGCATCAGGATTGGCTGCAAGTGGTTCGTCAAAGAAAGCCACTTTGAGGCGGTCGATCGACACCGTCGTTCGGTGACCATTCTGGTTTAAAGTAAACTGTATCGGTGTCCGTTGTAGAACTCTAAAAGAGCCAGTGTACGGAGGCTGGAGAGGGCGCCGCACGGCGTCGATGCGGGTGAAGACGTAAATGCAGGTAGAGAGTCCGCTGTGCATTTACACATCTCTAGTCTGCTCACGGGCGTGGTCGGGCGTAGTGAACGCATGCGTTGAGCTAGGGAGGACGCAAAGTTAAGCGGAGGCATACCCGACGATGCGGGAGGTGAAACGAATTCGCCTTGTAACTTAAGCGTCGTGCCGTAAACCAACTCTGCTGGTGCACATTGCAAGTCAGATTTGATGCTGCTGCGAATGCCTAAGAGTACGAGCGAAATGTTTCCGCTCCAGCTAGGGTCGGAGGAGGCGCAGAGCGAGGTTTTAAGCTGTCTATGGAAAAGTTCAACCAACCTGTTGGCTGCTGGGTGATATGCTGCGGCATGAAAGCGGCGACAACACAAAAAGTTGCAGAACGTATCGAATTGTGAAGATTCGAAAGGCGTTCCGCGGTCAGTTGTGATGGTGGATGGGCATCCGTAGTGCGAGACCCATCGGTCCAAGCAGGCCCGGATAACAGTCTCAGCTGTGCAGTCTGTTACGGGGATAGCTTCTGGCCATCTGGTGAAGCGGTCGACACATGTAAGAATGTATACAAATCCGCGTGACGGAGGCAAGGGACCTACCAGGTCTAAGTGTACATGCGAGAACCGAGAGCCCGGAGCAGGAAATGAACCAAGAGGACTGCGGATGTGACGATGTACTTTGGAGCGCTGGCATTGAAGGCAGGCGCGAGCCCAGGTACGAACATCTTTGTTTACGCGTGGCCAAACGAAACGTTCGGTGACCAGTTTCAAAGGTGCACGGATACCGGGATGTGACAGTGAGTGAAGTGCATCGAAGACTGTGCGTCTGATGGAGACGAGCAAGAGCGGTCTAGGACAACCTCTGGAAGTGTCACAGAGAATCGTTCCCTGCGTGGTTTGGAGAGGAACAGCTTGCACATGCAGCGAAGTGGACTGCAGAGTGCGTTGTATATCCTCGTCTTGAGCCTGAGCCGATGCCATTGCGGCAAGGTCGACGGTAGGCAAAGACTGCAGAGTGAGGTTGACGCGTGAGAGAGCGTCGGCGACGGGATTGTCGACACCTGAGACATGACGTATGTCAGCAGTGAACTGCGTGACAAAGTCTAGGTGTCTTGTTTCCCGTGGTGAGTATTTGTCGCTAGCAGGTTTGAAGGCAAAGATAAGGGGCTTGTGGTCAGTGTAGACCGTGAAAGCGCGGCCTTCAAGTGTGTGCCGGAAGTGATGAGTGGCTAGGTAAAGGGCAAGCAGTTCTCTGCCAATCGTGTTGTAGCGGGATTCCGTCGGCTGCAGGCGCTTGGAGAAGAACCCAAGGGGATGGCATTGCCGACCAACGTGTTGTTGGAGGACGGCTCCTACCGCGACGTCTGAGGCATCAGTCGTAATAGAAAGGGGTGCAGTCGATTCGGAATGAGCGAGGAGGGCTATGTTGTTGATAGCATCCTTGAGCTCGGCGAAGGCTGCCTGTGCTGTGTCAGAGAAAGCAAACTTACGTTCGTTTCGTTTGAGTAGGTCCGTCAGTGGCTGCATGAGCTGAGCGCAGAGCGGAATGAAGCGTCGATAGTAGTTGACCAAAACACAAAATCGACGGAGGTGCTTGAACGAAGTCGGAGCTGGGAAGTCCTTGATTGCCTGGATCTTATCAGGAAGGACTTCGATACTAGACGATGAAACGACGTGGCCTGGGAATTCTACCGTTGATTTGCTGAGTTCGCAATTGGTCGGGTTGACTGTGGCACCGTGTTGGGTCAAGCGCTGGAAGAGAGTTCGAAGATGCTCGAGATGCTCTTTTTCCGAAGAACTGGCTACTAAGATATCATCGAGGTAGGAATATGCGAAGCCTAGGCCACGAGTGACATCCTGGCTGAAGCGTTGGAAGGTTTGTGCGGCGTTGCACAGTCCAAATGGCATTCTTAACAATTCAACCAAGCGAAAAGGAGTGATAACTGCTGTTTTAGGAGTGTCATTGTCTTCCACAGGTATCTGGTGATAGGCGCGAACTAGATCGATCTTGCTGAAGATCGTCTTACCTTTGAGGCATGCGGTAAGGTCCTGCACGTGTGGGATAGAATAAATATCTGGGACGGTTAGTCGATTGAGTGCGCGTTAATCACCGCAAGGGTGCTAGTCACCAGATTTCTTGGAGACCATCTGCAGGGACGAGGACCAAGGGCTGGCGGAAGGGCGGAATATTTGAAGTTCATGCATGTGCTCAAACTTCGCCCCAGCTACCTTTAGTTTCGCTGGCGGTAGTCGACGTGGACGGCAGGAGACGGGCGAGCCATTCCTCCGTATGTGATGTATGACTTGGGATGCCAAGGACAAAGCTGCGTTCATTGGCTGAACGAGCTTCGGATACTGAGTAAAGTGGTTGGCGTATTCTGCCGACGTCTTGGGACGGTCGTAGGCTGGCCTTATAGATGCGATATCGGCGGTGATGCCCCTACACTGAGTTTTGTTGCAGTGTCGACTATCATCTGGCGTTTCGCATCGACCAAGAGGTCGAAATGCCTGAGAAAGTCAATGCCGATGATGGCAAAGGGGACTGCAGAGACGGCGAATACCCAGCGGAACGTGCGCCGAAGACCTAGGTCCAGGGTAAGCGACCGATGACCATAGGTGGTTATTGGCGGCACTGAGGTTTATCGACAGAGAAGTGGTAGGCTCACCTGGCGTAGGGGAATGACGCGGACTTCCGTCCCTGTATCAACTAAGAACTGGGTATCGGAGTCATAAACTCCAATGCAGATGAGACGACTTTGAGCTTTGCCGACACCGTTAGTCACCATTACGGGCCGGCCTGGCAGACCATCTGTAGCCGAGTAGCTACATGGTTGTACGCACTTACGGGCTTTATCACCGAAACGCGAGTGGTAAAATCAGTGACCTGTGGCATCAGGTTTTGTGTGACGAGGCGATGATTCAGATCTGCTGCGTTGCTTACGGCTTAAGGTGGGTTCCTCGATCTGGCGATGAAGCGACGTTATCTGCGATGATAATGCCTCCATTGCCGACGAAAGGCTAGTCGCGCTTGTCGGTGTGGTTGCGCCAGCACAAAGCACCTTAGGCACCTTGGTTTTAGTCTCTGGTTGGTGCCGTTCGGTGATGCGGTCTGCTAGACCTGCAATTTCTGTAAGTGGCAGGTCACTTGCTACTGCAAGGATACTCTGAGTGCTTTCGGGAAGGTGCTACATCCACAGCTCGCAGAGACTCCCTACGTCCATGTCTGACTTGCAGATGAGTTGTTGCATTTTGCGCAACAATGCTGAGGGCATTCTATCTCCTAGTTGCAAAGCACTAAATAATTCCTGCAGACGCACCTTCTCAGAAAACGTGATTCGCTGAATAATAGCCTATTTAAAAGTTTCGTATTTCATAACTAAAGGGGGCAGAATATGATGTCACCCAAAATATTATGCCTCTCACCTGCGAGGATATATTCCGAGTTAGGCGAGATATTAGCTGATTATACATGGCGAAAGCAGAAGAAATTCTACGAATGTAAAAAACGGATCCTAGGTGCAAAAACCATAAGGAAAGATAATTCTCCCAAAAAGTTGGTGAGGCTAACGCAACAGAGTTGTGCATGACAGGCTCAAAGACGTTAAGCGCTTATGGAGATTGCTCATCCTCTAGATAATTCATTTCAAAAAGCAGCTAAAACGTGGTAGTTGAGAAAACAATAGAATCACAAGTACTTAATCACAAGCTCACTGGAACGAGCTCACCAGAATGAAAATTCAAAATGGCGGATGGTATGTTCTGGCGAGGGGTCAACAATGGTTGGGTGGAGCCTGGGCTATTAGCAGGTAATCAAGAACACGTAAGAGCCGGGCCAAATACGGGACGGTATAGAAGTTGGAGGTCACAGAACCCAACGTATATTGTGCAGGCTACAAAAATAGGAACCGAACCAACCAAAGTGAGAAACGGTGCCGCAAGGTAACACCAAAACGGATGTGCCGTCAGTACAACAAGTGGACGTCTTGATGGTGAAAACAACCGTACAATCCAATGGTGAAAAATACTGAAACAGCGTGCTTTCCGCTACACTACAGCAGAAGTATTGTAGGTCCTATAACATGGACGTCAGAAGCGCCAACGAACATGTATCCCTAATGTTGGAAGTTTGTGAGTGGGGGAAAGTTCGTAGAAAGTAGAAGTGTTGGGCGGAACCTGGGATACTAGTCGGTAAGCAATGACACGTAATACGTGTCAAATACGACAGTATAGAAGTCGGAGGAGACTGAACCCAACGTGTATTGTACAGACTACAAGAATAAGAAGCGAATCAGACGGAGCGAGAAATGTGCAGCGAGGAGCTCACCAAAACGGTTTGTGACCATGGATGTGCAGTCAGTTAAACAAATGGACGTTTCGAAGGCTAAAACAACCATAAAATCCAATGTTATAAGATACTGAAAGAGCATGTTTTCAGTTGCACTACAAGGGCCTCCCCCTAGAAGGCTGAAGGATGGAGGCCTTCGATGGAGCTGTTAGTGGGGGGAACGGAAGGTGAGGGTGGATGTGAATGTTTGCAGGGGCTTGAGAATGGCTTCCAAAGTGGAGTGTGGCAGATTTCGCTGGGTCCAGGATTTTGTTAGTTTTATTTATGACGATCGTGTGGACCAGAGTGCATCATCGGTGGGCCGTCGGGGCGGGCTGGTCGGACTGCAAAAAAACTGGCTAGTCCAGAAAAAAGGCCGACAGGACCTTCCCATTGCTGCAGACCCGACGGTGCGCTTGGGAGGTGTCACTCCCCCCACCGCAGTTTAGTCCACGGTCCTCGTCCCACGAAGAAATTCAGGCGTCCTCGTCCCACGGAGAAATCCGGGCGTCCTCGTCCCACGAAGGTATGCGGGCGTCCTCGTCGGCAATGCCTAGGCGGCGTTTAGGGACCAATCCTTCGCGGGTGTCTGCGATCGAGGGCGGGGAATGGGGTGAGGATGGGGGCTGTGGGACGGCTGGCGAGTCACTCCAGGGTTGTGTTGAGCCGGTTGGCGAGTCACTCAAGGGTTACCTGGGCAGTTCCGGCGGTTGAGTTTCTGGAAGAAAGAACTCAGAGGGGGTAGGCAAGGGTCGGGGAAGTGGCTTGAAGCCGGAGAGGGAATGTGGCATGCATGATAAAAGCAAATACGCTTTTTAAGTTTTCAAAATGTTTTGGGTATTTTTTGTCGATTTTGCAAAACGTTTGTGGGTGAGACGCAGGATAACCATTAAAGACGAAAAAGGCGTGTTAATGGAAATAGCAAACGCTTACAAAATCGGAAAAACGGACCGGACGTTTGACCTGTCTACCGCGTCGGTCGGTTGCCTGGGGTTGCGGCGGGATAGGTTGGGGGTCAAAGGGTACCGGGTTATCCAGTGCTCGGCAAGTCACCACAGGTGCGGTGCTTGTGCGAGAGCATCAGGATGGGCTGCAAGTGGTTCGTCAAAGAAAGCCACTTTGAGGCGGTCGATGGACACCGGTGTTCGATGACCATTCTGGTCTATAGTAAAATGTTTCGGAGTCCGTTGCAGAACTCTGAAAGGGCCAGTGTACGGAGGCTGGAGAGGGCGCCGCGCCTGCGTCGGTGCGGAGGAAGACGTGAGTGCAGGTAGAGAGTCCACTGTGCATTTGCACATCTCTAGTCTGTTCACGGGGCGGGGTCGGGCATAGCGAACGCATGCGTTGAGCTAGGGAGGACGCAAAGTTAAGCGGAGGCATACCCGACGATGCGGGAGGTGAAACGAATTCTCCTTGTAACTTGAGCGTCGTGCCGTAAAACAGTTCTGCTGGTGCACATTGCAAGTCAGCTTTGATGCTGCTGCGAATGCCTAAGAGTACGAGCGAAATGTTTCCGCTCCAGCTAGGGTCGCAGGAGGCGCAGAGCGAGGCTTTAAGCTGTCCATGGAAACGTTCAACTAACCCGTTGGCTGCTGGGTGTTACGCTGTGGTATGGATGCGGCGACAACACAAAAAGTTGCAGAACGTATCGAATTGTGAAGATTCGAAAGGCGTTCCGCGGTCAGTTGTGATGGTGGATGGGCATCCGTAGTGCGAGACCCATCGGTCCAAGCAGGCCAGGATAACAGTCTCAGCTGTGCAGTCTGTTACGGGGATAGCTTCTGGCCATCTGGTGAAGCGGTCGACACATGTAAGAATGTATACAAATCCGCGTGACGGAGGCAAGGGACCTACCAGGTCTAAGTGTACATGCGAGAACCGAGAGCCCGGAGCAGGAAATGAACCAAGAGGACTGCGGGTGTGACGATGTACTTTGGAGCGCTGGCATTGAAGGCAGGCGCGAGCCCAGGTACGAACATCTTTGTTTACGCGTGGCCAAACGAAACGTTCGGTGACCAGTTTCAAAGATGCACGGATACCGGGATGTGACAGTGAGTGAAGTGCATCGAAGACTGTGCGTCTGATGGAGACGAGCAAGAGCGGTCTAGGACAAACTCTGGAAGTGTCACAGAGAATCGTTCCCTGCGTGGTTTGGAGAGGAACAGGTTGCACATGCAGCGAAATGTACTGCTGAGTGTACTGTATGTCTTCTTCCTGAGCCGGTGCCATTGCGGCAAGGTCTACGGTAGGCAAAGACTGCAGAGTGAGGTTGACGCGTGAGAGAGCATCGGCGACGGGATTGTCGACACCTGAGACATGACGTATGTCAGCAGTGAACTGCGTGACAAAGTCTAGGTGTCTTGTTTCCCGTGGTGAGTATTTGTCGCAAGCAGGTTTGAAGGCAAAGATAAGGGGCTTGTGGTCAGTGTAGACCGTGAAAGCGCGGCCTTCAAGTGTGGGCCGGAAGTAACGTATCGCCAGGTAAACGGCCAGCAGTTCTCTGCCAAACGTGCTGTAGCGGGATTCCGCTGGCTGCAGGCGCTTGGAGAAGAACCCAAGGGGTTGCCAGCGCCCACCAACGTGTTGTTGGAGGACGGCTCCTACCGCGGCGTCTGAGGCATCAGTCGTAATAGAAAGAGGTGCAGTCGATTCGGAATGAGCGAGGAGGGCTATGTTGGTGATAGCATTCTTGAGCTCGACGAAGGCTGCCTGTGCTGTTTCAGGGAAAGCGAACTTACGTTCATTTCCTCTGAGTAGGTCTGTCAGTGGCTGCGTGAGCTGAGCGCAGCGCGGAATGAAGCGTCGATAGTAGTTGACCAAAACACAAAATCGACGGAGGTGCTTGAACGAAGTCGGAGCTGGGAAGTCCTTGATTGCCTGGATCTTATCAGGAAGGACTTCGATACTAGACGATGAAATGACGTGGCCTAGGAATTCTACCGTTGATTTGCTGAGTTCGCAATTAGTCGGGTTGACTGTGACACCGTGTTGGGTCAAGCGCTGGAAGAGAGTTCTAAGATGCTCGAGATGCTCTTTTTCCGAAGAACTGGCTACTAAGATATCATCGAGGTAGGAATATGCGAGGTCAAGGCCACGAGTAACATCGTGGATGCAGCGTTGGAAGGTTTGTGCGGCGTTGCACAGTCCAAATGGCATTCTTAACAATTCAACCAAGCGAAAAGGAGTGATAACTGCTGTTTTAGGAGTGTCATTCTCTTCCACAGGTATCTGGTGATAAGCGCGAACTAGATCGATCTTGCTGTAGATCGTCTTACCTGTGAGGCATGCGGTAAGGTCCTGCATGTGTGGGATGGGATACCTATCTGGGACGGTTAGGCGATTGAGTGCGCGGTAATCACCGCAAGGACGCCAGTCACCAGATTTCTTGGGGACCATCTGTAGGGGTGAGGACCAAGGGCTATCGGAAGGGCGGATTATTCCAAGTTCAAGCATGTGCGCAAACTCCGCCCTAGCTACCTTTAGTTTCTCATGTGATAGTCGGCGTGGACGGCATGACACAGGTGGGCCATTCGTCCGTATGTGGTGCGTGACTTTAGCTGCCACGGGCAAAGTTGCGTTCATTGGCTGAACGAGCTTGGGATACTGAGAAAGGAGATTAGCGTAGGCTGACGAGGTCTGGGGAAATGCATAGACCGGGGATATAAATGTCACATCGGCGGTGCTGCCACGTACGCTGAGTTTTGTTGCAGTGTCGACTATCATCTGGCCTTTCGCATCGACCAAGAGGTCGAAATGCCTGAGAAAGTCAATGCCGATGATGGCAAAGGGGACTGCTGCCACGGTGAATACCCAACGGAACGTGCGCCGAAGACCTAGGTCCAGGGTAAGTGACC
Source organism: Dicrocoelium dendriticum (assembly GCA_944474145.2). Classification (NCBI taxonomy): domain Eukaryota; kingdom Metazoa; phylum Platyhelminthes; class Trematoda; order Plagiorchiida; family Dicrocoeliidae; genus Dicrocoelium; species Dicrocoelium dendriticum. Next base: position 51,417,153 of record OX104065.1, read on the forward strand.
GATGACCATAGGTGGCTATTGGCGTGCCATTGGCGGCACTGAGGCTTGTCGATAGAGAAGCGAGAGGCTCACCTGGCATAGGGGGAATGACGCTGACTTCCGCCCCGGTATCGACTAAGAACTGGGTATCGGAGTCATAATCCCCAATGTAGATGAGACGACTTTGAGCTTCGCCGACCGTCGTGGCCATTACAGCCCGGCGTGGCGGATCATCTATAGCGGAGTAGCTACAAGTCTGTGCGCACTTACGGGCTTTGGTACCGAAACGCGAGTGGTAAAAGCAGTAACCCGAGGAATCAGGTTTTGTGCGACGGTGCGATGATCCGGAGCGGTTGCAGTGCTTACGTTTTAAGGTGAGTTCTTTGATCTGGCGCTGTAGCAACGCTATCTGCAATGATAATGCGTCTATTGCCGACGGAGGGCTAGTCGAGCCTGTCATGGTTGCGCCAGCGCAAAGCTGCTTAAGTGCTTTGGTTTCAGTCTCTGGCTGGTGCCGTTCGATGACGCGGTCTGCTAGATCTGCAATTGCTGTGGTGGGCAAGTCCCTTGCTACTGCAAGGATAGCCTGTGTGCTTTCAGGAAGGCGTTGCATCCACAGCTCGCGGAGAATCCCTACGTCCATGTTGGACGTGCCGATGAGCTGTTGCATTTCGCGCAACAAGGCTGAGGGTATCCTACCTCCTAGCTGCAGATCACTAAATAGCTGCTGCAGACGGACCTTGTCAGAAGGCGTGATTCGCTGTATAATAGCCTGTTTAAGTGTCTCGTATTTCATTACTAGAGGTGGGCAAAGTATGACGTCTCTCACCTGCGAGAATACACTATAAGGAAGGCAAGATATTAACTGATTATACATGGCGAAATCAGAAGAAAGCTTACGAATATAAAATACGGATTCTAAATGTAAAAACCATAATAAAGGATCATTCTCCCAAAAAGGAGGGGCCAATGCAACCGAATTGACCATGGCAAGCTGAACGGCGTTAACCGCACATGGAGGTCGCTTATCCTCTAGATTATCCATTGCAAAAAGCAGATAAAATATGTGGTAGGTGAGAAAACAATATGATCACAAGTAATAAATCACAAAATCACTGGAACGAGCTCACCAGAATGAAAATGCAAAATGGCGGGCGGCGTGTTCCTGACAGGGGGTCACCAATTATTGGGCGGAACCTGAGATACTAGTCGGTAAGCAATGACACGTAATACGTGTCAAATACGACAGTATAGAAGTCGGAGGAGACTGAACCCAACGTGTATTGTACAGCCTACAAGAATAAGAAGCGAATCAGACGGAGCGAGAAACGTGCAGCGAGGAACTCACCAAAACGGTTTGTGACCATGGATGTGCAGTCAGTTAAACAAATGAACGTTTCTAAGGTTAAAACAGCCATAAAATCCAATGTTATAAGATACTGAAAGAGCATGTTTTCAGTTGCACTACAGAAGTCACGATTAAAATTCACGTACAATAATATGCCTCGACGGGGAGTCGAACCCCGGTCCACGAATTTCCGGTCCGCTGCTCTACCACCTGGGCTACCAAGGGCTGACGATTAGGTGCGCAAATTTTAACACATGACTTCTGCTTGGTGCGCGACGTATTGCCCATTTGCTCACTTTGCCTGTCCTGATGTTGCAGATTGGCTCACTCACCCGTCACTTCCCAATGGACGGAAGTGCCTGTCCCTCAAATGCCCAAGGGGCGATGGTAGATTAATGTTGGAAGTTTATGAGTAGGAGAAAGTTCGTAGAAAGTAGAAGTTACGATTAAAATTCACAAGGCATATTATTGTACGTGAATTTTAATCGTGACTTCTACTTTCTATGTACATGTATCCATTTTTTGGCTTCACTAGCGTGAAATATTGGCGCTTATTAACCCTATGTATATCCCACAGAGTAGCATTATCAGTGCCGGTATCGAAACCTCTTTTGTCGGCTCCACGAGCCCCCATGAACGGTGGTCCCTTAGCCCATATACGTCTCATGACAACAGCATCAATATTAACACGAGCGGAGCCTCAGCTATCGGCTCCACATGCCTTCAACATTTGTTCCTACTTATCCTATATTTGTCCCATAGCATTGGTTTTATTTTGGCCACTGACAGAGTCGATATTGTTGGCTCCATAGACCGTCAGGACCGGCGTTTATTGAGCCTATATTATCGCCACAACGATGGCATCAATGTCGCCGTTAACAAAGCCAAGACTACGGGCTCCACAGGTCTTCATGAATGTTGTTTACTGTGCCTATATAAGTCCCTTGTCACTTGCATCAATTTGGCCACTAGCGCATTAGCTACCATCGGCTTCACACATCTTCATGACAGGCTTATGAAGACTGTATAAGTCTCACAACGGTGGGATCGTAATCACCACTGGCAAGGTGTTTACCATAGGCACCACGCACCTCCACCACGAGTAATTATTATGCGCAAATAGATTCTGTAGCAGACCTTCTTATTGCTACGAGAGAAGACGCTGACGTGGGGCAAACGGGTGTCTTAACAATCATACATGCAATGGGTTTAATTAACGCGACTGTTAAAAACCATACACAGGTCACATGACATTAAGTTTTTTAGTCCCTATATTCAACTGCCTGAAATCCTTTGCGTTACATAGTCTCTAAAAAGTTGTGATGCTAAGGGAAACTGCCAAAAAGTGCAACGCGGACGTCTGCGTCGATTCCATACATTTACGTCATTATGGGGAGAATTTTGTATGCCCTGGACGCAAAAAGCGGAAGCTCAGAGGAATGGTTTATGGCAAGTTCTGCCACAGACACCAGAAAACTATATGCATGGATGTAAGGTAAGATGTACATACCGATTCACGGGATAGCGACGTTGTGCACATCCGGAGAGCCAGGGTGAATCGCTCACGACATAAATGTCCAGGAGAAAATTAGCTAGAAATAATAAAGTCGGTGGATTCGTAAGAAACGTATGAGCACCTTGCATTGCCGTGACACTCGAAAACTTGTGACGAGGGCGCATATGGATGGGTATACCATAGAACAGAACAAGATCACATTTGCTGACATTTTGGTCACACGAACTCACTCACCTGGCCTGGACATTGGTTTGTGAATGGAGGTGGTGCCCATTTCTGCCACACCGGATTGTCGCTAACCATTGTTTTGCGGACAGGCGGTAGATATATTTCACGTCAATAGCTACAAGCTGCGTAAAGGTGGGTGCCTGCGTTGAGGTTGGACTACTGCAGTGGCGTATGCCAGATGATAGCAGTCACCCATGTAAGTCAACTACAAAGGTACTACGAAGACATGGTAACGGGTTACACGCTAACCAGCTGTTGCCGGAAAATAGGCAATCAAAGTACAGCAGCATGATGCTGTAATAAGTAATGACGTTCAAACCATTCACAAATATTCCCAGCCTCGCTGGTGAGCGCACAAACCCCTCATAACCCACAAACCGTGAAGACTGAGAAATGGTTATTACCCTATGAAAAGCGGGGACATCACGTTCTCCTCGACAGCGTTGTAAAATGCAAACAGGCACCTGATTTGAAGCATCTAAGTTAGCGCAATATAAAGATAACATGTCAATGAGATGATAATAATTCCCCAGAAAATCCATCAGTTCAGCGATTATCGATTATTACCGATTAGCGCATCGATTTCGAACGTTAGGAAACATTTTAGTGTTTCCAAGTGACCAGCAACCTCCTGAAGATCGGCCAAAACTATATGGAACAACTAACCATGGCGTTTGACTTTCGTGTTCAAGAAGTCGATGGTCAGTAAGTGAGCTATAAATGCAGCCAAGTTCCGCTGTCTTTGCACAGTATTTTGTTGACGGCTGTTAACATGTCAAGATCCTTGGCGTTCTGCTTTTTCATTCGGTTGAGCTAGAAATTTTGTGGTGCAGTAAAGTGCCTATTACTGAATCGCGTCTAGTGGGAAGATTACAACAAATGGCGACGCAGAAAATTTAGAACGGGATGAAATTTTCTGCTGCACAATTTCAAAAGCTGCTTTTTTAACAGCAATTTCAACTGGAGGCACAAATGAAATGATCGAACATGTGATACATTGCCTGATTTTACAGGAGACAGGGACAGCGACGCGCCACACGCAGGCGAATTCCGTTGATCTTCTCACTAATACAATCACTAAATTTAAATATGACGCGGATTCTGGATCCACATGCGCACCGTGATTCAAGTGCTGCGAAGACATGCTCCGGACGGACTTCATTTGTCAAGACGACTCCTAGAAGGTGAGGTTGCTACTCCGCCAGATCGGAACAAGTGAACATTCAAGGTTTCCAGACTACCTTCAACTGATCCAGCCGAATGGTCTGACAGTTGACGAAGCAATGAGTGAGTCAGTATCCTTGTTTAGTATTCGCTATTAATACCTGAGAATTTTCAAACAGGAATCGAACGACTTTGGGGATCTAGCAGACATGACTAACCTTGAGTGTGAGTGCTTCAAGCTGCGCTGTTTGACGGGAGATCAGTTTAAATGGCACATTTTCCTCAGCGCTATGCAGCCCCAAGTGATGCTGAGATCCGCAGGCTGATTTTAGCTAAGCTGGAGCAGGATCCCGATCTGACACTGAAGGCCCTCGTAAGCGATTGCAAACGGCTGCACACTCTGAAACACGTACTGCCCTGATCGAACAGAATGGTCTCACCACCCGATACCTTGCACACCGTGAAGGAGGCCAGGACTGGCAGCTCGAGCAAACCACACAAGAAGTCTGCGAACAAACCGCTCACAGCACGCTGGGCATATGGCGAATGGCATTTAGCACGCTTTTGCCCGTTTTAATTTCCTACTTGTGAAACATGCGATAAGGAGGAATTCTGCAGTCAGGTACGGACGAGGCACGTGAAGTCTTATGGAAGGAGGACTTCTAGGAAGAATGGCGCAGAGTCTCAGTCCATAGTTGCCGCATTCCAAAGTGAGTGTAAACCAAGACGACGATTCATCAGCGTTTTGATTAATGGGATCCTAAGGAAACTACAGTTCGACACGGTCTCGAACATTACGATTATTTCCAGAAACACATGAAATCACATAAAGAGGTCAAATGTGGTCAAGTCTCACAAAATTGCTCACAATGCATTTAGTGATGTGCTAAAATTGGTGGGCCAACTTACCTGCAAGGTTGCATAAAAAGTGTGGGAGAGTCGGGAACGTGCTACACTTCAGACCGGCTGCATATGAACCACCATTGTCTCGGCTGGAAGAAAACATTGCAGCTCTTCGACCCGTGAGGGGAAATCCGACAACCTGGTGAGAGCGACGTCCTCTTGATTGTTACGTTCCACTGAGATCTTCTGGGCGAAGAAAAGAGAATAAAGGTCGTTTCCGGAGAATCATTTAGTGAATATTTGGACTTCATCTTCCATGGCGTCCAAATGCTTGTCCTGTAGTAAAGGTGTTACCACTCGTTCCAAAGCAGCGCAGTGCTCTGAATGTGATGGGTGGATGCACATCGCCTGCTGCGGCATCTGTCCTGATCAATATGTGCACCTGCAGCGATTCCCCTCGCCAGCCATTAACTTCTTTTGCGACAAGTGCCTTGCTTCACTGAATTGCAGGCGTCTTCTCGCCGGACTATCTGCGTTGGGCCTTGATTCTTCTTCTCCGACGAAGCCTGGTACTATTCACGATTTATCTGCTCCACCGTGCTCACCATCACCATCTACCTCCTGTTGGATTACCCCCATGGATAAGCGAAGCCGAACCACGTCCACTGCTCATCCAGATCCATCTACACAGATCCTGCTCATTGAGCCCACAACAAGATCTTATGCGGCAGTTGTGAGGGAAAGCGCGGTCTCCGTTCCTATTTGCAAAAGCCCAACTATAAGTGGCGCCAAGGCTAGGCCTAATCCCGTCGAGAAACCCAAATCTAAGCTATCATCTCAGTCCCAAACGAAGCTAGTTCTCGACAGATTATCTGAGTTTGAGAACGTTGTCAAGGAAAATCCGTCTCGTGGCAAGCCACATGTTCCTGAGCGTACCCAGTCATCTCGCCACCGTTATCTTATCATCATGAACGCAGCGGAATCGGAAAAAGCAACCCCTGTGGAAAGAATACTAGATGACCAAACACTGCTTAATCTCGTTGCTATTTGATGAAGGCGAACAGAGAATCAATATTGTATTTGCCTTCCGTCTTGGTAAAAAAACAAGAAGATACCTCGAGAACTCGCCCCTTAAAATCGTTTGCCCGGATGAGGAGGAATGCCGACGCATCCTGCGAAGGACCTTATATCTCAAAGGTGATCGATTTTACGTACTTCGTGACCTCTCACCGGAGGATCGAATCAAAATGAAAAAGGCTGTTGAAGAACTACGTGCAAGACGGGGAAACGGTGAACCAGACCACCATATTGTGGATTTCCGAGTAGTTCGAAAGACTCTGAAAACCCGTTGGAGGCCCATTCTCCTCACCCCCTGACAGTAACCTATAAGGTCCCGCTGGAAACCACTGTTCGTCCTCCCCGGGACTTAAAAACAAGGAGAAAGAATGGATTACAGGTGATGGTTGCAAATGTTCGCAGTCACAGAAACAAAGTTGACGAAGTACACGCTCTTACCTCAAAGCTACTTTCTGACCTGTTGGCCTTCATTGAGTCCTGGCTCACTTCAGAAATCTCCGACTCTGAGATCCACATCTCAGGATACCAACTTTTCCGTACTGACGGATTTGGAGCAAGAGCTGGTGGTGGCATAGTTCTCTACTGGAGAGAGGATCTTAAAGTTCATCTCGTAGAAGCCGTCAGCGACGCTGTTGGTGGCGCAGAGCTACTCTGGTGTAGGATCAACGATGGCCTCAAATCCCTTGTGGTTGGTGTTATCTACAAAGCCCCGTGGGGACATGGTGCTTCTGTGCTAGACTTTATCAAATCACATGGAAACCGCAGAGATTGTCTTATTGTGGATGACTTCAATGCCCAGCATGTCAATTGGGACCTATTACAATGCCACCTTCTACCCGAGTCCTTTGACGCCAGCCTCCTTGAAACTGCCCTCAAAACGAATCTCTCCCAGCATATAACGTCGCCCACTAGGCTTCTTCCCGGCCACACTCCGCACACTCCGCACACTCTTGATCTTGTGCTCACTCCCTCCCTGGCAAATGTCCCAGAATTGACCGTTCTACCACTCATAGGTAAAAGCGACCATTATACAATCTCCTTCCTATGGACTAAACGTATAGCTATCCGAACCCGGAGAGCACATTGTCGTAACTTTTAGAGAACCGATGCATTCAAGCTAAGGGAGGCAGCAAGTACGTTGGACTGGAATGTTCCACGGCACTTGGAACTCGATGCTGATTAGAACGATCTATTCCACAAATTGAAGCTGCTCATCGAAGAGGCCGTCCCATTCCACAATAACAGGCCTGTTTCTAAGGGTCCCCCTGGATCGACCGAGAACTCAGGGCCAACATGAAACAAGGACGAAAACTATGGGACAGACTCAAGCTTTCCCGCTTAGACTCAGACTACTCTAAATACAAGACCGTCAGGAACTTAAGCTCCCTGCAGAAACGTGAAAAGAGACAACGATACGAGCATAGCCTGGCCGAACAATCCCTGGCTAGGCCAAAGATACTATTTTCCTACTGTGGTAACCATGTGCGCAAAATCGATTGGCTCGATCTCATTGGTTGGCTTGCTGACTCATTCCTATCTTACTATTGGTTGCGTGTCTGCGCTTGACTCTCCGTTTAACAAGGGATTGACTCAGTTGTACTTGGTTAATTTTGCGAGATACACTTTTACCTTTCTTACGGCTTTCTTGATACAACATTGTGGCGTCGCGGAGGCAAAAATGAACCTTTCCATCCAAACCTCATCTCCTTTTTGGACTGATTGCGGAAGCAGACCGACATCGGATGCCTGGTTCCACTGGAAAACATCCTTCCTAAACTACTTGGATTTAATCAGCGATCTCCCTTCTGCTCTTAGTGAGGATAAAAGATTGAAGCTGCTTCGACATTTATTCGGAGAGGAGGGACAGCGGCAGTTCGATGATTTGGGTCTCCAAGGATGCAAATCGGTTATAGTCACCTTCAAGGCTCTCGATCGTGCATGGAGTTACCAAATGAACGTGTTTACCGCGCGATTTATTTTCTCCCGAATACACCAAGAAGCAGGCGAACCCTTGAATGATTTCATTGCTCGGCTGAGTCGTGCAGTACGACCGTGTGCCTACTCGTCTATTCTACAGAAAAAGATTGAAGGCTGTATGCTCACTCAGCAACTGATCACTGGGATCGCTGACAATCGCATACGTGAGGGGCTATTGCAGGAAGACGCTTGCGCACTAAGGTGGGATCGAGCTTGCGAATTAGCCCGAGTAAAGACAGAAATTTCATTGCAATCGAGGCAATTTTGTTCCACCAGCTTAGCTGAAGTGGCGAGAGTACAATCTTTCCAGCAACGTCCGACAGACAAACTGTCTTGCTACTGTTGTGGGAGCACGTTGCACAAAGCTAATTTTGCCGGTTGTCCCGCACGCAGCCTCAAATGTAAAAACTGTGGTAAAATTGGACACTATGCCCGCCGTTGTCGATCGCAGGCTGTCGCGCTCATTAAAGATGATGATAAACCGGAATGCCGTGTTATCGATCCAACTCAAGACAATATCTATTCAATCACCGCTGACTCCATACCTTCAGGTTGTGTAACCATATCCGTTGTTGAACTGAAGTTTCCCGCTGCTGACGTTCGTACTGTATTGTTCCTTACTGTTAAAGGTGCTGTTCCATTGGAAATGGAACTTGATTCTGCTTCCCCAGTCACTATCGTGCCTTTCCAATTTTATGAACGTTACCTGTCACAGCATACTTTACATCCCACCTCACATTCATTCTGGTGTTATAGTGGGAATACACTAACCATATTGGGATTTATTATCGTGCCTTTGCAGTTGCATTCTGTGATTGCCGATGTCGCAGTGTATATTTCTTCGGACAACAGACGACCCTTGCTTGGGAGGAATACAATGGTGGCTTTGCACATTGTACCATCATTCGACCGCATGCTTATCTCTTCCGTCAACGTAGCACACTGGCAGGAACATTATCCGAAGCTCTTCCAGAAGTCCATCGGCCGTATTCCATGTGGTGTGCATCGAATTCAGCTGAAACCGAATGCGAAACCGGTCGCCATTGGTCAACCTCGACCCATTCCGCTAGCGAAACGTGAAGCGGTCTCAGCAGCTCTGCAAGCGATGCTAGCAAATGATTTGATTGAACCCATCGACTGCTCTGAGTGGGTGCATCCAATGGTTTGTATCATGAAAAAAGATGGTACTGTCCGGATATGCAATGATTTGCGGGCCCTGAACAAACAGATCGTCGTAGAGCGCTTTGTTTTGCCATCTAATGATGAACTCACTGTAAGTTTAGCTGGTGCAACCGTTTTTCCAAGCTATATTTGAAAAGTGCATTTTTCCATATGCCATTGGCCGATGATTCCAAACACCTAACTGCCTTCCTTGCTCCTGATGGCCTATTTCAGTACAAAGTCTTACCCATGGGTTTGAGTTCCGCGCCCGCCGCCTGGCAAAAGTTCATGACTCACGCCCTGGCAGGAATCGATGAGCAGGTTGCCTACATGGATGATATTTGTGTTTTCGGCCGCTCACAGGAAGAACATGATGAAAGGCTACACAAAGTCCTCCAGCGCCTCAGTGATCTCAATTTGCTTCTGAACGCAGAAAAATGTCTCTTCAATGCACCAGAAATTCAGTTTTTGGGACACGTCATTTCACGCAGTGGCATCCGACCAAGTGATGAAAATATCAGGGCTTCTCTGAAACGCCAACATCCAAAAGCTTGACAGAACTAAAGTCCTTTTTAGGAATGTGTTCTCATAACCTGCGCTATCTGCCGGATTTTGCGACTGTGGCACATCCATCATGACAGCTAACAAAGAAAGGATCGTCGGTCGTTTGGGGCAGCAATCATCAAAATGCCTTTGATGAACTGAAAAGGAGAGTTGCGTCTGCTCCCATAGTTGCCATTTTTGACGAATCTTGCCGCACCTTTGTGTCCACTGATGCGTCTGATGTCGGTCTCGGAGCTGTCCTCTCACAAATACAAAACGAAGAGGAGAAAGTTATTGCCTACGCATCGCGAAAGCTATCAGATTCCGAACGTCATTATTCAGTTGGGGAAAAAGAAGCCCTTGCATGTGTGTCGGCCTGTGAAAAGTGGCACTTATTTCTGTTCGGTCGTCGTTTTATTCTGCGTACTGATCATTCAACCCTAACAGCTCTTCTCAGCAATTGATCTAAGGGATCTCGCCCATTGCGAATCGATCGATGGTATGCCAGGCTCCTTAACTACGATTTTGAAATTGTGTACCGGCCAGGTTTGCAAAATCAGATTGCTGACGGCCTATCTCGCTTACCCGTGGGGTTGGAAGATGAAAAAGAGAGACTCAGAGAGGCGGCATTAGTTGCTAGTCTCGGAGCTAACCTGTCTGCCTTGACGATCGAGGAACTACGAAGGGAAAATTCTAACGATTCTTTACTGCATGAGATCGTTGGATATGTGCAACAGGGCTGGCCCAAGAATAACAAAATCCCCGGTGAGTTCATTCCGTATTATGCAATTCGACATGAACGATCAGTGGTAGATGATTGCCTGATGCGCGGTTCGGTGTTTGTAGTTCCGCCCCAGTTGATAGCCAAGATGATAGCTTGCGCACATGAGGGACATCCAGGTATAGTTCGGACCAAAAATCGAGTGAGACTCTATTTCTGGTGGCCACGAATGGCATCTAGCATTGAGACATTTGTGCTCAATTGCAATGCTTGCCGATTAGCAGACAAAAGTTCTTTGCCCGTTAAAGCCCCGACACAGCCAATTGCTTACTCGATGAAACCATGGACCAAAATCGCCAATGATATTATGGGCCCTTTCGCTACTGCTCCTACGAATAAGCAAAATCTATTGTTGCTACATATTTTTACAGTAGATGGCCTGAAGTACACATGTGCGACCAAGTTACTACTTCGGTTGTGTTACGTCGGCTTAAACACTTGTTCAGCCGTTTCGGTTTACCGCATGAAATAGTAACGGATAACGGGTCACAATTTTGTAGCCGCGAATTCGCCGATTTTCTACATTGCCATAACATTAAGCACTCCAGAACTGCGCCCTACAATCCTGCAGCCAACGGCATGGTCGAGCGTTTAAACAGGTCTCTAAAAGAAGCTATACAAGCCATACACATATGAGGTTCGGATTGGGAGGATGCAGTTTTAACTGCGGTTTTTTCCTACAGAACATGTGACCACAGAGCCACCGGAAGAACGCCAGCGGAGCTGATGCTAGGAAGGCCCTTACGCACAAAGTTAAGTGCTGCATGTACCCTTTTATCAGCGTGAGATGCCGAAGTTGCAAATCGTATAGCATCTTACCAAAATGCCTACGCTAAAGCATCGACATCAATGCAGCCCGGGACGTACGTTCGCGTCAAAAGCAGGGCGACAAAGAAAGGCACACCTTCGCTTTCCGCTCCAGTGCGCATCGACCGTACGCTTGGCCCGGGCACCTATCGATTGGAGAACGGCCTAATTGTCAACGCGCGTCGATTCCACACAGCTCACGGACCATCTAATCAGCCCGACCGATCTGTGCACGAATACCAGGCTGAGTTACCATTACCACGAAGTCAGCTGCGTCGGTCCCTGAGAACGGTGAAACCTATTGATCGCTACGAACCAGGTTGAGGCAGCTTTTCGGAGGGGGGAACGATAATGTGGTAACCATGTGCGCAACATCAATTGGCTCGATATCATTGGTTGGCTTGCTGACTCATTCCTATCTTACTATTGATTGCGTGTCTGTCGCTTGACTCTCCGTTTAACAAGGGATTGACTCAGTTGTACTTGGTTAATTTTGCGAGATACACTTTTACCTTTCTTACGGCTTTCTTGATCCAACACATACCTTAATAGATCTTCCAAGGTGGGCTGTGGAATTCCTGCATTGTCTGCAAATGAGCCAGGTAAAATACACTATGACGATGACGCCAAAGCTGACCACTTGGCACTACAGTACTCCTCAGTGTATACGAAGGGAGACAAACTCGCAAGCCCTCATGTACTTGCACATACAGTACCTCTGGAACATATCAATATCGATGCAGGTGCTACCTTGAAACTACTACTAGAACTGAACTCAGCTTCCTCACCAGGCCCAGACGGGCTACACCCATATTTTCTCAAGATGGTAGCAGAATTCATTGCCGTCCCACTTTGTCAAATCTTTCAGCTCTCTCTTAAAGCTGGTCGACTACCTGTCGATTGGAAGACGGGTGTAGTTATGCCGAAATACAAAGGTAGAAACCCCAGGACCCTGCGAACTACCGGCCAATTTGCTTGACGTCGGTCGTCTGCAAGATCATGGAAAAGCTCATTAAATGTGCTATCCACCGACACTGCGAAGATCTGAACTTCACTTCAGTCACCCAGCATGGCATCCGAAAGGGACATTCTTGCATCACTAACCTGCTGTTCGCTAGAGAGAAGTGGGCTAAATCAGTGGACGCTGGAAAACGTTTAGATGTGGTCTTCATCGACTTCAGCAAAGCTTTTGACAGAGTCCCACATCAGGAACTACTCGCTAAGCTCGGCGGAATTGGCGTGACAGGGAACCTCCTACTATGGATCAGTGACTTCTTGCAAGGCCGGAACATGCAAGTCAAAGTAAACGATACCCTCTCATTCCCCGTGCCTATGTATAGTGGCGTACCACAGGGCTCCGTTCTCGGACCGGAATTGTTCAAGATATATATCAATGATCTACCAAGTATGCTTCAAACGGACTGTATGATCTATGCAGACGACCTCAAGCTATGGTCGGAAGTGTCCAGCCTCGAAGACGCCGATCAACTACAGGAAACGCTTGATCTACTACACTCTTGGTCTATCAAGTGGGGTTTGCCGGCCAACAAAGATAAGTACTCAGTCCTTTCTATAGGTGCTGCTGAACTACTGGGTATCTATCACATTGGCGGGCACCTACTCACGATTGCCACACAGGAAAAGGACCTGGGGACAATAATTTCCTCTGATCTCCAAATGACTCTTGACACGTTAAAGAAAACTGCTGCGGCGAACAGGATGTGGGGCGTCATAAGGAGATCATTCTCTAAAATGACGCTGCAGATATTTGGACTTCGCTTCACCACCCATATCCGTCCCATTCTTGCATTCGGACTTCCGGCCATAGCCCCCTTATCTAAACATGAAAGTGACAAGGTAGAAAAAATTCAGCGACGAGCCTCGAAATTTGTCCTTAGGCTACGCAAACTCCCGTACCGCACTCGACTACAGAGGATGAACCTTTTTCCCTTAGACTATCGCCGACGTCGTGGAGACCTCATCTATACCAGACGCATCCTACGAGGAGAACTGGGAGACGAGCTAAGGAAGATTTTTCAGCTAAGACTTCGCAGCTCGACTCGAGGTCACAGCTGGAAGCAGTTTAAACCGAGGAGGTTCAAAGTCCGTTCAGATGTTGCTCTTTCTACTCGAGTGATTAACGACTGGAACCGGTTGCCGGACCCGATTGTCATTGCGCAATCAGAAGCGAGTTTCAAACGTTTGCTAGACATCTTCTTACTGAGTACTTCAGGATCCTGTAGGACTGATACTACATCCTCAGCTATGACACAACCAATTCGCCTGCAATCCTTGGAAGATCGGGAAGGGAAGGAGCTGACACGGGACCTCTCTTCAGCTCTCTAGCTCTCAATGAACCCTGATGAACCCCACTTATGATAGGAAAGCTATCCGACAGAGCACTGTAGACCCTGACGCGGCCTGTAGTGTTCGAGTATAGAGCACGAAGGATGTCCACATATTTCGTGGGAGCACGTTTTCGCGCACTTAGTTCGGACAAAAGCTCTCTATCGACCGAGTAGAACGCACTCTTGAAATCGAGGAACACAGCTATTGTCGGTCTGCGGCATGCGTGGCGCTGCTCTATCACCTGCCGCAGACGGAATATATGGTCCATACAGCTACGTCCTGAGCGGAAACACGCCTGCTATTCCTTACTCCGAGATTCCCGTTCCAAAGTGAGGTGATGGAGGAGAATCGAGGCCAGTAATTTTGTTACAACTGGCGTTGGACTAACACCCCTGTGATGGGCACAGTCTGTGCGACTGCCCTGCTTGTATTTTGCTACTATAATCGACTCGCTCCAATTAGCCGGGACACTTCCTTCCAGATACGTTCGAATAGGGAGGTCAGTGCTTTGCAGAGGACCTCACCTCCATCCTTAAATAGTGCAGGTTGGAGGGAATCCGGGCCAGCGGCACGAAAGCGATAGAGGGTAGTGATCACGTTTCGGACCTCGACCTCCGACGGGGGCTCTAAACTAACTGTCCATAGCTCGTTTTACATCACCTAAGTAGCATAAGGTCCGGGAGCGGGGGGCCAACTGTACTGAGCGTGAAATGGTTCCGCTCCTTATTGTGTATCTGTGCACCCGCGCTGTCCCTGATTGTCGCACTGACACCTCGTTTCCTGAGACCGGTGGTGCGGATCAGCTGGAAAAGTTTGCGGTACTTTCCTACTGCTCCTGCCTCTTACATTTCTCATGTCCTGCTGTTGCGCCAAGCTTCCTTGTCAACACGTAGGCTCCGCTTTAGTTCGCGCTTAATAGCCCGTCTGGTCACATTGTGCTCAGAATCATCCGGGTGGTTCCTTCTGGATTCCAACAGGTTCACCAACCTCACGGACATCAAGTGACTGGTGCGGTGACGACTGATAGTGCAACAAGTAGATGTTTCTGTGTTTTGCGTGGCGGCCGAGATCCTATTCCACGAAGGGTCAGTGTCATTAGGACAAGACATCGAAAGTTCCGTACGCAGTGCGTCTTGACAGGCTTTCCTGATCGAGGGATGAGACAATTCCTCAGTTACCAATCAAAGGAGACGCTTGGTGCGCCTCCCGGCAAAGTTCATGGAGAAACAACAGCGTACTAAGGCATGATCAGAGTCGACGCAGATATTCCAGTACGAGCGGCAATCCAGCATGGAAGCAGGCCACCTTTAACGTATGGCAATTTTGTCAATTTTGCCCCATCACTGGCAAGCTACAGGAGGACGCCAAGTAGCACTTCGGCGCCAACTGTGTCTAAAAGCAGTGCTGTTAAGAAACAACTGGTGCTCCGCACACAGTTGTAGCAAACGTTTGCCGTTGTCCGTGAGTTCGGAGTTAAACCCATAATTACCACCCAGCTGCGCTTCTGAAGCGCTCAGACGCTCTACTTGTGCGTTCATATCTCCTGCACGTACTAGAACAGCTGCATTAGTAGAAGTGTGTAGTAGGGTGTTCAGTTCGTGGTAGAATGTGTCCTTGACAGCATTTGAACTGAAGTCGGTGGAAACATAAGCGGAAATCACAAACAAACAGAGTTTTATCCTACTTCGTGAACCCACCTTAGCTGATATCGTCAAACGGGTTGCACATAAACGACTGTTCAACGGAGTAAAATCAAACAACGATGGCTCAGTCTTGGAGCTTAAAATAATATCTACACCAGTTTGACCAGTGAATGCTTCATCCGCGTCTCCGGATACCTGCAACCAATAATGAGGGGATAAGCCGGGTGCAGTTTATTCAACAATCCCATTAGGGACATTGACCCAAGTTTCGGCACACTACACACATGAATACCCAGTGTGTCCAAGATGCGTCCGTGTACAGCCTGTTGACCTATTTGTCTCATAGTGCGAACGTTGCAAGTCGCAATGGGAACGGGACAGTGTGGTCTTAGAAGCCACTGCTTCCGATAGGCGTCCGATGGGCGTTGTGGAAAGGTGGGTGCAGATGGTTCTACTCCAGTGGCACTTCTGTTACTTTCAATAACTGAGAATTATAGAAGGAGGTTTAGAAATGGGGGTTGGGATATGAGTAAGAGAAACAGGTGGAAACTTATGAATGGAGTCGCTAGCAGTAGCGTGTTTTCGCTTATCCGCCATGCTGTATGCGGCAGATAAGGCGACACTCGCTCATCTGCGCGAAGGCTCGTGCAGGATAAAGTTTATGTTTAAAGAAAAGGTCGTGAGTTTTTGTGGACTGAAATTCTGCCAGGGTGCCGAGACCTATGGAGGAGGACGATTAGAATCCTCATCCAAAGCCTCTGGCCCAAAAGGCTGTCCGCAAGACCGCGGGGAGGTGGCCATGATTTAGTTTTACAGAAATGGACGCCATCCCATTTCAAACTTCCAACCTGGAGGATCAGGAGACTGGGTTTGTCTGACTTTTCACCGTTGACCAACCTGATAGGAGTAGCATACAAGGTGCCCGGAGGCACCACCCAGTATAGCTCAATGGGTCAGGGTTGTACGCAAATCGTCGCTCCACGTTAAGGTCCAATCTCGTTGCGACCGGTAGATTTAAGTCACCCAGTAACAACCACCTGTTTTCGGCTCAGGAGCGAGTACATTCAAGCATCTCTTTGGATGCCGCCCTAGGGAGTCTACACATCATTACAACGGTAATTTGAGCCGAGGAATTGCTCATTATTACCGACAAAGCTCCGACAGTTTTGTCAACCGATTGAAATTTGTAGGTAATCAAAACCTCCAGTTCACAACTGACATAAACCGCGACGCCCTCAACTTGTCGGCCAACTAAGCGATCACATCGAAATAGATGTACTTCACTATCCCTGATGTTATGAGACAGCCACGTCCCAGGGAATGCCAGTACATGCTGCGCGGTGGCAGCATATTACAACTGCACTACATCTTCAGGTGCGATACGCTCCCTATACCTGTAGTCAGCAAGTAGGTGGCAAAGAATCTCTTGAATTTCGACACCGATTCCGCCTCCACTGGCGTCTCCGGCAATTTGTTCCAATACTACACCCCTCAACGCTCAAAGTATAAAAAATATGCGGTGCGCTTTTAATCCGTTGCCACTAGTTCGTACCGGTGTCCGCATGTGCTGCTTATTACGCGAACAGGCAGCGGTGGCCTCAACGTAGGGAAGTGGGCCAGGTGTAGTATCTGCTACCTCATAATGTGATCAACTCGAAGCCAACAATATGATAGGAATAAAGCCCTATTATGCTACATGGGTCCTCGTACGACATACATTGTAAATTGGGGATGATCCGGGTAGTTACATGCAGGACCCGTTCCAGTCTCTGCACCTCAAATATTGTGATCGGAAAATAGGCAGATTAGCCGTACGGAAGCACCGATCTTATAATGGAAAGGAACAGACGGGTGGCACTCTCTTCAGATAAAGTGCAGACGCTGCGTCTAAGCGCCCAAAGCAGGCATAGTCCTTTGAGTACAGTCTGATCATGTTGTCGACTGACTACCAGGCACCGCGCGAGAGTGCTCCTAGATCATTTAAGAGATTGGTGGAATGCAGCAAGTGGCCGACCTGGATGCGCGCTCGCTAATTATCACCCCTCCCCATGCTCATAACGGAGGACGTTGCATGGTTGGCCGGTAGGTTAACTGCTGTAAACCATCGGGATAGGTGGTTGAGGTCCTGCTGAAGGACGTCACGGTCGCCGGCAGAATCAATATTTCTACAAATCTTCAGGTCGTCTGCAAATAATGCGCAGGGCGACCAAAGAAGCTGTCTTACTTTGTTGATTTGCATCAGGAACAAATTGGGCCCCAGTATTACGCCTTGGGGTACGCCGATAGTGGACGGATACCATTCCGCCACGTGGTCATCCATCTGAGCCCGCCATCTTCTCCCAATAAGTCACTGGTGCCTGTACCACCAACACCACACATCCTCAGCTTGTGGAGCAAGACCTTATGGTTCACTTTATCGAAAGCTTCACTGAAATCAATCTAGCTAACATCCACTGACTTGCCCCGGTTCAGTGCTCACAAGCGTTCCAACCGCCTCAGCAACGGGTTGGTGGTGCACGAGTGGCCCTTCATGAAGCCGTGCTGTGTCAGCCTTAGATCTTTCGAATAAAGCAGTCCTTTTGAGCACCTTCACCAACACAGTGAGACAAATCGGAAGGAAATTGTCCACATTGCTTGGGTCACCGCCTTTTGGAACCGGCTTCACTACCGAGCATTTTCAGTTGCTCGGTAATGCACCCCTCGGACAACGATCCGTCACTGCAGGCCAGATGATGGTTCAAGGTCACGAAGCGAACGCAGGAAGCAACATATTAACGCCCTGACTTATCGTGCGCCCTACTGTCAGCATTTTGGTGCACCCTGCTGCGTCTGTACTCATTCAACTCGGTTTCACGAGCTTTATTCGAGGAATTCAACATCACAGCTTCATCCTTCTTACAGCTCTCTTTACGTCGCTCAAGAATTTCTGGCAAAATCGTTGCCGATCTCACACACAAAACTGCCTCAGTTTTGGGTGCACATTTAACATTTTCTCATTGTTCAAGAGCTTGTTCCGCGTGCCTCCTAGCTAACCAACATTCTAGAACAATCACACGTTCTGCACTGTAGCTATAGCTAATTACTGCAGCCACTAGTTACACGTACACTGCAGCCTTCCATTACGCTCCGCTTTCGCCCACAGGCCAGCTCGCAGTTATCGGAGCGATAAGTATTCGTCACCCACGCACGGCTCAGGCCTGATCTGCAAGGACAAGCGAAAACTGGATGGCCAATCAGAAAGGTCCTGACAGTGGAAATTAAATCGGTCAGTCTGTATAATTAGATTCTGTACTTTTTACGGTTTAACTTAGGCACTGTAGGGTCGTTCTGTAATCTTTTTCCTGTCCTCCTCCTGTTACCATATGTCCCAAAATTCTGGTCCCTCTACTCTGTTAATGCAGGACAAAGGGTCCCGCCTTCGGGTGTGAGGTAGAGCGCACTAAATTGTCAACTGTACAATAGTAGATGTTGGTCTATCACAAAATGTCGCACCCGGTCACAATGGTGTATAACGACCGTATTCATGCATGTAGGTGTATGGGTATTTGCCAGGCTTGTCCATCGTGAAAACCCTGGATCAGGCTCGGGTGGTTGAGTTGGAGTCAACCTATGACGCGCCACAGGGCAAGTGCACCGATCGATACAAACGGAGTAGCGGGTTGCTTGGAACGGAGCAGGCGCGCAAAATCGAAACAGCAGTGCTTCATTACAGGGCTACATCGGTAGAATTTTGCCGGCGGTTGGACGGACTAACTGGCCTGAGCAATGAGTGTGCAATAGGTGCTTAGTGTTATGCCAGCTAATGACAAAAGAGGTGTTGGTAACACTCTTGCAGAAGGAAAGTTACCTTCAGAAACCTTTCTTAGCAAGTAGGCATTCTTTACAATTAGACCTTGCAAATATTATAGGTGACGTTTTTAGAAGTGTCTTGAGAAGCTATGCCGCCTAATGACTACTTGCTGCCGCATAGCCTATTTCCCTGTCGCAGCCTTGTTCGCCGTTGCAGAACACAAGTGTGGTTATGCTGCCCAACTTGTTTCAGGCGGAGCCATGAGCTTTCATTCCGACATATTCACTGACGTGGCAATATTATGTTAGCACGGAACTGAGAAGATGAATTTATAGGCAATGTCTAATCCTCATGGATACTAAGAATCACGTATTACACAAAGCGCGAAGCTCATGGGCTCGAAAAATGAATGACAAATCCTGGGACCACAGCACACACATGCGGGATCTCACGCATACTGTGCATCACAAGCCCGTTACCCCTGTGATAACTTTTCTGACACAGTATGCTGCAAACTCCGGATAACAAATTTAAAAGGATCGATAATACACGCTTTCACGGTCTGTTTTCTTATTGAAAAGTAGTTGGACCATCTTTCTTTCCACGTTGTGTGGCCGGTGCGTTATTTTTTAGAAGCACTCATCCCACACCAGAGTCTGCATGCCGATGAACGGGATACGAATACAAAACCGAACAGCCTATTCGCACACAGGATTGGAAAACTCTTCCTCAGCTCGCCATCAAAAACTTTGGCTTGAGCAGGTGGATAGTCTTGTTTACCTTGGGAGCAGTGTGTCTACCAACGGAACCATTGAAGAAGAGGTGTCGCCATATCGCTAAAGCTCGCTCAGCTTTGACTAAGTTGAAACACCTGTGGAGTCGTCGCGACACCTCGCTTTTTCTAAAAGGTAGGTTTTACAATGTTTGTGTTCGCTCGATACTTTGTATGAATGCGAGTGTTGGCCGATTCGAGTGGACGACATGTGTAGACTTTCGGTCTTCGACAACGGCAGTCTGCGGAGGATCGCCTGTTTATGATGTCAACATCGGGTACGCAATGAAGATATCAGACAACACGTCTTTGGCAAAACGGATCTCCAGCTCCATGAGCTTATTGTATTGCGCCGGTTGAGATAGTGTGGCCATGTGTTGCGCATGCCTGACGAGCGACTGCCACGCCTTGTCCTATTTGTGCGCACAGGGCTGCATTGGAAGTGGTCGAGTGGTAGCCAGCCGATCATCTGGCATCGAAGCAACAAATGGCTCTCATCCTGTCTATCAATTGCTGGTCCGGTACGGCTTCCCAGTTGGGAACCAAAAGATGAAGAATGCCGATGGCTTACCACAGTCGGAACAATGGCACAAACTCGATTGCAATTGAAACAATGCACCCAAGTGTTTGTGAACTCCCGATTCAAAAGTAATAACGCCATATAAGAAAATTTGAAAATAAAAGGCCTATGAAAAAATACAAAAGATAGTTGTTATTGATTCTTCATTACATTTTGCCATCATTGCATGTATTCTTTTCTTAGTTAAATCTCCTTAGTTTTGAATGACTCAACGTCCATCTTATAGACTGTTTCTAACAGATCTATAGATACATATATATATCACCTATTCTCACATCAGCATCTCGTTCACATCCTCCCTGTATTTCTTAGACATAATCATGAGAAACAGGTATTACCGTTGTGCACCAAATTACATAGTAGTGACCAGTCTAAGCGCTGTCGAAGCAGCTATGCTCGTGGATTGCATTCTGGCCCGATGCAACTTTGGCACCATTTGCCCGTACACCAATATAGTCCAGACATCAGTGATAATGTTGAATACGTATATGAACATAAACGACATGAAACGGTGATATGTCCGTCAACGACGAACAGGCTCAACTTGCTCGTCGGCGTCCTGCTTACACTGCGGAAATCGCCCGAGGCAATAGGATATAACATTTTGCAACGTTCCAGTGTTGCTGGCGCAACGTTCGCGGATAAAACTGCCTTTCAGCTTTTCCAGTGAAATAGGCGTTTTCTTGTAAGCTCTTTTTTCAAATGACCCCAAAGGAGAAAATGTAAGGGGTTCAAATCTGGTGACCGAGTAGGCCAATCCTTTGGACTTAAGCGACCGATCCATCGGTGACCGAATAACTCTTTAAGACAATGCCGCACCGTTTGTGCATAAAGGACAGGCGCACCGTATTGAACTTATAACGGCTGAAGCGAAGTGTCGAAGCAGCGAACGATAATTGGTGTTGAAAACATCTCTAGCTTGTAGCTCCCACGTAGTTTACCAGCGACAGTTCCCTTACCATTGGAGAACCATGATGGACAGAGGAGGGGCGGTAATCATAATTGAGTTAGTTGGCAAACACGAGGTTAACGTCTTATGGGGCAACGGAAGTACGTGGCACTGGCTTGCAAGAAGCGCATAACGCAGCGTACTGAACTTCAACGGCTTCATCCACAACTTTGGAGTAAAGATCAACAGCGACGCCTGCACCCTGTCGGGCAATTGAGTGATCGGGCGTTTCTCATGTAGCTATCCTCTTATATTTTCTCCCAGCGTTCATTCAACCCCGACGAAATATTCACACCATCACCCATTTCAACCATCTGCTAGTGAAAGCAATCATTATGCATTATACATACAGTTATATAAGTATGTTTCAAGAGCATAAAAATCAACGAAATAGATGTTCAAAATGACCACTGTCGTTTTGCTTGAAGAGCAGTATTCGTCCGAAGCTATCGGCTAGCACTTTCTGCAAAGTGTCCACCGACATCACGCGACATTTGTTGAAGATGCCCGGTTTCACTTCCTTCGGCCTGCAGCTTTGGAATGACACAAGTCCACAACATTCCCCTGTAGGAGGATGCTAACAAATGTGAAGGGTTAGTTCTGTCAATAAAGCAGGTTACCGGTCGGACAAGTCAACAAAGTAGATGTCGCCAAAATGTTGGCAGGTTTTGATACATGTTGTTTGCCAAACTTGCCAAAATACACTAATCCTTCTGGACTGCGAACTCGCTCGGCCAAGCCGGTTGATATACCGAACGATGCATTCTCTAAGTTCAAAGATATCCAAAGCAGGTAATATGGTAGCTGTTCAGTGTAGACTTACAAGGCTCCGTAAGAACGTCCAGCATGAAAACTGTCCCGTACTATTTCAATTTAATGACGCACTGACAGCAAAGGAGTTCAACAAAAAGTGGTGCACATATAGCATAAAACAATATCTTTAAAACACTGAGTATATCGATAGATAAAACACCCCTGCAAAGAGAAGTCTGGCGGGTGGAGGGTTTCGGTGTGGTTCTCTCCTATCCCTGCACTCCACGACTGACGGTTTCGTCTTTGTTTAGACTCATCAGGTACAGATAGCTGAGCTAGGAGTGGAACTCGGTGCATAGTGCTTGGCAGCTATCGCCATGATCACTAAACCATTGAGTTCCGCGAGCAGTGGCGAAGTCAGCCAACGTCGCCACCAAAAGACCCTCAAGCTGGTAGTTCCGAAATAGCTACTACCACAAATACCGACATTTCGCTAGAGCTACTTAGCAGCGCGGTGAGTCCAGTCCGTCCTAACTTTAAAAATACCAGCCAAAACGACTTCAAAGAAGACGGAGTAGCCCCTCACAACATCAGCTCAGCAACTCTTCCTACCAAAACACTGGTTGAAACCGCTATCCTCAGTTCAGAAACTATGCGACTAAGACACCTTCCCATTCTTCGAAAGGCAAAAAAGTTACTAAAAGAATACAAAATAAAATGTACAAGACCAATGTCAGCAACGGCGCAACATGTGCTGCACGTGAATGCGATAAATTTCCCATTCACTCAGGTTCTAGCGCATAGCCTTGACTCACCAGTCTCGGCACCCCAACTACTGGATGTCGATATTGACCATTCACACAGCACATCGGGAATCAAGTTAGATGGTAGCCAAAGGGATAGTGTGTGATCGTATTATAGTAGCTAGGCGTTAGAAAACCTTATGACTGCCACTGCTTGTAAAAATATGAATAGTGTTCCGTCAAACTACTGAATCGCGTACAAGGATTGATATAGCAGAGTGCCCTGATTCTCGAAACTCACTTGAGCCAAAAGTAAAGCATATTTCTAAGGCCCCGTACTATAGTCATATCCACAGTGACCGTGCGCGTAATGCATACTGGACGTAACCAACGTCTCTCTCATTTGACAATCACTCCTCAGCAACCTTTCATGCCTACTGCTATCCCAAGACCTTACCGTAACATCGATCTGCCACAATACGTTGAGTATATCGCTCTACCTGCAATAAATGCTCACACTTACCCAGGGCCCTTGGTTTATCCGAATCTTACGAACTCCCATCCATCAGAGTTGGTGACCTTTTGGCCTCCCTTTCCGAGCCAGGCCGGATGGTGTTCCCGCACCCTTTCGAATAAGCGTCTTGTCGTACGATCAACATAGCCTGCTCCACAGGAACTGGTAGAGGAGTAAACACACATTGATTTAGTGTGGACAGGTAGCTTATCCTTGAGGTTTAATCACACCATTGGGCTACTGGTGACCGGATTTTAGCCTCGTCGATGGGAAGGTATTCCTGAGTGTGGACGTGAGACGGCGAGATAGATTCGCTGGTACTATTCCCCCTTTGTAAGGCAGTTGCAGGAAAATACGTTTCCGTTCCGCCGTCAGGACCAGGGGTGCCTCCGTGTTTCGCCCCAGATAAATGCCATTTTCGCCATTATTGTCTATGGTAGGCCCTACATGTTATCAGATGATATAGACGTTGTGTACACGTTCGATCCCAAGAATAAAGAGTCCGTGTTTTGAAGCATACAAACTGACCTGAATGCACTCGAAGTATGGTGTTGCACTTCAAACATGCATTTCTCTGTCGAAAAGAGTAATTTCATCTCATACAGCTTAATAGAAATGTTCAACCGATAACCTTCTTCGGCAAACCACTAGCATATGGTAACGAAGTAAGAGACTTAGGGCTTCACTATTCCAGCAGCCTTAACTTCTCAGAATATGAATAATACACTGTTGCTAAAGTCAAAAAGAAGAAATCACTGTTTCTCAAACACTAGCTTAACAAATGCTGAATTTACTATGTACAAAACTTGTACATGCCCAACGTTAGAATACTGCTGTACGGCATTCGGCAATGCAAGGCACAGTGACACAGCGGCACCAGAGCGCGTTCCGCGTGTTTTACAAGACAAATCATAGGCTCTTCTCAGAGGTTAACATACTCTGAACGCTGCAAATTGCTGATGTTGAACGCCATATTGCTGAGTAGAATTTAGCCAACCATATCGCTGCTTCTCTATGTAATTCATGTGTGCATTCATACACTTGGATACTCTCCCCAGTTACAACACCATAAACGCTACCTTATCCGTAATAAAAGGTGCACAGTTACGATTGCAAAGTCGCGCATCCACATGCCTTCACTGTTTCCTCATTAGATATACATTGATTTGGAATTGTCTCCCACTGTTCATTAAATGGTGCACATCTCACATGTTTCGTGCACAGATAGATCAATTGCTCACAGTCCCAAAAGCTATGCAACTTTTCAAGCCGAATATCGCGGAAATAGATTTATCCAAGGTGACAAAAAGTAATTTAATGTATATCCGTGATACCTTCTGATATCACAGTAAAAATCTTCATTGACATCACTGAAACCAAAAAGAACGAACAAAGATCCAATTTTCATGCACACACTTCCAAAATTTATCACTTTCTCTCCTTCCCCTGCCATACCAACCGCAAGGCCTCCATATTTATATGGTGGCTAAAGGGAGTCCTTAAACCGACTCCCCTACTTCATTCATCCGACCAATATTATCTTATTTCCTTACTGGCCACGCCGAGCCCGAGGCTTTTATGTCTACATGGAAGTCAAACGACGGAAGGTAAACCGCGTCCACGTCTTCACCCCTTGGACCCCTGTTATATCTGCTCGTTAACCGGCCATAGCAATCTCAACGCCTCTGCGACCATATAGATACCTATGAGGATGGTCAACCGAATACTCATTCTCTTCCACCCGATGACTGCTGTACCATTCCATTGCAATTATGTTGCAAAGCGCGATGGTTTCTATTGCTAACCCTGTCACAGATATTCATGCGCAAGTATCAAGGTACCATTAATGATAGGTGTACTTTGTAATTAATTCTGCGCCGCATTAAACAGTGTATGAGTACCTCCAGCGCTACAGATCACGAAATATTAGCAGGCTCATTGGCGATATATATAAGAATAGAAGCCTGACACATGCTAATGAATGGCCATCTCGGACATTCTATGATTAGCCAGCGTACATGCCTCACTTACCTATGTTTACTCACTTTAGGCTGAAGAACACATTACTAATAACCTGTATCATATTTTCCTCACAACAACTGTGATTCGTCAAAATGGACATAAGCACCCAGTCTTCTTCGCTTGCAACTCGTTTAACCTGTTCACTGTTCTATTTTGAAACATGTCCCTTCCCCCGAGACTCGTCCAAATACTGAGGAGAAATATTCCAATACGCCTGGCTGCTTGACGTCTTGATTGCGTACTTCTACCTGACGAAATAATCTAGCTCAAGCGGCTCCCGACTACAGTGCTACGACAGCCTACACCGCGTACCGAGTATATGCAAGCATAAGAATTACAAAAATGCAACATTGCAATATGTTCGCGAATTACCAATCAACATCTGATTGACACTATACTTCTTAAGGGTCTGATTGACCATGTTAAATGACGCATTTCCATGCTTTTTTCTACATTTCTCTGTATCACCAACACATTTGCCATACCCTTGTACAATACTATCAGACCAACCTACTGGGCCGTGTCTCGCACAGTCGAGAAATAAACTAATTTATCTGTGTATTTATATAAGGACTTCAAAACAAGGGTGTGAAGTCCATCGAGTCCGGCGGGTTTCGTGCCGTCAAGACTGCAGAGTAGACTGCGGACATATTTTACACCGCAATCCAGGCCCTCGATTTTAGTATGGGCTGAATACGTTTAGCTCGGCATAGGCGCATGTCCACTTGTAAATACGGAAACGAATTGTTCCGTCAATGCGGAAGCACGTGCAATGCTGGAGTTCAGAGGCTGTCGGTCAATGCCCTCTAACAAAGCTATGTCACTTGCGGGCCGCAGGCGCCTTTTCACATAAGCAAACATTTTCTTTGGGGCTGTCTTCGCTGAGGTTGCAGACTCCTCTTTGCACTTCCGACGCTTTCCTGCTTTTGCGCTGTTGCATAGATTCCGCTGCTTTTGTACACCCCATACTCGTCGGTAGAGCCAGACAAGAGGAAGTTATTCCACAATACGCGACGCCGTCGAGCTAATTGACCATCCGCTCTTTCGAACCACTGTGGCTTCACTGGTCCAGCTTTCTGAAATTTGTGGGGTACAAAACAAGCTCACAATGATTGTACACCCTTTTCTATAACAGACCAGCAGGCCGCCCAAATGAATCCTGCGGCAGCGGCCAGTTCATTTCACTGGCATATCGATTGAGACCATCGAAGTCGGTCTTCCAATAATTGTAGGACGGTTCCGGCGGACGCGAGTAGGGTAGCGGCAGTTCTAGGCTGACTAACACCATCGAATCCCGTGGCGGACCTGTACGCTATCGGGCACGACCCCAGGTCGCGGATGGGGGAAGGCCTTCCTTGTGGAGGTAACTGCGAAAAGTTGTTTGCCTTGCAGGCGAGATGAATAAGCAGTCGCGGACAATCAACGGCTGCTTCTCAGAGCGAGGGGAGTTCTGGGCTGCTCACCTAGTTTTCCATCTAATGCCACCAGAGCTCGTACGGCGCTGTGTCAAAGCCAATGCTACAGGCTATGGGGTAACTGACTACTCACTTCTGTAACCAAAAGTGAGTACCTAACGGACGGCGGATCAACAACCTTGTTGGACACCGTCTTCTCTGTGGACTGCTACTGAGCACAAAGAAGACGAATTAGCTAACCGGACGTCAACGGTCGCGGTTAATCTTCACACTGCCTTGCGGTTCGGATCTTTATGACAAAAACTGGGGGTGGGGTCCCTTAACTCAACTTTCTTCCTCGGCCTTGGAAACCTGGAGGATCTTTGCCCGCACAACACATTATGATTGTAAACCTTCCAAACCTTTCTAGTGTCTACCTGATTTCTCTTTTTGTTGTTATTGTGGTTGTTCTTAAGTGTTTATTGTGGCACTGCCAATTGTATATTGGGCAGTTGTTGATTAATAGTATAACACCATCGAGTGATCACTAGCTGCCACATGCTCCAGGAGCTGAGTTGCATATACTCTTTGTTCGCAACTCGTTAGCAGTAGGTCCATGCACGATAAAGCGGAATTCGGTGTAATGTGCGTCGGCTGCTATGCAACGTCTTATATCCCGGATGCTTACATCTATGGGCATCTAAGTCAACACAGTCTACTCCTCCGCCTCAGGAAAGCCCCTGTTCTGCGGATACAGCCAGGGTTTACCAACTAGACAAGCATTACTAGCGTCATATCTGAGTGATGGTCATCAGTTAGTCACTTTAGGTGATCATCGCTCTTCCCCACGCTCAATCCCCAATGGAGTAATACAAGGGAGTATTTTCGGCCCCTTACTCTTTTTATTTTACATCAGTGATATCACCACATTTGTAAAACATGGTACATCATTCTGATTTGCTGACGAGATCAAACTAGTCTATAAGTTTCAGCGTGACGAGCTTCACGAAACATTACTGCTCATTTAAGATGATTTACATTCCCTTAAATCGTGGTGCTACACATGGCTGATGAACCTCTCGGCTAAGAAACCAAGCATCATGTCTTACGGCTGCTACATCCCCGAAAGGTTCTATCACCATAAACAATGAACGCGTCCTTACCAAGTTGTCCAAGCGAGATCTTGGCATTAGGTACTCGTCTGCCTTCAATTTCTCCGAACAAGCCCAATACGAAGTAGCACATGCCAGACAGTCTGTGTTCCATTTATCAAACAAAATACACAGAACTTGTGCTAGAGTTGAGCTTTTCAAGCTACTCACTCGCCCCATCCTCGAATACTGCAGCATACTATACGGAAGTATGAGAGTGACAGAATTACTCTGAAGAACCTGCAGAGGTTATTTACTAAACATCTGATTGTTAAGCACTCTGCTATAAAACTAAGATATATATCCGCTTTCGCTATCCTGGCCTGGAAGCTTACGTACTTGTTGAGCGATTTCAACACAGGGCGGTCTAAGGGATGTTTCACGGTAGTAAAAAATCCCATTGTATGATTAGTTATCGAGAACGTTGCAAGGAACTTTATCTCGAACCAGTTTGGATTCGACAATTGAAGCACAACTTGTTGCTGTTTTTCAACATGTTACACAAAAAGATCTATTCCAACCAGCCCACACTCAATTTACAACATTGCTCAACTCGAGCACTTCGCAACAAATATTTCACATTGAATATACCGTAGGCTGGAACAAACCTACGCTCCTGGTCAGATACAGCTATCCGTGGATTAAACTACCAATAACACACAGGTCAGGTGACAGTGTGGCAGCATTTAGTAGCAGACTGGCCAATCACCTTGGTCTAACTACCCTAAGCTCTATATTCACATGGGGAAAATCCCTTTATAAGCTATTCCAAGAGGGGTCCAAAAACATATAAACACCAATATTTTCATAACTAGGTTTTGGCCTCAACCATCTGGCAGAATGTTAATACATGAAAGGCATATTCCAATACTTCACCTATGCATGTCACCCATGCAAGAGCATGGATTCTTCTGTACAGAGGCTTCAAGTGAAACGGCGACTTAATTTAGCAGGAAAATCACAAAGAGCTATCAGTGATATTTTATATTACTGATAGAATCCCAGTAGCTCGAAAACAACAAACTGTATAACTTCACCTTCAGGACATTCCCCGTCGGGTTTAATGCGGGTTTCCGTCATTCTTTACCACGCTCCGTCGCACTGCTGGAAGCATTCTTCCACGATGCTCCTTAATACCAGCGTTGCTTAGAGCAATATCAATTGAGTATGAGGGCTGTTCTATTATAGTAATTTTTTCTCGGTCAGTAATGTCCGGGTGCCCGGAGCGTCTTAGCTGGCTTGTCGTCACGGCTCACGCGAACCGTAATAAGCGTGGATTAGGATTACGTAATAGCTGCCGAAATGCGGAGCCGGTGTCAAGCAGATAAGGGGTCAATTAAACATGTTCACGTTTGCGTGCACACGGAATATTAGACGCGAAATGGCTGACCTCACCTTGAACCCATTTGGTCCGGGATTCATTCACTCTGGAATTCAAAACCCCCCCGTCATTCTTGCTTATCTAACTAACGCAGCAGGGATAATCGGATTAGTGAGTATTGTGTGATTTGACGCTGATAGGTTCAAGTTCCTATGCTGTTCATCACCACTGCATCTGTAGCACTGTGTGATCTGTAAATGTTGGGCACATGTTAATTGTCGCCAGATATGTTTGGCACTGCGTTATTTCCTTTTTCGTATTAGCTTATGAACTTTCGTTCACTGCACCTGGGTCACATGCACTTCAAACCTGACTATTGACTATGTCGCACTTATGCCAATTATTGTTGCTTTATTATTGAAACGTTCGCTTCGCTGAGTGCGCTTTAACTGACGATCACTATGACAGCAAATCGTGGATGCTTCTTCCTGACTAACGCTCCGGGCACCCGGACATTACTGACCGAGAAAAAATTACTATAATAGAACAGCCCTCATACTCAATTGATATTGCTCTAAGCAACGCTGGTATTAAGGAGCATCGT
This sequence comes from Dicrocoelium dendriticum, assembly GCA_944474145.2. NCBI lineage: Eukaryota > Metazoa > Platyhelminthes > Trematoda > Plagiorchiida > Dicrocoeliidae > Dicrocoelium > Dicrocoelium dendriticum. The sequence continues at coordinate 51,447,162 of OX104065.1, forward strand.
GGAAGAATGCTTCCAGCAGTGCGACGGAGCGTGGTAAAGAATGACGGAAACCCGCATTAAACCAGACGGGGAATGTCCTGAAGGTGAAGTTATACAGTTTGTTGTTTTCGAGCTACTGGAATTCTATCAGTAATATAAAATATCACTGATAGCCCTTTGTGATTTTCCTGCTAAATTAAGTCGCTGTTTCACTTGAAGCCTCTGTACAAATTGCTCTGTGCCGCTACAGACACAGTTTCTCTCATCAAGAGAAATATACGTATTATTATTATTATTAGTAGTAGTAGTGTTATTATGCCACAGATCGATTTCACATCGTTCATAATAGTGTCGTTTCACGACAAAAGCCAACCTCATCTTGCAGTCCAGAATCAGGTAACTGTTAGAAAATTTTAGGAAATTAATAGTCAGCCATACAGCTTTTACTACAAACGTTGTTTCCTTTACCGTGACGACAACGGGGTGGCACATGATGGCTTGGGTAGCCCACAGACAACGCTTTCCCCGTATTTCGCTGATACTGATTCCCAGTCACCACTTGTCTGTTGTAAAACGATGGCGCGATGGCCAGTTAAATTCTCTTCACATCCTCCTCCAAGTCCGCAAATTTACGGGAAAACGAACGCATCAAATTAGTACCCGTAGCTATAACATCTGTAGTATGCGTACGGTCGAGGTTCCGAGGACTTGCGTGTTTGGCGAGTAGTCTTTAGCGGGAACCCAGATAACGATTCCAAAAGACGGATCGCATTGCAGGAAAACTCTTATTTGTACAGCAAAAGGTTCCTTGTTTTCCTAGCTATAAAAAACCACACCGTTGACGCTCTAGCTGGAGGAATACAGGAAGCACAACATATAAGCTGCTTGCGCGTTGCAATCGAAATGAGCGCCCAGCAAAATGGTGATGCTCAACTCAAGCAACCGAACTCAGCAACCAGTTCAACAACCCACATTGGTCACCTAGGTGTACAATGAAATAATTTTAGAATTGTACATAGGCAAACCGGAGAATCTCCAGACTGCAACATAGCCCTCCCCCAGAAGGCACTGTATAAGCAGTCCTTCGATCTACCTGAGGACTGTTCGTTGAGGGCCAGCCTACTGGGAGACCAGGCTGTGAAACCTGATGCAGCTGCTGAGGGAGAACCATGCAATCGGACCCTATCTGGCTCTCACCCGTGGCCCCCTATGGTGTCGAAACGATAACAAAATTTGTGCGGGACAGTTAGTAAAGTTCATGTAGCTGATTGAGCAGGAAATTCGTTGCGTTTCCAATTGAGATGCGGGGATGCAGCGAAGCGCGAAACCATGGAGCAATCAATCGACGGTGTATTTATGGAAAGCAAAATGAAAAAGAGCGGCGTGAGTGTATAGCCGTACACAAAAACGCGCAAAGCGAAAAACTTGCGAGACTGTTTTTGGGTTTACACCAACCCTGTACTCTTTTTTGGTGGTTTCAAAATGTTCTGGTCTTTTTTGTAGGTTTTGGAAAACATTTGGTAAGGGCAAAAAAATGGGAAAGGCATGTGCCATTTAAATTAACAAACGCCAACAAAGTCCGTAAAACGAACTGGTTTGTGCTTCCTACCGCGTCGATTGATATTAGGGCTATTAGGAGTGCCGTCGGTTGAGGTTGTAGGTTCCGCCGGAGCGGATTGACTTGTCTGGGGTTGCGGCGCTGGCCGTGATTGCACAGGCTGTGTAGGTGCTTGTTGCACCGAAGAGTCAGAGTTGTCGAGGAATGCTGGCTTGAGCCGATCAATGTTAATCGTCTCAGTCTTACCATTATAATCAACGGTAAACGTCTTGTCGCTACTGCCTACGACACGCTACGGGCCAGAATAAGGAGGATGTTGTGGACGGAGTACGCTGTCGGTGCGAACGAGAAGGTGCGTGTAATTGGTTAAGCGTTCGTCCACGTTTGGGTTACACAGGCTCTGGGTTACACAGGCTGAATATTTTGCAAGTGAACAATGAATTTATAAGCTTTAGAAGCGTTACTTTACAATTCCCGTTGGATAGTTGATGGGAATATCGAAATCATAATAATTTTACTACTAATAACAATAATAGTAAAACATTTAATACTTTACACAGTAAAAAAACAAGGACATCGTTTGCTCCGCTGTAGTCCTGCAATCCGCTTAGATTCACAACACCTACATTTACCGTCAGATAAACGAATGGAAACTCCAGGTGTAGGATGGAGACGTAGCGCTGACGGAGTGTAAGTGGCTGAGTGTGTCATGCAACCGTCTTGTAAATACTGTTAGTGTCGGTGCAGAGACGACCGATTCTGGAAGAGCATTCCGTGGGTGACAGACACGAATGGAAAAGAATTTTCTGCGGCACTCCAGATGGCTATGCTGTTCTGTGAGTTTCAATGAGTGGCTCCTCATGGTTGTATTGGTGCTGAGTCGCAGTAAAGGGCGACACACATGATGTAGGTCTCGCGGAATCAAGTGTGTTAAAATCAGGTCGCCTCGTAGTTTGCGATGGCTTCCACTAAACACCCCCAATTTTTGCAGCCTCTCCTGGTAGGAAAGATTGCTCATGCCAATTACGTTCTTAGATGCCCGGCGTTGTGGCTGATCCAGTGCATTACGGTCGTGTTTCAGCCACGGATGCCAGGCTTGAATTGCGTATTCGACATGGGAGTAATACGTAGTAACGAATTCAGGCAATGCTTTCCCCAGACACAGTACGAAACAAAGTGTATCGGGGAAGCAGTGCGACATGGCTTACATGACCAACGAGTTAAAACATGAGTGAGGAACTACTGATTCGTCAAATCGAGCCAAACCAATAAGAACGCGGTGTGGCTGAACTAACTAATCAAAATCAGTGACGGATGTAACGTCCCCTCCTCTCTTGGAGTAAGTCATACACCGGGAACGAAATGTTCAACAGGTTTAGGTACACGTTGAGACCTGTGAAGTGGTGGGCAGTTTGTTGTCTGCGTTGTATTCTGAGTGCTTGTTTCACTATAAGCTGGAGTGAATCAGATTTATTTTCCTCCTTTTCTCGTGTTTCTACACAACGCGGACGTATGTGATCTGAATGGCAATTCAAGACGCGACCATTAACCTCTGGGTCAGTTTACGTACCATCACTTGTGACCACGGTTGCGGGCTGTCATAACTGTTCATCGGGAACCCGTGTATACGCAGGATCTCCCGATTGGAAAACAACATCGTGATCCCTGTATAATGTAGCTGTCTTATTTTGTTTCGTTTCTATTTTCTCTCGATGAGTAGAAAAGAATAGGTGCAATCTAGTACGAAGTGCTCAACCGAACATCACTTCTGCGGGGGATTTATCCGTGACTTCTGTCGGAGTTGTTCTGTAGGCAAAAATAATCAATCTACTCGCCTTTGTAAGATTCTCGATAACTGCTTTAGCAAGTCTCTTTTTACCGTCTGTACCGTCCTTTCGGCTAATCCATTGGATTCAGGATGATATAGGGCTGTACGCACGTGTTGAATGCCATTGTTCTGCATAAAGCTCTCAAACTCCTTACCGATAAAACAGGACCCATTAGCTGTACAAACAGTTTCAGGTATTCCGAAAACCGAAAACAATGATCGCATCTTTGAAATGGTTACTTCAGCCGCTGGACGCGACACTGAATAAATGTCGATCCACTTCGAATAGACATCGAATATCAATAGGAAAAAGGTTCCGTTCAATGGACCAAAATAGTCTGCCATAGCCTTCCAGGTTTGTTCGACTGATATTGTTGGCAGAGATCACACGTTTTCAGGTAGTTTTCATTTTCGGCATCTTAACTGGGCCACCAGCAATAGCTGTCTGTGATGGCTTTCGTTCGCGCAACACCTGGATGTCGATTGGGAAGTTCATTTACAATAAAGGGGCGCGCTTTCGACAGTGGAATCAAACGTGAGCCCTAAGACAAGCAACCATCGTGTATATTCAACGCATTTTTGCGAAGCCCAAAAGGTTTCAGCTCAGCCGGAATTCTACTGCGCCAGCCCCGTTTTGTGAAACGTATTCCAGAGGCTAATTTGGGATCCTGATCGGTCCATCGACGTATGACGTCACTTGTTAAAGGGGTGGTGTCAAGGTACTGCCTCAAATGATCTAACTTCACCGGTTCATCTATTGTCCCCGCGAGGGTCGTGTGCGGTAACCGACTCATGGCATCCACCGTACAATTGTTGGAGCATGGGATGTAAGAGATTTTGTAATCATACGCACTAAGGATTAGGGCCCATCGTTGCATTTTATGTAGAGACATTTGATGGATCCCCTTGGATTCATCCCATAAGGAGATCAACGGTTTGTGATCAGTTTAGATCTCAAAATGAGTGCCCCAAATACACTGGTGAAATTTCTTGACACCACAGATAACTGATAGGGCCTCTCGACCAAGTTGTGGGTAATTTTTTTCAATTGGTTGTAAGGCACGCGAAGCAAAAACAATTAGATGAATTGCAGCATTCGGCATTTTATGACACAACGCTGCTCCACCTCCGTATGGAGAAGCATCACACTGAATAATCAGGGGCTTGCTTCTATCCCAGTGAACTAAAACTGGCGTTGATGCGAAACAGTTTTTATCACAAATGAAAGCGGACTGATGCTCATCACCCAACACCCGCGGGGTGTTTTTATGTAACAGTGCATTCAAAGGAGATAAACTAGTTGATGTCCCTGGTAAAAGACGATCCTAGTGTGATAACATTCCTAAGAATGATCGGCGTCCATCAACATTCTTAGGCTACGGTGCTCGTAAAATTTGGGATACCTTATCCTGCAAAACATGCAGACCTCTCTTATCAAGTTTGTAGCCAAGCTAACAAACAGATTCAGAAAAACTCACATTTAGATTTATTCAGTTTCAATCCATTCGATTCCAAACGTTTCTACACCGTCCGAAGTGTCTTTACTTGTTCAGCTTAATTTCTGCCAAAACAAGGATATCATATAAATAAGCACTACACGATGTAATCCAAAATCCGCTGGAAGATACTGGGGGCGGAGCTTATTCCGAAATGAAGACGGGTATACTGAAATAGTCCAAGATATGTGGTTATGGTGGTTAATTCGCGTGAGTCCACATCACGTTCAATTTGAGAGTATGCGTGACCAAGATCAAGCTTAGAAAAATGTTTGACCACCGGATAACGTAGCATACAAATCTTCGATGCGGGGCAAAGGATACCTTTCCACCTTGGTAGTTTGATTGACAGTTAACTTATAGTCGCCACAGATACGAACGGTACCGTCGGGTTTGAGTACAGGAACAATTGGGGTACCCCAATCCGTGTGTTATACGAGCATGATTACGCCTTCGGATTGTAACCGTCGTAGTTCTACTTCAACTTCGGAAGCATAGCGTACGGTAACATTCGTGCTTTGTAAAACTTAGCATTGGTGTTCTGTCGTAGATTGATGGAAGCTTTGAAGTGATTAAGCTTTGTTAACTTATTTTCGCATAAAGAATAAAATTGTTTCAACAGATCGTTTAGACTGCTGTCATTGCTCACGACTTCATTAATCTGCATGGTTTCTGGGAAGTATCGGATCAAATTTCTGCCAAAGAGATTTGGTCTTTACCCAGGTACCACGATCAAAGTTTGTTAATTCTCGCTCGTCGTGCCTGACATTAACCATGCACTTTCGCGAGACCCGAAGCCGATCTCCCATGTAGATTTGCAATTTGGAGTCACACTGTTGTAAAGGCGACAGATTCTTAATTAAATACCTGTTTATAATGGTAACTGCAGCCCCTGTACTCAGTGCCAAATCGACCGGTTCATTTTCGATCATCAAACGAATATTATATGGAGGACGCTTGTTGGGTGATACGATATTCAAGTAACGGACTTTAGATCGTCGTCTAGGTCTTCCAGAACGCTTTTCTCCGTAAGCGGCAGCTTATTATGGCGCCTCGATTGCGTGAGATTGGTTGGTGGGGCGGGTTCCGCTCAGGACACGCGGGCAAGGTGGACTATTTTACCACATTTTCGGCAGATGCTTTCTTTGTGGCGGCACACACCAACTTGAGCATGTTGCATCCCGCAACTTTAATATACGAACTGCTTCCGAGGTTTACCTCGAGTCCGTGGTTTAGCAACTGCGCAATCAGCATCGACGACTGAATGGACAGTGAATTCACGTAGCTGGTGCGAGATATTCGTCCTTTGTCGAACGATTAGACAAACATTCTTCCACGTGGTATCTGACTCGTTCATATATAACAAGTTTTCCCGTGCGCTTTCTTCCAGAATCCTCGCAACTAAGCATGATATTTTCATTTTCTCTTCAAATTTGTCCAGCGAAATTTAATTGTTTTTACACTCAGAAATCAACTGATATATGTGTGCAATGAACTCGTTGACGCTCTCGTTCAGTTTCTGTAGAAGCTTTGAAAAGCAGTATCTCGTAGTATAAACATTCTGTTTCGATCCCCACAGTGTGGTATTTGTATCCAAGGCCGATGTAATAGTGTCAAATTTTCTACATGTAGTGCCTCATAATCTCGCTGGCCTTCATCTTCCAGTACTCGTCTGAATGGTGGTATTTTGTGGGACTGTGAAAGTGAAATCATAGGATTAAAACCAGGCAGTTGTTCCAGGTAGTTAATAAGTGATTCCTTCCATGTCATCCAGTTTGATAAGGTCGGTTGGTACACAGCGGAAGACCAAAAGTTAGTAGGTAGATTAATGGTAGGATTCATCTAGATCTCATCGCCAGTAATACGTAGTAACGCATTCAGGAAATGCACGCCCCCAGACCGCAGTTAAACAAGAACAAGACACAGTACGAAACAAAGTGCATCGGATGAAGCTGGGCGACATGGCTCACATGACACACCAGTGAGGGACAATTGATTGATCAAATCGAGGAAAACCTATAAGAACGGGGTGTGGCTGAAGTAACTAATCAATATCCGTGACGGATGTAACAGGGGGCGAACATACACACTGAGCACTTGTCGAAATATGTAGCTGTTTATATGTCTAAACGCCCGCGCAACAGCTCGAGCTGTTGGATTCCAGTCTGCAACGACTTTTCGGATTGTCTGGAGCAACCCAAGTCATCTTGAACTAGGACACCCAAGTCACGTTCGAGAGTTGATTCTTGTATTATACTCGTTCCGAGCTGGTATGAGTAGCTGCTCTGATATCGGAAGGAAAGTACCTTACATTTACTGACGTTGAAATGCAGTAACTTTTGGGTTGACCATTGGTATATCTTATCTAGATCACGCTAAAGCAGATGCTGGTCGACGTTCACCTTGATCCTGCGCCAAATCTTGGTATCGTCGATAAACATTGGGAAGGTTGAAACGATTCCCTGTGCAAGGTCATTAATAAACACCAAAACAAACGTAGACCTATAACTGAGCCTTGCGGTATACCACACTCGACTTGTATGGGGTCCGATAAAGGGCTCCGAACTCTGACCACTAATTGCCGTTGAAGTAGAAAAGTGACAATTCAATTTAAAAGACGGTCACCGATCCCGTAGTGCTGGAGCTTGGAGACTAGCATCCTATGGTCTAGACGCTCGGAAAATCTCGAAAAATCCAGGCAGATCACATCAACGCCTTTTCCAGCCGACTCGGTCCAACTACTGTTTGTGATTGGTTAATTCGTTGTACTTGACGGCTGTCGAAGGAAGCCGTGCTGCTCAGGCGTGATGAGGCTACAGTTTTCCAGATAACACATCTGTGCATCGGCAACTATGGCTTCCATGACCTTGGAAAGTATAGGAAGAAGAGATACTGGTTGGTATTTGGAGGAATCAGTTCTGCTTCCACCTTTATGAATCAGGGTTATTATTCCAAGCTTCCACATAGCAGGGACTTGATTCTGGTCTAAGCAGCACTGGAAAAAGTGAGATAAAGGTATTGTAAGTTGGCTTGCTGCTGTTTCCAGTGACTCTGGACGAATGGCGTCAACATCCGGCGAGCTGTGTTTGCATAGAGACGTCAGCTTTTGCAATACAGCCTCCGCGGTAAAAGTGATGTGGGCTAGTCCTGGCGCAGAGACGACAAACTTTGGCAGATCGCTTGGTTACAAGGCACTCTGAGACCAGCAGGCATGTTGCATCCGCAGCGCGGTTGCTGCTTCCACGGCCGTTCTTGTCGGGCCGTTGGCCGTCCTGAGTGGAAGAAATCCTTACTTCACCTTTCCTAGGCTATTGACGTGCTTGTACAGCAGTTTGTGGTTAGCACTGAGGGATTTTGAAATATTCTACTGATACGCGGCCTTGTCTTCTCTTAGCAGTTCAGTACAGTGGATAGGTTGGGTTACGTATTTGGCCCAAGTTTCTGGCGCTGGTGCTTCTCTGTAAACTCACTATGCTGCGATGCGTACTGACATGCATTTCCGAGTTCTGCTCCAAACGGAATAAACTGATTCACACTTATTGCAAACTTTATCTCTGAAGTCTCTGCAAGCAGCTGACTGAATTTATTGGTGAACTCGAGCAAGTCAACTTCCGGGGGGTTTTCGGCAAGGAAGGACCAAGGTGTAGCGCTGACTTACTGGGATAATCGATGGTAGCTTGTGATAGTTCGCACAGTCTCATCGTTCTCATTCCGATATTCCGCATAGCAGACGAAGTTGAAACTGATCACTGCATGATCACTGCGACACAACGGGCAGACTAAAACCAACACATCAATCATTTGCTCCTCGTTGGTAAGCACAAGATCCAGCACGGATGGCCTGTTACCTTCTCTGAACCGAGTAGGCAAAGTGATGTGCATGGGAAGAGGAACTGGTTACGAGATTTTGTAGATGGTCTTTGAATTATTCTCTGATCGTACCAGGAGGTTTTAAACAATGTACGTTGAAATCTCCCATGACAAGTATGTAAGTGCACTTTCGCTGTAAACTGCATCCTAAAGCATCCGCTAGGTGACAGTCGGTTTCTGGTGTAGAGTTAGGGGCGCGGTACACCAAGGCAATAAGGCAATCATCCCTGCCTTTTAACTGCAAGCGGCCCGAGGTTCGAGTCCTCCTATGTCTACTTGATGAGATCATTCAATCTCAAAACCGATGACGTAATGCAGTGTTTTCTGGTGGACAATGCCCAATTTTCATCTACTCCATCGGAACTTGTCGTTAAATATCGGGCTTGATTCCATCGGTTTTTATTTTCCATTAATATTGACTAACCTGTCCAAATTAGTTGCGCAGCCACTGTTTGACTAAGCATATTTTTATGAAGCATGCTGCGAACTTGTATCAAAGAAATAGTCCGATATGCACATTTCGTAGTGTAATCTCAGAATCCTTCGACAAACTGCCATTCCAGATTCGGCATCGTGGTATTTCTTTGGTGTACACTCATGGTGACAGTAAATTTCAACCATTAGGAGAAACATCCCATCATCATTACCCTCAAGCTCGATTGTTGATGATGTGAGAACTCGATAAAGTCTCTTGATAATAACCACAATGTGCACTTTTTCGAACTGTCAATACGCTGATTTCACAGTGTGAAGGATCAGGTTTTGCGGGGACTTTCGCATTCGTGTTTGCAAACTATATTTATTGAAAAATTACCGGTAGAATAGGTGTCCTGTTGGATACTGTAAGCAAGCGGTTTGGCTTGAGGCTTTAAATCAAGAGGTGCTTGCTCTGGTACCCATAGATTGCCTAATCGGACGCATGGCATAAAGATGGATTCAGGAAATAGCTTTAGGGTGCTGCGAACCTACTCCAAAAAATATACTGATAGGAACGGGCTCCATAACTTTACTTATGGTGGTCATGTAAATTCATTGATAGCTTATGAGAACAGCGAAAAGAGAAGGAAGCTCAGATTACTAGTGATAATAAAAGCATGACTAAGTAAGTGCGTGAAGCTGCATATTTTTCATCTGAGCGTTCACCTGAGTATACGTGGATTGAGGATAGCACTGAGAAGCAATATGTATTCAGAGAAATGGGTAAAAGAGCGCTACGAGTCAGGGGCTATTGGGAACCATCACAATTGGAGGCTAGAAGTTATTTGAAATACTGGTAGTTTTGGAGGAGTATTCTATTGTTGGAGAGCTCATTAAGCTGTCTACTCGAGGCTGGATAGCAGTGCTCAGAATTTTTGATGCGCATGCACCTCGAATTTGCACACTGAATCGTTCATTTCAGCAATCACTGAGATTAGAGGAAGACCCAAACGGGAACGAAAAGGTCAAGAGAAACACTCATCATTGTTGCCATGTTTTAATGGGCAAATGGTGGACTGTCAGCTGGGAATGTGCATTTCCTGGAGCACAGATGATCGAAGCTCGAAACCGGGAGTCAAACACAACCATGTGACAAAAAACTGAGAACAAGCCATGTCACAGTACTATTGAACTTAAACTTCAATATCAAGTATACATCCACAAGTTCCATAAGATAAGCAGATGCCCTCAGGGATAATAAATGCTCATAGACCAGAAGAAATTACTGTCGCGATCCTCAACGCACGACCCGAAGTCGCAGTTACCTTTTGGAGATCATTAAGTAACTGGTAGTGACTTTGATTTGCTCCGCAAAGCAGCTGCATCGGACACCACCCTTCAATCATCGATGATGAATCCGCCATCCACCTGGCCATGAGATTGCGCAGCTGGAGGACTCTGACTATTCCAGCTTCGGAAAGCACTGTCTTTTGTCCAAAGCTGCTCTCATTATGCTCCACTAGTTATCGTTCTTGCGGAACTTCGCCGAAGTTTCTTGAGGATATTTCTTACGGGACACCCCGCTATAAATCGAATGATGGCCTTGGCGAGGAGATACGTCTATTGGTCAGGTATGGAAGTGAGATTATAATGTTTATGCCGAAGTCGTTTTAGATGTGCTGTCACTCAAAAAGTGCCTAGTAGACACCCACGAAGTACCTTCACCACAGCCAGAGAGAACATACGTGCGTCTCCACACGGATTTTACCGGGCCGATTAACGGACAAAGTTCATTAGTTGGTCTTGGTGTACCCGCCGTGTGTCTGGATTGCGACAAGGAGAAAGTTTATTGATCGTTTTGGAAGCCTACAATAAATGGACGGAAACTTCCATCACGGAGTTAAAGATTACGACTGCTACGATTTCCAAACTACGACATTTGTTTTCCATTTTCGGGTTTCCGGAGCCAACCTTCTGCGGCACTGCTAGTCATTGAATTGGACGAAAATCGAAATTGGGGCAACGGCGCAACTGGAAAAGGAGAAATAACGACCAGTTAATCGTTTTGTTCAGTCTACCTATGGTCTGTGTTTGTATAAGTTCACGGTAGGTCGCCAGTCTTCGTTTCATGAATGAGAAGCAGCACCGTGGGTTCCAGCGCTTGCAGCGAACAACTTCTCATGAATGCACCCTTAGGTATTAAACCAGGTGAAAATAAGGGCGAGAAAAACAATTGGGAAATAAGTGTAATCGATTATTGGTAGCAACTATGGCTGGTACTCGACAAGTTTCATACAAGTTTATGTAACTCAACAATATCAGCGTCCGAACATCGCTTGAGCCATTGGCCGTCAATCCAAGCAGAGGGATCCCATTTTCTAAGGCATCTGCCAGGACATTAGCAAAACATGCTCCCCGAAGAGTTGGGTACGGTACGGCCTTAAGCAGCCACCGGAAGAAAACTTCGCATCAGCCTAAATTGACCACCTTCAGAAGGATTCACACACCAAGATTTCAAATGCCTCCATTGTCGTAAAGCTTAGTCCGTTGAGGATAAAAGATTTATTCGGCAAAGCAAGGGCAAGGAAAATGAAATCCTGACAAGCATGTAGGAACCTCGATATAAATAACTGTCATTTGCATAACTAACGATGCTGCTGCATTCATGAGATCCTTTCCTTGAATCAGTTAAAAAAACCCACTTCAGCCAACCAAACAGCGTGTAGACGGAATATGTGCAGACGTCCAGTAAACTGCTCCGTTCGCTTACCGCACGCTAGGCGCATGCTTACACAATCCTATCACATCCTACACTTTTTCGGGATCAGGTCCATCGGTATCGCAGAAGACTCCGTAAGCTCATCTGCTCCACGTCGTCTTTGCTGCCTCTGCCGTTGTGACCACTCCGTAAGGCGTCAAGTGCTTTGCAGCAGGTTCACCTTCTCGCTCCCGGTGTCGCCTCAGCTGTTTTCGGTTCTTTCTAATTATCTTCCCTCTGGTATTGACCACAAGAGCTTTCTCTAACCTTCGCGGTCAAAACACTTTTCTTCCATCCTTCACTGACATCCGGTATTGTTTGGACCCAAACTTCAGAATTTTCTGATAGCTCCGGTAGCGCCCGGGTGCCTCGGTCGTAATACCGTTTTGATCTGCCATCCGTTTTCTTAAAGCCCTTTGTAGTTGGTCATGCGATGGCTACACAGGGTTTAAGAGTTTAGCAGACGCAGGTATTAGGATCATTGTCCGTCTGCTGTACAAATGTTGCACTGGACTGAGACCGATGTTCAGTACTTGGCGTATTGCGAATCTCCAACCACATTAGATGCTGTGTAATATGCACATTTTTAGTGTATATTACAAGAAGAAAAGCAAGCGGTACGCTTAGGGCGGTTATGTAAAACAATTCATTGACGTTATATAAAGGCTAGTAGCCCAAAACCAACAGTACAAACGGTAGAGAAGAAACTGCTATTTCTCCAACTTCCTTTTCAGGGTGACATACCGGCCGCGACACGCACACGACGACTGCTACAGACTTGAATAAAGACCTTTAATGCAGCTCAACTAAGTGTCCTTTTTACAAGCTGTTCGATCTTTATTTTTAGATTCAAAGATAAGATGCCTGAGCAGCGTTAATCAATGGTGACCTACCGGTTCACATGCTCCTGTGGGGTTAAGGACATTGGGCGCACGACCAGGCACTTGGAAAAGCGAATCAAGTAACATTTACCAACGTCGCTCGTCACCCGACAGGACAAAACTAACTGGAACGTCATAACTAACCATCTGATCTGCACCAGTCATCTGATTGATAATCGCAAGTCATTTGAGATCCTCTATCGAGTGCCATCACAACTACACCATCGGTCAGGGGCTCGGCTACTTGCTACCGCTGAAGCGGTATGCATCAAGTTGTCAAAACCTAATCTATGCATTCAGAAGAAGCATGTCCAAGCATTACAACTACCCTGGCCAGCCACTAAAAAATGGATCGGGCCTCACTCGGTGGTGTCACATGACTTCAGTCAGTTGACCACATGACACGTTATGTTAACCAGTTAAAACTTGTTCAATCAATAGTTTCTCTCTGTTTCCCGAATGGACTCCTCTTCTCAACGTACATTTCTGTACCAAGCCTGATGATGAATAAATCGAAAACAATTGTTCGCTCTAAGCGTACCGCTTGCGTTTCTTCTTGCAATATACAGCATCAGCTACGAGTCCTCATGACTGGAGCTGGCTTTCGACAACATCCTCTTGACTTGTTTGACCGCTCATCATCATCATTACACAAGTCAGCTGGTGGGAAACACCTCAGCTACTGCGCCGCAATACATAAATGAAAAAGGAAAATAAATACAAAAGTTGCATACCAGCTGAGCTACCAGCAACGTATAGACATCGTTCCGGTAAACTACCAGCCGGCTACTAGGCAAAAAGAAAAATTATCTTTTACACTACGAAATGATATCGTAGGTGGAGGGGGAGACTAAAAGGGATGAGGAGGGACAAAGAAACTTACAGCAGGAACGCCCCAGAATTCGGCCCCTGGCCATGTCAGCAAGCGTATTCAAACAAACGTGTTCATCGTCCTTTGGACTCCAACCACGGAGCCATGACGCTCCAACCGAGGCCAGCTCCGAAGTGAGGGCCCCCATTCCTCTTGACCAAGTCATCGTTTGGTCATCCCACCTCTTCTTAAATCCACATCACCGGTGAGCAAACAACGTACGTCGTAGAAGTCCTTGGGCTGGCCTGCGCAACTCGTGGCCCAGCCATCGGAGCCTGGTGCGTGAAATGACGGTGCTGGGCGGTACGGTTCCTATTTTCTGTGCCATAAACCAGGCGTCGTACTCGCTCGTTACTCACGCGGTGTTCGCACCACATGTGAGCCAAACTGCGAAGGCACCGATGGTCGAACGTAACTAGCCTCTTCATGTCCGCCGATCTTAGGGGCCAAGTTTCGCAACCGTACAGTAAGGTCGAACGTACCGCTGCATTGTACACTCTAACCTTCAGGGCGAAAGTAATGTCGCGTCGCCGCCATAGATGGCGAAGGTTAGCAAAAGCACTTCGAGCTTTTGCTATATGGTTCGTGATCTCGACTTTGATCCCAAGGGCGCTGATACAACTTCCCAGGTAGTTGAATTTCTGAACAGCTTCCAGCTGATCCCCACCAAGGGTCAGCGCAGGGGGCGATCCCTGCCAATCTTGGTGGAATGCTTCGCATTTCGATGGTGTAAAGCAAAGCCCGAAGCGGCTGACAGCCAGTGCTAATCTGTCCAGCGCGTCTTGGCGTGTCTGGGAGCTGTAATAGATGAGGGCAATGTCGTCTGCATACTCCAAGTAGAGAAGTGGTTCTCCTTGGAGTAGCTCAACACCTTCAACGTCATGTCCTGGAAATGCAATCTCCATGACTTCGTCAATAGCGAAGTTGAAAAGGAAAGGTGACAACGGGCATCTTTGTCTCACACCACTGGAGATATTGAAGGGTGGCGGCAGCTTGCCGTAAGCCCTTATTCTCTCCGTGCTACACGCGTATAATGGTTGGATAATATTTACATATTTCATGCAGCCATTTCCGTTCTCTGTTCCCCCTGGTAAATGTGACCCGATAGGGGTTGAAGCATAGTTTGAACATCTACAAGTGCAACTTTCTGGTCTAACTCCGTCAACTGCAGACGCGAGTAGTTGATTTAAAGCCAAGGCAGTGGACTTGGCTAACCAATTTTGCATCACAGAGACAGAAAAGTCATGTTTTCTCACGAAGGAACATTTTAATTCATGGCAACAGCCGCGCCGAAATGAGAATGTTGTGTTACTGAGACCTGATAAAGGCTCTGGCGTTGTCCTCATGTGTAAAAATGATTATCTTCAAAAGATGCAATCGGTGCTCACCAATGAGGGTAGATTCGTTAGAGAACTGACAGGGAAAAGTGGAGAATTTGATAGCGTGTGAGCTAAGAACACTACACAAAGAGGGACTAATCGACGCAAAACTATGGCGGAACTCCGCTCCCGAGGCTCAAGACTTCCTCGTATGTATGGATTGCCAAGTATACACAAAGAAGGGGCTCCACTGCGTCCTATTCTTTCAATGGTTGCGGCGCCGCACCAGAAACTGGCACGATAGTTGGCAAAGCGACTCGAGTCTGTACGTGCTGAGCTAACGGTGCACCGTCTAAAAGACACTTTTGAGTTCGTTTACAAAGTTCGACACTTAAATGTTCAAGATAAGCACATGATATCATTTGATGTCTGTTCTCTTTTCACGAACATTCTTTGGATGAGACATTGAATATCATAAGTAAGCATGCGGACAAAGTTGGCGTGCGTGCACGTCGATTGAAGACGTTACTCAGCATTTGTACGAGAGACGTCCAATTTTGCTTTGTTGGGGATATGTATCATCAAATTGAAGGCGTGGCGATAGGTAGCCCTCTCGAACCGATTCTAGCTGACATAATTATGGGTCATTTGGAGAGTAACTTATTACGCGATGTCATTGGAGCAACACACTTTTACACGAGGTATATCGACGATACTTTTGTTATAGTTGACACCGTCCAGCAAGCGAAAGTCCTTTTGAAAACGTTAAACAAATGCCATCTTAACATCAAGTTCACTATGGAAAGTGAATCAGAGGATTCATTTCGTTTTCTTGACGTTTCACTTAAAAGAAGAGCAGATGATTCACTCACAAGATCGATTTACCGAAAACCGAGCTGGACCGGACAATACCTACGTTTCAACAGTTACTGTCCAATGAACTACAAACGATCCCTAGTTCGAACTTGTTTTGTTAGAGCACACCGAATATGCTCTGAAGAGTCAATCGAGACTGAATTACGATACATCAAATCTAACCTACGCAATAACGGCTATCCGACTAAATTTATCCTCAGGTATGGGAATGAGGTTGCTAAGAAAGAAACACGAATGGTTGTCCCAAAGTAAAAGGTCTTCATCACGCTACCATACAAAGGGGAACAGAACGACAGAAGATTGTGCTACCGATTACACCAAGCCATAAAGTGGTGCTACTACGCAGCTGAGCTCATGGTGTTACATCAAACCAAGAAGCTGTTCCATGAATCCAACTTGGATAGACCTCACTCTCAGGTTATTGCCTCATGTGTTTACCAATTCTCCTGTACTTGCGGTAGCATGTACATTGGCTTAACCGAGAGAAGATTATCAACTAGGATCATGGAACATGTTCCACGGAACCTGACAAATAGTGGACCTAAACTCCCTGTCAGGTCCATCGCTCAGTATCTGCTCGATTGTACCTTGTGCGAAAACCCACGTGACGCATTCAAGGTTATCAGTAGACAAAACAACGCGAGCTTGCTTCGTTTCGCTGAAGCCTCGACCATCCGACGAATGAAACCAAACCTTTGCAAACATGTAGACCTTGTGGCCAGTCTTGCCTTGCTCTGTTAAGCCGCACGCAACGACCTTGATTTTCTCAGTGTTTTATTGATTTTCCTATTGACTCCTTTTTCAATTGCATCCCTTTATTCTTTCCACGAATTGTTCGTAAGCGGCTGAATGAGAAGACACGAAATAATCTGAATTCAGGTTATCCTGCATAAATTCTGTTCGTGTTTGCTCTCTTAAAATTTACATTTTTCTCGGGCACACGTTTCCTGAGTAGACAATTCCAAAGGGCACGTCGATCAACCAAATCGAAGGCACCTTTGATGTCGAGGAACACGAAAACGAGGCGTGTGTGTGACGGTGCTCCAACAACTGACGCAAGGTGAAGATGTGGTCGATGCAGCCACGACCGCGATGAAACCCGGCTTGCTCCTCACGAATTTGGCTTTCATGAGCGCCAGTCAGTCTGTGAAGGGTTATGGAGGCGAGTAATTTGGAGGCGATGGGGATCGGTCTGATTACTCGATGGTTGCCGCATTCCGAACGCGGGCCTCCTTTGAAGATGGGAACAATAACGGAGCGGCCCCAGTTGGTTGGGCCAGTCTCCTGCTCCCACAGTTTCACTAGTATTTCATGTAAAGCATCAACAGGAGCAGAGCCTCCGAATTTGAAGAGGGCTGGAGGAAGATCATCTGGTCCCGCGGTTTTGTTCAAGTTCAACAGTCCGATCTCACGTTCGACTTCTGAGCGAGAGGGTGGATCCAAAGGGACAGTCCACGGGGCAGCGCGATCGCTGGCCGGCGAGGAATCGAACATTTTTAGCCAATTAAATTGCTTTTCAAAATGCTCAGCCCAACGCTCCAAACGTTTTGACAACTTGTGGATAGGCTGTCCACTCTCGTCACGTATAGTCTCACTAAAACCAGGTCTCCTGTTGTCCGTTTCCTGTATCAGACGGAATAACTTACGATGATTGACAAGGGCAGTGGCCACTTTCATCTCTGACGCACGGTGAGACCACCAAGATTCGCGGTCTCGCTTCAGGCTAGCACGAAGTCTTGCCCGGAGCTCTTTGCAAGTTTCATTGTGTTAGCTTCCAGCCGGAATATGCCGGCGAGCATCGATAAGTTCCAGAGTATATTTTGTAACAATCTATAAATAGACACTGAGCCATCGGAAACCATGGGACTCAAAACAAGATACAGAAATAGCAAAAGAAAACACAACACAACACATCAAAGTCCATGGTTTCGTCAGAGGGCAAGATCCTACCCGGTTGCCCAAGCCAAAGTAGGGTGTTAACTTAGGGGACACCACCCCGAGCTTTTGGCTGAGTAGCCTGCTCGCAAGGCAGCGGAGCGAATTCAGGGAATTGCGCCCATTGGGAGCCGGTGACTGATTGCTCAGTTCATACGCCTTTCGTTTGTTCCTTTGTCAAACATGGGCCCAATACTCCCCAGAATTACAGCACATAGTTGCTGGAATACAATGCTTCGCAAGGATGAAGCAAGAGGCAGTGACTTTATGTAGTGGCAAGTCACGTCCGCCACGTCACAGTGTTGTTAAAGGGACATATGCGGCTTTTTATAGGGAGATCGCTTGCCAGGCGAAAACCAACCATGTATGGAACACTGCCGCCGAACCGCTTGCTGAAACGGGAAAATCCCGAACCACCTAGATGGCACCACGAGGAGGTTGTTCGGCAAGCCAGCCAGAGACTGCGAAGAGACCCAATAACCATGTTAGCTATTAGACATACCAAATGAGGATTTGTCTACTGCTAGTAAGGTCTGGTGAACATGTGACCAGTGACCATCAATTGTCTCCTGTGAGCGCTTGCTCAACTCGCATGTTAGCGTACTTCGATACGCATTCAGAACTGCTGGTTTTGTCAGTTGGCTGGTGCCAGTGCGCTCACAGCGTCGTCGTGGGCGTCCGCCAAAGCGCATCCGCATGTCAGCACATACAAGTGCATGATCGGTGTCCACATATGTGCTCCAAATCGAGCGACAGTTCTGGACGCAGCCTCTCCATCGGTAACTTATTGCAATGTGATCGATCTGCGTCCAAGGCTGGTTCGAGGCTGGTGGGCGCCAAGTCACCCTCCGGCCGGTGCTGTGTCGGAAGTTAGTGCTCGCAAGAAATAAGCGAGCATCTTCACACAAATGAAGTAACTGCTCACCGTTATCATTACGGGAGCCTACACCGTGCTGACCACCCAAATGCATTTCACCAGTGGACGCTGCCTCTGCTTTACCCTTTGACTTTGATATGGGCTCACTTATCGATACGAAACTTCCCACTTGTTCGCAAGGGATGCGGAGGCAGCACTTGAAATTGAGGACCATTGTTGGAGGTCAGTTCCTCCGGTATTCCGTTTCCGGCAAATCGACATCTAAGTCTGTTGCTGACTGTATTCGTGGTTATAGTGTTGAGTGCGTTGATTTCAAAGTAATTATTCTAATGGACCATAGTGATTCAATAGTCTTTCCCGTTGTCACAGAACAAGTCCACAGCTACTTTCTGCCATGGTCGATCTGAAATCTCAAGCAACACCATTGGTTCCCTCGCTTGGCGAGCGTCGTGGAACCGGCAGGCTGAACCACTTGATACATGGTCTCGGATTTGATTTGTCATTCCAGGCCAAGACATTAGTTCGCGGGCTCGACTAAATATGTAGTTGACACCCAAGTTGGCCCGATGAGTGTGTTCTAACATTTCTTTGCGAAACGGCGGTGGGATCAAAATGCGAGTTCCTTTGAACAGCAAACCATCGTACACCGTTAATACATCACTTCCTTCGGAAGTTTATCACTCGTATCTGGCCATTCCCTCAACACCATGTCGCGCAACGCCACGCAGGTTGCGTCTGCCTACGTATGACTGTTTGTCACTTTCAGGCGATCTGCCGTTAACGCAAGATGTTGTACGAGATTGACTGCCTATAGTTCTTCCTGTTTGTGTTCGACTATCGGAGGATGGACTCACGATAGACTGTTAGAGATGAATATTTGCCTCTCCTAAGTGTATACCAGATCTACGTCGTATTTTTGGTGCCGAATAAGCATCCCTTGAATATGCCGAGGAAAACTGTTTAACGGTTTCCTAGCTATTGACACGAGTAGTTTGTGGTCTATATACACTGTAGTCTTCCTTCCAAATGTGTAGGCGCTGAATCGCTCCATTTCTTAGAGGACGACAAGCATCTCCTTTTCGATTTGTGCATAATGCTGTTCCGCCACTGTGAGCGCCCGACTGCGAAAGTCCAAGGGTTTCCCATCCTTAGGAGAACGGCACCTATTCTGCTTTGGCTGCTGTCACACTGCACCTCGAAAGCTAGAGCTGGATCATGGTAACCAAGTACTAGTGCACAGCCAATAATACTCGTGATGGTTCTAAAGGCTGCCTCGTGCTCTTCGCCCCAACTCGAGTTTACACCTGCGTGAGTCAGTCTCCAGATGAGCATCATGAGTTTAGCAAGTCTTGGAAAAAGCCGGCTCAAATAATTCACCATGCCATTTAAAAGACTAACAGTCTTCACCTCCTTAGGTTGCGGCATCTCCTGCACTGCCTAGATTTTTCCGGGATCGATCTTTATTCCATCGATGTCAGAACGTGC
The DNA here is from genome assembly GCA_944474145.2 of Dicrocoelium dendriticum. Classification (NCBI taxonomy): domain Eukaryota; kingdom Metazoa; phylum Platyhelminthes; class Trematoda; order Plagiorchiida; family Dicrocoeliidae; genus Dicrocoelium; species Dicrocoelium dendriticum. The sequence goes on from OX104065.1 coordinate 51,467,312, forward strand.
CCGTGAAAAATCGCTCCCGCTTTCCGGAGCTCAACGTTCTCGCGTTTGAGCTTTATGTTATTTTGCACGCAACGCTGCAAAAAGTGGTGCAGATTGGCTTCATGTTCCTGTTCAGTTGAGCCGTAAATCAATACATTGTCTGCTATGAACGTTACACCGTGTATGTCGTCAAATGCTTGCAGTAACAGCTTTTGAAAAATATGGCTCGAACGCTTCAAACCAAACGGTAAACGTAGCCAGCGAAAACGTCCGAAGCGTGTGACAGGCGTCGTCAGGTAACTGGATTCCACATCTAGGACCATGTGCCCGAAAGCCGATGAGAGATCAACCTTGGTGAAGCATTTCGCCTCAGCCAAGCGCTGCAGGACATCTTCTGACCTTGGCAGCATATAGTGTTGGCTAGGTAAAGCTTCATTCAACGGCTTAGGATCTATCCACAAACACAAAGCATCATTCTTTTTCGTAACAATCGCAACTTGGCTGACCCATTCTGTCGACTAGTCTAACTTAGCGATTACGCCCAATTGCGTTAAGTTGCTTAATTCGGTGGCGAACTTCCCACGTAATGCAAACGGCACCCTTCTAGCTGGCAACACTATCCGTTGTATTGAGGGATCTATTGACAAATGAACGAAAACTTCAAACCTCTGCAAACCTGGGTTGACACAGGGAAGGATACTACTCACTAACACCTGTCTCCACTTCACCTACATGCACAAAACGGCCATGGTTAAAATGAATAAAGCTAAGACATTGGATGAAATCAATGCCGGCATGGACTCTTCCTCCACGACCATGAATTCCAACTGATGTGAAGAGCCGTCTTTGTGATTGATCACTTTGATTGCGGCCAAGCCTTTCGGCTGGAGCTTGGAACCGTTGCAAATGCGCAGTACTCCCTGATCAGGTGGTACACGAATTCCTTGGCACCGCTTTGCCGGAATTATGTTCATGGTGGCACCCGGGTCCAACTAGAAACGCACCATCTCGTCAACAATCAATAAACTTGCACAGGCGCACTTCTTCGCTTCTGTCCGCTACACGTTGCTGATTAAATGTTCAGAGTCAGAGGGCATTGTGTCACGATTGAGTGCATTCACCTTCGAAGACTAACAGCATCGAGCGAAATGATTCCGTCTGCCGCATCTGGAGCGAATTCGGCCCCACGCCGGACATTGATCGTGATCCTTCGGGTGTCGCGCGGCCCTGAATCTACAAGGTTCGTGCGTTTTGATAACATGCTTCGCAGCTTTGTCAGGTAGACTGGATACGGCACATCCCTCTGCATCACTCGGCAACCGCATTTGCTGGATGTGGTGTGCAGCTGATGATTCACTGTGACATACATCAAGACATCGCCTGAACGATATCTACCGTTGCCACAACAGCCGCTTGGTGATCTTTTCATCATTGATCCTCAGAAAGCTTATATCTCTGATAAGACTACCAACCAGATAATTGCAAAAAATACAGGAACGAGCCAGGATCTTTAGCTCCGTAACATAGTTCTCGATACTTCCGTTTAGGCGCAGGTTTCGGGTAAAATAGAGATACCGCTGATAGGTCACGTTAGTCTGGAATTCGCAGAAATCACCGAATTTAAGATGACAGTTTCCAAATCTGCTGGGTATTCGTCCATTTCGTACTGCATCGTTTCCATGAAGCGGCGTGTGTCATCAAGGATCGTATGTTTAAACATTGCCAGTCAATGCGTCATCGGCTATTCATTCAGCTGCACCAGTACACAGAATTCGGCCCAGTTGCTTTGCCAGATTCTCTAATTATTCGCCAAATTCTGTTCTTCCATGTTTAGTGTGGCAGGTGGTTTCACAGCTGGTTGCGCTCCAATCAGCCACTGAGCACCACTGGGGGATTTTGGCTTGGTTATTCCTGACACCGTTGCATTGAACACGGTTGTTCAGGGACAAACGGTTTATTCGGCAAGGCAAGCTCAGCAGAAATGATGGCCTGACAAGCATTAGGAAACTTGATATAAATAATTGAGTCATGTGCATAACTAACAACGCTGCTGCATTCATGAGATTCTTTCTTTGAATCTGTTAAACAAACCCGCTCCCTCCAACCAATCAGTGCATGTATGAAATATACGCAGAAGTCCAATAAAATGCTTCTTTTGCTTGCAGCATGCTAGGCGCATTCTTGCCCCATCCTACCATATCCATGAGTGAAGCAAGAGCTGATGAGGGCATCGCTTGATTCGTCTTCTGGATCATCAACGTGAGTACTGATCCTAGTTAGCTCCCTGTAGAATGTTTGACTGTTACGTCAACCGACTGCTCCGACAATTGTCACTAGATATTAGGCACATTCGACAAGGAATACGAAATGTAATTCAGTCATACACCCACGATAACACGGAGACACATTAACTGTTCATTGATAGTTGACACAGCCTCACTCCATGGCACCGGGTACTACGGTACTGAAGTTCGCCGAGCAGTGTAATTATTTATTATATGGTGGCATAAAGTTAGGCAACAATCCTCGGGACACCAACTTCAATTGCATCGCTTCTATCAGACTTGTATACTTCCTATTCGGGCGCAAAATTGGTATCAAAAGGATGAACTAAGTAAAAGCAAAGCTGGTCTTCTCCTAGGTGGGACAACTAAACAGTTTTAGACTAAGGATAAGTCTTGTACCGAAGCTTTAGTAGGTGCTTATATATAAACTGATGTATGGTTCTCTGCTGGGACGACACCGAAGTTCTGTGGTCAACTCTTGAATTTCGCAGGCGCATATTATTTCCACCGAATCTAACGAAAATGCTTGAACGACGTCTTCACCAGGGTCCACCGTGGTTTTAAGTAAACTCGAGAAAGCTGAGGAAAAATGGTTCCAGTTCAACTAGACGACCTTCACTCACTGGCACAATGGAACAGTGGTTTTATAAGTGTAAAAAGACTAATGGTTAACAGGTCCCGCAGGCTGTTTATGATGAAACTTCAAGGTAAAGCCAGGTAAAATGTTTGCGACCATGTTTACATAATGAAGAGTAAGTTGGCACCCAGTTGTTCAGACCATTATACACTACTTTCAGTGGACGTTAAGTTGGAATGAGTTAAGAGCCAAATGAGTAAATCATCCATTTGAGGTTGTAGATGTATTCTCCGGCAAACTGTTCTATTCGTAGCTTCCGGTACCAAGGAATTAACGAAGTAACTTTCAAACGACTTTTCTTTTAAGACCTCGGGAAACGGGTTGAAGAAGAAAGGCTAAACTGCTAAGAGAGCGCAAAAATACAATATAATGAACTAATAAAGACTTGACGATTTACATATAATGATATTTTCGTGTTTGCTGTGGGAAATTGGATACATTATTTCAGATAGATGCATTCCAACTGAATAATAAATGGGTCAAATAAACTACAGCGGCTAGGCTACATTGGCTGTGACAAACAGCGCAATGCCCATGGAGATAAAGCTGAACTGGAGACAGAATCATGCAGGGATAGCGATTCCGTGCGCAAAATCACAATAAAAGTGAGTGAATTGGTTAGGCTGGGACTAGGATGACAGAGGCTGACACAACTAGAAAATGGGGGACTTAGTCGGAAAGTAGAAAATCCGGACTGCTTTAGCGGCTGGAGTATTCCAAAAGGTCTGGGAAGTGAGTGGCTGACGTGAAGGGAGAAAAGATGACTTTAGTCAGAAAGTTGCACGTGGGAAAGTTCAGAGGTCGCAAAAATCCAAGTAGAATAGAAAAATTAATCTAGACTGGGAGCAGGTCAGGCTACGACTGAAGCTTTTACTTACACATGTATGGAGACCTTGTTTGGGAAGTCGAGCGAGGACCACTTCAGAAGCCATAGTAGGCCAGAAAGAATAAGAGGGAAAGCAAGAGGGAATGAAACTGACGAGGAATAAGATGTGAAGCTGACATTGAAAAAAAACGGAAAGGGTTAGCGGCTCCATGTGGACTGTGAGTTAGCAGCGACCACATCTTACTTACTGAGGTACACGCTGCAGTGGTTGCGGGGCCAATTAAGAATGCGAGTCAAAATGGATAGGTAGAAGGGAAAAGTCGTTCTGGTAAGCATTGGGTGCCCAGTGTGGTGATGTGGGAGCAGACGCGTCAACCGATAAGCTATACGTTGACTAAAAATCTAACTAAAAAGCAACTAAATTCAACTAACTAAATAAATAAATGTAAATAAGCGTGAAGCAGGTCACAAAGCTCAGTGGTGAGGGCGGGTAGCACAAAAATTTTTTGCGGACTCAGTAATCGAACTGATCGATTTTCATTGCTGCGTATCGGAGCATCAGGTATATGTTTGGATAACAACACGCAGTGCCCATTCGGATCTCGTTCCACCTTTTGAGTAGATCGCTATCAGTTCGGTCACTGTGATCGTATTTGACGTGGAGTAAATTGAATGCTGTGGGATTCCGACGCTTCATAACAGTATTCCTCTTTGTTTGAAAGCAAGTGCCTCGTGGGCCAGACAGGAAAGCGATTTCACGCAAGAATAGACAAACGTGATAATTGATAAGTAGGGGATTCTAGATGAAATTGTACTGCTTCGTCCCAACAGCTCACAAGCGCGATGAGCTAACCACCAATCCGGAAGAGCACCAGACGGTAGTTTCACCCTTAACAAAATGGACCTGACAAGCTACCGACATGGTCAGCAATCACTACAGTTCAAATGGACGTAAAGAACTGTCAATTCAATTTGAGAAAGGTTGGGATAATTGGAAAAGCTATCGCATGTAAGGTAGGCTAGTTCATAGGTTCCTGGCATTCGGGTTGGAATACAACCAATGAGCACTCGAGGCTAGTGGCTATCGAGAAGTCGCAGCAGACCAGCCGATGAACCTGATCCAGATCAGCGGGATAAAGAAAGTGGTTATTTGCAAAACTCACCACCCGCTCAGCAAACACAAGATGTCAATGAGGAAGATGGAAGCCAAGCATTGCTCATTGGCCACACATAAAACAAGCCGGGAATTGGTTAAGCTCTTCGATGCTACCTAGCCTGGTGACAAAAGTATCGCAGCAAAAATACCCAACACAGAAAAATCACAGCCTTGTATGCACACGCTGGGCGACAATTATTCTCAATAATTAGAAACTCCACCGTCTAGTCAGCTTAGATGCACTCCTTCTCAAGACGCCGTGGCTAGCGTAGACACACACAAGCACGTCTGTTCGTGTTCGCATGTGGTACTGAGACAGATAATTAATTGCTGTCCTAGCAGTCGTCAAGTAATGCATGTTTGGATCGTGTGCGTCCTGGAGGACGAATGCGGCAAATATTGTGCAGCGTGACTATTAACCGCTAGTTTTCTAAGGCTGATAAACATCAATACGTTCGCAGCAACGATGACTGGCATAATCGCAAGCATGCATGTGGCATTTCACATGCGTAATACTAAGTACACTAGGTGAAAAACTGGGAACCCTCCTGGTGGCTGCTTGACTGATGTTTTGGCACGAAATGGCTAACTGCCATATAGATTTTTGGAGACCATTTGTGCTAAATTAGCTCTAAAAAAGTAAGCGGAATAAGCTCATCATAAAATATGACCCTTTAGATGGACACCGCGCATACTAATGCAAATTACGCAGGATGTTGCGCGATAATGAATATTTTTTGCTTTTATAGTAGTCGGTTCCAGGGCGAATGGTAATGGACAATGATGTGTAACAAGTGAAACCCTAGCGCTTGACAATTTCAGTAGGATGACCGAAGTAAGAGTTCTCAAACCGTGTAAAAATGTCATGAGGAAAAGGGAAATTCGGTTTCAAGGTGACTCACCAAACTGTTCTCTGATGCAAATTTCCTCATCACAGCGTTATAGAGAGGGTTGGTGTGCACACCGTTTGGTTCGCGTCATTTTGTCTTACGGGTAACATAAACGAAAGCACGTAAGGTAAATGAAATAATGTATGTCTTCAAGCCGTCGTTTGAAAGTCGTTAATGTATAGTCAGAAAGGACATAACTTCGAAGGGCGTTCCATGTACAGGATACCAGATGCAGAAAGAAGTTTGTCGGTCCACAAATTGCCTATAATACGTTGCACGTTTGAGCTAGTGGCATTACAGATCATGAGTTCTGCTGAGTTGCAACAGATCTTGACAGGCATGACTGAAGATGGTCAGTGTTAGGTCTACCGAGGACGGCGATATTCACCACTGAACTAGCCAAGGGTACCTAGTCTGAGTAAAGTAACCTCCTAACCTTTGAATTGCTCTACGTTGCGGTGCTTCAAACGCATCGACATCATACATGCGCATGGATGCTAGCCTTGGATCGAATAACCCGCGTTGTCATTCACCTAGGCATTTAGCATTTGCGGATAGGTCGATATCTCGAAATTAGCCAGCACCCTCCATTTGAGGCCAGGGTGCGCTCGTAGCTGTCACGTAACTGTCCTTTATTGTCCCCCTACATCCACTTCGGAACTGGATTCTCACTTGATAGTGCCTTGAACAAGGCAACACGCACTACCTATACCACATTCTCATCTCCGGGGACTTCAGTCTACATCATCTGGAGATATCGACATCACCCAACGAGCAGTTAAAAGGAGACTTGCATAAAATTATCGCTAATATTCCCCAGAACAGTCATGTCATCTCGCCCACTAGATTCGGAACAGCAAACAAATCGTCCATACTAGACCTTGTGCCCACAAATGAGGAGCTCATGATTAACAAGTTATTGTTGGACAGCCCATTAGGTCTCAGCGACCATGTAGTAAAAACGTTTAACTATGTTTGTTAGACAGAGTATCTACCTGAACACTCGGAACTAGCTCATAATATCACATGCATCACGTCTTGAAAGAACTCGTCGAGGCATCCGCTTGGGAATTATCGTACAGCGGTTCGATTGACAACGTTTGGACAGAGTTCTTCGAAAGGCTTATTGACATGGCAAACTGAGCATCAGAGATCAAGCCCCTTCGTTCCGCAAACGTTCCGTCAATTCAAAGGTGCAGGACTGGAAAATGCATGACAATAAGGAATGCAACATGGTGTAACTACAAGGTTAACACCGACTCAGAGACTTGGGACAACTTCCTGACCCATTTCAACCATTGCACTACACTTGACCGTGCAAACAAAAGAACACTACCTAACCAAAACATTTCTAGAAAACAACAAACTACTTTATAGTCATATCAACAGTCTTTGTAAAGGAGAGTATGGTGTCCCTTCAATTTTCACAACATGCGGTAGAGTACACAGAGCCGAAGAAGCCAATGCCCTGCGGCTACAATACGCCCCAAATTTTTGAACTCGCAGTCTCCACCACTCACATAACATCAAGCACAGCACTGACCCCGCGGTTTACACATATAATTGTCAACCCATAAATTACGCTTAAGATTTCACTCACTACGCGGTCAAAACTGGCCGGGAGCAGACAACATCCGCCCGAAAGCAATGAAGGCAACGGCCATCAACCTAGCTGAACCACTGTTCCGATTCTTCCAAAGATGCTTCAATGAACAGCAAATCCCCACTATGTGGAAGCGTAGCATTAACACCCGGTTTTCAAAGGTGGAAGTCGTTCACATCCTGCAAACTATCGCCCAGTGACTCACCTCCTGTGCCCACGAAGATAATGGAAGCGTTCGTCGCTGAGGTTCTAATGGACTACATAGGAAAACGCAACATCTTCGCACCGGAGCAGTATGGCTTCCGTCAACACCGGTCATGCACCACCAACCTGCCGATGACAAGAGGTAGTTGAACGGAAGTGGTAGATGATGGGGTCGGAGTTGACGTCATCTATCTGGACTTCTTCTAAGCTTCAGACCGCCTGGATCACCGCATCCTACTTCACAGGCTACCGAACTCCAGAATCGGAGCTCCCGTTTTTGGTTGAACTGGAAACTTTCTTCACTAACAGAGGCTACAAGTGCGTGTTAGGGGATCACTCACTAACCTGATTGAGGTGGAATTTGGTGTCCCACAGGGCTTGGTGCTGGGACCACGCCCTTTCCGTGTGTTTATCAATGACCTAACAAGCGTTATCTCCTCAAATTTCTTACTTTACGCCGATGATGCCAAGATATTGAGAGAGATAAATAACAAGGACCATCACGATGTACTCCAACGTGACGTAGATTGCATTTATGAATGGTTAACTAGAAACCTGCTTCAGTTGAACATGGCTACGTGCATGGGGATTCATCTGCGTCATCAGCCGTTGAGCGTGTACAAGTTTGGAGACCACACTACGCAGAAGGCCTCTCAGGAGTATGACCTGAGTGTACTGGTACAGGAAGATTTCGGATGCTCAACGCAAACAGAGAAGGCGTCGAGAACCGGCAAGCCACAACTTGGCCTTCTTCGCAGAGCATTCGATCGGTTTGAAACCACAATCTTAATCACCTACGTGCAACCACAAGTGGAGTAGATCATCCAAGCGTGGTACCCGTGGCAGAAACAGGGTTTTGTTGTTCTCGATACTCCTCAAGGAAGAGCAACCAATCACGTCAGGAGCCTCCTTCATCCGCCCTATCGGCTTAGACTGAAGTCTCTAAGAATCTATAGCGGTCGATATCGGCGCTTGCGAGGGAATCTCATAGGGGTTTACCAGATTTTGAATAACCCAAACCACATTTACCGTCCGCTGCTGGAACTGAACCACAACACTAACCTAAAATGTCATCCTCTGTAACTGACAATACAGTATAACCGGCTGGAATGTCAGAGAAATTTCTTTTCAATACAAGTATGTCAACTGTGCAACGCTCCCCCTAATTAGATCCTATTTGCTCCCAATCTCACACACTTTAAAATACGACTTGACGGAGCGCTGGCACAATTGCATTTCATTTTATAATTTGTTAGCCAGCGGGCTACAAATCGCAATCAAACGATGTTTTAGCAAACTTCCAACCAATGAATTTATGGGTTTACACTTTTAATAGGCGAACATCTCCGCTCTTCTACGTAAGTCCATGGTGAGTCCACCAAAACACTTCACTTTATCAAGATTCCTTTTTTCGCAATCATTTCTGTCCCATGGGACTTGTCAAGCGTTACTTTTTTACCCGTAATACACCATGGTTCCATTGTTTAAGTGTTTCGAACTGGTTCGAGCAACCAACTGCTCCGAGCTCGCTTTCCTGTGTGGAATGTTGCAGCTGTCGCACTCCCAGTCGAAGTCCATGAGTACTCTAAAGCCATAGTTCCAAAACTTTGCATTTCGCCAATTTAGACTGGAGCCGTTTCTCGAATGACCACTGTCTTAATCTCATGCCAGATGCTGAAATTCTCTACGATTGGTAGGAACTTCGACTGGAGTACAATAACAAAATCGTTTAAGTATACTAGGAATAAGCGTGGTCCCAGTACGGATCCTTTGGACACAGCACACTGGACTCTAACAGAGTCGGCTGACGTTGAGTGAGTATGTTGCTTATCCACACTGACACTGGATCACTGATTCCATAGCTTCGAAGAAGAATATAGTGTTCCGGATGGTCGGGTGCTGGTGTGGTATGCGATGCGGTTACGCTTAGGGTATCCCGTGAGCGCATCTGCGACGGCACCTTCCATTACTTCGGACAGCACCGGGAGTATGGTGATTGGACGGTAGTTTGAGAGCTGCACACGATTGCCTCCTTGTAAATCAGTGTGAACATGATTCCACGTTGTGGGCATCGTTGAAATATCGAGCAAACGGTTAGGTGATCTTCATTACTGCTGCCATTAATGAGTTCTGTCTTATGTCATCTTCAGCAGGAGAGCAGAGCAAGCGTAGACAGTAGTCTTTTCATCACATTTGCTGAAGTGAACGAGATGTGACTAATCTCTGGAAGCGGTGGGAGCTGTGTCAAATACTGGTGAGATAACGGTTCACTCCGGAGAGTGAGGGTAATCTGTTGCCCAAGCAGGTCGACAGCCTCTTTTGCAGCTAGCGCCAAACTATCTATTACTCGTAGAACTGGGATTCCACGCTGTACACTCCGGAGGTTACTTACGTGCCTTTAGCGCACCTTAGTTTAGCACTGACTCTCATCACTAAGTCCTGACGTCGTTTGAGTTTCTCTTTATGAACCAATTTGACACTGTGATTTTGTTGAGTTTTGTAAGCATCCCAGGCTTGCACAGCCGGACAACCTGTACTAGCGCTCCACGCCGAATCCCTTAAAGCCATTCATTTTCAGGTCTAACTCCTAAGGAATGACTTCGTTTGCTTCTGGAGAACGTCCTCGGTTTCCGACGCATTTACTACTAGTTTGATGAACTGAGTGACAACCTCCCTCTAGATGACATTGTGCGGCTGTTCGGCCAGGAAAGACCAGTTGGTTGCTTGAACGAGGTCAGAGGGAGTTTGGTACTGGGTGACGACGCGTCCTTCCTGGGTGTTTCCACTAGAGTATTCCACGTAGCAAATGGAACAGAATGGTAGCGTCGTATGATAGTTGTGACCAAGGAGTGGGCTTATGCTTACGGTATCCACCATTTGTTCATTTTTGGTGAGCTCAAGGTATAAAACAGTTAGTTCGCCACCAGTACTGAATCGCGTGGGAGAGGTGAGGTAATTGTACAGCGATAAGCTGGTGATTACCTTTTATATTTCAGCCTTGAATTGTTTGCTTAACGATGCTAGAAATTGTCTTTGCGCGTAGCTTTAACTCCATCACCAAAAGGACGTGACTGCGTGACCGCACAAAGACACCTTTCATAGCAAAAGCTAGGCGGTGATCGATTTACAAGGTGGATATTGGAGGGCGGTAAACTATTTCTGGTAAACACAAACCACCACGTTTCGGATGCATACGACACAAGGGTACACCACAACTTGCTTTTCTGAATCTTCGCACCCGAGATACGCTTATTCGGTGTTATGCACTTTGTCTGTGTGCCGGTATCCATCGCCTTTCTACGTATTTCAGGTGACAGTTTTTGCGGAATTTGTGCTACATTTCGGCCGACTTTCTCTGCTGGGTTTGGATTGTAGTGTTACTTTGATCTCTGGTAAACCGCACCTTTCGTATTTGGGTGATAATTGCAAGCTTGATGTCGAATTGGCCGCCATGTTTTCGAGAAAGAGAGAGCACTTCAGGGACCAAACCTAATGCATGCCAATCACGCGTTTGAGGCCTTAGCTTGCTTGAATTCCGAAGCTCAGAGACACAATGGACCACGATTGACTTGACTTGTTTATGTTTACGTAGGTCATCCGGGCTTTGTTTCCGTTTCTGGCGTTCTCTCCGAGGAGCCTCTGGAAAAATACGAACAGTGCACGCGGTAGATCGGAGACAAGTGGCTGACAAGAGAACAGCCTCTGCATCATCTCCTGACTGTAGTGTTATTTGGAGTAACAGTGGTTCACCGTTGTGTACAGAGTTTGGATGACGGACGAGACACGTCATACTAGCCGACTTAGCTTGGACCCCTATTCATTTACGTAGTGTCCTACTGCTTTCGATCATCCAGAAGCTTAGCCTTGATGAAGTTTGCTTCGTGTTCCTACATCTTGGAGCATATCACAGTCAGAGAATTGTACTGTTTGTATTCTTCATTTTGGAAGAGTATACATCCATTTTCTTTAATGGCAGGACGGACATTCTAGGTCCCGCGGTATTATTGGTAACTAACCCTCCTAGTCTGACAGCGGTCATCGCTATGATGGATTGTTCCTCTGTCATGTGGATGGCAACAATGGAGAAGTATGTTGTCGATCCTTCAACAGTATTGAATGTGTCGCGGAGGTTTGGTGAATCAGGCAAGCCGAACACATCATTAGGAGCAGTCCACCGTTTCGCGGTTGAAGTCAGTGACGTCTGTGTGCCTAACTCTGGATCACTGCTCTTATTTGCTGCTAATCACGGTTGTGGATTGAGCTGCGGGTTCGACACACTGTTTTGTCTGGGTCCAGCGGAGCAATTCTGACGGCGCTTGTTCACTCTACAATCCCTGCCAATGGTTTTCACTTCTGAACCAGCACAACTGCACATCTGAGGATGGTAAAAACCGTAGACGCTTTGCTGAACCAGACTGAATCGACTGTATTATTAACTTCTTTTACTTAGCTTAGAGTTTTGTGAGCGTATTTGGACTAGGAAAGTTTACAACGATTAGGGCCTGCCATTCCTACTTGTACACTCCTAACACAGCTTCCATCCCACAGTTAACGTTTGTTTGTGATGGGTAAAGCTTTACTTTCCCTAAGCAGGCAGTGCATGCCATAATAATCGCTAATTTATTTACGTTACTGGGAGTGGCGTTTACGGCAGAGGCTAAGCGAGTGGGAAAATCCAAGCGAAGCAGATCCACCTGATTTTGGGACATAAACGGTAGTTAGATAAATGTTATATGGTTGTATCTCATATCATTCTGAATGCACGGCATTCTACTATGGCACGATGACTATCAGTGTTTAACGCAGATGAGAAATCTACCTTATGGATAAGGTAAATAACTTTACGGAAACGATTGCGCGAACCTGACCTATTAAGTGGTAAGAAGCCAGGTTTTACTTTCTTTCGGCCGTGTGGGAAAATCCGGTCCTGTCAGATCAAATTCTGACCAGGATACAGATTTTCGTCTTAAAAATGTCCTGCTTCTCCTCCTGACAAGGGAACTAGTGCCAACTTTTGACTGACTCGAGCTACTGCTGCAAAAGAAGTGAAGACAGGAGAAAAGAAGTGTTAAATTTTTATGGGTCAACAGCAGATTTCACTACAGTGTCCTAGCTTTTGTAGATCCTTTGCCAAACAGTTAGCTCGCTTCTTTCAACGCAGCCTTGAGGAAATGCGCTACAACGCTGCACTGCTTCTACTCTTTGTCTAAGGCGCCAGCAACCCAGCCTGGGGAAAACGGAAGACGAGACATGCTAGACCTGTGTGTATTAGGAACAGAGCATGGTTCAATTTATGAACCAAATGAGCTCCCTTCCGACTGTGCGCTGTTGGGCCGATTGACGTCATGAGTGTAGACGTCTCCAAGTGTGCTAACAATATCTACTGTCTGGATGTTCACCTCTGTGCAGTAGCAAACCATGCCACGGTGATGGAATGACTTCGTCTAGGTGATGAACCGAGTCAGTCAGCTCTCCGTGACACCCACACTCGACACAATTCGTATGTTGAGACTGTGTTGCGGCCGTCTAACACCTCCACTTTTGTGATGAGCCTGCTTGAATATCGGCAATATGTCGTTTTTCCCGGTTGAAACAGAACAACGGCGGACATGATCCATATGACGGGTAACCAGCCTGCCATCCGGTAATGAAACCTTTGCTCTCTAGTCTTCAATTTTACATAATGCTGCAGTTTGCCAAGTCGGTTCGTGGGGCAGATTGACGTAAACGGTCTCGTCCTCACGAAGTTGTCCATTTAACCTTGTTGTATGTCTTCGGCCGACCATCAGTTCATTTGGCCACTTGCCTGTGTTTTCACTTGGAGTGGAGCGACAAGCAAATAGAAAGTTGTCCAACTTCTTTCGGTGTGGAGCGGGTGCTTATTTCTGCAACCCGTTTTTTACTCTCTGGACTTCTCTTTCCGCTACTTTATTTGAAGTTGAGTGGTTAGAGGCGGTATGCACATGTCTGATTCCGTTATTTGGAAGGAACTCTTGAAACTGCTGACTAGTAACTACAGAGCCGTTGTCCGTCACTAGTGTTTTGCAGTACTAAATGTGCTAAAGCATGTTCCCATGCAGGAAATAGTTGTCTCGGCAGTGGCGTGTGTCAGCGGAACTACTCAAATCCATTTGTACTAGGCATAAACTATACGAAGAAACCTTTTTCCATCATGCAGACCAAAGTAGTCTACACATATGCGCTCCCACGGATTGTCAGGCCGTTTCCATGGGCTCAGTGTCACCGATGGGGTATTATTGTGTACTTTGACATAATTCACCATGTCTGCATAATCCTTCCACATCACTATCAATGCCGGACCATCACACTTAAGATCATGCAAACCCTTTCATTCTGGAGATACCTGGGTGAGATTCGTGCAGTTCCTCCAGCACACAGGGTTTTAACCGAGGCGGTAAAATAGGTCTGGAGACCCATAAGATGCAGTTATGCTCAATGCTGAGTTCTGTACGTTGGGTGAATTAAGGCAACAATTCCGCGTCACATTTACCAGGTCATGTTTGGAAGAGCAAACTCTTAATTTGGCTGTGGTGTTTATCAAGTCTCTTCTCCCGGCGGATTATCGCGTCCAACACCGGCTTCCTAGTCAAGTGCTGCATTAAATGGACTTATTCAGTTAGTTCCAATACATAGTCGCCTAGATGATCCAAAGAAAACCGGATCAAGACATCCGTAATGCCGTTTGCTTTTCCAGCTATGTAGGAGATAGAGTAATTGTAAACCGATAACAATAACGCCCAAGATTGTATACGAGGAGATGACATCTGCTTGATCAGTTTGCTTTCAGCATTCAAGGCTATTAGGAGTGATACGTATTGCTTAAACATCTCTATTTCGTAACTGGACAACTAGTCCAGAACAGGAGGAGAAATCCCAACCGGATGACGCACGGGCAATTGTATTCTGACACATGGAGTGAAGCGGAAAGCATAGACAGCAAAAGAAGCCAACCAGAACAAGGATACATGGCCAGTTAGTAACGACCAACGGGAAAATAGTGTTCGATCAATCATGTGAGCTTGCGTGGTTGGTTGAGTAACATCAACATGTGTGGCCGCAACATTCCCTAACGTGGCAGACGAAATCACCTTTGTAAAACTTAACCTTTTATCGGTTTAGGTGAGCGTTGTGGTTTCCGAATAGCGATCGGCTGATAGGTTTCATTCTTTTGGTTTTTGTTTGTTTCCTCACGCTCTGCTGTAACAATGCCCTCCTCCTCAGGATATGGTGTGACCGAAGTGCGAGGACGGATAAAATTGTTGTACCTGCGTACTGTTTCTACTGTTTCCGGTTGTATATCCGTCTCTCTTTCTGAACTTGTAAATACCGTTCCTGGAGACCATGCCTGATCCCGCGGGAAGTCCCTGTGTTCATTTCGTTTTGTTACGAACTTCTGGCATTTACCTGATGCGCGCCCACCCTGATGCATACGCTGTTGTTGGCGACGCCTTGTCTGACGGAGGTCTGGGAAAACTAGGACTAGCCTCGTACGTAACCAACTCCAACAGCGTGGTGCGATAGGCGCATAGGAGCCGGTCAAGTATGGTGCGAAAACAGCCATGATGTTGCTTTAGAAGACCGGTCTTCATGCTTTGTACCGCTATTTACGTTAAACCGTTTGATGCTGGATGGTAGGGCCCGGTAGTCATGTGGTGGATGCCAGAGCAGAGTTCATTGATGACCCACAGTTAAACAATGTCCCAGAATCTCTATGGTTATCGGTCGCTGCAGCCTCCTCCACAATACTTCTCGGTTGCATCTACAACCCTCCTAAAGCGACAGCCAAATATATCGCCATTATCTCCTCGGCTTTTTAATTCGCATCGGTGTTACCACATGGTCTAAAGATATTCTCTGGCGATTTCAATCTACTGAATATTACTTGGTAACCACTAACATCCTCATCATTGCACAGATCTTTCTTATCGATTATCAGAGTTGGGGGTTGGACTCAGCATACTATACGAAGGATTGACTGGGAGCCTTTCGGAAAGCAGATCCGGTCCTCTAACTGGGATGGATTTTTCTCTCCAATAGCGCCCAGATTGCAGTGGAACATTTCTACTACCAGATCAAACACATCCTAATTGTACGATTCCCGCATAGTAAACGTGCCATCCCTTGTCCTATGAATGTAAGCGACACTCTAAGTGACTTAAAAAAGAGAAAACTACTCGGAAAATTCAGCAAAAGTAGAAACTTCTCAGTAGTATTACAGCTGCACGAATCCACCGCTTGTATCAAGCGCTCACAAAGGAAACGGATTGAAAACGAAGAGGAGAACGCCTTGCAGATGATATGCAAAGGAAAGGAACTGGTCAAATTACTCCGTCTTAGGACTAACAATCGAATGTCTATGATTACAGAACTTATTGATGAGGAGGGTCGCCACCTTAACGATCCACCTGCAATTTTGAAGCGTTTGCCATTATTTCCGCTGCTTCCATGAACCTAGAAACTGACCCTATACCTTGCTGCTCGGAACTTACAACAAGCGACATAGATAATGTCGAGATTTCTCTTTCGACCATCCAACAGGCTATTAAGTCCATCAAAACATCTCTCAAAACTGACCCCGACGGCATGCCCCCAGCAGTTGTTAAACTTGGTGGACTTGACATACCACTGCTTTTTGTAAACATGTTCACCTTGTCCTTAGAATCTAGCTACTTTCTGGATCACTGGAAAACATCGTTTATTGTTCCTAGTAGTAAAGGGGGCCCAAACAGCACGCCTCTAATTATCGACTTATGCATCATACTCCCGTCATCGCTAGATTACTCGAAAACTTAGTGAAAAGTGGAATCATGGACTTCATCCATCGTCATGGGCTAGTTAACCAATCACAGCTTGAGTTGCTCGACAATCGTTCCTGCATAACCTGTCAATTGCAGTACCTGGATTATATCATCGAAGCCATTGATTCGAACTATGCAGTTATACTACTGTTCCTGGATAAGCAGAAAGCATTGGCCAGAGTGCCCCACGTGCGGCTACTGAAAAGAATCAAGTTGTCTGGAATCGGAGACCCATTATTTGGTTGCTTGACATCATATCTAAATGGGCGTTACCAGTTAGACGCTCTGGATAATCATAACTCCTCCCCACGTCCAATCACTAGTGGTGTCATCTAAGGGAGTGTACTTGGTCCTTTGCTTTTCCTACTTCATATTAACAATATCACGGTATTCATAAAACATGGCAGGCCATTTTTGTTCGCCGATAACATAAAGGTTGTTTATACATTTCGAACAGACCAACTCAATGGCGCAATGCTGTTCGTTCAAAAAGACCTCCATTCACTTAAGAAATGGTGCAACACATGGATGCTAAATTTCGTAGCTAGTAAATCATGCATTATGTCACACGGCTATTTATTCCCTGAAGAGTCTATTAAACTGAACAATGAAAGCGTCTGTGTGAAACTATCTAACTGTGGTTTAGGCATACGATAATCTTCAAACTTTGATTTCGCAGAGCAAGCTAAGTATCAAATAGCACGTGCCAAACCGTCTGTGGCTAACCTATGCCATAAAATCTATACGACCCCTGCCAGACTCGAGCTTTTCAAAATACTTACACTTCCTGTCCTTGAATATTGCAGCATCACCTATGGGAACATGCGAATGGATGACAGGAAAGCCTTTGAAACCCTACAAAGATCATTCACTAAGCGCTTGTTTAGTAAATGTACCAGCTTGAGTTATCAGGAGCGCTGCCAGCAGTTAAAGCTGGAACCACTTTGGCTGCGACGACTCAAACATAACCTGATGCTGATACACAATCTCATAAACCAAAAGACATGTTCCAATCTGTGTACACTTAAAATTCAACATAATTGCACTTGGAATATGCGCAACAATACCTGTACATTATGTGTGCCGAGAACCAAGACAGCTATCCGATCTAACTTCTTCCTTGTCAGATACGCTGTCGTGTGAAATTTCCTACCAGCCCCAATCAGGTCTTACACAAATGCAAGGGCATTCCACATTCAGCTTAGCAAATTTATTGACCAGAACTCGATAATGACCATGTTTCCATCGGGTAAATGAGCACACGAGTTCTTTCGGGATGGACCAAGGTATATATATATATATATATATATATATATATATATATATATATATATATATATATAAGCAATGATGCAAAGAACTCAGCAACAACAAAAGTTACGTGATTCCAAATTATTTTGAAATCATACACCTATTACCTATTTCACCCATACAGCAGCATTATAATTATTGTACCCATGATCTGTCCACAGTCCAGGGACAGCTTCTCTAACAATCAGGAAATATACATATTGTTATTATTATAAGTATTGTTTGAATGCGACACTGGTGCACTGCGGGCAGTTATCTGTGACCAGTGTGTATGGCATACCGTGCGTGGATAGACTGCAACGTAACTAATTGATTGTAAGTTCCGTAGTAGCTTTAGAAGCGACATGTATATCTATCCACATGAGACACGTCTCCAACAGGAGTAGCAACATTTTCCCTTGAATGGAAGCGAAATAATCAGCATCGACACGCTCCCATGGACTGTCGGACTGCTCCTGAGGGTGAATGGGACCGGTTAGTTTTTCTTGTTAATACGTTGGTATGTGGTACTCGTATACAAAAGCACTTGAATATCTCTAGCAATCACCGGCCACCGGCAGTATGCTCTGGCCAGAGTTCTCATGCGGACGATCTCCGGATGAGCAACGTGTAACTCTTAGTACAGCTGATCTGAGCACAGACGGAATAAGGATGCGAGAGCTGCGCATGATACATCCTACTTGCAGGCTTACTTCAAATCGAAAATGGGGAGGCGGGCGCAGATCATCAGAGCATTGCGGCTCCCAACCACGCAGCATCATACGTTTTACTTTTGCTAGGACCGGGTTGCGATCTGTACCTTTTCTAACCATGTCACAGGCTATTGGTGTGGTGTCTAGGTGTTGTAACACTCGAACAAACGCCCATAGCGCTCTACTTTATTTATCCTGTTGAATAACTTATGGTAATCTACTGAGAGCGTCAGCAGCATTCTTGGGAGAAACAGAGACATATCCCATTTGATAGTTGTAGGCAGAAAGTAGAAGTGCCCAGCGTACCATTCGGGGTGTGTTCAATAGTTCTATGTCTCGTCCCTCACAAAGGAGCGAGCTCAACGGTTTATGATTAGTCTGTATCTCAAAACGATTGCTTCACAAATACTAATGTAAACACTTGGTTTCAAACACCACTGCCAGTGCCTCATTGGCCAGTTGTACGTAATTATTAGCAGCAGCCTGTAGCGTGTGGGACGCGAAAGCAATAGGACGAATGGTTCCGTTGTGAATCTTAGGTCCTAGGACTTCTCCAACCCCAACGGTGAGGCGTCACACTCTAACATGATGGGCCTGTCGGGATGGTCAAGTACCAACACTGCTGAAGAAGCAAGACGAACTTTCGCTTGCTCCAATGATTGTTCTTCTCTCTCCCCCATGACCACTTGGAGTCTTTCTTTAATGAGGCGTGAAGTGGTGCTATAACAAAAGCAAGGTTGGATAGGCACCGACGATAATGCGATAACATTCCAACGAACGAACGTAGCTGTACTTCATTATGTGGAGTGGGTGCTGAAATACGGAGCTGCAATTTGTCTTTCCGTGGCTGTGAACCATGTTTGTCTAACCGCTAATCAAGTTAGTCCACGGACTCAATGATAAAAGCACAGTTGGAGTGTTTCAAACGCAAGCTGTGTCCAGACACTGTATGTAACGCCTGGTCCAACGTGCGCGGTTGCTCCTGTTCTGTGCGACCCGTTGTTAGTAGATCATCGAGGTATGCACAAGTGTTCAGTATACACACACAATGTTGTCAGTTAATCTTTGTAAGATAGCTGGGGCTGAATTATTCGCAAAAGGAAATTTGGGCGCGTCCAAATATGCCTAAATGTGTACTAATCGTAGTAAGCTGGAGAGAGGCGTCGTCTAATTCCACTTAGGAATAAGCATGGCTTAAATCAGGTTTGGTAAACTTAACCCCGCCAGCTACAGTGGCGTACACATTCTCAATTTTAAATAGTGGAAAACGGTATATGACTGCACAGCGATGTATGGTCATTTTGTAATCGCCACAAAATCCGTACGTTGCCGTCAGGTTTAAGCACAAGGCGTATTGGTGCCACTCATTCAGCTTGTTGAACTAGTAAAATTGTGCCTTCTCGTTGGGTCCTTTTCAACTGTTTTTCTGCCTTGGACTGTAAAGAGTTATCTAGCGTTCTGACTACAAACTATTCAGGTGTATTAGTTAGCCAGATGAATCTTTACTTAAACTTATTCACGTTTTCGTTCCACACGTTTGGATAACACTTGAGAACCGGGTCCACGGTGTCCTCCACCACGGCATGGATGGCATTTAATATTTATGTCAACTGTTTCATCCAGCCACGGTTCAGTAGATTGACTGGAGCATAAGGCACAACGTGAACTACAGGGTCGTGTAATTTACCCTATAGTTTACCTCGTGTCTGACACTTCTCAAGTAGGTTAATCTAATTTCCTGTATAGGTATAGAAAACGATATCACTCGGCTCCAGGTTAGGCAATGATGAGAGCGCGTTTTTGCTAATCAGTATCACAGCGGAACCGCTGTTCAATTCCAATAAAACTGGTTCGCCATTAACATGAGGCGTGATTCTATATGGAGATGCTGTCGTTATAATAGAGCAATTTGCAATCATATGGTTCATAAAATTTAACTGGAGATCAGGGCACCCTCTGTCGTCCTGGTTCAACGATTTACACCAAGCTTGTGACCGTGGATAACAGCACATATGTGCCAAGTGGCCAATTTTCCCGCAATTCCTGCACTTTTTGCGTATCTAAGGGCACTGAGTGGAGCTAGTGTGCCGGTCACCGCATCGGTAGCAGAGGTAATTTCGTAACCTGTCTTCGGAGGAAAAATGTGGAACCAGCTTGTTTACAAACTCTAGGCTGAAAATGGTTGAAGGTGGATAACTGAGTTTTCAGGTTTTCTCTTAGACACGCGAGGTTGCAAGCGGTTTCCCATAAAAATGTTTCTTCCTCTTGTGATAGTAACCTTGCTTTCCCAACATCATCTATAATTCCGCCTATTAGGCACTGGATTTTCATGACTTTTTCCACACTCGTTAATGGAATTGTATTGTATTGGCATTCGGGTGTCGCTTGGTGAATACGTGCAATAAATTCCTTTACCTCTTCTCTGCGTTGCTGCTGTAATTTAAGGTACTGGTAACTGGCAGAAAGTACATTCTACAGTATTCCCCATAACTCCCCGTACGCGTATGCCACTCTTTTTAGTTATTCAATTCATGGTGTTCAAATGTCGTTGTCCTTCTGAACTAGGTGCTTAGCGGAATAACTTTATCCAATGTGCATCAGCTAATTCAGTAGAAGGGTTCAGCACAGGAGAAAGGGTCATCTGATGTTAGAAAGATGTCTTCCATCCATGGTTGCATCCATGGTTGTAAGAATGGCTTTTTTGAACCATCGGGCCACAGATTTGACAGCCCCGACAGGGGGTTGGTAATACCCGTCTCCATGCTGATAGGTATTGCCCAAATATTCCTACTTCGTAGTTGGGCACTTAATCTCGAACTCGGAGTGAGAAGGCACAACCGGATGACACACCAGCAATTGTATTCTGACACAAGGAGCGAAGCGGAAAGCATAAACAGCAAAAGGAACCAATTAGAACAAGAATAAATGACCAGTTAGCATCGACCAACATGACAATGCTGTTCGAGCAATAGCGTAAGCGTGTGTGGTTGGTTCAGTAACGTCAGCACGGGCGGCCATAACAAGGGGTTTGTGTTCAGGGAAGATTACGAAATATCCTCCCCAAAGATACTGGTGAGATTTCTTAACGCCGCATATAACTGCCAAATTCTTATCCAGCTGTGCGTAGTTTTTCTCTGCCGGCTCTAAGCTCCTAGAAGCAAAAGTGATGGGTCCCTCAATCTGATTATCGATGTAGTGGGACAGTACAACACCGAGCCCCGATGCTGAGGCGTTACATCCTAGAGTGGTGGGCCTCCATGGATCGAAATGTACCAGAAGATTAGCCCTAGACATGGTTGCTTTGGCAGCATCAAAAGAATTTGGTGCGTTTGCTAACCACTATCACGTGGCATTTTGTTCTTAATAAAGCGCAAACTGATGCCAGAGTGGTGGCCAAATGAGATAGGAAGCGACTTTAGTGTTTACGTTATCAAGAAAGGATTGCAGATCAGTGATGTTGCGTGTTCTCGGAAAGACAATTAGAGGTTGGGTTGATTCCCTTATCGGGTGCAAATCATCTTTAACAAACGATATTCCAGTTACTGAACACTGAAAAAATACACATTTGGATTCCTTCAGCTTGAGTCCATTGTGTTGCAGACGTTTTAAGACCGTCGCAACCTATGTCATGTGTTCGAGGTGACCAAAAAGTACATTTTCATCTAGATAAACACATACGCCGGGTATTCCTTTCACCAAATCGTCAATAATCCTCCAAAATATTGCCGGTGCAGAATGTATTCCAAATGAAAGTATGTTATAGTGGAACGAACGCAAGTGCTTATTGCTGGTTGTTATCGCCATGGCGGATTCATGCAACCCTACTTGAGATTAAGCATGGCTTAAATCAAGATTGGAAAACTTCTGGCCGCCTGACAGAGTTACTTATAGGTCATCTATCCTCAGAATAGGGTGGTATTCTGACTTCACCACTTGGTTAGCAGTAAACTTGTAGTCACCACAGCTACGGACGGTGCCATCGGATTGTTGTACGGGAACCGTTGACGCTTCCCAAAATGAGTGGTTTACTCGCGATAGTATACCATCTGGTTGGAGGCGCTCCAGCTCCAACTCAACTTTCGGCCGGATAGCAAAAGGTAAGCTTCTCGCTTCGAAAAATTTTGGTTGGATTTTCGGTTTGAAATTGAATAAAACTTTAGAACCACTTAGTTTATCGGGCGATGTTTCATCAAACACACAAGTGTACATTCTCAACAACGAAGGAATGTTTGGACCATAGTCCACTTGTTTAACAGCTAGAACTGGTTCTGGCATATGTTTGAACCTGTTTGTACCAAATAAGTTTGGGCCACCTGTGTTAAGAACAATTAATGAAAAGGTGAACTTGTCGGCCTACGAGTAAATCTTAATTCACACTGGGCGATTCACCAGTACAAGTATGTAAACTAGCTCGTGTGCGGATCAGTGGCAGGTCGGGCAGTTTATGATTGTTGCCCAAAGTAACCGAGTCCTTCGTATCGATTTCTAGACCCACACGTTGGCCTTCCATCTCCAGTTTCACATTGCATGGAGGTCTTCCGCGCAAGGACGATGTGATTATATGTGAAATCAATTAAGATATAGACTCACTGGAATTCCATGCTGTCCGTACAGTATTTGGTAGAAAGTAAGCTGTACGACTTGGAAGCACTGTTGAGCGGCAAACGCAAGCAAAATGTCCGAAATTGCCGCACTTGTGGCAAGTGGAGAGTTTGTGTCTACAATCAGTTACTCGTTCATGTCTTTCACTACACCAGTAGCACATAAAGGAGCGTTTGTTGTCTGGTGATAATCAAGGTTCAACCGCGTGGACTACATCTAAAAGGTGAGCATGTTGGTAGTGGATTAATTGTTGAATCACATTTTCTCTTTGCCTCACCAATGTGCATGCGGCTTCCCAACTAAGCTTGCTGTCGTCCTCCAACAGTAAAAGTTATTAAGCCTTTCTGTGGCGAATGCCAACTAGAAGATATTAAATAGCCCTGACCACTTCAAATTTCGTGGACGGTATCTTCTTTTAACGGCAATCAGGCAGGGACTGTAATATGTGGGTTACAAATCAGTTAACACCTTAATTGGCGAGTTTCGGAGGTGCTTTCTCCCAACAATCCACTCCAGGATCGACCGGTTCCGTCCTGATTTGGACTCGTCAGGTAGAGTTAGCTTGAGCTGAGTGGGGAGCCTAACAAGGTGTTTGACAACTTTCGTCTTGGTCACTAAGCCATAGCTTCACAGAAGCGTTTGATACAGCGGTTAGAAGTTCTTTATCGACTCTTGGAGTACCCGTCGTGAGTCTGGATTGCGACACGCAATCTCGATTGAGGCTACATTTTCTTTTGAATCAAACCCACGCCATTTCCAAAACGGACCAGTTCGAATAGGATGACTCATAGCGAATAATTCCAGTCACAGAATCTGTCGCTCACGTTCAAGTCTACACGTGCGGAACTAACGCTGACTTGCAAACGTAGTAATGCCTCGTAGCCGAACAACGCAAGGACAACAGAACGCAACCAGCTGGCAGCATGCCAACGTATATTCTGACCAGAACATGTACAAAGCATGGAGCAAGTAACTGTGGCCAAGCTACTAGTAAGTGGGTAATCGATAGGCAGACGCACGCACACGGTCACTGCTGGGCGTGAACTCGGATTGAAGGTGGTGATTCATACGCCAATAATTCATACGCAAATGACTCGAGATGCACTACACACATCTGTTCAGTTTGCACTGACGCACGGACAGTACAGTGGTCGTGCCACAATCCTGGAGTGTGGCCGCAGAATGACACAAAAGAGATCACAAAATCAAACTGGTTGACAGTGTTCATCAGGCCTGCTGTGTAGATACCATCGCGCTGATGACCAAGGGCTTTAGGATGAGGAAAGAATGCGACAAAAAGTTACAGAGGATCGTTGGTTAGACGTGACCTGTGAAACCCATCACTATCAGAAGACTATGGCCGTTGCAATTCATTTCTGGGGCAGGAGATGCAGGATACTAGTGTTACCTACTCCGGAGCTGTGAGTCACTGTCGCCGGCTGCTGCCGACAGCTCTCAGCCCGGCACAGCTGACGGTGGCATTTTGCCTCCATGGCCTGTCTGCAATACGACACGTGGTTCGTTGGCTTGTTTCCAGAGAGGGCGACTGATGGATAGCTTAGCTAGTGCATGCTGTAGCGGGTACAAGGCATATCGTCTACGCAAATACAGCCATGGCTACCTGAGCCAACTGATGTGTGAACGGAAGATACGAAGCAGGCTTCTATTTAACGTGCTCCTTCCCCATGCCTCAGCCATTGTGCTCCACAGTTGTGGACATGACAGCTGTCGACAAAGTGCATTTCACTAGTGCTACTACTCAATTTGAACACACCAGAACAGTGAGTGAGGACACACACAAATCATATAGTCATCCTTACTGCGCGGGCTGTGACGTGAATTACGAACCCACTGAGGGCACAACATGTAATGATGGTGGCACATAGACAGACTGAGTCCGGCACATCTCCTCCTCCTCCTCCTGCACTCTCCTCCCCTAATTTGTAGTAACACACGACACAATGTGTCGCGGACCCTCTACCTCCCCAGTTGAAATGTGGGGATTGTGAAGTTTGCTGAGAACTCATCGGATCGTCCGAAAGCTGGAATAAGAAGAGCTTCTTAATTTGCAACACCATCTCCGTTTTCGTCAGAAAGAAAAGGTGGATCGAATTTCACAGTTTCTAATTTGAAACACCAAAATGATCAAGTCCACAATTCTTCTGCATAGACTAGTTATGGGCCTGACGTAAATCCATGCCGTAACTTCATGCCAGGAGCCGTGATCGCATTTGTCGAAGTTCCATTCATGGATCAAGCATCAAAATATTGATTGGCTGGATCGTCGTCTGCTACGGATCTGAGCAGCTGGGGTGCACGTGCGGCTCAATGGAGCGACACAAAATCTGTCGGAACATCGTCCTTAGATCACTCCACTAGTTCACGTACCCATGCGCCTAGAGAAAGACGGCGTGATTACGGATGTGCCGTTGATTCTAAGCGCACGGCTGATTAGTGCAGACTTGAGCACACTATATTGCTGCTTTGACAGCGGTTCGCTGGTTTTACATGGCTCAGCTTACGTTGCACTTTAGTAGAGCTCACCTGGACAATTCCTAACGGAAACCTACCAAGGTGTCGGGAAAGTTCAACCGTCACACTTGCAAGTGCATCGCGGTGTAATTTACGAGAATGTTTTCAGGAAAGACAGGGTACCTCTCTTGAGTCCCAGGAAGGCAGTATGGTCTCCTGTATTAACTCTCCAAACCCCTGGATCTAACTCGAGTACTGAAAACAGAGGTTGAATTGTTATTGAAATGATAGAAAATGTTACTCAAAATGATCCGAGGGCGTTGTAACCACGTCTTTCTCCGTGGTAGTGTCAATTCAGTGTTTGTCTTAATAGGAGCTATTACCGTTCAGGAGAATAAAGATTTTGCGTTAGAACCGTAGGTTATTCTCTTTGCAGGTTGTAGCGTAATAAAGTTGCGGGACATATTGCGTCGCGCAAGCAATAAACATCCTGGTTGAGACAATTAGGGACACTTGTCAGTGCCCCGCTTGCATCGTTGCGTAACGCGAGACCATCAATACACGCCGCGCCTGTGTGGGTGTGTGCAAACAACCGTAAGACGACCGATTACTGAATGTGGCAATCTACACGCGACTACGAGAGATAGGCAGTGAGGCAGCCATCGGTCTCAGCTAACCGACCTGGAGGCAGAAACAACCAATCTAGGGTCCGGGGTAGGACTAATCGTCAACACGTTTACGTGACCCGTTGGGCGACAGTGGTCAACTCGCAGTGTCTAGAGGCGCTTGTGGAACGTGCAATCAGCTGGTCAAATTAAGGGTTTCCGGTTCACATTATTCTACCTATTTAAATGCCAAATGCGGGAACATCAAACCAGTAGAGTTTAGGCTGCTCGGTAGTAGGCCAGACTCATATTAGTTTCGTGTGAAGTGTAATACTGTCCCACTCCTGGGAGTGAACTGACTACCGTTTGGTTCGCTGGAGCTGTACGCCAACGAGCGCGTCCCCAAGTTGCGGATTGGGGAACGCCTTCCTTGTGAAGGTAACTGTGAATAAGTCTCACCTGTTTGCAGGCGAGATGAATAAGCAGTCGCGAAAAATCAGCGGCAGCGTCCTAGAGCGTGAGGGATTCGGGGCTGGTCACCTGCTTTCTCATTACATGCCACAAAAGCTCACAAGACGCTGTATCAAAGCCAATGTGACCGGCTATTGGGTCCTTAACCACTCACTTCTACGACCAGAAGTGAGTATTCAACGGACGGCGGATGAGCAACCTCGATGGCTACCAGCTTCTGTGAAGGTGGATGAGCCACCTAGCCGTCGACGGCCTTCATGCCCTCCGGCAAGTGCGTTGATCTAAAAAAGTTTTCCTGGGCTTCGTGCTGCTTCCTTCGGGCTTCTTGGGCAGCCGGGACAGTTTGTTTCTCATCGAAAGCCGTATTATCATCATCGTGGTATTCGGTTCCCAACGTCATGCGATAGAAGTCAATCGCCCCGCAGCATTGCTGTTTTTAGGGCAAAGGATCCGGGTGGGGTCCCCTAAGTCAACCCTCTTCCTCAATCTGGGCAACTGAGAAGTACCATGCCCACAAAACATCCGGATCAGTACTTCAAAGACTTCCGGCTCTCTCTGCTCTTTTCCATGGTTATCCTCGGCCCTGGTGTTGGCGGGCGCGCATGCTATCTCGCGTTCTACCGCACTACATTTCGGTTAATTTAGTCTAATTTTGTTTAAGCCCTCCATCCTTGGTAATCCCCTCCGTTCTCGAGTCCCCAACCTCGTGCCGCAATTCGGATCAGGAATTTAGGTGCCAGAGTGTACCGCCAAGTAGTACTGGCAAACCTTTGCTAGCGGCCCCTTCCCAATTCAAGCTGGCAGCCTTTAATGTCCGAACGTTGCTGCAGATCGGAGCACAAGTAGCCCTTGCTCGCACGCCTGAGAGTACGGCCAATGAGGTCTGTTGCCTCGCTGAAACGCGATTACAGGACCCTAGTACGAGGCTACGACTGGTTTCGTCTTCTGGGATTTCCACTGGCATTTTCATCTTGCGCTTCTCTTGGCACGCAATAGCCGAAGTCGTTGGTCATGCCGGAGTGAGGATTGAGTTAAATACACGTGCTGTGGCCGCACTACGTGACTGGATCACTGTAAACAGTCGACTCTGCGCTATCCGACTTGAGAACTCAGTGCGACATTCCAGCCGTGGAGCCAGCAGACGTTCGTTGTAGAAGCTTATACTCCCGCAGATTGCAGTCAGAAGTCAGTGAAAGATGAGTTCTTCTGTCAACTCTCCTACCTTTTCCGTAAAAAGCACCGTATAGACATCATGGTGTTTGCAGAGGACTTAAACGCGCAGGTCGGCAGACTTGAAGTTGAAGACGGTGAACGCGGTGGTCAAAAGGTCCATGGCATTCGTAGAACAGATAACGGTAAGCGCCTGTTTTAGCTATGAGGCTACCACGGGCTCTTCCTATCAAGTACCAGCTTTCGGCGATCCTGGCACCAACGCACGACCTGGAGGCCTACCTCACCTGGCCAGCTATTGACGCAGATTGACCACATCGTCATCACTTATCGCCGGCAGGGCTGCATACAGGAATACAAATAAATCTGGAGTATATACCTCTACACGCACTGCAGCAGAGCCGAATCACGGAAACAGGAAAAAGAGCACCTATATCAAGTGTTTAGAAACAAAGGTTATCCGAGAAATTTCAGCAGAAGAAGCCTAAACAAACGAACATCTCTGCAACAGCAGCAGCAGTCACTTTAGCAAGCAACCAAACGAATAGTGCTCCCCTACATTAAGAACGTCTCCTAACTAAAAGGAAGCTTGCTGCAGTCACACTGGATCTCTGTGGCTCACAAATCAAGTGCCACCCTTAAGAAATTGATCTCAAGGCCCAAAGAAAAAAGCAATCAATCCGACCAACGCAATGTCATCTATCAGCTAAAATATAGCGACTGTGATAAAAACTATGTCGGATAAACTGGAAGAAATCTTTGCGCACGAATCACCGAACACAAGGCGGCTGTCAGAAGACATGATCCGCACTCGTTGGTTTCTGCGCATGAAGATCAAGAAGGCCACTATTGCGATCTGGAGAATGTAAAGATCCTGGGACATGGAAGTACAACACACGCCAGGGAATTTTTGGAAGCCTAGTACTCTACAGCGAATTCAATTAATCGACACCTCGAACTGGACGCGGTATACGCAACACTCCTGGCGAAAGACTGCCAACTAAATCGATTGAATCCGGTGGAACGTGTGACTAGTCAACCAGAACTGACAACAGACACGCGCATAAGCGCAAGCAGACAAGTCCACGAAACACAAGCAGTCTAGGACAAAGCCCATCTGCCCATCAACCAGGCTGAAGACGGATAGAACTCCCGACAAATAGGATTGCTGACCTCCACGGGCAACTACGGCGGTATAAAAACGGACGCACACCACGCTCAGCGCACTCTCGTCGAGGCTCCTCTACCCTAATCCACGCTACTGCAAGCCACTCAACTACGCATTGATGACGTCACCTCGATTGGTGCCGAAACGTTTGCAACCAAATTGCCAAGCTCAGCGAACAGTACAACTGCCGTACCTAGCTCACTTCGGATCACGCGCCCGTGTGTGCCAAGAGGGCTTTACGTTTCAGTGGCTCCCAACGGCGTCGCCGGACAAGGGTTGACGTGGTTAAACTTTGTGCCCCAAGCGTTTTCGGCGCGTTTTAGGATGCGTTGGCCTCAAAGCTCAAGAGCGCCTCATGCTCTAACGTTGAAACGCACTGGACACACATCCGCAGCGTAGTGCATAACTCTGCGATCCTGGTCTATGCTTTCACCAGTAGTCCTGTCAACCATTGGCTATCCGCACGATCTCTCCAATTTCTCGAAGCTCGTCGGGTCATTTCAGCTCGCGTTGCGTACCTTTTACTACGCGCAACCACTAACACTGAAGGGAAACCGCTCCTTCAAGAGGATCGCTAGGTTGTGCGGAAGCAACAGGTCATTTATCTGAAGCAGACGGCCAGCTCTGGGAATCTCCGAAGGTTTTTCCACCTGACCCGATCCACTAGCTGCAAAGGACGACTGTAAGTAATGTTTCGTGGGAAACCAATGGCGAGAAAATCCACTGCCAACAACGTCGACTTGCGCGTTCGGTTGGGCAGCTTGAGCATCAGTTCAAATGACTTGCAGCACCGGTGATCCATCATTCGGGAATCGTAGTGCTCCCTGGTGTGTAGACACTTCACCACCTGCGGCTGACGTTGCTCATGAGTTTCGACTTCTAAAGCGCTACAAGTCCCCTGGCCCGGACGAACTCCATCCGGCTGTTTTCATAGATAGAGGTCAATCACTTGTTTGGGATCCAACTTCCCTCCTCCAAAAAGTTTGGACAACCAAAGTTATCCCGACCGATTAGGGTCTCGCGAATATAGTGCTCGTCTGAAAAAAGGGTTCCCAGACACAATGCGCTAACCGCAGAGGGACTAGTCTTATCTGCACGGTATCTGAAGTGCTCTCCACCATGCGTTTAGGAAGGTCCAGCCTGCTACACGAACAAAGCATACAAGAAGAGCAAACTGCTTTCCGCTCCGGCCGGAGTTGTATTGATCACATATTTACTCTGCGCCAAATGCTCGAGCGTCTTCAAACTTCTGGCCGGCCAACGATCGTTGTCTTTTTAGACATACGATCCACGTTTGTCTCAGTTTACCGTACTGCTGTCTGGAGCTGTCACTTGAGAAGGGTCGTGCCTGAGAATTACGTCAACCTGCTTCGAGCCATCTACTCTCGAACCTAGCACCGAGTGCAGGTATACGGCAAATTTCACCCGCCCTTTAGTATTCCCAGTGGCGTGAGACAGGGCTGCCCTACATCATCATTCTTGTTCAGTTTCGTTATCGATGATATGCTGGAGAGGGCTCTGGAGTATAGCGGACCCAGCCGCGTTGAACTTCTCCCGAAAGAACCAACTGTGCGATTTACAGTATGCAGACGACATTGCCGTAATTTGTGATTCCTTATGAGGAATCACAAATGTGATGTGCAGCTTGGCGGTGCCTGCCTCCCAGTTTGGATTGACCTTCCCTCCTTCGAAGTATAGGATTGGCTAGGATCTGCTCCCACCCTTACCCGTTTAGCTCAATCATTGGAAGTAATATTAGTTTACCTCGGAAGCTGCATCAGCGCTAAAGGTTCAGCGCGTGAGGTCTTCTTGAGCCTCTCTAAGGCGGGCGTTGCGTTTGCTAATCTACGCCTTCTCTGGCGTCGCCGCGACCTGAGTGTGTCTTTGAAGGGCCGCGACTATAATTCTACGGTGAAACCGGTCCTACTGTACGGTTGCGAGACTTGGCTTGTTCGCGCAAAGGACGTTCAGAAGCTGTTTGTCTTTGAGCACCGCTACCTTCGAAGCATTGCTGGTAGGGAGGATGGTTGCCTAAGGATTTTTGAATCGGACAAACTGTGCCGGCTGCTGAGCCGTATTATTTCACTGCATAAGCATCGGTAGGCTGGGCAAGTGCTTCGCACATCTACTGAGCGTTTACCTCCCGTGCACTCTTTGCACAGATAGAAGTCGGCTAGAAGTGAAGACAAGGTGGCCAGCGAATGACTTGAGCCAAAAGTATGAAGGCGTTGATTTCACATTTGGTCGCGGTCCGGCCCTCTCGGCTCTCCGGTTGGAAGCGCAAGGACCATGAACACACTTGGTTGGGAACTAAATCAGACATGTCAAGAATCCGTGAGCAATGGCTAACACGTTATAAAACTGTCCCCACGACTCCAGTTTTACACCTATTTTACCCTCTCTATTGCCTTAATATTAACGTGTTATTAGTTTTATCCATAGTTTGTGTCTCTCTACCAGATGTACTGTTGGCTGTGTTCAATATCTATACAACACTATCCCAATAGTTAAGACCGTTTTTTTCATTGTCCCAGAAGTATGCTAAGTTAGCAGAAGTGGTTGAACACATTTTGGGCGTCAAACAACCTTTACTAGGAACTATAAGAGCAAAATGTCTGACACAGGTCACTCTATTAAACTCCTCTGGAAGCTAATTTCACAACCTCTGATGTCACACTGAGAGAGTGGCTCCTACAAACACCTCCAAGACTCCAAGACGCCCAAGCGTTCCTAGACACTTCGCTTCCAGCCAGTTTTCAAACAGTTCCCCCAAACCCACTTCCCCCACCAGGCTTTGCCGAAACCCCAGAAACAAGCCAATATCATTGGCAGCTGGGTCGTAATTGCATCCAAGAGCACCCCAAAATCAGCAGCTGCAGTTTCTACGACCACATCCAAGAGTACGATGAAAGGCAACGTTGCACTGATGCGCAGCAATTCGCTCGGTCTCCCAACCACGAACTATACTACCATGAAAGAGTCCTAGAAAAAATGGGAGGCCATTTCTGTATTATTTACCAACTTTCTGGGGTCAACGTCGAAAGCTTTGAAGTGAAAACTGGTGGATGATCTGAGCCAATTGAACAGCACAAACAACCTGCTAAACATTCCAACTAACCCATCCATCTTGAGGACGATCACTTGCCACCCGAATTCCATGCACTTTGGTGAAGTCGGGCTTCTACGGGTTGTGTTAAACTCTCTCGATGAGCTAGATGCAGTGTTGCTTTCAACAGTTTCTCTCCGGAACGGATCCTGTTAGGTTCGCCTTTTTCCGGTCGTTCCATGGGGCGAGCGAAAGTGGGTGAAGCAAAAATTAAAAAATTGCTGCGTAGGCACCGTAGCCAGAACCGTTTTGTCCATGGTGTCTCTCTGTCTCATGTGCCCGATGAATGCGTAACGAAGGGT
Source organism: Dicrocoelium dendriticum (assembly GCA_944474145.2). Lineage (NCBI taxonomy): Eukaryota > Metazoa > Platyhelminthes > Trematoda > Plagiorchiida > Dicrocoeliidae > Dicrocoelium > Dicrocoelium dendriticum. The sequence goes on from OX104065.1 coordinate 51,499,610, forward strand.
TACGACCAGAAGCAGTGGAGCTGTATTCGTGGGACTCTGTTCTCGGATGACGCCGTAGTTGCTTGTCTCTCATGGCTGCCAAAGTTAGTAAGCTACAAATGGTGCGGCTCAAAGGTAATTAAGCTTGTACTGCAAACTAGGCAGATGGCACTTAGGCTACTGGGGCGATGGCAGTCACTTCGGAACAAACTGCCAACCGTCCTCTGGTTCTAGGCGGCGAGCAAGACTGTTGTTCGACTTTAAGCGTCACCTCAGGAAGCAAACGAAGTGGAACCCCATTCGAAATTTATGTTGGTAGTAAGTCTGAATGAAGTGAGGATATTTCTATGCAATCCGGTATCCAACTTCCATGCACTGTGCAAAATGAGTTACGATGCCGCCAAACCCAACTCTAGGCGGCTCGCCGATTATATGACGAACTAACCCCTAGCGGTCTACCATACAATAGTCGGCACAATCTCTCTTCCGAACCAAATGTCTTGCGGCTCTCTTCTGAGAACCGAAACACGTTCCTGCATGTGCATCAATGCCCAATGCTTCTTCAGCAAAGTTACCCAGCTTCAGTTGTGTCAGGGAACAAACGATTGGGTTCTCATCTCAGTAAGTGGACTTCGTTTTACTCATAGGTAATGGGTGTCGAAAACACGATACAGGGAATGCCACAGTCCTGAAGCGATCTTCCAAGCGGGGGAGATAGTGTAGCCTTGTATTAGCTCAACAGCTAACAATACGAAGCATTGAATGATCCGGAGAAGCGTGTCACCGATTTGCTATGGTGTCCTTAATGTCTCCCATGCAATGACAACTGCTTTTTGGCAGTTGGTTATCGCCCCCCAATGTCCGACCAAATTTCGGGGCCGAGAAAAAGCTTACTCCAAACTTAGGCGCTCTAATCTCCAGCGTGTTCAACGTGTACGTACTGGACGCCTTGGCATCCCCCAGCGAAATATTCAAAGCCGAATTGCAAGACCTTATCGCCAATGTTCCACTGTACAACCACACCACCTCACCTATCAGGTACAGAGCTGATAACAAATCACCGGTATTTGAACTCGTACTTAAGATGAGAAACTTATGCTCGACAAACGATGAATAAACACCACACTAGGATTAAGTGCTCATAGCACCATGCTTTATAACTATGCGTGTTGCGCTGAATATCCGGAGGAGCACACTGAAGTAACAAGTACCATCACACGCCATAACATACTGAACGATATGGTAGCGACGACAGATTTGGAATTCCTGAAAAATGGCTCGCTTGACAGCCCCAGGATCCCGCTTTTGGTTGTTTCAATCTGCTCGTAACTGCATTAGAAACTAAGAGGGTTTGTTTCACCAATCCATCGTGGTTCATCAAAAGTGGATTTTGCAAATGTGTGCCAATAAGGAATACAGCTTGGACCAGCTTGGTCCGGGAACAGGAAGCGACTTTGTGACCCAGTGCAACCATCATCATCATTAAACACATTAGCTAGAGGTGTAAAACACTTAGCTACTGTGCCGCAATAAATGAAAGAAAAACGAAAATAAATACAACAGTTGCTTACCAGTTGAGATACCAGCAACGGATAGGCATCAACCAGGAAAGCTAGCAGCCGGCTACTAGGCAACAAGAAAAATTATGATATAAAATTCTATTATGCTACGAAATGAGCTTGTGGCTGGAGGGAGGATAAGAGAGATGGGACGGACACAGAAACTCACACCATGAACGCCGCAGAGTTCGGCCCATGGCCATGTCAGCAAGTGTATCCAAACAAACGCATTCATCCTCTTTTGGACCTCAAGCAGGGAGTCATGAAGCTCCAACCGGGGCCAGCTCAGAAGTGAGGGCCTTCATTCCTCTGGACCAAGTTTTAGCTTGGCCACCCCACCTCTTTTTCCATCCACACCCCCCGCGCGAAAATAGAACACATGTCGCGGGAGTCGGTGGGCTGGCATGCGTAACACGTGGCCGAGCCATCGGAGCCTGGTGCGGGAAATAACGGTGTTGAGCGGGACAGTTCTTTTTTCTGTGCCATAAACAAGGCGTCGAACTCTCTCGGTGTTCCCACCAGATGTGAGCTAAACTACGAAGGCACCGATGCTCGAACGTAACTAGCCTCTTTATGTCTGCTGACCTAAAGGGCCAGGTTTTCAACCGTACAGTAAGGTCGAACGTACCACTGCATTGTACAGTCTACCCTTCAGGGCAAGAGTGATGTTGCGCCGGCGCCATAAGTGGCGAAGGTTAGCAGAAGCGCCTCCAGCTTTTGCTATACGGTTCAAGATCTCATCTTCAATCGCAAAGGCGCTGATACAACCTCCCAGGTAGTTGAATTTTTGAACAACTTCTAGCTGATCGCCACCAAGGGTCATCGAAGAAAGCGATCCCTGTCAATATTGGAGGAAAGCTTTGCGATTAGATGGTGTAAAGCAAAGCTTGAAGCGGATGACAACCAGTGCTAATCTGTCCAGTGCAGCTTGGCACCTCTGGGAGATGTAACAGATGAGGGCAATGTCGTCTGCATACTCTAAGTAAAGAAGTCATTTTTCTGGGAGTAGCTACGCACCTTTTAAGTCGTGCCCTGTAAATGCAAGCTCCATGATTTCGTCAATAGCAAAGTTGGAGAGGAAAGGTGACAACGGGCATCCTTGTCTCACACCTTCGGAGAAACTGAAGGGTTGCGACAGCTTGCCGTAAGCCCTCACTCTGCCCATGCTACGCGCGTATAATGCTCGGATAATAGTTACATATTTCTCGGGCACATCTTTCCTGAGTAAACAATTCCAAAGGGCACATCGATCAACCGAATGGAAGGCACTTTTAATATCGAGGAACACGACTACGGTGGGTCGCCAATATGTGTGACGGTGCTCCAACAACTGACGCAAAGTGAAGATGTGGTCGATGCAGCCAAGACCCTGACGAAACTAGGCTTGCTCTTCAAGAATCTGGACTTCACGAGTGCCAGTCAGTCTGTGAAGAATTACAGAGGCAAGTAATTTCGAGGCGATGGGGATCGGTCTGATTACTCGATGGTGGCCGCTTTCCGAGCGCGAGCCTCCTTTGAAGATGGGAACAATAACAGAGCGGCTCCAGTCTGTCGGGACAGTTTCCTGCTCCCACAGTAGCAATAGTAATTCGTGCAAATCATCAACAAGAGCAGGACCCCAAAATTTGAAAAGGTTGCATAAAGATCACCGGATCATGCGGCTTTGTTCCACTTCAACAGTGCAATCTCACGTTTGACTTCTTAGCTCGAGAGCGGATCCAAAAAGACAGCCCACGAAGCAGTGCGATCAGTGGCCTGTGAGGAATCGAACAATTCCGGCCGATTAAATTGCTTTTCAAAATGCTTAGCCTAACGCTCCGAAGGTTTTGACAAGTTGTGGATAGGCTGTCCACTCTCATCACGTATAGTTTCACTAACACTAGGTCTTCTGTTGTCCGTTTCCCGGATCAGACGGAATAACTTTCCTTGGTTACCAAAGGTAGCGCCTACTCCCATCTTTGACGCATGAAAAGACGACCATTAGTGCAACCATTGTAATATGTTTGTCGATGAGGGCAAATTGGCTCACCAATAACATTCGGCATGTATATTCGGCAACAACAAAAGCTCCCAAATAAGCATGTTAACACCCTTCGGAAAGTGAAGCACGGTATTCCCCACTTAACACAACAGTCAGATTAGCACAGAGCGCAGATAAAGTAGCGAACACTCTAAGGATGCAGTAACTCACAAAATTCCAACGAGACGTCTGCCATCTACATCCATAAAACTGGGTTCATCTCCAACTAACATCGCTTTTACTTCCGTATCTGTATTGAATAAATTGTTCTTACTGCGCACCTACCGTTCTCCCGGAATCCATGACATTCACCTGAAGACGCTGAAGGTAGCAGCAGCAACGCCCGCGGAGCCAGTATCGCAGGCTATCCGTCTTCGAGCACCGCTGTCTGCGGTCTATTGCCCGTGTGTGGTGGCAGCACCACGTAAGCAATGTGGAGGTTAGACAGCGTGTCCTGGGACGTGGAAGCCACTCGCTCGAGGAGCTCATCTCACTGCATCAATTGCGGTGGTTGGGACACGTATTGCGCACGCCTGTCTAGCGTTACCCCCGTCGTGCGTTGTTTGCACTTGCTGGACAGGGTTGGAAGAGACGGTCTAGTGGACAGCCTACAAAATGGAGAAGCCGCATGAAAAAGTTGACGAAACAGCTATCTTCGGCCGGTTGTTGTCGACTACCTGGTTGGGGTCCGAGAGATGAGGATACTTGCTGGTTGAAGACCTTGGAAGTAATGGCTCAAGATCGATGTCAATGGCGGACGTGTGCATCGGTTTGTTGCGGTGTCCCTTCTTCCACTAAAAAAAGAACAAACTGAAAAAAATTTCCAAAATTGTGAGCGGTAAAATAGACAAAAAGGTGTTTGTTGTTGCTCTTTTCTTATTAGCCATATTGTTTTCCTATTCAGCCATGATTCCGATGGCACAATATCTGTACCACAGATTGTGTATAATACAAATATATATATATATATATCGCAGCTGCTCCAAACGTGGTTGGCTGGGCAGACTGTGCTTACTACGTAGAAACATGGTCGAATCACACCAATTTTCAACAGTTGCATTCGCTCAAGACAAACGAACTGTCGCTAAGTGGTCCTCCTCCCTGTACTCTCAAAGGTGATGGGAACAAGCATCGTTGAGGTTTTACTTGCTCTCATCTCACTGCATCCGCGCAGCCCGGTTTTCGCCAACAAATTTGTTGCACGAGCAAATTAACTGGCTGCACGCAGTAGTTGAACGAAGGCGGCTGACAAAGGTAGAGGGACCGACGTCAATTAGCTCGATTGCACTAAAGCCTTCAACCGTCTGTATTGCCGCACTCTGCCTCGCAGGCTCTAAAGCTATGTACATGGGTGAATCAGGAATTTCAATATCGACAACTGCCGGTTAGAGTTCGGAGTGCGCTATCCGATCCAATTAATGTCGAATATGGAGTTTCACAAGGATCAGTTCTGGGGCCGCGCCTGTTTCTCGTGTTAATTGATAAGCTTGCGCGTCGGATTGCCTAGGATTTTTTGCTTTTGGCTTACGAGGTTAAGATGTGGGGAGCAATCGCTCAGCAAGGAGATCACGATGCTTTTCAGTGTGACCTGGACAAGGTGCATAAATGGTCGCTTCAAAATCTGCTTCAGTTCAATTCGTCTAAGTGACAGCTGGTTCACAATCGTTGCCAACCGAACCATAAATATGAGCTTCATGACCATAGACTGCAAGCAGTCATCCAGGAGCGCGACTTGTGGCATTAACCCAGGCTGCTCTGGGTTGCGTAGAACAACCTGAGAAGACAGCAAAGACTGGGAGCAATCACGTTGGTATGCTGCAGAGGGCATTCTGACGGTTTTATCCGTCTGCCTTTTCGCAGTTGGTTACTACACGTGCGTGTTCCTCGATTTCAAGAGTGCTTTCGACTCGGTCGAAAGATCGATACTGTTCGAAATAAGTGCACGGAAAGGTGTTCCCACCAACTATGAGAACATCCTTCTTGCTCTATACTCGAACACTACTGGCGACGTCAGGGATTACGGTGCTCTGTCGGATAGCTTTCCTACCACAAGTAGCGTCCGTCAGGGTTGTCCGATTTTTTCCGTCTTTGTTCAATTTCGTCATGGGCTCTATCATGGATTGTTTCCTTGAGAAATCTCACGATGTAGGCGTTGGGGACTTGTTTGGCCAAAGGTCAACTGATCTTGATTATGCGGTGGATATCTTCTTGCTCTCCGACGATGTTGCGACGGCACAATCAACCCTGAATGGCCTGTCTAGAGTGGCCCCATTATTTGGTATGCACTTCGCACCTTCAAAATGCAAAGTGTTGCTGCATGACCACCAGCCACTTGATGACCCCTTGACGCTTGCTAATGAGGAACTCTAGGTGCTTGGTCACTTCACTTATCTTGACAGCTGCATCAGTAAAGATGGGCGCATAGAAACTGACGTCAGTTCACGCATTGCAAAGGCCAGAACTGCTTTCTTGAACTTGCGGCATTTTTGGCGACGGAAGTGAATTTCCCTCCGTCTGAAAGGCCGTGTATACAAGGCCACAGTGAGGGCCGTTCTGCTCTATGGTAGTGAGACTTGGCCCCATCGCTCTGAAGATCTGAGGCGCCTTCAACTCTTTGATCATCGTTGTCTGCGAAGCATTGCTGGTGTCGGGTGGCACCAGCATGTCTGCAACGATGATGTGCGTAGCTCGAGTACTAGGTGGTGATAAACATGCTAACTCCCTAGAACAACGGATAGTACTGAGGAAGTTGCGTGGGCTCGGGCACTTGCTGGTCACCGCCTGGTCACCTGGTCACTGCTTACCTAGGAGGGCCTTGTTCAGTCTACCAGATCTAGAGTGGCACAAGGTCCGAGGTGGACAGAAGTTGAGCTGGCAGCGGGAAATGAAGTCACTGACGAGCAAACTAGGTGGCGTTGGTCCGTCTCGCCTTCCGGGCTAGAGTCCAAGGACTCGCCTTGTGCTTGGCTCGTGACTTTACAGGACATGGCTCGCAGTAGACACCAGTGGCGGGTTTGCTGCTGCCTCCTCATTGGATTGCCAGTTTAAAGTGTATTTGGTGCTGAGTTATCTGCGTGGTAATGGCTGACTATGTCGTGTAGCAGTGAAAGCCGCAACGAAGCTGTCTTGCCAATGCCGCCTTTACACGATAGCCAGCCGTTTGTGACAGATTGTTGTCTAAACAAGGTATAGGCGCACTGAACCAGAATGTTTGCTTAGTGCATTAAGGCTTTCAAGTAAGTCCCACTTCTCTCCCTCTTCTTATTCTTTATTTCATAGATCCTCATGGTTGTACAGCAGCCAAGCATCAGTTCAAATGCTTGATGTAATACCGTTGATGATGACGATGACGATGATGATGATGGTAATGATGATGATTATGATGATGTGGAGGAGGAGGAGGAGGATGAGGATGTGGATGAGGATGAGGATGCGTTTGATGATGACGATGATGATGATGATGATGATGATGATGACGATGACGACGACAAGGATGATGGGAGGAGGATTATGACTACACGTGCGGCCTTATGTTGAGTACACAATGCAGGTCTGCAAGACCTGGCGCAAACATGCTCTCGAAACACTCTTGACTTGACAGCACAGTGCCACCAAACTCCTCGTTGGGTTGTTCCACAGTCCACATTAACTTTGGCTGAAGTATCTAAAATTTTACAGCGGCCCGTATCGGAGCCTAGGTGGCGACTGAATGAGGTCTAATAGATTTTGTAGAACCCAAACTTTTTCTGTCGCAACCTAATGTAAATCCGTCAAAACACGAATGCAAGGGGCTACCAGCTTAAGTTGGCCACGCAATACAGGCGTGTCTGCCAGTCAATGTAGGCCCTCCCATATTACACTGCTTTTACCTGTACTTCTTGCTGTTAAGAAAACATCTTGACGTTGCTATAACCAACATACATTACGAGATATAGTTTGTGTACATCAACAGACGAACTAATGTTTCGAACGTTGCACAACCAGCATTGAGCTACACAATTGAGACCGGCTCTTTTCTGCAGGCCTCTATGGGGACGCAATGTCTAGTCTACCAAACCGCTTCGTTTTCGTTTCGCCATTTTATGGTTTACATGCTGGACATCTTAAGGGACTTGTTAAGCATCCGCTTTTTTATCCGTAATATATTCCACTGTTCTATAGAATACGTTAAGTGCACAGAAAGCAGGGATCAGTTGAAATGTATTGTGAAGCACTAAGAGCCAAACCTTACTCATTTACCTTAACATTCGGTTAAGTTGTCGACAACACGCATGCGTGTTTCAAGTTTGCAACTGAACGGCGTTCATTAAAGGATTTCCCAAGTGCCCGTACTTCAGTGCGTACTCACTCAAGATCACATTAACTATGCTTTGGATGTTCCTGCCTTAGAGAAGTTAATGTCCGATGTAGTTGCCCAATCTGTGTTGAACCATCCAAGGATATCGTGGAGGCACTGTTTAACAGTTCATTAAAACCACAACCAGAACGAACGCAATTGCCCTTTTCTGCGACACTAGAGTGACAGGGTTACCTAATGACTGGCAGCATCAAGATGAACCCAAGGACAAAGAAATAAGTCCTACAAGGGTTGCAACCTTGTTTGCTCAAGTACTAGCCACGCGCAAATGTCGCTTCTTCCTTTCGGTCGGTGCTAGGCCTAAGTTTCGCGCAATACGCATTTATGCATCAGGGATATAAGTTTGGTTAGCTTCGGGAGCAGCAACGGGTTGCACTCTGAGCGCCATGCTTTCGAAAACCACCGCTCTGACCAGGAGACCCTTCGCCAACCATGCGTATGGGGAACATCATGAAAGCACAAACTTCCCCTAATATTTGTAACCAGCAGTAATTGCTCAGCTGAATTAAAATATCGTAAGATGGGTTGCCTTCCAATGCAAAAATCAAGCTTCAGGGAGCCAGTGCCCTCCACTACAAGGCAGCCACTTGCACGACTGTGAAAGATGAGCCACATTATATGACAGCTTGTAATCAATGACTGTTCAGCAGCGTCATCCATGGCTCAGAGAATTAAAGTGTCCAGCAGTAACGAGAAATTTACGGTTTTGAATATAGCACAAGTTACAAAATCAGTTGCAAAGACTGTGCACACGTGTGCATCGGCCAAATCACGAGAGAGTTACACACAAGGATAGCAGAACACAAGAGACGCATAGCACGGCCACCGAGCAACGAGCATGAATATATGGCTCTACTAAGGAGTTCGGCAGTAGCAATGAACGCGATAGATACAGGGTATGAGATCGATTTGGATAACGTTAAAATCGTTAGAATGTGGTTGCGATCAACTCCTCAGAGCTTGACTGCTAAGACAGTTGAGATTATCAAAGTGAACAGCTGCGTGAACAGAGTGGACGGGGCAGAGTTTTAGAGCGTGTGGCGAGCAGTGTTAACCCGACCAGTCTGAGGAGAGCCGGTGGACGGATCCAGGGCTGAGAATGAACATCACATCATCCCCGCACCCATCGTTAACAGGGCTTACGTGTATGACGGTGTAACGCGGACCACTAGTGACCGTTCCATGCACTACTTGGAGTGATGCGTTGACCTGTAACGCGATGGACCTTCTGCTTATATCTCATTCTTCGCGGTTTTCATCCCAGTCCGCTATAAGTTCTATGCAATCCTCGACTGGATTACTCTGCCTGAGGAAGCTTTTGTGTCACAAGCCGAACGTTGCTCACAAAATGTACCAACCGGTTGTTTTCAAACCTTTCTGAATTCATGGATTCTCGATCGGTTCCAAATATTTTCCAAGAGTTTAACTGGTCTTGTATTTTCAATTGCACTGTGTAGGGTGGATGAATGCTACAGATGTGCGATGTTACGTTCCAAATGGTGTTTAGCTGGTCAGCTTCTTCTGAAGACGGGACGACCTGCACGGGCTGTTTGGGAAATCGTGATGTCGCCGCTGGGTCATCTATTGATGGGAAAAATCGGGCAAAGTGCCCTAATTTTTCACATTGGCGGCTGATACTGTGTACAAGAGGAAACCCACGGCCGACAAATACTGATTTCCACATCGGTGGACAAGTAAAAGGCAATTCGGACAGTCTCGGTGTAACTCAATTTCGGTCGAATGCTTCGATTGTGCCCATAGGTGGTTGCGGGTAAAAAGCTGCCCTGTCCTGTTCTGTTTATGAACATTTCCCAGCTGCCGAACATAATTGCAGGCGTTCTGCCAGCTCAACGTAGTCTCATCTTCCGACAACAGCCTTGCACGAACCTATTTGTTTCGGATACCGGGTATCTAGCACCATAAAGCCCCCGCCACTTCGAACTTCGTAACTGAGATTTCACTATACAGACACTGGTAGAGCTTGCAGAAACCGCGTAATGAAACAAACGACACTTTCTTAAGGGTTTTACGCAAGGTCGAGAAAGCTTATCGAGCAGTGTGTGTGTTCAGTCGTGAACATCATAACTTGCCGAGGACTTTTAGCGCGCTGTGGACTTCCGCCTTCACACCGACATGGAGGGTGCCAAAATGTACTTGGCATTCATCCACTAGAAATTCTCTCAGTAATTTAATTTTGTTGACCTCCGAGAGTACAGTATATGGTTGCGAAACAGGTATCGGCTAAAAATAATCCAAAATAGGGCGTTTCTAGCGGTTTAAGGCAGCCGGTGTTTGTTTATCAGAAGGCATAATAAAAAATAATGTGCGAAGGTGCAACATCGCCGTTGATTAACTTCGTCGAACGAAGGTTAAGTATAGTCCTTAACCGATGGATGGAATAAGACGAGGACGCATGGTGTGGAACCGTTAAATAAAGCATCTAATAGTTTAGCGGCTATAAATCCAGGAAAGAACAATGAAATAATGATGGTAAGCCAAAGTTATACTCAAAAAACATGTCATGGCCAGGGTTGACTGATATCCGAGGGATGAGAGTCTACAGCTGAACTGCAATTCCCAGTTAATAGAATCAACCAAAAGTGGCGGATTCGAAAAAAATTGCTTCCACAACTTGCTTCAGACTCAAACTATCCATGATTTCAATCGTATGCTGAAAATGCCGGATAGGTGACATATTGATTACAATGTTTAATTCCAACGGAAACGATTCATTAAATCACGCGGTCACTGAAGGTAGCAGATTATGTACAAGGGGCAAATCAGGTTCACAAAAAAAGTCAAATTGGACACAAATCAAAGAAAGTTGTAGGTCACGGTATAAGTAAAGGGCGTACAAACTGTCTTTGTACGCATAACTCGGCTGGAGGTGGCGGATAGAGATAGCCTCCAAACAATGGATAGAAGATGCTTTCGGAATCCGCGCGAGAAACGCTCAGGAAGAGTGCAGGCGACACTGAAATCATTTTCCCTTCCTATGTGATCGCAATTTAAGAGGTACGACAAGATGGAGCTATTACAAGACATCGCTTCGCCTCTGTATTACCACTTCGGAATGTGTTCGCGAATCCTATGAGATAGGCGCCTCGTAGTAGTACCCACGTATCGCGCACCACAGGAGCGAGTGTTAATAAACAAGCATTGATAGAGTCAACGGAAGCAGCCTATCTTTCAAAGGTTTTGCGAGCAAAGGCTTGTTGTAATGTAGTATGCGTAGGTGAGCTGCGAAATAGGTCTTTCAAATGCGTCTTTCAGGCGTTTGGACAAGGCATCAATCGCACTGTCGCATTTGAAAGGAAAATGCGCAATGAGTTTTTGTTTGGGCACACTCATCCTCGGTGGTAGTGTCTTGCGTTCTTTCAAACGTTTGAAGATGCATTTATCTGGATACCCATTCGCTCTTAGAGCCCCACTGATTCTCTGCAATGCCTTGGTGATGGTATCTGGTGTGCAAATTCTGTGTGCCCGGTAGGTAAGGGTGCGGACTAGCTTTCGTTTGTACTGTAGAGGTACCGCAGTATAGAAGTTGGTGTACTGTCCAGTCCAAGTTGGCTTTCTAGACACTGTTCTGCTGCACGACGCATCGATGTTTCTGAGGACATCAACGTCCGGAAATGGTAGTCGGTTTCCGGACTCGTGATCACATGTGAATTGTAGATTCAGATGCGTCCCATTAAAGGCTTTTAACAACTTCGCAGCCAGCATTTTCGATGTTCAGAGGATAAATGTGTCGTCAACATAACGTATATGCATCTCAACTCCATTGACGTGTGGTCTTATTGAACTATGCTCCAACTTCGCCATAAAGACATCTCTAGGACGGGTCTCAATGGTGATCCCATGGTAAGTCCATCAATCTGACGATCCATGTCCCAGTTGAAAGTGAACCGCAAGTTTAAAGTGCATCTGAGTAACACTTCCCTCAGAAGGTTTTCCGGGAGATTTATAGGATTTCATTTGTCACACTAATTCATAAACATATTCCACTGTTTGCAATCAGTTGATATTCTCGGTGTTGCACGAGAATATAAATTTTTATATCGAAAAGAAACTATCGAGTACTATGTTTCGGAGCTGAAGTTCCTGGCTCGTTTCCGTGATTTTTGCAGTTATATGGCTGACAATCTCATCCGAGATAGAATCGTGCTGAGGATCCATGTTGAAACCATAGCAAAGCGGCTGTTGCAGTAACGGCAGTTATCGCTCAGACAATGTGAATCATCAGCTGCATACCAGATCAAGCAAATGTGGTTGTCGACTGAAGCAAAGATATGTACCGTATCCAGTTTACCTGACAAAACTGCGAAGCCTGTTATCAAAACGCACGAACCTTGCAGATTCAGCGACGCGAGACACACAAAGGTTCACTATCAATGTCCGGCGTGCGGTCGAATTTGTGCCAGATACTGCAGACTGAATCAGTTCGCGCAAGTTTTGGGCAAAATAACAGATACCGCTGTTATGTCACTTTAGTCTGGCCTTCGCAGAAATCACCGAATTTAAGATAACAGTTTCCAGATCTGCTGGGTCTACGTCCTTTTCGTACTGCATCTTTTCCATGAAGCGGCGTGTATCACCAACGATCGTATGTTTAAACATTGCCAGTCAGTAGGTCATCGGTTGTTCATTCAGCCGTACTAGTACACAGAATTTGGCCCAGTTGCTTTGCCATATTCTCTAGTTATTGGCCAAATTCTGTACTTGCATGTTTAGTGGGTCAGGTGGTTGCACAGCTGGTTGCGCTGCAATTAGCCACTGAGCACCACTGGGTGATTTTGACTTGGTTATCCCTGACACAATGTCATAGAACCAGGTCTTTTAGGGACTAGCGATTTGCTCGACAAAGCGAGCTCAGCAACAGTGACAGCTTGACAGGCATGTATGAAACTCGCTTTAAATAACTAAGTTACCACCATAACTAACGACGCTGTTGCACTCATGAGATTCTTCCTTTGAAGAAGTTAAACAAACCTGCTCCAGCGAACCAATCAACCCGTAGACGAAATATGCGCAGGCGTGCAATCAAGTGTTCTGTTTGCTTGCGGATCTATAGCCGCTTGCTTGCACGTTCCTATCGCACTAGGTGCACTTAATGCTGGAAAGACAATTTCAAGTTCATTGCGAAGATATGGGCGCTGAACCTTAATGACAAATAGATGTCATCATTGGACACTCAGCCGTCGTTAAGGAACATTCCGTTATTGCAAACAGTGGAATATGTTTATGAATTAGTGTGACAAATGAAATCCTGTAAATCTCCCGGAAAACCTTCTGAGGGAAGTGTTACTCAGATGCACTTTAAACTTGCGGTTCACTTTCAACTGGGACATGGATCGTCAGATTGATGGACTTACCATGGGATCACCATTGAGACCCGTCCTAGAGATGTCTTTATGGCGAAGTTGGAGCATAGTTCAATAAGACCACACGTCAATGGAGTTGAGATGCATATACGTTATGTTGACGACACATTTATCCTCTGAACATCGAAAATGCTGGCTGCGAAGCTGTTAAAAGCCTTTAATGGGACGCATCTGAATCTACAATTCACATGTGATCACGAGTCCGGAAACCGACTACCATTTCCGGACGTTGATGTCCTCAGAAACATCGATGCGTCGTGCAGCAGAACAGTGTCTAGAAAGCCAACTTGGACTGGACAGTACACCAACTTCTATAGTGTGGTACCTCTACAATACAAACGAAAGCTAGTCCGCACCCTTACCTAGCGGGCACACAGAATTTGCACACCAGATACCATCACCAAGGCATTGCAGAGAATCAGTGGGGCTCTAAGAGCGAATGGGTATCCAGATAAATGCATCTTCAAACGTTTGAAAGAACGCAAGACACTACCACCGAGGATGAGTGTGCCCAAACAAAAACTCATTGCGCATTTTCCTTTCAAATGCGACAGTGCGATTGATGCCTTGTCCAAACGCCTGAAAGACGCATTTGAAAAGACCTATTTCGCAGCTCACCTACGCATACTACATTACAACAAGCCTTTGCTCGCAAAACCTTTGAAAGATAGGCTGCTTCCGTTGACTCTATCAATGCTTGTTTATTAATAATCTTGCTCCTGTGGTGCGCGATACGTGGGTATTACTACGAGGCGCCCGTCTCATAGGATTCGCGAACACATTCCGAAGTGGTAATACAGAGGCGAAGCGCTGTCTTGTAATAGCTCCATCTTGTCGCACCTCTTAAATTGCGATCACATAGGAAGGGAAAATGATTTCAGTGTCGCCTGCACTCTTCCTGAGCGTTTCTCGCGCGGATTCCGAAAGCATCTTCTATCCATTGTTTGGAGGCTATCTCTATCCGCCACCTCCAGCCGAGTTATGCGTACAAAGACAGTTTGTACGCCCTTTACTTATACCGTGACCTACAACTTTCTTTGATTTGTGTCCAATTTGACTATTTTTGTGAACCTGATTTGCCCCTTGTACATAATCTGCTACCTTCAGTGACCGCGTGATTTATTGAATCGTTTCCGTTGGAATTAAACATTGTAATCAATATGTCACCTATCCGGCATTTTCAGCATACAATTGCAATCATGGAAAGTTTGAGTCTGATGATTTTTACCGGTAAAAATTTTTGACTTTTAATCTGTCTTTTTGGTTCCTTTATCGCTGGTGTTCACTAATCAATTCTCTACCGTATGGGTGACACAGGTACCGTTGAATTCGGATTGCGGATTTCATTAATTGAAAAACTACTTGCCGATTTTCAGCAGTGTCTTTCAATTCATGCTCTATTTGAGTTCAGCTGACTGCTTTTTTCTCCGTCATCGGTCTTCCGCTATCACTGAACTCTGCCGGGGCGACTTTTTGTCATCCCTCGTTAATTCAACTTTGGAACTCACCATTTGGGCGGCACACTCAAGTGGACATTAGTTTTATTGTGCACCACAAGGAATTTAACTGGCCAGTCCCTTAACATTGAAATTAGCGCTACCAACCGAAATCCGGCTGAGAAGGATAAACGAACGCACCAATCTAGTCACTAGCTCTGTTACCGGCAATTCGTTGACGAAATTCAGTAGCTAAATGTGATTGACAAATTCCTGGTATCTTTCGACGTATGTTCACTGTTCACAAACGTTCCTCTGGAGGAGACTGCATATCATTGATACACAAGCGAGCAAGGTGGGCGTTCCAACACATGGTTCAAAAGCCCTTCTCTACATCTGCACCAGGTGTCAATCATCGGCAGGGCCTTCAAATCTGGCCGTGCTCCACGATTCCTCTCTTGAGAGTTTACCAACACACGTTCTCACTTCTTACATTTTGTTCTATCGGTTCTGGTTTTAATTCAGGACACGTCCCGCGATGCAAATCTACTCATGCGCTATTTTAAATTCGCCACGCTTTTCTGCGCTCGTAACCCGTGCATTTTCGAACGGTTGTGTTATCAGAAACAAACTTAAAGTATAACGAAGTATAACAATTCTGTTAGAAAACATTGTTTTGGATGGAGAGTTGCTCTTCGAAAGAAACATTTGAGAGATGTGAGCGTTCCAGTATTGCTTAGCACTAACATCCGATCGCTCGTGGAGAAATTAGATGAACTAGAAAACGTTGTTTTCTCAAGAGAGTTTTCGAAGCTTGGAATCATTAGGTTTCATGAAACCTGGCTCTATGAAGAGGTGGACGATGCAGTCGTATCCGTTGATGCATTTATTTACCATCGAGTTGATCGCCCATGCACATGCCGAAACCGAGGTGGTGGAGTACTTATTTACACCAATCCGTCGTAGTGTACTGCAACAACCGTGTTTTTTGCTTCTCCTCACACTTTATCAATTGTTTAGTCATACAATATAAGCCGATGTGTTTGAATAGCTACCGCTCAATATTGCTGGCTAACATCTACCTAGCTCCCACCTGTCCCAAACCTGAAGCTGCGAAATTCTATGATGAATTTACTACAGCTGTCATAGAACACGTCGATCATTCGCTGTGCATCTTCGGCGGAGATTTCAATAGATGTGACACTACTTTTCTCACCGCTCTCGGATTGCGAAACATCGTCAATCTGTTCACCAGGTCAAACGCAATCTTGGAGCTGTTGTTTGTTAATAATGTGAATTAATTAATTTCTTTAGTGCCTTAATCCTGCCAATTATTTTAGTACCTGTTTTAGATCCATTGTAAAAAGCGTGAACAAACTGATTATTTTTTGCGATCCTGTTGTACGCATTGATCAGACCACATAGTTGGACTGCACCTCGAATCACCGAGGAATATACCATTTATTTATTTATTTATTTGGTTTTCGTATGTACTCGGGCCCCAAGCGGTAATTCTGATCACTCAACAATCAAGATTTCACCTGTCATCTATAGAAAGAACGACCACCAACAATTCACTCGCAGAAATGACCGAAGGGTCAAGTAGAGACAGTGTTGTCCATAAAATCTCGACAGACTTCACGAAATCATGGCATCGACGGAATTTAGTTTGTACTTTGACCCTGATGTATCCAAGTATTGGGATAATTTGACAAGCTATTTAAACTACTGTTTTAGTATCTGTAGTCCTTTGGAAACTATTTACGTCCGCGCTGACGGGTTTTCCTCTCCTCACCTGAAGCAGCTACGCGGATAAAAGAAAAAAAATGGAAAAGAGGTACCTCATTAAGATCTCTCACAGATCGTATCAAGGAAGAACTACACCGTCTTAACCAACTGTATGTCCAGGCTGTTCTTGGGAACGGCAGTTATCATGAAATCTGGGGGATGCTGAAGACGCTTAGGGAAATTACTCGACTTTCTCGGCGCTCCAGTCTTCCTGTGCCCAAGTTCGGGGGTCTGCTGAACCATTGCCTCCCGTTGATAGTGCAACTGTAAATAATCTACTGAAACATCTACGTTCCGGTAAAGTTAGTGGGCCGGACATACTATCTTCTATCTTACCCAAAGAATGTGCTGATTGTTTGGCAACTTCTCTTGCAAGTATACACACAATATGTATGCAGCAACACAAAATAGCCGCCTCTTCGCGGAGTGTCACGTTACACCAGTGCCGAAAGAAGGAT
Source organism: Dicrocoelium dendriticum (assembly GCA_944474145.2). NCBI lineage: Eukaryota > Metazoa > Platyhelminthes > Trematoda > Plagiorchiida > Dicrocoeliidae > Dicrocoelium > Dicrocoelium dendriticum. The sequence continues at coordinate 51,516,588 of OX104065.1, forward strand.
CCGACAAATATCGATCTATCGCGTGCACTTCCGTTGCTTTGAAGGTTCTGGAGAAAGTCATTCTTGAAATGATGCCGTCCAGAACATGCCCTCAGGATCGTTTCCAATTTGCCTATTGTAGTTCGAGGTCTACTCTAGCTGCTGTGGCCTACCTCGTACACTCTGTACTCCCATTGCTTGACGATAGGAATAAAGCAACTCGGATGTGCTTTTTGACTACAGCAATGCATATGGTTGTGTAAACCGCGAAGTACTTCTAGAATACCTACTTAGTCAAACAGTACATCCCTCCATTATCTATTTACTGAGTGAGAAGTTTACTGAACTCACTCAGATTACCCGACTCAGTGGCAGATGTTCCTCCCCACTACTCACCAACGCAGGTGTCCTTCAGGGAACAATGCTGTCACCTTTTCTCTTTTCTACTTACGTCAGCTCTATGCCAGCTCCAATTGAAGCTACTCTGGTAACATATGAGGAGGATATTGTCCTGGACATCAATCAACAAAGCGCTAATTGTTCATTTAGACTAAGAGCGCTTCTGAATGATATTAATTGCTGGTCCAAATTCCTTGATCTGTCTGTTAATGCTTCAATGTGCCATGACCTACTTTTTTCCTTACGCAAAGGAGCCAGGTATGAAGAGCTCCCTACACTGTGCAACAAGTTACGTGTTGATGCCGACGGATTATAATGTTCAGTAAAATATCTGGGTGTGACTTTGAGTTACGTTTTATCTTGGACCCTTCAACTAAATGAACTTTCGCAAAACTCAGAAGGCTGTCATGCTACGCATCTCGGCTCAGAGCCTCCTGCGTTCCTCGTCAGTTGATCGTTCGCTTTGTCGATGCCTGTGTCCTTCACCATTGGACGTACTGTTCCCTTGTGATCTTTCCCAGTCTTTTGGGCAAGTATTTTAAGCTAATTGTTAGATCATTAAAGTAGGTAGCCCGATGTAGCGGTGATCCGATATCCACTTTTACCAACATTTATTTTTACACACCAGTTCTTGTAAAAAGCTGACCTATAAGATACTGACCGACACAAGTCATCCCCTACATACTGCCTTATCTGAATGTTTATCAACTTCATCTACTAGGCAGAAGTACAAGCTAATCTAAGCGCGCACACAAACTTACCACTCGTCAGTCATCCCTTACCTCTCGCGTCTTTTGCGAGACCCCAACTCTGTTATCCTTGACTTAACCAGTCCACTTTCAACCTGATTATGTTTTTTGTCCTTATCCACCAGTTCTTTGTCGTATTGCTTTGCAACTGATTTGCTTTCTTTGGTACATTGTCGAGATCGTGTGTGTTGTAGCTGAATATTCACCCATGCGGGGTGCATAAAGCATTTGCTTTACGTTACTTGACTTGAAGTGTTTTCAATGTAGCTTTGATGGTAACCTCTACGGGCAAATCGAAGGCGTAGCGATGGGCAGTCCGCTTGGACCTTCTCTACCTAATATCTTCATGGGCGGTTTAGGAAATAACCAACTAAGACGAACCATAGAAAAGGTGAAGTTCTATGCCCCGTATGTAGATGACAGTTTTGTGTTAGTTAACACTGCACGAAAGGCAGAGAGCATGTTAGTAGAAGCAAACAAATGTCATCCGGAGATCAGTTTCATCATGGAAAAGGCGTAGGGGAGTTGTTTCACTTCTTGGATGTTTCTTTAAAGCGAAGACAAGGTGGATCGCGAATACGGTCGATTTATCACAAGCCCAGCTGGACAGGGCGCATTGTATCCACGCTACGCGATAATAAATAAATAAATAAACGTTTATTCTTGGCTAATCAAAGAATGCCTACACAAGCATGATCATGGTAAGAGTACAACAGGTGATCAGGGAATGTATAATAGGATTGGCATAGGAGTGCCATATATGTTGACACATGAATGTATTTATGTGTGCGTGCAGGCTTGTGTAGCTGTGTTGTTTGAATTTGTAAAGATGTTGCTACTTTTCTTTGTGTCTGAACGTGTCACCAATGCTAAAGGAATGTATGACGTCCATGGATTGGCAATAATTGTACTGATGAGCATTACGTTGCCGGTATACAACGCTTCGCCACTATGAAGCAAGGGGCAATGAATTGACTTAACGGCGAGTAACATCCGTCACATCACAGTGTTGTGAAAAGGACATTTCTGGCTTTTTATAGGGAGAACGCTTACCAAGCGAAAATCTACCACGTCCTGGAACACTGCTAAAGAACTATTTGCTGGAAGGGGTTAAAACCCGTACCACCCAGCTGGCACCACGGGGAGGTTGTTCGGCTAGCCAGCCTAGCAAATTTTTAGCAAGATATGGGAAGGAAAATCCAGAAAGTTGAAACCATCTAATGTTCCAATGAAGGTATTCTTCACCCTAACTTACAAAGGGGAACAAACTGATAAGAGGTTCTGCCACCGACTACGGCAATCCATACAGTGGTGTTATTACGCAGCTGAGCTAGAGCTACTGCATCAAACCAGAAAGTTGTTGTACGAATGCAATCTAGAGAAACCTCTCCCTCAAGTCGCCGCATCCTGCGTCTACCAAGTTAACTGTATGCGCAGTAGCACGTACATGGATCGGACTGAGAGAAGGTTATCTAGACGGATTATGGAGCACGTTCTACGTGGACTAGCAATGAACGACGTTAAGCTATTGCTCGACACCTAATCAATTGTAACGCATGTCAAGACACCCTGAACTAGTTCATGGTCTTCAGTAGGCAGGACAGTTCAGCACTGCTCTGGTGTGCCTAGGCTTCCGCAATCCGGCGGTTGAAGCCTAACCTGTGCAAGCAAGCTGACCTCGTGTCTAGCTTAGCCTTGCCATGGTAAGGCATAGGATCAGCTACTGGAAGCAATGACCCCGATCGCCGCAGGTTCAAATCAGTTGTCTCATTGATTCTATGTCACATGCACACACTGAATCCTCCCATTGTACATTTGTAAGCGACTGATTGAGAACATACGAAAAGCTCGCAACATGCTGCTTGTTCTTGCTTTGTTGAAATTTCTCATGGGAACTGGTTGCATGAAATTTGGTCTTGGCTTTGAGCGACTCGTAAAACCCCCGGTAAATTGAGAAAACAAAACTGGGAATGATTACGGTGCTCAACAGTGTCCAGATCGAAGACGTACAACCATCCTTTCTCAAATTGCAATAAGCAGAAGCAATGCAACTCAAGGAACGGCCTACCGACACGTACCAATCCCCCGGACAAACTGACGAAGCTATGTCACAGGCACACTAAAGCCGTAGAATCGTTACATCAATCAATCAGCCCACTCAATCAAGCGTCCGGCGACAGGTGTCGCGAGTAAATTCCCAGCGGCATGAGTCGTTGTCAAACTCAAAGCTAGGCTGGCCTATCATCACTAAGTGAAAGGGTGAGGAGTGGGAATGTTAACATTGGGTTTGCGTGCTTGTGGAGGACCTGCTTAAAAACAAAGTTCGGGAAAAACTCGAAATACGTAGGGAGGGAAATAACGGCATGCTTGCATATTCAAAACGTCGGTAACAAGCTCTCTGAGAGTAGAAACTCAGTGAACTTTTCCTCCTTACACTTACGTAGAGACCAAAGCAAAAGCTTTCCTTGTACCCAAGAGAATGCAACGAAATTTGGACTAGCTCCAGGATCGAGCACGCTTTTCTAGTCAAGCAAAGGGCTCGAAAGTCATGGTTAAAGTTAGTTCACATGCAAATATTCGGCGAACATTTTATTAAAGACCGGAAGTACCCCAAATCTACTTGCAGTACCCTGCAATGCGTCACCGAGATCAGTCGAACTACACTGTATGTAGATACAAGTTTGCTGTCGTGTAGATTAAGTGAGGATTTGACCACTTCCACCTCAGTAAAATACCTGGGTGTGACGCTGACCAGTGGACTTACGTGCTCCATTCATGTGAACGAAACATTCGATAAAGTTAGTGGATTCTCATTCTATGTTACACGTCGGCTTGCTACAACGGACGTTCGAACAAATAGACAACTATATTTTCGGACATATGTTCAATGCGTATGTTCGCCCCATGTCGAATGCGCATTCCAAGTCTGGCAGCCATTGCTGAAGCACGACCTTACCGCACTGGACCAACCTCAAGGTCTGGCTTCTAAATACGTCATTGGCATGCGCCACCTTCCATCCGAATAAAGGCCGAAACTGTTGGGAGTGTTCAGAGGGCAGTACCGCATACTACGAGGCGACGTGATTTTGGCGTATTTGATTCTACACAATCCAAAGCATGTGTGTCGCTCTTTACTGCAAGTCCGCAGTAAAACCAAACTTAGAGGCCACTCCTTGAATGCAACAGAACAGCACAGCCGTCTGGCATGCGGTAGCAAGTTCTTTCCATTCGTGCATGTCAACCATGGAACGCTCACCCCGTATCTGTTGCTTTGGCACCCACGCTAGCCATATTTAAAGGTCGTTTGGACGACGCCATTTACATTTTGTTACCTGACACTACTCACCATCCTACCACTGGGAAATACCTTGGGTTTATATTTTCGCGTATTGTTGCCATGGAAACGTTCGGGGTGCAGGGCTACTGCATTACATACGTTAAATTCATTCTTTAACGTTTTTTCGATAACCCACCAGGATACCCAACGGAGCTTTTATAGCAGTGCTTCATAACCCGTATAGAACCATTTTTCATTGTTCCGTACCCCGTTTTTTGATCCGCTATTCCCAGTTCTTCTGAGTAAGGACATTAAAGCAATTTCCGGGCCATTGAAGCAGCTATCCCGGTGTATTGGCGTTTGAAGGTTTGAACTTGTTAACACCATTGCAGCCAGCCATATGAACTCATATAATATGGTTGCGTCTAAAATACGCAGTGATGTAAGCTATGCTCTCCACAAGGCGGTGCCTGAATGCGTATCATCCTACTCGAACATACAGACCAATAAAACTATATACGCCAGACAAGGGCCTGTGGTACATCAGTAGTTCCTTGCCTGTCACGTTTTGTGAACCACATCAGTTCGGTCATTAAATGTCTGATTAATAAGGTACTTTATCGATGTGTTAGCTCTGGCAACCTTTTACGACGATTGTGGGTTTATAGCTATCCTCAGTATTTATCTCTGTCAGTGGCGTGTGTGTTAGAGCTGAGCATTCACCCTTCATGGGTACCTAAGCACGTACTTGACTTGACTTGACCCCATTCGACCTCCCACCTACGAGACCACATAATAGGCAATTGTACGTAATGTTACTGTGTGATCACTGACAACAGCTTCACTTTACTCTGGGTGCCGCTGTTCCGGAAAGACGTACCATAAAGTGGAGGAGCAGTAGTTCCATAGTAACAAGAAAATTATAGGTATTGACTCATCTGGCACCCAGGAAGGCGCAGCACCGAAGAGAATTGGGGTTGCGAAAATGAACCAAAATCTGGCATCCCCTTGAAGATTATGCTGCACCGGACGTACAGTCATACTCCCAGCAAGGAGGGACTTTACTGTTACCATTGTTAGAGTCAACATCAGTTAGTGAACAGTTTACTGCTTGGCCCCAATATGAAAGCCATAAATTCCTTCTATTCCAACAGCATCAGAATGTCGAAAGGGTTTTCCTTATCTTGCGGTGTTCGCATCAGGAAGAAAATTCTGGTCATAAGGATGTGCACAGCTAGTCTTTGAAACGTATTGACCTCACCTTTTGCGGCGCAGAAAGTTTTTGAAAGAGAGATTGAACGCGGGCACAGCAGTTCGCTAAATGCCAAGATGTCCGCACTTGTCACTACATATTCGAGACAATCTTGACTGGTTACAGCCTGGAAACCGCTTGGCAATATGTGCGGCCAAATCCAGCGATTTGGTCACGAGAGCACCGGTGGAGAATGCTTTCCATCGGTTCTTTCCTACATTTTAAGTGTCAGAACAAGAAAGAAGTGGGCCTTAGTGGGTCTGGTAACATAATTTTGCAACACCGTTACTAAACCTTAACTATGGACCACGTGCTTGGTGACAAGCATCAGATTCATGGATTGGTCCACTAGTACCGGATGACCTAGCAATATGAGTCAGCGGAAAGATCTTGCTATAGCAGTGAACTTCACTTCCGCAAGACGTAATAGGGGGATCACGCTTGAAGCATATACGCTAAAGGTGAGAGGGCTAGACAGAGCCTTGTGGCTTCAGCACCCCTAGGACTGACTACAACAACTTTCTAGGCAAAATTATTTTAGAGATACAGTAGACAATGCCCCAGATTTTACCAGTCAATCTAGCAATTAGAATACATGTTCCATCTACTTGGGTTGCCATTGCCCTCATCAGGTGAAAAATACCTTAGCTATTGTGCCGCAATACAAAAGAAAAGAAACGTGACAGAGGATGTATTTGCTTCTTCCGCCCCTTGAACTTATTTGAGGTTTACTGTCTTATTTATTCATATGTTGCCTTTGTATATCTGCTAAATCAATGGTTCTTTTCCATTGGTTGTATAGCTTCGCTTTCCATCGACGCGAACTGTTGTTCCGACCGCAAATCTGGCGCAAAGTTAGAACGACATCTGTCATATGGACGAAAGTAGTTACATCAGCTTATTCATATGAGTGACAGTCGCCTGGATAATACATTTTCCCGAGTTAGTTGCATGTTCAGACGTCCTCTAATTGGAACAAAATGGGCAATGTCACGAAGCAGTGCACATTACTTGAGAAGTTAACACCGTCTTTGCACGGTAGTGTATGTGTGTCCTATCTAAAGCGTCAATAATAGACGAAGAGTTTTTCGCCCCTGAGTGTGTTAACACTTCGGAAATTCGGCTGTAAACAAGCACACTCTAGGGAAACGGTAATGCATTTAACGGCGTTCCATTAATGGGACCACACGTCTGACTAGGCATGATTGATTAGATGTGGAAAAGATGGCCAATGATTTGATTGTACCTTGTACCATCGAACGTGTGCAATTTGCCACCAGCTACAGTAGAATAGTTGAGCTTGTTCTCTGGGACAGTTGCTAGGCATTTGAAACTTGACGCCATGAAACTTACGCAATGTTCGCCGAGGACTCAAAAGACCTTCCTAACATGGGCAGCACACACTCGAACGGCTCTGGTGAATGCAAGAGTTCATTCCTGAGAGTGCGTCGTTCTCCACTTCGGGGCCACGACGGTTTGGTCTTTTACGGAGAAAATGGTGGTTCCCACCCTGGCGCGAGCTAAGTGTCCAACACTTGACATTGTTTAATGTGTCAGTACATGATGAGTTATGGGTCATGTGGGACGTTTACTCCGTTTCCTCTGCGGATTTGTGATAGATCGTCTACTGATAACCAGTTGCATACCATTTGTGTCGTCGCCATCATGTAACAGAGAAAGAACAGTGGGGCGATGGTGTAATACGGGTAAAAAGCCTAGCGTTGACTAGGACAGTAGGATGGTCAGGGTGAAATGCATGAGTTCGCAGAGAAAAAATGTGACACCAAGGCAAACCGCACATTTGTGGACCCAGTATAATACCCACGTTATGCAAAGGTAAGTTCTTTTACCGCGATTTCTTGGCAGCTGGCAAGCACAATGTTTCGTTGCGTCTTGTCCGTACTCGACATGCGGGAGTCATCACATGATGTGAAAGTTATAACGCGCCGTCCAGTCGTGGGTAAGGTAGGCGCAGAAATGACAGCAGCCTGAAGGGCATTTCACGACCGACAAATTCGGAGGGAACAAAGTTCTGACGGTATTTCAACCGGCTCTATTAGGTGACCAGTTTCACCTGATGGTTCCTCAGTTTTGTGCTGCGGCTGTTTCAGTATGTAGCGGAGAACTTGAATAGGGTTTAATAATGTGAATGTCAGCTCGTAGAAGGCGATAACGTCTACTGTACACTGCTAAGGCTTTCAGACGTAGTCGGCATGGTAAATGGAACAAGCCCCTAAAGATATTTTGGCTATTTTTCGCTGTGGGGTCTCCAGCGCAGCCAACTCGTGTGTTATCCAGGTTTGCTAGGCCTCAATCATTTACTCTACATGCTTCCTCACATATGCGTTGAGTATTTGGGGGAGGATTGAGTGGTTGAACAGCCCGAACGATCTACGTAGGAGAATAACATGTTGGTTCTCAGTTTTGGACGCCTACAAGGATTGTGCGGGTCAGCATAGGTCGTCTTGCATCACCTCCCCAAGGTCATGCTCGTGTAAGGCGGTCTTCAACGACTGATCTCCAGCATATATATATAAATGAGGTTTCACCGATGGTGGCTACCTAGTAATCCAGTTAGTACTATAGGCCAAAAGCCAGAGAACTATCGCCCATTTGGAAAACTCACCATCACTGGCTTTTTAGCCATAAAGAACATGTCCGATAAAATGCTCTTTTGTACAGTCTGCTGGAATAGGCAATGCTGTGGAAGTATGTTAATATCCCTACAACCATCTATTTTCTATATGGATTTGGGGCGTGTTGGGAAGGAAATTCTACTACAATGTGCTGAGTAGGTCACCTGTAATAGCGTGAGCTTGTTCCAGTCCATTACCAACTTCGATCTATGACCATACATGTATACATCTGACGATATGATACCTATTTTGCCACCTTATAATGACGTACCAGATGCCGAAGGATTTCAAATACTCTTGCCATCATCTAGATAGTTACAACTACAAACTGATAAGCTACCCGTGTACCGAACCTGAAACAAGTACGCTCCCAGCATTCAACAGCATTGGACCATGTCTGGTTTTGTGAGCTACATTGGTTCCTTTTTATGATCTTAATTCCATCTCACTTGCGTTTTCCCGGTAACTCACCAGCTAAGCTACACCGTAGCCCTGCTCATGCGCTGTTCCTTGTGGATCTCTGCAAGCCACCTTAGGTCCGACCGCTGTTACTGGTCTCTGTGTTCCGTATGTGGCACGCCTCTTAGATGTCAGCTTGTAGGACTGGCATCTGAGTAGCACCGACATCAGGTATAGTTAGTAACATGATATAGCAAACGGAAACCGTTGGAGCGTTCACGCCGTCCGATGCCTGCACCCGCGCCATTCCGACCCAAAAACTACTTGATAACGTACTTTGCCTACCTTACGTAATCGATCCTCAGCCAACTGGGTCAGGAAATAAGGCAACAGGCAACACGTATATGGAACATAACTTTACTCCACTGATATGTTTTATTCATTGAACAAACTTTTGGGTGGGCTTTTCTAACCTACGGAACTTACTACTTTCGCGCTTAACATGCTGTAGAGGAATTTTGGTGTAATTAACTTGGTGTTTATCGCAATCGTATCCACATCAGATAGTCCTCCCACAACCCAGTGGCATAAGCTGCTCAATGCTGTTGCAAGCCGCTAGTGGTCAAGAGTTCGAATCCCGGCGGATCCGCTGGATGCGCACTGCTGAGGCTGCTTGAAAGATTAAAATTGCAGTCTAGTGCTTTTCGGTGTATGTGGAGGATTGTCTGATTTGGAAACTGGTGCGACGATCACTCAATTGATTATATCAGAAATCCCCTACTCGTCCATATATAAAAATAGCTGCCCATCAGTTTCTAAATCCAATGTCATACATAACCATTGTTAGTGTACGTCACGTCTTGCGGCTTTAACCCTGCCCTCTACAATGTTCATAACGTGCCTGGTACTGGAGGATAAGACGCGCTATATCACAGTTAGCCTGTAAATCATAATTGTCGGACGATGTCCCTCCTGGCCCAGGGGCATAGACTGCTGACCGCGGAGGCAAGCCGCTGGTGGTTGTGAATTCGTATCCTGACGGATCCCATGGATACACACTACTGCTGATCTCTAAAAGGTTGAAACTGTAGTCTAGTGCTATTCCGGGCATGTGGAGGATTATCTGCTTTTGAAGGTGGTGCGACTGTTTCTTAATTTGAGGCAATAAAGCAGAACGGAGCCCGCTAATTAACAAGAAAACCTGCGAACCTCAGCTACGATTGACTAGCCCAGCTCGTCAGTACCACAACCAGGTAGCTCGTTGTCTTAGAATCCCCGAAAGTGACCTGGCTGTTGTTCAACAAATTTAGCCGGTTGAGTATAGATGCTCCACATATAAGCGTTTGCAAAGGATCTAAATCAGTTTCTTTCGTTAGAAGCAAAACTCGAACCTGGATGTTGCTACGCAAAGCAGCAAGGGGAGCGTACAGAGCAGCTACAACGCCAGAAACGGGACAACTAGGTATCCCGAGATAACCACTGTACGCAACTGCTCAGAAAAGACAAGGCGGCATTTAAGCAGGAGAAGGCAAAACGTTCAGATTTAACTATAAAACGACTTACCAACACGTCTATCTTTTACGAAAGGTGAGGCAGGGTTTCCCTCTACTCCGGTTAGCCGATGACCCAACAAGAACAGCTATAGAAGCAGGAAAAGCACTACGGATGCAATATGTTCCCAGGACTAACCAAGGTATCTTTTACCTCTGAAGCCATCTTTGCAAAATCGGTCGTCGATGCGCAACCACAGCTCACATGGTGTCCATTCCATTCGCCCACAAGAGCTGGGGGCAGCAGCACGACAACTGGCAGTACATTTGACGCAGTACTTCCAGCCCTGCTTAGACCAGAACCAGCTTCCTGTTATGTGGAAGTTTGGAATGATGACACCGATTCACAAAGGCGGAAGCAGAACTGAGCGTCCAAACTACAGCCCAGTACCACTTTTTCTTACGCCCTCCAAGGTGATGGAATCCATCGTTGCCGATACGCTGGTGTGCTGTCTGAAAATCTGTAACGTTATTACTCCAGAGCTGCACGGCTTCCTTCGACAGCGGTCGTACAAAACAATTTCACCAATCGCACGCAGTAGTGGGACGGAGTCACCTCATGCTGGAGAGGAGGTTAATGTGATCTATCTGGATTTTTCGAAGGCATTCTATCATACAGATCATCGGATGCTCCTTTCCAAGCTCCAGTATTAAGGGATTGTCTATCATCTGCTAAGCTGTATCACCAACTTTCTACTTCAACAGCAACTATTGGCCGGATCTCAAAGCTCCTTAGCTGACACCATACACGCTGGATGTGGTGTTCAGTAAGCTTCAGTTCTAGAGCCACGCTTGTTTTTGGTACTTATTAATGACCTTGCACAAGTACTCGCATCGAATATCCTATTTTCGCCAATAAGATCAAGGTTAGGCGTAGGATTCGTGGGAATACTGCACAGCACACGCTTTAGGGTGAGCTAGCTACGGTATATCAATGGTCAACCTAAAGGTTATTGCAACGGAACCTGAGTAAATGCAAGGTACTCTCCATAGGACATCGGCGCATCTACGCCTACAAGCTTAGAACGCATGTATTGCAGTGATTTTCCGTCGATCGTGGTCTGGGTTTGTAGCTTCAGGACGACATGAGTTGTTCGAGTTAACCCGAAAAGGCATCAAAATCTGGTAGCCAAGACGTCGGGATGTTGAGAAGAGCTTTCGGACAAATTGTCATCTCTATTGTTCCACAAATACTCAGTGCGTATGTTCACCCCCATGATGTATACGCAATGCAAACCTGGCAGCTATGGCTGAAACACAACTTCAATGCATTGGAGAAGCCTCATTGTCGGGCATCCAAGTACTTCGTTAGAATGCGAAATGTTCCATCCGAACAGAAACTGGAATGATTGGAAATGTTCAGCGGACGGAATCGCCGATTACCAGGTGAACTGATAATGGAGTACTTGATTTCGTGTGATCCATATCATATGTGTCACTTCTTACTGCAAATCAGTCAGAATACAAGCCTAAGAGATAATTCCAAGAAACTTGAATTAAACTACAGCCGTTTGGAGCACTGCAGAAATTTCTTTTCTATTCACATGTGTTACCAGTGAAACACTGTAAGCCGAATCGGTCCTCTGTTCATCGACACTACAAATATTTTAAAAAATGGTTGGACGACACAATTATTCACTTATATTTTCTTACTTAGCACTATGTCTGCATTTTACGAATGGAAAATACCTTGGATTTATTCGCTATTACCTGTGGGTGCTGGGAAAGTATGCGGATTGCAGGATTACAGCATAACAAACGATAAGTCCTTCTTTTCATACTTAAAGTACCAATCGTTCCATTATTATTATTATTATTATTATTATTCAACAACCCCACCAAACTACCCAACGGCGATCGTAATGCAGTGCTCCTTAACCTGTATAAATGCATGTTTCATTGTGGTCGAAAGAAACATAAATTGAGACAGTAAAATTGCTACAGATTGGAAACTATCGAACATAATCTAGTGAAGTAGCAAGGTGCATTTGCAGATCACCGACCCTGGTAGACGTGAGTTTAGAGTGCAATAATAGTGAGCAAAAACGCAGACATGCAGGAACCTCCGTAGCGCACTCATCCAGCAGGCTGTATTATTGGATTTTATTTGTCCACTTGTCTACGAATTGTTCACCTGTATAATTGGACATCATCTGTTTTCACGTTGCTAGTGGACGGTGAGTTTGCACTGCTTTCCCTTACTTATCTCCAATTCCTTGCAGTTATCCGTACAATTTACATCAGGTACAGCCCCTTTGGTTTTCTCTATTGTTTTCTCACTTAACAAGTTTTTTACTGCTTCTCTCCGATGACCATCGTCGGAATTGTGTGCTACACCTTGGTCGATTAGTATACCGATGCGACCACCTTCACGTTTAGATAGTTTTCTTTAGCAGTGGACGGTAGTGAGATCAAGCATGCCTTATTGGATTAAAGTATGTGCAGGATGGTGATGGATTTTGGGGTCGATGTGCGCGTGGTACCACTAGAGCGACCTCAGTTACTTACTCGTGTGTAAACCACAGTGGGACACAGGAAAATGAGCAGCGAAGATAGCATTGTGGACTAGGGTCGAAAGCTTAACTAAGATGCGGTGAGGTTGATACTTTCCAATGGCCTGTTTTTGGTTTGTATCTGCAGGTGATGCCAGTCAAGCCATCACCATCTATCCTGTACAGATTGTGAACTCCCTATTGATGTACTACATCTGCCTAGAAGCTCCATCTAAAAGTTATAATTATAACTTTATAAACGCAGACAAATTCGCCGTACCTCTCTTTGTTCACTTGATCTTTTCTTCTTCATTCCAATGCGCAATCTCGCAAATCAAACCGGTAACCGGAGGCGCCAAGTCGATATGACCCACGTCGACTGCTCTCACTCCATTGCCTGTCCGTCCGTATCCTGAGCCATGCGCGTGAAAGCTGAAAAAAGCGTTAGTCCGGTTCATTTTCCTTGTTCTCATTCCAGGGCTATATTCAACTTTATGCAAGCATACATATTAGCAGGTTTCCAACGGTAATTAGAGACTAGTAATGGACGGTCATCTGAGTCGTCCATCTTACGTCTCCTAAATTCCGCTTTTCTGTATCACTCTCCATGGTCTGTATAATGTTTTGTCTCTTTTTAGTGGTACATGAAAAGCACAAACCTACCGAGCATATCTAACTATTATTCGCATTGTGTTTCTCTACCTATGTGCGCCGGAAAACAAATCTGACGGAGCACTCATTCAAGTAAGATCTAAATAAAATTATCTACCGAATCCTATTCGCTTTTTATTCCGGTTTTAATCAAAGCGGAACTAGTGAAACCAGTCCTGTCTGACCCACTCACATCAACCTTTCAACTAAAGGTTTGCAAGCAAAAGCAACAATTCCCATTTTCTTTATACTGTGCCCTACGAGTCATGTTTCTCCCAACCATAAGACCTTAAATTGCCAAGCAACGTGTGTCCGCTTGTCCAACTCCCCGAATGGCATTTGTCAGGTTATCAGGTCATGTCAACCTGATTGTTTGTAACTGCAGGAGAGTTCTGTACAAGAAATCTCCAGATCCTTCAAACATTTTCCGTAGTTTTTTCTGTTTATAATCACATATCCTAACCTTTGGTAAATAGGTAAGCAGGTGCATGTTCCCATTCCGTTTTGCACTCCGGTTTACTCGTGTATGTCAACCCGGAAGCTACCTTCCAATGCAGGACTGAAAAGGGGAACCCAACGAAATTCTCCTTAGCTGCTCGCATTCATAAGTATCTTTTCACGCTCAGCAATAAACGTCGATAATTTCCTAGCAATGAATTAAAGATGATGAGAAACATTTTGAACCCTGCGCCTTATTTCCTCTTACTATCCGGTTCTGCTATCTTTTTACTGTGCCATACGGACCAGATAGTTCCCATATTCAAGGGACAGCAATGGATAAAAAGCCAACTAAAAGTTTTCCTCCTGTTCCGAATTCCCGCACTCAAATATCTTTATTATAGTTTACGCTAACCTCACGTTTCGCACTTCTAAGCGAGTTATTTATTTGCACACTATTTGACTCCAGCATTTTGATGCTTTCAAGCTAACATCAAAACATTTTGCCCTGGTTGGTAAGGCAGTCAATCGTACACACAATGCGTACTACTTTGGGTAACCGGTTGGTTACAAGTGTACTGCATGCCTGTCGTACAGTCAATGCAGTAGTTTCTGCTGACATTGACAACGCTAATTGCTATTACTAGTCACAATGGTGATTTCAACAACTCCCCCCATGAAGACGATCCATGCTAACGGGATTGAAATTCCGTGGACTGTATCATTTGTGACTGTAGTTGTTTTGCTAACTGAACTAGCAACGCTAATATTCAGAGCTCACTGGGAAGATTGCAATCAGTTAATCGAATAAGTCAAACCTGTAGTTGGTCAAGACGGGCATGCACATGTAAACGGCGACTAGTTGCTTAGGTGAAATGACATTTACGTGCCGTCAGCAACGGAAACTAAGCTGAATACATTTAGAAAAACAGCAGGCGGTTGCATCATTAACACAATTAATGCTGAATTACGTCTCGTAATCTGCAAAGGAAAATGTTTCCAGGTTGGGTCAAAAAGTGTGCAGTAAGGACTAGGTTAAACTACGCTACACTCGGCTACATGAAACACAGGCCTGCTGCAGCACATACTATAGATTGAGACGGTTAGTCATTGTATGCCACTTGTTGCTTCTCCAAAGTCGTCGTGTAAAAGTCGAGGAAAAATGTCAAGCGCTTGGGGGCGGGTGAAACAGCGTGCAAAAGCGCTGTCAAAGAGCAACATTTGCTACCATACACATCTGTGTGAATTGAATAACTTTTTGTAGATTAAGCAATAATCATAACAACTAAACAGGCATTGTTATACTGAACGCGCGAATGCCTCTCAAACTAACATTGCATGCATCAGCATGCGTGACATGCTTTCGTAACTTACCCACGAAAGTACAATTTTTAGATGCTTTGCACCGGAGCTAGTTAGAAGCACGATGGAACTTATCCACAGTTAAACGACGGTATGTGTGACAACTAGAAATTGGACTGTCAGTGAGTGACTGTGAACAGGTTTGAATTTTGCGACATTCAACGCTTGACTGTAACATATCTGGAATATTTATGTTCTAGTGCTTCCAAGTGCAATGATGTACTGTTTTCACTGTATAACGTAGATCGGACTGGAAGTTCTCGCAACTAGTCTTTCACACCTTTCAGGAAATCCAGCATCTCCATACGTAGGGAAATCTCGGTTACTGCGAGTAACCTTTGACAACGCACGCGACCTGGAAGACGTTCGCTTAGCAAGCCACATTCTAGTCAACTCTTCTGTAAGTGCCTACATTTTTCTTGAAAAGCCATGGGCAGAAAGACAGAAAGGGAATGCAACCATCGTGCGTCACATCAAAATGAGATAAAGAACGTGGTACTGGTTCATGGTGTGCCAAAATCGAAGCATGACGTTGCAGTGAAGGACAGAAGCACGACAACGAAGGATGGAAGTAAATCACAGAGCTCTACAATATGCAAAATGTCGTGGCTTTCAACGTCACCCATCTACTTGCCTCCACAAACTACCAACGCAGCTGACCACGAATTCTTAAAGTTACTTTGGATGCGCCCGAAATAGTATCAGTGGCGATCCAAGCACAGCATGACAACAGGAAGCTTGGATCACCAGAAGGACCGTTAAGACCATTACTTCAATTACTACAGACCTCAGATGCAGATGAGCCAGTCTCGGTTGTACCCATCTCAGATCAGCCAACCTTACAAACAACCGTTTCAAAAAACTTCCGCAGACCGGCACTATTTATGCCAGTCACTCACAGCGAACCGAGCTTCTAATGCTCCAACAAATACAGTGCTGCTACACTAACACTCAGAGTTGTATTCTAAGCTCTCGGAACAGTACCATCGCATCGTTTACGACAGCCATTGTAATGAAAACGTTAACGTCATTGCGCGTACACAGCTCACCTGGCAAGCACGACATCAAACCGAAGGCATTGAAGACAGTGGCCATGAACATTGTCAAACCATTAGCTCGGTTCCTTCAACGTTGTCTCGACGAAATGCAGGTTCTGACAATGTGGAAACATGGACTAGTCACTTCTATTTACAAAAGCGGTAATCGTGCAGAGCCTTCGAGCTACCGTCCAGTCACTCTCCTTCCAAGTTTATTCAAACTAATGGGACGTATAGTTGCAGAGGCCTTCATAGGATATCTTGAGAGCAACAACATTCTAGTGTCACAGCAACACGGATTCCGCCGAAATCTATCATGCACTACAAAACTGCTGCTAGCCCGAGCAAGTTAGGTAGTGTCAACCGATGCCAGAGTGGAAGTCGATATTGTCTACCTGGACTTCCCGAAAGCGTTCGATCCTTTCGACCACCGCATTCTCCTTCACAAGCTTCGAAGCTATGGAATCCGTGACGCTATACTCGGTTGGATGGGCAACTTCCTCGCTCAAAGTCTGCTGAATGTGAGAATCCGCAGCTCCATTTCCAACTCAATTGATCTCCAGTGTGGCGTGCCCCAAGGATCGGTACTGAGGCCACGTTTATTCCCAACATTCATTAAAGATCTTGCCAGTGTACTGCAGTCGAATTCCTTACCGTTTGCAGATGATAACAAAATTTGGCATGATATCAGGACAGCGGATTATCACATGGAATTGCAGAGCGATTTTGACAGGGCCTATGCGTGGTCATCCGACAACCGACTCCAGTTCAACGTGAAAAAGTACAAAGTCGTAAGCATACACCATCAGCTTATCTATGAATATCGACTTGGGACCAGCAGTTACAAGGTGCTTCCCAAGAAAACGACCTCGTGGTGATGGTGCAGTACTAACTTGACTGCTCGAGACAGGCTGAAAAGGCAGCAAAAAGAGCCAGTCAACATCTTGGACTCTTACGGAGGTCTTCCAGAAATCTCACGACATCATTCTTTCCGCAGATGCAGAACGTCTACGTGTGATCCCAGGTCAAATATGCAATCCAGGCTTGGCGTCCCTGGCGCAAGCGCGACAGCAATGCACTTTAGGCTCCACGACGTAGAGCAACCAACCTCGTTGGAGGATTGTTTCATTTCTCCTACCAACGCAGAATGCAGTCCCTGAGATTGTGCAGTGGTATATATCGACGTCAGAGAGGAGACCTAATCAGGATTTACTTGCTACTGACGAACCCAACTCACCCATGTTGCAATCTGTTGCAGCTGAGCCAAAATACCAATCTGAGAGGTCATCAGCTCAAACTGGTTACGCACTACAGTCGACTTGATTGTCAACGAGACCTTTTCTCTTTCCGTGTGTCCTGTACCTGTAATGCCCTTCCGATTCATGTAAGCCTTGCCCCTACATTAACGCTGTTCAAAAAACGCCTGAATGAAACGTCTTCCAACTTGTATTACTTGATATAGTCCGTTCCACATGGAGGACGAAATAATGCAAACCTAACCATGTGCTTAACGGCCCTCTCCTCAACCTGTTGGTGAGGATACATGCAGTATTGTCCTTGTGAGTAACCTGTATGTATCTAAACTGGATTAACATACCACATCTGTCAAATGAAGAAACAAACGAGTGAGCGTTGTCGTTTCGTTTTTCATCTCACACGCACTTACTGAACTATAACTGCTCTCTAAACTGTTTTGTGTGTGCACAGCCCATTCCCACTTCAAACTGTCATTATGCAGTGGCGCATTTTAATCGGCGGACGCTAACAATAATGATTTACCTATTCGATGATACTATAAATTTTAATTTTTGCACCAGCCATCCTACGGGACTTGTCCAGTACATGTTTTTTAATCGTGATAACTCATTGTTAATTGTTCAATGAAACAACAAATTGGGACCTCATGGCAGTTACTGAAACTCCGCTTTTAATCGACATAATTGATCCAGAGATTGAATTCCATGAGATGTCAGTCATTCGACATCGTCGTCCATCTCGCGGTGGCAGTGTTACTCATTATTATCAAGATTACTAGAAATGTGAGGCCCTTACCGAAAGTTCCCTTGTTATTCCCGGAGCACTATTTGGCCTACGACAGATAGCAAGTCGAGATTTTGGTTCACAGAAGACGCCTGATACTTGCCTCTTAGTAGTTAACTATAGGCCTCCGAACTCATCAGCAGACAGGGATAACATGCTGGTAAACGCCCTCCGCTATGTTGTTTCACAAAAGTACTCTCACTATCGTATAGTGGGCGACTTTAATATTCTCTCAATAGCATCAACGTCCCCTTACGGGCCATCATTTAAATCGAAGCTCCATGAATTCATGGACATGAGAGTTTTGTATAACCATGTGCATCGACCAACCAGACACTGTGGTTCAGACAAGCCATCACTCCTGGGCTTAATCCTGACTACTGAATACTTGGTGGTTGAGTCAGTGGCATACGATTCTCCACTGGGCCGTAGCGACCATTCAGTCCTAAAGTTTGGTTATGTGTGTTATGCCAGTATTGTTGCTAAAGAAAAATCGACTCAAGGTAATATTACGGACCATTTTAAGCTGCACAACTTAGCAGCAACCGTTGATTGGGACCTTCAGACGCACAGTTCAGCGAATGACGCGTGGAATGAACTGACATAAAATTAACTGGTTCATACAATCAGCACCGAAGGTTGTACCACTACGAGTATCTCACCTGAGCAGTATGTGAATCCGAAGCATAATACGTAAATAGATCAACAGAAGAGATGGAATCTGGAGGCAACCTTTGCTAAGCCCATGTGATACCACATGGGAGAATTACAGAGCAATCCGAAACTACTGCACGTCACTCATTAGAATCGATAAGTACGAATGGCAGGAGATTCTGGTGCTGAAATGTACAAGTAACACCAAACTATGTGGATGGCAAAAGAGTGGTTAAGCCCGGAATACCATCACTCAAGACGGCCAGTGGCCTAACAACTACTGTTGTGGACGCCGCGAAAGCTCTACTCCTGCAGTTTGGCTCGAAAGCTAAAAATACCGTAGAACCTTCGCCTTTTCAACTCCTAACCAATGTCGTTGGCTTATCCAGCATCACCTTTACTCTAACAGCCGTTGCAAGCAAAGTACTGTATCTTCTGGGACACAGTTCCCCTAGAATTGATATGATCTGCCCAGAAGTACTGAAAACCCTTTCTCCCACCATAGCAGCACCACTAGCAACCTTTTTGCAATGTCTGCTTAACTCCCATACACTCCCATCTGAGTGGAAAAACGGAATTATCACTTCAATATACAAAGGAAGTAAGGGATCGCATCCCGCCAACTATCGACCAATTACTCTCCTTCCTGTTTTATCAAAAGTGATGGAATCGGTAATCGCAGATGTACTGACGTGATACTTTGAAAGTCTACAAAAAATTTCTAATGTCCAATGTGGTTCCAGACGCAGCTGATCTTGTCTCACTAAGTTGCTGCTTACTCGGGACTCATGGACCAGGGCGGCTGATGAAGGATTCCCTATAGAGGTGATTTACTTAGATTTTTCTAAAGCTTTCGACAGGGTCAATCACTTCTTTTTCCTCCAAAAGCTTGCTGCCCACAGTATCAGCGGTTCCCTGCTCACCTGGTTAGAAGACTACTACACGACAGAACAAGCCAGATATGAGTAGCCGACACTCACTCTACAAGCCTGTGCGTCACCAGTGGTGTACCGCAAAGATCCGTCCAAGGTCCGCTACTGTTTTTCGTTTAAATTATTGACCTTCCAGCGGACATTTTATCGCCGATGCAAACATTTGCAGATGATGCTAAAATATGAAGATCAATGCGCCTAGCACAGAATCATCCCGGCTCTCAGTCATAAAGCTAAAACCAACATATTCAACGCCGCTGAACGGAAAGCACTGGAGAACCTCAAGAAAGACAAGAGCCTACTTATACTGCCGGCCGACAAAGGACGCCTTACTGTTATAATGAACAAATCTGATTACATGATGAAAGCACAACACCTACTCAGTGATATCAACACATACCAGCCGATAAACGAAGACCCGACAAATGCTTAAAAGGCAACATCAGACGCACTCTGCAAAAACTGGGAGAAACGGGGAAAATCACAAAATTGGAACACAAGATGATGCGACCACAAGAATCGGTACTTCCGCGGTTCTATGGCTTACCTAAAGTACACAAAAGCGGAGTGCTGCTTCGCCCCATCGTATCGTTACCTGGAGCACCAAATTACAGGCTTGCAAAGGAGCTCTGGAGATGGCTAAAACACCTAATCGCGGGATCGGAACACTCGATCAACTCAGCAGAACAGTTCCTTGAGATACTTAAAACCGCAACCATTGAACGAGACGAAATAATGGTATCTTTCGATGTTACCGCCTTGTTCACCTCCATCGATATTGGTTTGGCGAAACAAACAATGACGCGCCTGCTAGAGGAGCACATGTCGTCTGATACAAACAGTGGACTCGAACCCAAACAGATGATGGACTTATTGGAATTCTGTTTAACAACACATTTCACTTTCAATGGCCAAATTTACGCACAGATAAGAGGTACACAAATGGGATCACCGATCTCTGGTCTGGTTGTCGACGCAGTGATGCAGGCGCT
This sequence comes from Dicrocoelium dendriticum, assembly GCA_944474145.2. Taxonomy (NCBI): domain Eukaryota; kingdom Metazoa; phylum Platyhelminthes; class Trematoda; order Plagiorchiida; family Dicrocoeliidae; genus Dicrocoelium; species Dicrocoelium dendriticum. The sequence goes on from OX104065.1 coordinate 51,537,427, forward strand.
GGAACAAATAGCACTTCCGATCGCGAGACTAAAACTTTGGGTACGATCCTCAAACATTCCAAATTGAAGGATACACACGAACTAATCAACAGAGTGTTCGATGGCATCCAATTTACCAGGGAGGAGGAGGACAACGAGCAGTTACCATTCTTAGACGTTCTCATACGACGGGCTGGTGCTGAACGATTGGAAACAACAGCCTACCGAAAATCTACTCATACGGACCAAATCCTCGACTACGGCAGCAATCATCTGGCAGCCTGGCAAAGTATCCCCAAGCTCGTATTCACCAGTGAGGAGCCTATTGTCGAAACAGTATCGATAGCTAGTCCTTTGGGTCGCGGCGATCATACAACGCTCTGGTTCATCTTTATCTGTTATGCAGTGTGTTCCACAGAGAACCTCGATGACACCCAGCTTATTACCGATTACACCGTTCTGACCCCACTAATTAATACAACTGACTGGTCCTTTCTGGTTGAACTCTCCCCGATGTCGCCTGGTGGGATTTGTATATCAATTCAACAAGTTAG